>JAJTUV010000040.1:0-600000 GCA_021653895.1 Mastomys natalensis | reverse complement strand
AAAGCTTAGAATCTGACTAAAGATGCAGTTTTGTTACAGTGAGTTTATCATTTTAGATTTGGTTATACATTTTTATTCTATTCTTTCTTTTCCGATTTGAACTAATTAAAATTGCTACCATAAAAGGAAGAAATCCCATCATAATGTAATCATGTTTGTTCTTCACATCTGATGAATCTTGCTACAATTCCTCTCAGAGAGGAAAAACCATCTGAGGAGAACTCATGTTCCCAAATTTGAAACTGAAAAGTCTGTTCCTCCTTCCTTTATATCCTTTTCCCAAGACTACAGGTTATTTTTTTCTTACTGTATGATAAGCACATTTCTTTCAAATTACATTATATAAATGCTTTAAAGGTGATATTTATAAACCTTGTTTTGGAGTTCAGTCGTGAATATTTACTGGTAAATGAATGAATAAACTTACTTCCCAGGTTTATTGTATGAAAATGAAGAAAGATGCTAATTTCTTAGCCAATGGAAATCAGTGCGTAGAAACCCAAGCTCTTGTTGATGTAATGTTCTTACCTTTCCAGTCAATATTAAAACTAAGGAGAAGTAATACCACATACACTCTCAGCCCAGAAAACTTCCCCAAAGTTTCTAGACTTTATAATTTTGGCAGTTAACAAATACTTCATCATCCCTGTGGGAGAGAAGAAGGGAGAAAAGTGACTCACCTCTCATGTTAACTCTAGGGGATATGCAATTCATATAATTGCTGCAGTAGGTAGGAAGGGAGAGAGCAACTTCCAAAGACACCAGGCTGGTCATAGCATAGAAGTTTCCTTTGGGGACTTCTACAACTATTGCTATTTTGGGGTGCTATATTCAAAAGCTATGATATTCAAATTTACAGAGGACATGAGGTTACAGCAAAATTCTATAGACTGTAATTAAATCCCATCTGCCTAGGCACGTGCCGGAAGAAAAGAATTCTGTACCTTAAGTTCATGAAACTTGAAAATTTAAAATCATCCTGGCAGTAATTGTCTTACTCATTCTAGCAAATATCATGATCAGGAGGGAGGATGGGTGTCCCAAGAGTACAAACACAAAGTACTCCATCAGTCTGAGCTAGAAGGAACTACTCAATACTATGGGCTATATCTGAAAACAAATTGCAACAGGGTAAGGAGCAAACTACGAAAATTACAGCTCTTGGGCCCCCATCTCTGTTTAGCAGTGCCAACATACCTAGCTGCAGGAGGGGGTTATCCATCTTGATGAAGGTCTCTACTCAGTGAAGGGGTGGGGCAGTTCAGGGGTGAGAAGCAAATGAAGAAGATACAAGTCCCTAATCTGTTTCTACTGTTACAGTGGAGGGAGGGAGATCATACTTTTGGAATCAAATGGGATATATCTTTGTCATCACCATAGTAAGGGTAATTCCCAGAAAAGTCTGCTTTGAATATGCAAATATGGGGGCAGCACGGGTTAATCACCACATGCACAGTGCAGGGGATCAAGCCAACACATGGTGCTTATATTCAGATAGCAGAGTCTGTGCACCTTTTCCCAATCCATGATGCAAATTGCTTCCCCAAAGCTGGCTTCATTATTATGAACTAACTCTGTGTGAGTTTGAAAGGGCTATCACCTAGGGGCAGTGACCTGTCTGATCTGCATATCAGCTTGTCTTAGTGCTGAATAATGCATACTTATATTCTTGTTGTCATTTAAATATCTTCTGGTATTTAACTTCCTGCCATTTATTTGCTATATTTAAAGCAAGTTCTTCTCAAATAGTGCAGGCATCATGAGTAATTTAAATGTAGTCATGTTGAAGTTTTGGGTTTCTAAGGAAGATGATATCAACCTCAGTCATTGGGAAAGAGTCATCCTGGAATCTAGGGCAACATCCCTTACCATTTTCATAATTCTTAAAAATATTTGCAGTATAGGTCTGACGAGCCTTGAGGGCATTTCATTTTTGTCAAAAAAAAAAAAAAGTCTTGGTAATTAGGAAATGAACTAAGTTTTAAGAAGATTATTTAAAACTTCAATCATGTTAATGGGATTTTTAAAAACCCAATAAAGACATCACCCTGATTTAATTGCTCTGACTATTGGTTTATTAAACACTTTGTTGATTGTGTCTTTATGCACAACAGCCTGATTCCAAGTGACAGTAAACATCCAAAATAAGGAACAGAAACACTCGGTGTTTCTAAATACTCAATAATAGAGTTTTTTAAAAAACTGGCAAAAATACTTCTCAGTGATGTATGATAGTTACACTTCTACTTTTTCTCAGACACTACACAGTAATTCTAATATAACCTTAGACATTTCAAATATATCTTTAATATAGTGATGTTTGCCTTGGATTTGGAGCCCAAAGGCACCAGTGACTCTTACTTCACATTAAGAGTCAGCTCACTGTTTCTGCATGCCACTTTGCTAAACCAGAAAATGAAGGAGATAGAAGTATTGGGTTAGGTGTTCATCCAACTGCCCTCCCAACCCATCTCCATATCCTTTTGTGTTCTTAGGTTGCCCGTAGCATTTTCCTTAAATAGAAATTAAACAATACTCTTTCTCATAGCTCAAAGTCTAAAAAAGCAGCTCAAAGCCACATATATTCTGAGGCTTTGAAGAGACCAGGACTGCTAATATCTAACTCATGCTTTCTCTTTAATAAAATAATCACCAGGAGATATGTTGCAGTCAGATTGATGAGTAAGAGAACACCCACAAATAACTCAGTTATTGTTATTTTATGATGCTAAGACCAATTGAATTCTAAGTCCACCATGCTAAAAACTTACAAGGCAGAAATAAGGTATTTCTAAATTATAGCTGGCAAGAGTGTTATATGTTGAACTTTTAAAATCTAAATCATATTTGGACAAAATTAGCAACATAAGTAAATTAATAATTCATCTCGGGGGAAAAATCAACCAAAATATGATTTAATCACAAAGACAGTGAGGCCACTGTTATGTTAAGCAAAACAAACAGATAATGCATCTAACCCAGCACAGAAATCTTGATTTACAAAGTAATTACAACAATGAGATTAAGATGTGTTAAAACGAAGCAGACTAATCAAGTGCAATAACAACAATTCTTTCTGGAAACCTGTACATTCAAACTTTTAAAGCCTCCTATATTGCTTTTAGTTTAATTAGTTGCTAAGCAAGTACCATATTGAAAGTTGCATTCATAACATAAGCTCTGGACACAGATCCATTCTCTAAAGGACTCACGGTGCTCCTTGCGATGATATATCATAAATGTCCCCCCATAACAATCCATTTGACTCCAATTTAATATAATTATGTTTATATGTTAAATAGTAAAAATGGAAATAGGGGCCCACATGGAACTCTAAATTGTCATTTGGCTCCCAATACACAGGCCCGCCTCTGTAAGAGCTACAAATTGGTTTCAGGAATGTGCAACACCTGCGATAGTACAGAAGACTCTTGTATTTCTCGGACTATAGTCACAACAGTCGTTTCTGAATGAAGTGTGATTTATCAAAGGTAAGTAAAAGTACCGTTTGTTTAATGAGTTTAAGATGTTAATTATTTTATTTTGAACATGAAATCTAAAATCATTCACAGCAAAAACTGGTTACAAGGATGCCTGGGGTGGTAATGACATGTCAGAGGCCACTGGTCAGAATTTTTTTTTTTCCTGCCCTCTACACGTTTAGGGAAGAGGGCAGTTCATGAGTTACATCTCAATTTCTCATCTACCACAGCTGCCTCCACATAAACTAAGATAAGTGATTCTGCTGAGGTCTTAGTTCTTGCCCTCAAAGTGATTTAAATGGGACCTCGTCTTTTAAAAATAATTATTGTTAATGTAGCAAGCCCTCAGCTAGGAACTTTGTATGCTCTTAACAACCCCCAATATATATTTATCACTAGCTCTGTTTAAAGCTGAAGAAATTTAGGCTCAGGCTAAGGATCCCACAGCTAGCAGTAAATTATTGAGTCTGTATTTGAATACAAGTCAGTTTGAGTCCATAGCTCACAGTACTCCACAATCCGTACCCCATCCAAATGATGGAGAAGGAGTTCTTCATTCCTCCTTGTAGTACTCTGTCCCTGAATGCTTCAGGGTCAGGACCATATGCTTGTCTTGATTGAGTGCCCTGTTGATCATTCATATACAAGACACTGAGAGCCTTCTGTGCACAAAATGGAAGGAAACCTTGGAAAGAACCAAAACTCCATTCGTCATTCCTCCCACCATTGTGCCCACCTCTCCACCGGCCTTCCTTTTGAACAAAATGTGTGCTCTTGCTGTCTCTGCTTCTTCCTTTCTCAACTCAAACCATTGTGGACCCTGCTTCAAGAGCTTGCTCTCTCCTCTCTCCCTTCCTGCCCCCTCTTTATTGGCAAAGCACCTTAGCCTAGGTAGTGCTAACCTTCTTTCCTCGGTTTCTGGTTTTCCTCCTTCCTTGTTGGCTGTCTCTTCTTGGCTTTCCCAATAGACTCTTCTCAACTTTTCAAAAGCTTCAAACACCATTATTTACTTCCTAAATATTGTGCAACTCTGCATATCTCCCCAATGTCTAAATGCTGAGGGTGCTTGTGCAGACCACCTCCTCCATGAAGGTCCCATATGCTCTTCATAGCTTGTGAATTACGTAGTAACTTCTTGTCTGAAACTAACATTTACTTAAAGAGTAGCTTTGGGGTATAGACTTTTTTTTCCCAATATAAATGTTACCAATACCTGTTGGCTTTAAAAATATACCTCTCCCTACTTCCTCAGAAAAGGCATCTGTGCTTATTACCCATAATAAAAGATTCAGGTTCCCCAAATTTAGGTTTCCACCTATGTAATCCAACCATTGAGTTATAATATATGCTATTAAAAAAATCTTAAAGTCACCCTATGTGGAGACTCTGACTGCTGCTATTGCTGCAAGTAACAAATTGCTATTCACTTTAAACTAGGGGTTTCATGTTTTCTTGTTAAAAATGGAAAGATATATTGTTAATGCTTATGTAAATATGCTGTGGTATGTGTATAGAGGGCAGAGATGGGCAGTAGGTGGTAGGCCAGTCTTCTTGGGGAAGGGGATACTAGCTTCAACTTCCAAAAAAAAAAAAATGAAGGCTCAGAGGAGAAGGGTGGTTGCCTGAAAAAGAAAAACTGTATACTGTTTTATTTCTGATAAAGTGGGGGTTATTGATGCAGAATAAAGAAACTGAAATTTGTGTTGAAGCCCTGAATGCATGTACCCGACTCCAGGATATTCCAAATTAACATTTGTTTTTCATGGACATCTCTGTTTGTCTCATAGAGTCTTCAAAATCAGCATGGTTGTTCACTCTCTTCCGTTTTATCTGTACTAGCTGCCTCAGTATTTAACAACATTATCTATATAGTAAATCAGTCACAAATACAAACATCATCGTAAGATTCCCATGCCTTCTTGGGTGTCCACAACTTATCAATTTCTAGCTCCATTTTGTTCAGAGTCTAAGTAATTCATTGAGCTAGCCTCTTTTTCTCCAATACCACCACAATGCCCTTACATCCACCCATTCGTTTTGCCTGGGTTACCACAGGGTCACCCTAACTGGTATTCCTGCTTTTATTTATTTTTTTCTCTAAATGATTATGTACAGTACTGCTAGATGTTTTAAGGAAAAGCCCCAACTTAACTTGTCTTAACTTAAAATATAATAAAGATAAAGACAAACTCTTCCGTGTCTCCATTTATGACTGCCCCTTGAAACTCTAGCTATTTGGTACAAACATTTTCTAAATTGCCACAGTCACTAATGCCAACTTGGCCAACGCTGTCCTCTTTGCCTGAAAACTTTCCCCTCCAAGACAATCAAAGTAACTTATGTACACTTAAGCTGCATTCTGTTTCCAGGCAATGCTTGGTTCTCTGATTCCAAATGAAGCTGGGCCAAGGGATACAGCCTCTGTGCTCTGTCTGTGTGAACCGGTACCATCAAGCCTGTGCTGTTGTTATTGCGCTTGCATCCAAGTATTGTTAACGGTGACTTCATTTACTTTTTCTCCTAATGGAATACTTTGGTAGCAGAGGTCTAGCCTGAGTCCTAGTGTGAACTGACCCAGAACGCACTCACTGTCACTGAATGCTGAATGTGTTGGGGATACCTGCCTCCCCAGAGAGAGAGAGAGAGCTTTCTGATGGTCAGCAGCCTCAATCCTAAAGGGCAAACAGTAGCCCTCTCCATGGCCCATGCAAAGAAACAAGAAGCAGCAGGCTGCCTACTGCAAAGGAACAAGCAGAAATTTTTTCATGAGTGTCTCAAGTTCTACAGAGACAGAGAGTAGAGGATTTGATTGTGAACTTCTGACAGCATTTGACCAATCGAGGGTTTTTCCCCTGTACCCCCTCCGCCACTCATTTTGACATCTCTCTTCTGATTGACTCTTCACCTTATTTGCCTTATTTGAATACTGCATTTAGCCAACCAGAGCCCAGCTGGCACCCTGGCAGCTCCATAAATTCAGACGTTCTGAAGTTGCAACACCAGAGCTGCTGCTGGAACTTACAGAAGAAAAAGAAGGAAGAATTCTGAGCTCAGCTCCCAGCATCCAGATCCCAGCTCCCAGCTCTGGCAGGGATCCCAGACTACAGGGACTCCTCTCTTCAGAGGATGAAGCCTGAAGACTTGAGGCTTCCAGCTGCTTTGCTCATTAGATAAAGAACACAGCCTTCCAGACTGGAGGTGGGGGAGTGATAACAGGTAAACAAGCTGGGGGAAGCTTCCTGTACCCCAGCAATGAACTCACTGGAGCCAGACCCCAGTGGCTGTAGAAGAGGGACCCACTCCTTCCTCAGCCTCCAAGATTTCATTCTTAGCAGGGATACATAAGAAAATTCATCCCTGTAGATGTTTGCAGGCCCCAGGACTTAAGTCTTTAGAAACTTTCCTCCAGTTTTTGGAATCTGCCACTGCTAACCTGCAGCCTTGCTCCTCCATAAGGATCTACTCTCGCCTGAGAACAGAAAGTCCCCCAAACCTTCTGAGCTGTGACACTTCCATGAGTTGCAAAGGCTTTCTGCTAGCATTCTTTACTCAAAGTTCATTTAAATCCAGCATGGCAATCTATATGGAGTTGTTTTGTCCCATTTAAAGCTTGTGAATCCAGAGTTAACAAAGCCCCTTCCATTGTACTCTTTGTTGCCTGCCCACTCTATTCTTGGAGGAAGGTGAGAGAAAACACTCCCCCATATAGAAATAATGGCTAACATAATGTCTGCATTATGCCAATTAATATTTTTCAGCTTCAATTCTCAATATATGGGTATTAACCCTAGAGTTGTCACTTGGAATGTAAGATTGTTAACATTGTGAGTTAGCATCCTATATTAATACATTGGCATTGATTCCTGCTGATCCTGGATGCATTAGGATGACGACGATTGTGATATTTTCATGGAATCAAATTTGTGCTTTTTTTTTTTTTTTTTTTCAAATAAAGCTATCAGGTAGAACTTAGCAAGTACAGTTGTTTGTTGTGTACATGTCCTACAAACCAAAACATTATCTTTCTGAGGGAGGCAATAGGCTCATAAGATTTGGAATCCCAATAAAGTTTGGAGATTCAAGAAAACTCACAAAACCCATTCAGGAAGCTAAGAAAGTTATCATTCTCAAGGCTTCTCCAAGGTTCCTTAAGCAGTAAACAGCTCAATGCTGGAGCTATCAAGAAGCAAGGCAAGGAGCTCTAGGGATGCTACTTCCTCAATCACGCTTGTAGTGATGCAGCTGCCTTTGAGTTACTTAACCTTGAGTAAGTAAACTCATCAACTTACTAGACTAGTCAGGAGTGGAACAGTTTCTTAATTCTTTCATTATTCTTTCATCATCTAGGATGAATTTATGTTTTTCCATTTCACACCAGAACAAGTCACACAACATAATTGTCACTGAGGGAAAAAAAAAGAACCAAAAAGAAAATGGAAGAGAAGCTGTTGCATGGCATCCACGAGGGATGATAAGATATGCATGTCTGTCTGAGGGTGGATCACACATAGGAGAAATAGCAGTCTGGCTCCTGCTCTTTCTGTAGTGTGGAAAAGTATGCCTACTTGCTGAGGTAACAGAGGCAGACTCTTTGCACTATGATTAAGTCCTAAACCAGAAGCTGGGATATCTGAAACTTTAGTGTCCTTGGAAAGAGTCACAAGGGGACCACCCTCCTCTGCACCCTATAGGGTAGCATGACTCCTTAGTGAATAGAGTCTACCCCATGTGTTTGGAAATGTCTGAAGTACTGATGCTCTAGAAACTATTTTAGCCCCTGAGATTTGTACTTATAAAACAGAGTCAGAATTGTAAGGGTACTGTAGTAGCAGCTGTATATTCCTTGCTCAGGCTGATAAAATATGAAATTAACACTGAACTTTGTACTGGAAAGAATTCCACACAGGGGAGGAATTACAGTAGGAAAAAAACTATGTAGATTTTGATCTCCACATTAGCCTCTGATTCAGCAGGGGAAGTAGAGAAAATGGACGTTGAGATGGAGGTGTTAACTTGCTCTCCAAATAACTGACCAAGTGCAAAGAAAAAAAAAAGGAGGAATACAAATTAGGTCTGTGCTAAAAGGTCCTTCCTTGGACCCAAAATTTTGAAACCCATGGGAAGAATCAAAGAGTGAAGAAGAATTGTACAGGTGTCTAACCTTTAATACAGAGAAAGAGAAAAATCCGTAATCCTGCGTGCAGATAAAGACATCAAAATGGTCCAGCGTAAGAAACTATGCTGATCAGGAAATTCTCTGCATCTGAGCAGCTGTCATTGGGAAGTTTTAAATAAGAAATGAGAAAGCTCTGAGAGTCTGTGTTGGCCATAGAGTTGCTGGGAGAAGGTTTTGTGTAGAATATAAGTGGAGAAACTGGACAATTGAAATACTCCTCTCTCCCTGAGACAGAAGCTGTACAACTGGAGTTACAATGGTAGAAATCTATATCTAGAAGATTGACTTAGCTGCGGGAGTTGGTTGTATCTGACTGGTCTGCATGATTATTAGGAACTAGAATACAACAGAGGACGAATTAGATGCTGAGCACTGGGAATAAAAGAAGTAGTATTTGACACTTGGTTTACTAAACTATTTTCATAGGGATGATGATGAAGAATTTAATTCAGAAAGGATCAGTTTTACTGCCACCCATTGTTTAAAGTGATATTTTTGAGATAGGAGACTCTGGCAAATCTGGATGATTTAGATAGGTATGTAAATTGGGTTCTGAATGCACTAAAGCACTTGACAGCATTAAGGAAAAGATATATATATGAAAGATAAATAATGTGGCTTGCCCAGATTACTCAAAATCAAGTGTGGCAAGATTTATATGAATCTTATCTTCCTAGGGAAAACCATTCTCAGAGTTTGTGATCCTCTGGAAATTTTAATGTTTAAACAACAATTCACCAAAGGGGTGAAAGAGGAAGTCAATGACAGAATGCTATAGGTAAAGGATAGTAAACTGGCCCAAAGTATGGATACCTAGTCCTCTCATGCACACCTCTCCCTGTAAGAAAGTATTCTTGAGACAAAAGTATTCCTCTAGCCCAAAGCTCTTATCAAAGCTCCTACTGTGGTTATTATACATTTTCTACATGCCAAGCAGTATATTATTCATTCAATATATTATATTTCATTTGCATTCAATATTTTATATGTTATTTAATGCTCTTCATATTTAATTTCCTCAAAATAGCTGACATAGTTTCATCATCTATGTTCACTAATGTTTGGTGCACCTTGCTGAGTAACAACTTATAGTATAATCAGTGGCTTAAAGCACTATCTATTCTGGTAATAACATGAAAGGATATAAGAGCCTGAAGAAGGATGGGGAACTTAAAGAGCATTTCTGAGAAGAATGGTTTCTGTGGTACAGAAAAACACATTGATGAAAGCCAAAAGGTTGTGGTAGTTTAAGAAGGATTCAGATCTTATAAACTTCTGTCTTGGGAGCCTCCGTTTTTGTTACAACATACATAGTTGTTTATCATCTTCCTTCCTTTCTCTTTCTTGATGTCTTTCTTCTTCCCTCTTTTTTTTAACATTTCCCTCCTTCTGCTATCCTTCTTTCTCTACTTCATTCATTCTGGAAGTGGTCTGGCCATCACAGCTATGAACTAACAGTAAATGTAATCAACTACAGAGACCTGCACATGATTGGTTCTATCAACATTTCATCATGGCAGGGGAAAGAGAGTTATAAAGCCCCAATTCTCTTGAGGATTTATCCACCGTTAATGGGTGCAGGGAGCAGGAGAAACATTTTACCAGTGTTGTAGTCATGAATAAGTTTCCTATGTCCTTGCAAATAACCTTTCACCATGTTCCTGTAAACAACCCTACTAAAACATATTCTGTCACAAAATAAAAACTAGAGGGAAGAAAAAGTTGTGAAGTGGAAGAGATCAGCAGGAATTAAAGGGACAAAAGGTAAAAGTGGCATTATCAAACTTTATTATGTACATATGTCAAAATGAAGATGTAATGAAACTAATGACCACTTAATATACTTAATATATGTTAATTTTAAAAGAGATAAAAGTATTTATTCTGTAAGTCAGAAGTCTAAGCAGAGTATAACTATGCTTTCCTTCAATAACAATCAATGGTTACTTTGAATTGTGGTCCCATTTCAGGGTCTTTTTCCCATCTCTTGTTCTTGAAGCTGTAGAACCCAAGGCTCCAAGTCAGCAAGAAAATCTCTCATATTTGAATAGTTTGTTTCTTCCAACTCAAACCTTTGGTTTTATATTTTGTAGTTCAAGCGATTAGATTAGATTCATTTATATAAATTGTCCCAGTTGGATTAATTCAAGGTCAAGTGACAAATAACAATTATAATTTAAAATCTCCATTGTCAGGAAATATAATGTAATCATGAAATAATATCTCATTCTGTCTGTAAGTTCTTATGACACCAGGTGAAAGGAATTATAAAATAAAAATGTCACGAAGGACCATCTTATGTCCCTGTATACCACAACTAGTGATGGACCTACTATTAAGCAAAGATATCTTATATAACTAGAGTCAAACACATATAAAGGTCAGGGCCAGGCATCAAACTAAACCCATACTATTAGAAAAGGTAGTTGTAATGCCAGTGATGTCTTTTGGCCTCCATGAAAGCCAGAAATTTGATAGTCAAGTAGGGATATAGAAGTCTTTATCCCTTCATAGTAATCCCTTAATCTTATGACAAATAGCTATCTCCTCATCTTTTCAAGAAGTACTTGAATGATCAACATCAAGATGTCTTCATTCTCTACAGAGATACTTTATTATTTGTTAAGTCTAGCTCATAGTGGGCTATTCCTCTTCTCAAATTTTCAGTAATGTTTTCTCTCTTGTAGCATCTAATCCTAACAATCTGGTTCTACCTGACTTTACTGTCTTTATTTCTACTGTGTCTGACTATAAATGACCCTAGTCCCTCTGCCTATGTGCACAATAGCAAAAGAGCCAGGCAGGTTGTTTACTTGACCTGTAATTTGCCTTGTCTTCCATATTTCCTTTTAAAACTACAGCTCATAGCTCTTCTAAGAAACCCTCCCCAACTCTTTCTGCACACATTCATTCTCTCCTAAGAAGTCCTATTATACTCAAAGTCAGCAGCTACCCATTCGTATTTAGTTATTCTCTAATTTTTTTATGGATATTTGTTCTGGTTTCTCAATTAGTTTTGTAAGTTGCTTTGAGTGGGGACTTAGCTTTTTGTTGTTGTTTGACAGCCTCCATGCCCCTGAGAGTTATACACAAATCACAATATAGGCACTCATCACATAGAGATTGACCAACGGATTGATGGAGTTCTTGCAAATTGGATTCTTCTTTCTCAACCCCGGGAATTTTCCAAATGTTTAGAAAGCAGCTTAAGCTCATCCAAAGATGCAAACTGTTGTCATTATGCATTCAGTCTGGTTTTGGACAGGACCAGGAATCTGTATGGCTGCATGCCTTCTCATTCTGGAATAGGCAACTTCTACCCTGGGGCTAACGGCACCAGCCCAAACTTACAGAACAAACTTTTCCAACATTCCATTAGCCTGCATGTTGTTCCCACCAATTACTCTGAGAACTTTGTTTTGATTAGGAATAAGAGGACATGATATCTGAGGATTTAGGTTTATGTGCAAAGTTAAAACAGAGTATTAAAATTTGTTTGCTTTCTCAACCAAAAGATTAAGATATCTAGTGATATATGATGCTCAAGAGATGCTAGCAAGAACAGATAGAACAATGAAAATTACTTTCATGCCTTGCTACATTATAAGTTGGTCTTTAGTATCCTGACAATAAGCATAGTGTTTATAAGAACTCAGAAAATAAGTAATAGCAATTTTTCATTTTCATTCTTTTATATATAGTTTATTAATTCAGATTTAAGGTTTTGTAATAAATTCAGAAAAAAAAAAACCATATTCCTTGCATTCTTGGGTAAATCCTACCAGAAAGAAAGATGTGGGTCAGAGAGAGACAGCAAGCACATTGGACTATCAAGGGCTTCCAGCCCTTCATTATGAAATCCTCAAAAGATTCTCACTGAATTGACCAGTATACACATCAGCAGACTAGTAAAAGAGAAGAAACAAATCCATTACTTAGCAAACTGTGGAGATTCAATGCTACTTAAAGGCAGAGTAATGAGAAAAGACTTAACATGTTATTGAATCCTTCTATAACTGTAAAAGCAAATAATACATACAGCCTGGAACTCATGTTTAATATGAAAGTGAAATGCATGTCCAACACCAACCTCAAATGATAGCTGGAACTCTTTTGCTGAATTCTCTCCAGGCATTTCTGTTTCCTTTTGTTTCATTGGATAGCATTATATGTCTCTTTCATTTCTTAGCCTTGGAATATTGTCCTCTTTCAAACTAATCTATCATATTCTATTGGGTTTAATTAGGTGTTTTCATACAGATGGATCCAGGCTCCATTGATAGGAATGCAATGAGAAGATCCGTGTCCTGAATTTTCAAGCATAGAGACTGATCTCGGCCTTGGTTTAGGTTTTGGAGGGTCAGGAGACAGAGGAATGAGCAGCAGTGGTTCTAACTTTTGTAAAATTCAACAGGCGCAATGTCTGGCTGTCTAGTTTCTTCTTCTCAGACATCTATTTCATTAAACAAAACCAACTGATTTACATTTTGAGAACAGTGAGAAATATGGCAAACATTTCTTAAACATCTGCATACGGAGTATCATGGTGGAACATCATCTGCATACTGGGCGTCATGGTGGAAACTTTCATTTGGCATTTATTTCTACCACAAATATTTGAGGTAGGCATTAATAAGAACATATCAGAGATGAGAAAATTGAGCCTTATAAATGATTAATAGCCTAAGCTATTAGAGATGGTGACAGAATCCAAACTGTAGTCTTTCTAACTCAGAGCCTTCCCTTTTGACCATGTCACACTAACAGATGAACATGAACTTAGTGCTGAGTTAAGTTGGGATGTGAGGAATATGCATCAGGCAGCAGCCAGAGCATTATTTTTTAGAATTAAATAACTCTCAGCATACTAATGAGCTCCAATAGTCCAGTGTCAGCAAAAGAGCACTCTTAGAATAATTATTCACTAACATCTGACATAGAGTCCTTTTAAAATCCACCCTCACTGAATTCTGAAAGAAAATTTTCAGATAGACTTACCATTCCTTGTCTCCTAAGTTTTCTTTTTATTTTTCAGTTCTTTTCTGTCTATTTCTATTTATTTTGATGATGCCTATCACCATGGTGTCAAAGTATCCAGACAAACACATTCAACTAAAAGAAAACACATGAGGGGATTGAAAAGGAAAGTTTTCCAGATCTTTCTCCTCTGGAGCTAAGTTTTGTTGATGGAGAGATAACTGCTTGTGCCAGGGTACCGCATGGCCATGCTGGCAGCATTACGAATAGGCCTTGGTGGAACTTGGCTACTATTTATCCACGGACATGCAATTTGCTTTTCTATTTTGGGACAAGAGATGAGGAAAGGAAACCCCAAAGAGTAAGATATAGAAAGCGATCCCCTATGATCTCAAAAATGCTCTACCTCTAAAAATAGTACCCTGGAACCTTAAATATACCAGAGTGAAAGCAAGATGCTTAAAAGACTTGAGAACTGTGAATCATCTTAATTATTCTATTTTAGCCTGCTCATCTAGGCCAACCCACTGTTTTATTTATTTACATAACAGGTTGTTGCTAAAATCAGACTCTTCCATGTGATCTGGCTGTATGCATGGAGTCGACGGAACTCTAAGGCAGAGTCCCATTTCCCAGAGATGAGGAGCAAAGAAGGGAAATCACAGTGTGGAGACTACAGGAAATCATAGTGGTTACAAAGAATTAACAGTTTGCTAGGAAAGGAAGAAGATATTTACTATCTAATATCTTATATACAGTCGATGTTTTATCCCTAATTATTTGATCTCATCTGTCCTCCCACTCACTTTAAAATACGTATGATCAAACACACCCAAAAGAAGCCCATGTATTTCTTGGAGTTGTTACTGTTTATTTAATAGTCCACTGTCTGATTTTAAAATAATAGCAATCACATATACAAAGTTGAGAGACACCCAGCATTTTCATTAAAATGAGCCTGGTATTTCTGGAGTACAGAAGTGAGATGCCAGTCTTTTGTTTATTTGTTTACTCTTTTATTTCTGATTAATGACTTATCTGTCCAGTTTAGGATTGTACGAAGTCCAGAACTGATGAACTTCCTTCCCCATCTCCTAACTGCTGGATCATGGGAGTGCACCATCACCCTCAGCAGAACATCATTTTCAAAACAAAAATCTCATTTACATTTTATTGTCCTTCTTATTGATAAGGCATTTTTGAATATCGAAACCAAATCTTCAATGTGACAATGTGACCTATCAACCAGGACTTCTGAACTATCTATAGTCCTGTGACTATGCTGAAGCCATCTTCTGCCTTTCAAAGTTTTCCCTAGTCCAGACAGGACATCTCTGGGCCAAATCCCTCACAGGTCAAGCAATATCCAACGCCTGCCCTCAACCAATAATACTCCCCTCTGTGCCTGAAATCCCCCATTCAATTACATGTTCAGCAATGTTTGTTGACTTTTGTGATGATAACTGTAATGAATTCTCATCAATAAATTTACAAAGCATCAAAGGTTGAGGAAAAGGAGACAATGGTCTCACCATTTAGACACCCATTTAGGCATTTCAGGTTTCTTTTTCCCCTGTGAAATTCCGTCTTTCTACAAACTGTGACAGTTTTCTATTTGTCCTGTGTATATTTATGTGTATGTACATATGTATGTCTTTGCTTTAAATTTCTTTGTTTCTAATTATTTTTGATTTTCAGAAACAGGATTTAATATACATTTCCTGGATGGTAAAAATCAGGTATGAACAGGTTTCTAGGCAACTCCTCCCCATAGTTCTACTGCTGCTTCCATATCTCATCCTCTCCTAAATCTTGGTAGATAGCCGAGATTTTTAGGGTCAAAATTTTGTTAAATTGTTACTGGTATTAGAAACCTTTCAAAAACCCTGAGTTGTTTATAGCACTACATACAATTATCTGGAATGCTGATTTTCAGCTAATTTAATGCTCATGAATTTTTTTTAAATTCATTGACTTTTTGTTTTAAAACCTAGCTTTTGTCAGTCCTCTAAACTGCAGAATCAAATAAGATTTTTAACTTGGATTACTAATGTGATATTTATTTATAGCCAAATATGACTGAAAAAACAAAACCAACCTCTCCTTGTATGATAAATAAATACCTTATTTTGTTTTGCAGAGGGCTGTGTTGTTTCAGTTCTAATGCACAACAATTGTATATTGCCATTGTTCTATGTCTCTATGTCTCTGAGGAATTAGTGTTCTGGAGAAAATGTTTATAATCAGATTAAATTTCTTCCTTTCTGGGTACATTATCCCACTTGTTACAGTAATTTTCCTTTATCGAGATATTTTTAAAGAACTTTTCTAATGTTCTTCTGATGTGGCTCATTTTCTTTCCTTTTTTCCCAAATAAAGCAAAACTTGTCAACCTCCATAATTAAGAGTTATTTTCATCCCCAAAACTTTTATTCGATTGAGATCTCTTTATTTTCACTATTTTGATAATTCTATTTTTCCTGTAGAGTGGAACTTTTTAAAACACATTTTTGTGTCTTTTTCTCAGTTGAGAATTCCATGTGTACCTACTCATGTTTTCATCCCCTGATTTTCACTTTGCTTGCCACAGTGATGTTGGTTATGGCCCTTTCTCCATTCTTGCCACTTGGAAGAAGTATATAGAAATAATTTCTGCATCCCCAAATGACTCTCCAAATGATTCTATACACACTGTTATCAACTAGGAAATGACACATTTTAGGTGACTTTGTTTTGATTTGAAAACTCTTATTTAGCCCTCTTCCATTTTAACTTACAACTTAATTTCTATATGGTCTCTTTCATAAGACGACTTTTCTAAATACTCTTAAGATGTTCTTGTCCAAAGTAAAGACAGGGACAAAAAGTGGAACAGAGATTGAGGGGAAAGCCCATCCAGGACAGGCCCCACCTAGATATCCATCCCATCTGCAGACACCAAACCCAAATCAGACACTATTGCTGATGCCAAGAAGCACTTGCTGACTGGAGCCTGGTATGGCTGATCCCTGAGAGATTCTGCCAGCACCTGACCAATACAGATGCAGATACTCAGAGCCAACCATCGAACTAAGCCCAGGGACCCCAATGGAAGAGTGAGGGGAAGGACTGAAGGAGCTGAAGAGGTTGGCAATGCCATAGGAAGAACAGTATCAACCAACCAGACCCCACAAAGCTCCCAGGAACTAAACCACCAACTAAAGAGCATGCATGAAGGGATCCATGGCTCCAAATATATATGTAGTAGATCAATGGGAGGGAAGGCCCTTGGTCCTGTAGAGGATGGATGCCCCAGCATAAAGGGATGCTATAGCGGTGAGGCAGGAGTGAGTGAGTGGGTGGAGGAGCAATAGAGGCAAAGGGGAGTGGCATAGAGAGGATGGGCTGGGAGTTTTGGAGGGGTAACCAGGAAGGTGGATATCATTTGAAATGTAAACAAATAAAATTATTATTAAAAAACTAAAAAAGAGTAAATAAATTCTCTTAAGAGACAGATACATGAATAACTGGTGATTTGGAGAAACTTAAGAGCCCCATTGCTCCTTTAGCCTTTTGGACAACAGAACGTGTAAACTGTAGAATGTAGACTCATCACTTTTTCTTCTCTGTCTTTGTGTTCCTATGAGGCAGTTAGTTACTTGTTTACAGTTGGAAGCACTTGCTTACTGCACCATAGGGCCCACCCAAGAAACTCACATTCACCATTCACACCTACTTGTTTTTAAAGAGTTGGAAATAGTTGAATAGTTGAATGTGGCTACCAAGTATTAACTCAGGAGGCTTTCGCTAAGTGAAGTGAGTCAGAAGTTAGGGAACAGACAATGAGGTATGAGACAGCATGATTCTTACTTTTCACTGGGCATATTTCAAACGAGTTCATCAATTATGTTCAAAATCCATTCTATTAACCTTATAATTC
This sequence comes from Mastomys natalensis, assembly GCA_021653895.1. Lineage (NCBI taxonomy): Eukaryota > Metazoa > Chordata > Mammalia > Rodentia > Muridae > Mastomys > Mastomys natalensis. The sequence continues at coordinate 582,446 of JAJTUV010000040.1, read as the reverse complement.
ACAATCACACTGAGGAGTGTTGGCAATAGATTTTGCCAATCTTAGTTTCAGTTTGTTTTACTTTGACTTTTTATGTTTGGCACATTTCCGAATTATAATAATTATAGGGGAATGTGGAGATGATACCAGAAGGTGCTAGCTAAATGTCATTTTTAAGTAAGAACTGTCTTATGGGATTTCCAAAACCAACCAGATTTATCTCCCTCTGAAAAGTTCAAAGCAAATGGTTCAGTCATATAAATGAATGTGTATTACATTTATTTTTTCTTCACGACAGAATTATAAAACCTTTCTTCCTGCAGATAATTTTTCTGTACTTGACATAGACAGGACCATAAGTTACTTTAAATGTCCCTCGATGTCCTTTAAAATATGTTTAGAAATTATATTGAGGCACCAGTTGAGCTGATTGCATGGGAGATTTTCTAAAGATAAACGAGGAGAGTGAGTACCAATCTCTTTCTTAGCTAAACATTTTCCTAAATGAGTAGCACGTGATTATCTCCACTGGTCACTTGGTAGTTCCAAATCCAGACAGTAGACTGAAGAGCTAACAGGAAATGAATATATGATGAATACATGTACAAAGCAAAACGGAAAAAAAAAATGTCAAGGATGTCTGAGAGGAAACAAGTTGGAATAGGATCGAGAAGCTGAAGGAGCCATGGCTTGGAGTATTATAAAGTGAAATCAGTCCTTGCAAGTTCGGTAGCAATTAATCTAATCTGGCCACTTATCTCTCAACTTCTAGCCTTCTTAATCCTTTAAATGACTTCATTATGAATAGCCATACCTCATGGTTGCTTTCTCAGGCAAATGAAAGTGTATAATTATTCATCATAAAAAAGTGAGGTAAAAACATGAGAGGTAGTTTTCATATGTACTACAACAGGAATGATTATTGAAAAAAGGCATACTGAATGAAGTAAGATAGATTTGAAAGGACAGCTATTACCCACTTCTACTTACATTAAATATCTGTAATAGATGAATTCCTAAAAACAGGAAGTAAATTTAAAGTAATCAAGGCCTTAAGAGAGAGGTGATCAAGGGGTTTTACTTAACAGATTACACAACCTTATGAATGTAATTAACACCACAGAAAGTTTAATTGAACGCTTACAAATCATTAAATGATAACACATATGCTTTATATGTTTTGATACAGTAAAATACATTTTAATGTTGAATTCTACTCCTTAATATACACATATTTCTTGAACTATTTTTTAAAACTAACAATTGAATTTAGGTTGGTATTATGGTAATTTGCAGGAATCACCACAAGCAAATCAATTAAGCAATACAAACAGTTACTATAAATATCCTGCAAACATTTATGTAATGATGATCGTGTATAGAGGCATTATAGCTACAAAAATACCTAAGAGATAATTACTCATTCAGCTGAAGAGAAATCTCATCGATCATTTAAAAATGAGTTTTCCAGATTTGGCTTATAATTTTCCTGCACTCCAGAGGTGCCCGTGATAGTCTTTCAAAAACTGCTCCATATGGGAGCTTCCCACTGATAGCTATGATAGAAATGGATGCTGCAGTATATATCTCTGTGTTATCACCACTGAGGAAGCAGCAGTCCTGAGAGTATAAAGGAATGACTCATCTCAGAGCTCACTCAAAATCTTGAGAATTGCCTGCTATCACGTGAATTCGCTTCACGTGTGGAGAGTACAGATTATCCCCAGTTTTATCAAGGCCCCTTCACCTCGGGAAACCTGAGGAACAACACCATTGGTTTTCCCTTTGGCTCTTCTCTTCCAACATCTAGTATTTTTACTTCAGTTTTCATGAAGCAATCTCATTCCCAACGGGAGTGACTGACATCACCATCCCACGTCCCCATTGTTCAACCTATCAACAGTTTCATGATAAATGTACTTCCTACCCCAGATACAAAACTGAGATGGCTTCAGACTGAGACCATAGAAGAAAAACAGTCATAGTTAATTCCCCAAACTCTCATAATTTTCATTTGTTGAATATTTTATCTGGGATGAATCATTACATTTGTTATAGGCACATTCTTCCTAGTTTGATAAGTCAATTTAGACTGTATTAGCCCTGCTTTCAGCTGATTTACTGTCTTATATATTTTTTCATTGTTTCTTTGGTTCTAAAATGGTCTCATAAATAAAATCTTTTATATTAAATTTAATTCAACACCAGTTTTTGAGGGTCATATTCTATAAAAGTAGTCTATGAGATAATATAGTGAAGGCAGAAATAGTAACAACAGTTCTCTATTCTAAAGACTTAAATCATAAAGGGAAAACTTTCTCAGATAGTATAAGAAATATCTTAGGTGGTTTAAGAATTCCCTTGAAAACAAGCATTTTACATAATTATAAAAATCTTGCCAAGAGAAGTATTTTTTATGATCGACTTTGTTGCAAGGTTACAGTGTTTATTATCACCCTTTTAACCTACTATATTAAAAGGTTCTCCAGGGTAAAGATAATCTTAGATTTTTTTTTTGCATCCCTGGAAGTAATAAAATTACTTCAGACAGGATTTCAGACATATCATGATGGGAACAAATATTTTTATATAGAGCTTCCTATTCCAGAAATATGTTCCCAAGTTGTAAAGACTTCTCAGGGTCTTATTTATAATATGCTTTTTTCTTTCTACAAGATCCATCCAGTAACTTAGAAGTCACAGCATGATGACTAAATGTGACTGGATACTGTCAACAAGACCAAATTAGAAGATACCAGTTTTAATCCCATTCTCCTAAGCAACAGGGAATACTGAATGAGAAATCACTTCATTCACTTACTGAGGGTACAGACATCAAAACCTAGCATCCAACATTTTAAAATGGTTAAATAAAAATAATATCAAGCTTTTTATAAAATCAGAATTTCAAATGTGTTAGCTGAGTCTAGTTTAACAGTAGACTTATGTTTTTAGACAACCTTTTGTCATTAATATAAACACATATGTATTGCTTACCATTATAAACATGTTTGTGTTTCACATATTACTATTAGACCAACAGCAACTCTGAGCACTAGAGATGAAGAAAATGAGGCTCTGATGAATGTGCTCCTCTAAGGTGGAAAGTATAAAAGATGGATAGCTTTGGAGCACTGGGTGTTTAGCCCTGGGAAACTTGAATCAATCATTCTACAAACACTTTTCCAATAAGAGGCACCACTGTGAATTTCTGAGTCTGGAATAAGTACAACAAGTAAGTTCAATTTATTTTCTTTTGGAGAAGGTGATTTTATATCCAATAAGGATGTGGAGTAGAAAATCTGGAAAGTTCGTTTTTTGCTGTTGTTATTTGTCTAGAATAATACCCCATTTTCCTCCACCTCTTCCCACCTCTTCCTAGGAGAAAAAGAATGAAGATTCCTCTGGCTGGTGAAATTGAAGAACTAAGGTATAGCCTGCGCTTTTGATCGTGAAGCTCTACCCTTTTTCAAACACGATCGTTCCCCTATCTTGTGTAGACAGTCTCTTCCCAGAAAGCTTGTGGTTGCCCAACAATGCTGAGATGAGGTGGGTAACTTAAATTCAAGAAGCAAGAGTGAAAAGGACCTGGTCATAGTTCCCAGCTATCTAAATTAATTCGAATGTAGTGATGTTTATCAAATTTCATGTAGACTCATGTTTAGGAAGAATTATGAATAGGATTGACTTTAAGTTCTGACAGTAATTGAGTTTATCTGCTTGTATGAGCATTTTAAGCTTCAATTGAGAAATGAACTGCAATGAATATATAGATCACCATCTTTATTTGCAGACTACATTTTTATTTTGCTCTTTCTCAGCTGCGTCTTCTTTGCAAAGCTATAGATGAAGTACTTTGTATACTCTCTACTTTTCATTAGTGAACAATGAGAAGCATCTGAATGCATTAGCTACTTTTCAGTTGCTGTAATAAAAATACCATATCCAAATACAACCTAAGGGAAGAAAGGGATTATTTTGGTTTATAGTTCCAGAAGAATGAGAGCTATAGATTCCAGAGAAGCCATGGATGGCAGTACGCAGCCATCTGATCACATTTATTTGCACACAGAAAGTAGAGCCAGAATTAGGGCAAGCTATAAGCCCTGAAACCCAACCCTAGTAAATTTCTTCCTCCAGCAGGTCTCCACCTCCTAGAGATTCCAGAACCTCTGGAAATTTCCATCAACTGAGGACAAATGCTCAAGAACCTAGGCCTGTGATGGATATTTCTCATTCAAACTGACACATATTGTGTGTTAATTTTCAGCATTTATATCTATATATGTGTGTACAGAGAGACATACATTCATCTATGCAAATGTACAAATAAATTCAAGCCAAGGGTCCATAATTTCAAAATCCTGAGGCTTCCAAATCCAAATATTCTTGAGAACCAATGTCGGACCACAAATTGAAAATTTTACACTTGACTTGAAGTGACAGATTGCAGTCAAAATAAGTCCAATAAAAATAGTATATAAAATGGCCTTCAGTCTTGTAAAGGTATAGATGAAATATTAGCTTGTGGGGGCTGTAAAGATGGCTCAGTGACTAAAAGCATTTGTCACTCTCCCAAAGGACCTGGCTTTGATTCCTAGCACTTATAAGATGGCTCTCAGCCATCCAATTTTAGGGATGCAACACCTTCCTCTGACCTATTTAAGAACCAGGCACACATGTGGTGCACAGACATATACACAAGAAACACATAGGCACATTTTATAATTAAAATCATATATCATCTCAATGCCTTATTATACACATTAAATATTCAAAACAACAATAAAATCTGTGGATTTCCTATCCTAATAACTTCACATAGATAGTTAAGCTATACATACACAGACAAATGAGACAGAGTGAGGTAATCAGCCAGTGAAAGAGAAAAAAAAAAACAGTTTGGAACCAGTGAAATCCTGTAACTGGCATTACAAGCTATCTAAATGTTTAAGTTACTAACTTTGTTCAATACTCAGGCTTACATCTATAAATTTAAATAATGTTACTTCATTCTATGATTGATCTGGTACTGAAGTTTGTTAGTAAGTAAAGCAATATAATGACTCATAACAAGGAAAAGGCATTAGTCTAGTCACTAGTGCTGTTAGAGTATCACATCAATACAATTCAGTAAATTGATCAGCCATTCTTCTCTATAGATAATCAAAAAAATAAAGTAATATGATTTTGTAACCATGAGGCCTCCAAAAAGAGCAGATTTTGCTTTAAAATATATTAACCATTTTAGTAGTAGTTTGTTATATTTTTGTTCTCATTAATTATTTTTATTTCCTTTGGAACTTTTTTATTGCGAACATGATTCATAACTCGTTAAACTCACAATGATCATGATTATTACTGATTATTATTATTATTGATTATTACACAATTATTACTGACCCCTCAACTATGGCTAATTTCAGATATAGGAGTTAAGTGACTATCCATGCATTGGTTGCTAATTACTGGAGATACTGTGGTAAGATGAAGACTTGTTTACTATGATATACAGCTTTGAGGAAGCATAGAAGTCACTTCCAATGGTTTCACAGCCCTGTAGATTAGTGCAGAATAGGCATATGGTCTAGTCAGAAGCTATCACAGAATACAACAACAAAAGAAAAACAGAGACTGCTCTTGTGTTTAAAGTCAATCCGTGTTTTCTTTTACACCGTGTTAGTATGTGTTTGAAGCCACGTGATGAATCACACATAGAGGATTCAGAACCAGATATCCAGACTAATACACAACTATCACCAAGGTATCTTAGGAGGGAGATTACTCATCATGGAGAGTTATCTTTACAATAGACAAGGACCACTACAGACAACCACAGCCAATCAAATTGCAAAATTATGCAGCCATTTCTCAATGAATAAATCTACAAAATACTATTGCATCTAAGGCTTGGAGAACATTGCTTAAGGTGGCACAGAAAGATTGTTAATAGCCAGAATTTCAAAGAATTTGCTGTGAGACTGTGTCTCTGAGTAATGTCAGATGCTACATCCATGAAATCGTACAAACATGACTGACTGAACATGAGCTAAACAAGGATATCAGCAACAGACATTGCTAAAATGGACAGGGAAAAGCCCAAGAGGCTACAGAAAGAAATACAGGCAACTAAGGAATGCTAAACAGGAAAAAAGAGCATACCAGTTGGTTATCCGATTCCAAGCAGCCAGACATGACAGTATACATAAAAGTAACTTCATAAAGTCTAAGCATATTGCATTTAGGAAGTTACACACACACAAACACACACACAGAAAGAGAGAGAGAAAGAGAGAGAGAGAGAGAGAGAGAGAGAGAGAGAGACAGAGAGAGACAGAGACAGAGACAGAGAGACAGAGAGAGAGACAGAGACAGAAAGAGAGACAGAAAGAAAGAGAGAGAGAGAGAGAGAGAGAGAGAGAGAGAGAGAGAGAAAGAAAGAGAGAGATAATAACAATTAATGAAAGAAGAAGCCATGATTTAAAGATATCAAGGAAGATTATATGGGAGGCTTTGAAGAGATGAAAGGAAAGGGATAAGTCTTGTAATTATAATCTCAAAAATAAAAGAAAAAATATTGTAAAGTAAAGGGATCCAGAAATGTTGACTTCTGTTGTTGGTCTCGGGTTTCTGCTTTATGTTTACAAAGACAGCAGAGTTCAAAAAAGGCTATGCCTTTAGTTGGTAACTAGAGTGGAATGTTTTATCAGACTTCAAAAGAAGAGGAAGCAAAATGATAGCTATCCCATAATACACCATAACATGAAAATATTCTGTTAGCATGTGTGTTTATTAAATTTTAGCCAAATTAGAAGTCAGGCAAAAGAGATAATTAAAAGTTACCAAAAAAAAGCTAGAAAATTGAATATGTGAGATGAGAAATGAGTGTGCCCATTAATATAATCTGACTTCTTACTTCAATTAAATAACATGCAGCATGCTGGGCTACCTGGGGAGATATTAGTAAGTATTGTATGTTTATGCCACTTTATAATTTAAAAAAAAATCTGAGCAATGTTTTCTATGCTCCTGGCCCTTGGAATGTTTTTCTCATCTCTCATTTGACTGGACTTACAGCTATGTTTGCTTTACAGATGGGAGAACCGTGCAGTAAAGAAATTCATCCTTCATGATAAGACGTAACAGGGCTACAGTTCTTAAAGTCTCAACTCCCAACCTGAGCCCCATTTCTTGTGAGAAGAAGTTCTCTACTTTGTAAGCACAAACACAATGACATCAAAGTATATACTTGTGTTCCACCTATATCATTCTTGGTGGGTTTTAAATGTAGGGTACATGAGTTCCTTACTGACAGAGGCAGGAAAGAAATGCCTTCTGGTATCTCTGATATAGGTTATGTCCCCCTTTACCTCTGAAGTCAGAGGAGAAGAGATGAGCTGATAGATCTTTAAGTACATATTGTATGTTACCCAATGTGGCAGAGCTGACTTTGAGATCTTCAAAAGGCTCTGAGACCCAAGGCAACTACAGTGTGTTTAAAGCAAATGCTGAAGGAAAGACATTGTGCCATATATTTTGTTTTAGAGCAAAACAAGATATTCTGGTGCCAAAACAAGGTAGAATATAAATGAAAATGAAAATTTAAAGAACGTATTCAAGTCTATAGTCTTACAATTAAGCCTTATATTCTCTTAAAATATTTTCTGAAGTAAGAGTTTTACCACAGTTGCTAGAAGGCCTGGGTGATTACAATCTAACATGTTACCCTATAAAGAAAATATTCTTCATATAAGAGCTTATCCACTCATATCGATGAGTTTAAGTCAAAAATCTTTATGGTGCAATCATCTGCATAAGTCATTATCCCTTGTGTTTAAAGTTGGAATTTCAACATACTGGTAAGAAAACTTAGGCTTCATAACTAACAAAGCGAACATCAGAGGTTTCGGCAAAAGTAAAGAAAAACTAAAAGGTAATTAAAATTTTTATTCATATAAGTTTTCACAGAATGTTTTAGAATCAAGGTTACTGTTGCCTAAGAATTAATTAAGCTAAGTTACAATGTTCTTACTAATGTTCTTGAGATCCCAAGTGAAGCTGAGTTTCAGATTCAGAGTCAGGCTCAAACGTGGAGTAGGAGCCTTGGACAGAGTCTCTGATGTTGGAGGGAATTATGACTGAGCTACTCATGAATGGTGTCACTGCTTTATCTTACTTTTGAAACTAACATAAAACACAATTGTACATGTTAATGGGTGTTCCTTCTGACATTTGCATTCATGTGCATATTATGTAATTTTCAAAACACATTAAGGATATCTCCCTAAGTATTTATCATTCTATATAGTTAAAAATGTTAATATCCTGTCTTCCTGCTTTTTTTAGCTGTATGATACATAGCAGGCATCTATAGCTGTCCATGTGAAATATTACATCAGAAATTCTCAGTCTTATACAAAAGTAACTTAGTACCATTGGGTCTTCTCCCTCAGTCCCATGTACCCTAAACTTCCAATTTTGAGACACACCAATTTGTTCATAATTTGTATATCAAGATCAACAGTTTTAAAGTTAAATGCAATGAAATCATGTGAATGTTGCTTTTCTGCTTTTGGCTTATTGCATTAGACATCATAGCCTCCGTTTCTGTCCATGTTGACAGAGATAACTAGCTTTCATTCACTTCATAGCTAAGTAACATTCCAAAATATATGCTTATTCGCATGCCAGTTGCAGGAGAATGTAGGTAGCGTGTGTCAGAGAAAGTATCTTTCAGAAAATAGCACTAGAGAAATTGTGTGTCTGCTGTACAAGCTGATGTCTTGTGCAGATCACTTAGCTTCTATCAGATACAGGCAATGATTCATTCAGAAACCCTATAGCATCCCAAGTATAACCACAGGAAAGGGTCAGGCAGAGGGCCTTTAGAATAAAAATATCTAAAGACATGTAGTAGAGTAACTCTTGATAATAAATGACTTGAAATATAAAAGCAGACTTATTGAGACTATTTGCCTGTTTTCCAAATGTTATCACTTCACATGACAAGTGTCAAACACAGATACACTACACTGTCAAAAACCTAAGGGTGTCATCGACCTAGGACATTGGGATTATATTACTATTTATGTCTTAAAGCTAGAATAAAGAATTTTCAATGTTTTTTTAAACCATAAAATGATGAATTTTGAATAGATACATTTAACCCCATTTATACAGTTTGTGATGTACACATATTGAAACATCACATACTCTATAAATATGTACATTTTCATGTACCTGTATTAAAATTGATGAATTAAAAAGAAGACCACATCTGGGCCTTGAAGTTAAATATTTTAGACAACATTCAGCAATCTTAATTGACCCCAGCACATCAAGGCACAGCTCAGAGTAGGGGATGACAGTGGAGATTTTCTCCCTGTCTGCCCCTCACGTGGGGTGGTGCCGGCAGTGACTTGCTGCTCTGTTCCTTAGAAGTCTCTTGAATCTGGAGTACATTTCAGTCACTCACCAAACATGCTCCATATGAATTATTCCAAACCATGTTTACTTCCTTGGACTTAAAATCCAGAAGATGGACAAGGCACACATGGCCTCAGAAAGTGGAAAAAGCCCTCCCTGGAAGCCAGCCCAGTGCATTCAATTTCTCCTTCTCCAAGAAGTTAAGACCAGGTTTTAACCCTCTGGCATCAGACGTGGCCACACAACAGAATATATTGAATTAGGAGACTGCTCTTGCTTTTTAGTCAAAGACATGTAAATAAATGAACAGGATCAACAAAGCTAATATAAAATGGAGATGGGCCCATGACTTCATCAAGAACAGAAGGCGACTCCTATTGTTTCTTAAAGATGTTTCCAGCTCATTCTTCTTCAAAGATAATAATCGCAGTGCTTCTATTGTTTGTTTGTTTGTTTTATTTTACCCATACAACCATACAATCTTAATGATTTTCAGGATTAAAAAATTACTTTTATTTTTATTTATGTGTACGTGTGTGTGTACGTGTGTGTGTGTGTGTGTGTGTGTGTGTGTGTCATGTATGATATGTGTGTTTGGGTGCTTACAGAAACCAGAAGATAATTGACTCTCCTGAAGCTGAGGTGCAGGCAGCAATAAGCCTCCTGATGTGGGTGCTGGGAATTAAACTGGAGAAGAACAGCAAGTGCTCTTAACCATAGAGCCATGTCCTCAGTCCCTGACTTTCTACATTGAACTTCTTCTTATTTTATATTATTCTATTTAGTATTCTGTGAGTGAATGTGGGGTGGAGTTATCAGTAGCATGGTACATGCCTGGAGGTTAGAGAACATACAGAGGACAGAGGACAACTTTACAAAGTTGGTTCTCCCTTTCTGTTTTTACATGGTTCCAGAAATCAAACTCAGGCTTGCTTGATGTCTTAGGGTTTTACTGCTACGATCAGACAGCATGACCAAGGCAACTTTAATAAGGACAACATTTAATTGGGCCTGGCTTACAGGTTCAGAGGTTCAGGTCATTATCTTCAAGGCAGGAACATGGCAGCATCCAGGAAGGCATGGTGCAGGAGGGTCTGAGAGTTCTACATCTTTATCTGAAGGCTGCTAGCAGAATACTAACTTCCAGGCAGCTATGTTAAGGGTATTTAAGCCCACAGTGACACACTTACTCCAACAAGTCCACACCTCTCAATAGTGCCACTCCCTGGGCCAAGTACCTACAAACCCAACACACTTGATAAGCACCTTTAGGCTCGGCCACTTTGCTCATCCCAATTTTCTAGATTTTTGTTTCTACTTTTATTTTCCCCCTAAACATTTTCTTATGGAATGAATAATACTAACGATTCCCTCCCAGGTAGCAAACTGTTTTTTATTTGATTTTCAAGCTTGTTCAACATGAAGTGTCAAAGGTTATATTACTACTTTATAAGACTGCTATGAGAACTAATAGTTAACATTTGCAAGATGCTCGTATGAAAGATGTGAAAGAAGAATTAAATCTGGAATAACAGACGAGTCTCCAAAAGGAGGCTTCGTTTTGTTAATATTTTTAATTCTAAGTAAAATTGTGAGCAGGACCAATAATAAGACACTGTGTAAAAATACTTGAACAACACAAATCTGGTGCCTACAATTGAATATTTTGGTGACATGCTGACAATACTGTCTCCCTATTAAGGCATTGTTAATATAGATCCAAGAGTGGAAGCATTTCTTTAGAGTTTCATTCATTCCATGAATGCTTCTGCTCAAAGGCAGACAGAGCAAGGACATTACAGCTAGCTGGTCAATCAGAAAAAATATCCATCCCTCTTCTCAGGGATGGATATTCTCAGCTTGTTTTCAGTTTTGAAGCACCCTTCCTGTTTTCCAGATCATCAATGTCAGAGATGAGTTTCTTGCCTGAAAAATAACTGTAACCATTACCTCCAAAACTTTTCTTTAGAGCTTTTGGGTCCAAACAGATTATTTATTTGGTTGCACAGTTTCCAATGACTTTGGCTCTGTGATCCAACTCTGCCTTATTTCTAAGGTCCATCAATTTCTGACCCCGTGTTATTAAAGCTCCTATTTCTCATCTCAGCTTTTAGGGATGTGAAGTGCAGGGCTGTAAAACAACAGTAACTTTACCTGGATACATTACCTCAGTCAAATTGCAGCAGCCTTGGCTACCATGTAAGGGCCTCTGGTCCCACATATACAGAGGGTGTGGTAGCACAAGAGATGATTGTCTTGCCTACTGCTCTATCTAGAGAGGGCAGTAGAAAATCTGGCTGGTCAAACAAAGCATACAGAGAGGAAAGTTTCCATAGTTGTTGTCCATTCCACCCTTGCCACAGAGGAAAGGGAAATGATGCCCACATCAGCACCCAACACTCAAGGAGGTTTCACATCACACTTGAGGTACATCTTTCAATCAAGATGCATTGTTGCCTTCTTACTATAGGCCAGGAGGCTTTTCCTAGAAATAGAGAAGCAACAAGGGGTAGAACTCACACCCTTGAACATGGTGAAGAGACAAAGATGTTCCTAGAAATAGGTAAACCTTGTCAGGTTTTAAGATCAGGCCAAATGCATTGCTACTCCCCAGTGAAGGTGGACATTTCACCTCACCTTCCCTAAGGCAATAGCTGGAGATTATATGACCATAGCTGTGGCTTCTCCATTCTCTGAGACATTTACTAATGCTTTCACATCAAATAGTCTCTCCCTTTGAGCTATAATAGGATTTTCTGAAGTTAATATAGAAAGGGTCATGGACCAATCACTGAAGAACCAAGGAGGCTCAGAACTTTGTTCTGAGACTGCCATGTTCATTTTTGTTGTCATTCAGTATCATGCCCCTCCAACACTGCTTCAGTCCTATAGTACTGGGGATATTCAGCAGGGTGACCAAGTCAGCCAATCTACTTCATAATGAATCTCAGTTCAGAGCTCTCAGGAATGACTAGGCCACACACATGTTTTTTACCTGCTACTCCAGTTACACTATGAAGGGAGAAATATGTCTTTGAGGATTTGTCTATACACATATCAGCAGATCACCAGAAAGCCTCCACTTTTCTTCCCTTTACAGTTCTGGGAGAGATCAACCCTAAAAAAGCCCTTCAATGTGTGACTCTTCACAAGTTTCCTATATACTAATGCTCCTATAATCCTTTCTTGACCAACAAGCTAAGGTATCTGAATCTTCCAGCAAATTTTAGGCTGTCTATTACATCCAACCTGGGGAACGTTTGTCTCTTAATTTTTTTAATTTCTAAGAGCTGATGTGTTCTGCCAATGTTGCAGTTTTTCTTATAAAATTCAGATTCTTAATACTATGGAAACTACATTGACATATTTGGGGATTAATTTCCTAGTAACAATGGATTTAATACAAAACATTCCTCTATTGTAGCAAAGAAAAAAACCAAAGGAAGCAATATGCATTTTGCAGATTCTGCCAAACAACTCAATGTTTGTTTATGCTTTAGAGAAAATAAATTAATGTGTTTTGTTTACATTTGCATGCATCTTTCTAGAACACATGTATACACAAAACACAGTTGTTGTGTTATTATTAATATTTTTATGGGGCCTTTTCCTGTCAGTCCATATGGCTTCCTCGAAAATGATCTTATCTCTATACCCTAAGAATGAATCATGTAACCCTTTATCACCTGCCAGGTATCAGACCTGGGTGACCTGATAGAAACACCATACAGAATTGACTTATACTGTGCATGGACTCTGACACTGCATTTTTATGAATATATATATTCATATATATATATATATATTTGCCCATATTACATATAAAACTTTATATGCAAATCAATGAAATAAAACAGTATAAAAGTTTAGACTAATTGACTATTTTCAAAATGTACAAAATTTAAATTAAAGGTAAAATTTTCATCTCCTAAGTCTGACTTAATGATGATTCTAGACCTTTGTCTGAAGCACAAACTCAACTTTAGCATAATCCCAACAGTAAATTCTCAACTTTTTGTGCTAATTACTTTCTTATTGTTCTGTTGTTGTGACTTACCCTTGGCATCTGAGAATCAATCACAAGTATATGAACCAAATATACCTATTGGTTTTACTTTAAGATAAAAAAGTTAAGATCAGTTTGAATTTTTATGTACATTGTGTTTGTGGGAATATATACCATAGCCTTGTGCATGTCTTTAGAGGCCAGAAGAGAACATGAAGCTCTAGTTACAAGTGTTATTAAGTCACTCAGCATAAGATTCAAACTCTGATTCTACAGAAGAGTCCGGAGTACTCTGAGATACTGGGGCATCTGTTTAGTACCTATTACTTTCATTTCTTAAACATAATTTAATGTTTTCTTTCCTTACTCTTTCTTTACTTCGTTCTCATCCCAAATTTTGCCTTCCCTTTTTAAAAAATAAGTACAGAGAGAAAAATGCTTATAATTTGTATGTATCTTTTTTAAATGGATGCTAGTATATGCATACTTGTAATAAATTTATCTTTAGCTGTATCCATTAAGAGGGCCGTGAAATTACAGAATTCCACAAGTATAGATTACACAAATCATTCAAACTTGGTTTATAAACAATCTTCTCCACTGAATGAGACCAGTAATCTTTGAAGAATGACTGATCTCAAGCAAGAACTCATAGAGTAAAAACCAGCAACAAATATAATAATGATAATGATAATAATAATAATAGAGGAGAAGAAGAAGGAAGGAAGGAAGGAAGGAAGGAAGGAAGGAAGGAAGGAAGAGAGAGGGAGGGAGGAAGGAGGAGGGAGGGAGGGAGGGAGGGAGGGAGGAGGAAGGAAGGAAGGAAGGAAGGAAGGAAGGAAGGAAGGAAGGAAGGAAGGAAGGAAGGAAAAGAAAAACATCAAATAAATGTCAGGACAGAAGAAGGAACTGATATTAGACAATTTTGGGAAAAGTGCAGGTATCCAAATAAATAATGATAAGAGTGAAATATCACTAGCTTAATTAAGTTAAGTGTGTAAGTGTGTATGCTGATAGTGATCTAAGCAGCTAGCTTCAACAAGAATAAAGCCCTTTCCTTTTTTTTTTTTTTTTTTTTTTTTTTTTTTTTTTTTTGGTTTTTCGAGACAGGGTTTCTCTGTGTAGTCCTGGCTGTCCTGGAACTCACTCTGTAGACCAGGCTGGCCTCGAACTCAGAAATCGCCTGCCTCTGCCTCCCAAGTCCTGGGATTAAAGGCGTGTGTCACCACTACCCGGCAACCCTTTCCTTTAAAATAACGCAGAAACTAATTTATAGCAGAGAAATGACTGAAGAATAAAATCAGTCTGGAAGAGCACAGCTTTTGGGTTACTATGGTATTTCAAACTCTTGCTTTCAGCTGCTTCTAACTTCTTCCCAAGTCATTGGAAGACTGAAATACTGTGGGGTATTTATAGCATTAAGAATCTTTAATTCACCATTTGGACATGGGACATCATTAGGTCACGTGCACTCAATGAGTAGAAGTAATTCTTACTGCATTCTAAAAAGTGCCTTTATTTTATTTTTGAGATTAGAATGTAAGTACAGCATTTCTCCTTCCCTTTTCTCTCTCTGAATCTTTCTATATACCCCTTCATGATCTTCAAATACCTGATGGTTGCTGCCAAGGTGTATGTGCTAGAACTGTACCTTTATGACTATTGGTCATGCTAGTCATTGATGTAGTTCATAGACATCAGAGCTGAATAAATGTCCATTGCCTTGCTCCTTTGTATTACCATTGTGCAAAGACAATATTCATAATAGTCTGATTCGTCATTACACAATGAGTACAGATGGAGAAATATCACACCACACACCATAAATACATAATTATTTGTCAACTACAAATAAAATATTTTAACATGTGTATGTTTTGATAGTTGATGAGACTGTAGGTGTGGACTTCTGATATTACTATGAGATGCAATATCAAACAAACTCCTTGGTCTTCTATCCCTTACATTCTTTCTGTGTATGCATGTTCTCATGCATGTGAGGTCAAGTGCATTCATACGGAGACCTAAGGTTGACACTAGGACTCCTCAGTTGCTCACTGCCTTATTTTTCAAAATAGGATCTCTAAGCTGAACCTAGAGCTTGCTTAGAGAACTAGTCAAGTACCTAGCCATTTTGCTCTTAGGCGCCTCTATCTCTAATATTAATCCTATCTCCATGGGAGCCTCTATCTCTAAAGCTAATCCTATCTCTGCCTTCTAAACCCTGGAATTACAGGTTATTATCATGCCCATGTATAACTGATGTGGGCTCATGTGATACAACCTCTGAATTCTGGTAAATGGCAAACACTTTATCTAACAGGCCATCTACCGAGTCTCAAATAGACTTTACAGGCGTAGAAAGAAGTGTTCATGGTTAAGAACACCTGTTGCTCTTTTAGTTCCCAGCACCTGCGTCTAGCTGCTCTCAACTGTCTGTAACTCCAGCTTCAGGGGATCTGATGCCTTCTAGACTCTGACAGTACTCAATCCACAGGGGTATATACACATACATAAAAATGAAAATATAATGAATGTTCTTTCATTTCTTAACTGAAAGAAAGTTGTAGAGTGTAGAAGTGTTCAATAATCAAGCAACTGGCTTTTAGAAGAGAAGAAGGAGAAAGAAGAAGGATGCTAACTGTATAAACCATCCCATTGCATAATCTTTGATTGCTAGCATCATAATCATCACCCCAGTAAGAGACCACTGCTGTCCTCACTGGCATGCTCACACGTTTGTCCTATACAGCTAACATCTTATTTTACTTTCACCACAATTCTGAGATGGTGCCTATTATTTTCTTTCACTGAAAATTTAAGCAACCTGTCCAAAGGCAGTACTAGAATTCAAACCTACCACAGTCTAATCTCGAAATTGGCCTTGACAATACACAATACTCCTGAAAGTCATCTTCTAGGCTTGTCTTCCAAGATACAAAAAACATAGATAGTCATATCATAGTCTTGGCTCTCATGTGAATGATCTGGCTTAAAATTCTTGAGCTACAAGGGAAAAATTTCAAGTTCTGAGATCAACAGTGGTTTTCTATCATATGATAGGACTTAATGACATAAACAGAAGTCATGCCAGTGAGTGTGGTATGTCAGGTTGTATTTTAAGCAGTGTGCAGATAGCTACTACATTAGACCCTGAGGGCACTAGCTCTAATATCTCGAAGTAGATTCCAAACTCATGACAGCAGAATATATATCTCAGTTGTTCATACCAGACTGTTCCCATTACTAAGGATGATACCAGATACCAAAAAAAGTGCAAAATAAATAGTTGCTAAATAAATAAATGTATCCATGCCTAATTTAGTGGCAACCACCAAGTCCTATATCCCTGATGAGTTAACTGGTAGATCCTTCTACCTCTGTATTTCTCTACTTCGATGAACTGGAGATAACAATGCTCTTTGAACTGTCATGAGCCTCAAACAAACATGGAAATAGCACTTAGGACAGTGCTTGCCAAAGCTGTCAGAATTATTCCAATACTTTACCTTAAGACACTAAAGGCCTAAAGAAATAACCAATAGAATTCTCACAAGTGTTGTATTGACTTCTAGAAAGTCATTTCTGTCACAAACTCCTAAAGCATTGGTCCCTGTCTGAACCTGTATCATATCATCTCTTAATTTTAGCAAACATCGATGTCACACCCACTAGACAAAACTCGGAGCAAATAGAACTACTCATGTATTTTCCATTCATCCCTTCTAGCTTGAATGCTCTGACAAATTTTATGACAGATTAAAAGTAGTTTTGTAAGGGACAGCGAATTCTTTTTATCCTTAGGTACATGCGTTTCCCTAATTTTCTGTTATTTCAACCTTTGATAGAGAATTTTCCCCAAAAAGTAATAACTTAATTCCTAACTGGTCTTTAATTGATTTACTTTAATCTCAAAACTGAAGTAATTCAAAATGGAAAATGGCTAGAATTTTTGTCATTTTGTAGTCACCATTTTGCTATGGCCTTGTTTAAGTTAAAATACATGCTGGAAAAAACATGGTCCTTAAAAATACTTCATCTGATGTTTCTGAAGTTAACCTACGCATGCTTTTAATGAATCTTTGCACTGACGTCTGAAGTTAACCTTCGCATGCTTTTAATGTATCTTTGCACTGATGTCTGACTTGGTTTTAATCTATTCATTTTTTATACAAGTGAGAACATCTTTTTTTGTCTAGAGAAAATCTGAAATATTTCTTCATCTGAGACACAACAAATTTCCACTTCCTAAACTTAAGAGAAATAACATCTGTTTAACAAAGTTTCAATCTCTTTCAAAGCCTGCCAGTTGTCATTTTTTCCTCTTTTACTGTGTCTTAGACTTTTAATATAAATTCTCAAATTGGAAGTTGGAAAGCAATGCACTTGTTGGGGAAGGAGAAATAACCATTCATTATGTATACACACACTGTGATCCAGGAGATCGGCTAGATATTTTGCTCATAGTATTACATTTTATCCTCTCCAGAAATTTCTGAGACAGGGACAAAATAAATGGCCCAAAGTCATGCTCACATTTGGTAACAAATCTAATGTTCAACTTCATGTCAGCTGAGGGCAGAGAAAATTGGTCATTTTACTCTGTCATTCTTACAAAGAGTCACAGAATTCATACTTTTCTTTTATTGTGTCATTCCCATCTAAAAATAGTGGTTTTAAAGAGCAGTGTAAGGGAAAGGTAGCAGGTGAATAGTAGGAGCACACAAGCCATGCTAAAAAGGAAACATTCATTATTTCTGATAGAAAGCCCTACAATGGTCTAGTAAAGATAGAACAATCTAGAAACAAGGGAGACAGAGTAAAGATTCTCAGCTATGAAGTGATATCACTCTCCCTCCAGTAGATTCAGTGAGTATAAGGCAAGTTGGCCACATTGGTTTTTAAGGAGAGAAATCAATGTAATCTAGTGACTCGTTAAATTTATGGAGGAGAAATTAGTTATTGTGAAAGACATCCATGGAAGATCCCAGGATCATCAGCTGACATGGAGAATTGCCTGGTGAAGGAGTCTATCTCTTTTGCTTTCTCACCTTGTACATTCACTGCCTTTCCCAGTTAATTCTGCATGTCTGGCTCCTCATCTTAAAATCATACCAAATGATTAAGACAGTTCAACTATCAGCATTTACCAGTGCTTGGGCCTTAGCTTTGCAATCTGTGAATATCCTGATGGTTTGCTGAACTGATTAGACTAAACCATATCTGTTTCTTATATCCATGTGCCTCTTCAAGAATCCCCACGTTGAAATATTCAGTGCATAAAATAAATTCAGAACTTGTTAAATTGGGTTGAAACAAATAAAATCTGATAATATCCTTTTTTTTTTATCAAAGAATGTAGTTATCTATTTCCAAGCTGGAAGTATTGTGAAAGGAGGCAAGATGCACTGTTCAGCTCTTCCAGGCCACTATCCACAAACTACAATTCAACTAGATGCCGAGCTTTACTCCAATTAATGCCTTATTACGATTGTGATGAGACTGGCATAAATGCCTCCTTTTCATCGTTTTTCTTTATCAAATCCTTCTATGGTGTTTATCATTAAGGATAGCATCCTAGCAGCGAACATGATCTTAGCAGATTTTGTTTATCTAAATGTAGTCATAACCTTCTTCACTCAGATACACAGTTATCTTCTTGCCAACCTTCCATAGTCCTTGCATTTGGATAAAGATGCTGTAGCACTTTCATGGCTTTTATTTCCATTTTTCATCATATGCTACAGAAAAAATCATATCTTCTGCCTAATTTTTTTTTTTTTTTGAAAATCTGCTTGCCTGCCAGTTTTGGCAGAGAAAACTAGGAAAGAGAGTCTGGCAACAAAAAGACACCAAACAACAGACAAAACTTAAGGTCGGCAAAGGACTGATGCTCTTCAACCTGTTACATTGGGTGTGAAATTAGATCTTATCAATGTCATACGCACTCTGAGAGCAAATGTCCCTCTGTGAAAACTACACACTGTGCTTTAAGCCAAATGATAGAATAAAAATTCCAATGCATATGTTTCTGAAGCAGAAACTCTCCAAAAGTATTAGCATAGCATTGACTGGCCATTAGCTAATCTCAAAGTAGCTCTGGAAGCAAGTGCCCAACACCACCTTCAAAAGCAGATGCTGTGGGATTATTGGATGAGCAGCAAGGTGAAGAAGCCTTGGAAGGGTTAGCATGACATAACCTATGGAGCTGTTCCTTCTGAAAAGTGGAGGCAACAATTCAGATTATAGTAGTAAGGAATATGAGACCACATCTTTCAACTTTCTTTCTTCCCTCCTGTCTACTCTGCCTCTCTAGTCTTGAATGTGTCCCGCCCTCACTCATTAACCATCTATCAACTCTAGGCCAGAAGTTATTTTTAATTATCTATTTATTTACTTACATCCTGATCGATTGCAGCTTCCTCTTCCTTTCTCACAGTCTCTCTCTCTCCCTCTCCCTCTCCCTCTCCCTTTCCCTCTCTCTCTCTTTCCCTCTCTCTCTCTCTCTCTCTCTCTCTCTCTCTCTCTCTCTCACCTCCAGTCTGCCCATCATCCATTTTCTCCCTTTTTCCTCAGAAAAGGGCAGGCCTCCCATGGATATCAATCTGCCTTGGGATATCAACTTGCAGTAGGACTAGGTACATTTTCTTGTCTTATGGCTAGACACGGCAGCCCAGTTAGGGGAAAGGGATGTAAAAGCAGGGAACAGAGTCAGAGACAGACCCTGCTCCTGCTGTTAGGAGTCCCACATGAAGAAAGAGATGCACAACTGTTACATCTGTACAGAGGGCCTAGGCCTGTCCCATATATGTGTTTTATTTGTTTGGTCAGTGTCTGTGAGCCTATAGGCCCAGGTTAGTTAATTCTGTAGATTTTTTGTGGTGTCCTTGATCCCTCTGGCTCCTTCAATCCTTCCTCTCTCTCTTCCAAGCTCAGCCTAATGTTTGGCCATGTATCTCTGTGTCTGTTTTCATTAGTTCCTGGGTAACACCTCACAGATGACAGGTCCCAAAGAAACTAAGTAATAAGGAGGGCCCAAGCAGGAAGTGTGGGGAACACATGAACCTCAGCGAATAAAGGAAATAGAATAGACAATGGGAGTTAGGTGAAGAGAAAGAACTGGATGGAGGAGGGGCTAGGGAGGAGAACATTAAGAGGGCAGCTAGTAGGGGGAAAGTAGAAGGAGAAAGTACTTGGAGAGAGAGCTGGAATCATGGATGCAGGACATCTCTGGGACAAGCTAAATATCTAGGACAATAGAAACTCCCAGGAATCTATAAGGCTGATTCTAGCTAGGACTCCTAGCACTGGAAGATATGAAGCCTGAAATGGCTACCTTCAGTAATCAGAAAAAACTTTCAATGGAGGCAATGGGATATCAACCCAGCCACAAAACCTTTCACCTACATTTTGTCCTGCCTACAAATGTGCAGGAGTAAAGATGGAGCAGACATTGAAAGACTAACATTGGTCAAACTGGCCCAGAATGAGACCTATGTCATGAGAGAGAGAGCCCATTGCAGACACTATTAATGATATTCTGCTATACTTTCAGAAGCTATTTTTAAAAACTAAAAGTATAATGAAGATCAGTCAGAAAAAAAAATGAAGAAAGGCTTCCGGTCTGGGCCTGAGGACTGAACAGATCCCGAGCAGCTGCTCTGCACCCAATCTCACAAAACCCAGAGGAAGTGGGCCTCCAACCCGGGCAGTATCTTAGGTAAGGAGACAGCAACCCTCCCACCCCCACCCCCAAACGGAGTAACTGGGACCCACTAGGACCAGGAATTCACTCCTAGCCTGGAGCACTGAGCAGATCTTGGGCCCCAGCTCTAACCCCAGTAGTAACACCCACCTGACACAGTTCTGAAACAAACAAGATAATAGGAAAGACAGGCTCTAATCAGAGATAGGGAAGGTAGCACTAAGGTGATCCAGGTGGTGAAAGGAAAGCACAAGAACATAAGCATCAGCAACCCAGGGTACTTAGCATCATTAGAACCTAGTTCTCCCACACTAGAAAGTCCTGAATTCCCCATATCACCAGGAAAGCAAGATTCAGATTTAAAATCACTTCTAATGATGATGATAGAGGATTTTAAGAAGTACATAAAAAACACTCTCAAAGAATTTGAGGAGAACACAGGTAAACAGGTAGAAGTCCTTAAAGAAGAAGCACAAAAATCCCTTAAAGAATTACAAGAGAACACAACCAAACAGGTGAAGGAATTAAACAAATCCATCCAGAACATAAAAATGGAAGAGAAACAATAAAGAAAATCCCAAAGGGAGACTACCCTGGAGATAGAAAACCTAGGAAAAAAATCAGAAGTCATGAAATGTAAGCATCACCAACAGAATACAAGAGATAGAAGAGAGAATCACAGGTGCAGAAGATACCATAGAAAATATTGACACAGCTGTCAAAGAAAACACAAAATGCAAAAAGTTCTTAACAAAAAACATCCAGGAAATCCAGAACACAATGAGAAGACCAAACCTAAAGATAATAGGTGTAGATGAGAGTGAAGATTCCCAACTCAAAGGACCAATATCTTCAACAAAATTATAGAAGAAAACTTCCCTAACCTAAAATTGAGAAGCCCATAAACATACAAGAAGCCTACAGAATGCCAAATAGACTAGACCAGAAAAGAAATACCTCCTGTCACATAATAATCAAAACACCAAATTCACAAAACAAAGAAAGAATATTAAAAGCAGTAAGGGAAAAAGGCCAAGTAACATATAAAGGCAGACCTATCAGAATCACACCAGACTTCTCACAGATACTATAAAAGCGAGAAGATCCTGGACAGATGTCATACAGACCCTAAGAGAACACAAATGCCAGCCGAGGCTACTATACCCAGCGAAACTCTCAATTATCATAGATGGAGAAACCAAGATATTCTATGGCAAAATCAAATTACACAATATCCTTCCAAAAACCTGGCATTACAAAGGATATTAGCGGGAAAGCTCCAATACAAAGAGGGAAATTATACCTAGGCAGAGCAAGAAAGTAATCCTCTTCCAACAAATCCAAAATAAGATAGCCACACAAGGATAATTCCACCTCTAATAACAAAAATAACAGGAAGCAACAATCACTGTTCCTTAATATCTCTTAACATCAATGGACTCAATTCCTCAATAAAAAGACATAGGCTAACAGACTGGATACGTAAACAGGACGCAGCATTTTGCTGCATACAGGAAATGCACCTCAGTGACAAAGACAGACACTACCTTAGAGTAAAAGGCTGGAAAACAAGTTTTTAAGAAAATAGTCCTAAGAAACAAGCTGGAGTAGCCATTCTAAAACCTCAGCCCGAGAACACAAAGGGAGGGACTCATGGCTCCATCTGTATAGGTAGTTGAGGATGGCCTTGTCAGGCATCAGTGGAAGAGGAGGACCTTGGTGCCTGATAGTTTGGATTCCCTAGTGTTGGGGAATTTGAGAGCAGGGAGGACGGGAATGGGAGGATGGTGGGAGCACACCCTCATAGAAACTCCCAGAATTATATGGATTAGATATGATAGAGACAGGCCACCAGAAGACTAGATTCCAGAATTTAAACAAAAACATCTTGATACTAAAATTTGTTTTGAGAATTGTATATTTCAGAATACACAGCCGTGATATATCTACTCATCAAGCAAGCTGAGCAGACCTGCTCGAACCTTCGATGTCCTAGAATCTCAGCTGGATGCAGTGAAGACACAGACGTCAGAGGCTTATCAATTTACTCTTCCCCCACCCCTCTTCTAATATCTCAATGTCCATAGTCAGCTTGAAGAAGTTAATGAAGAGTAGGCGCCCCTATTCCCTGGGCTTGGGGACTGAGGTGGTTAATATTGGGCTGTCTTTGTAGGGAAAAGTAGTGGTTTTGTTGGAACAGGGAGGAATAGCTAGGATTTATTGCATAGCCATAACCAATTGGTAGAAATCTGTATAATTGTTATTTAGCTGAAGTTATAATTTCTTAAATTGGTACAAAATTTACTTTGTTTTCAAATTTAAGGTTTTCATTGGTACGAGTTTCTTATTGATATAGAAGTAAGATTAATATTGTTACTCTCATAGGCATTGTGCCTATATAACAAATTTAGGAATACAAGGCTTAGACCCAATCCTTCTTTAACTTTTTTAACTGATTTGAGATGGTTAGCCTGTGAGTTAAGGGCCTATAGCAAATTCATGGCTCTGAGTTTATTGTTAGGGTGTTTTCTATATTTTATTTAGAAAAAGCTGAGAGGAGTCAACAGACAACAGTCCAGATTGCCTTACATGGATAGTTGGTTTTCAAAAAGTCAGAAGTCCACAGAATTGATGTTACAAACATTTCTGTATTAAGGTTCATTTTGATTAGAGACCTGCCTGCTCCTGACAGCTTCCTGTCTTGGATTCTAAGAAGAAATTGAGCATCTTTGGAGTTACTCCAGTTGTGGTGAGACAGCCACCAGGCAAGAATTACCTCTTTTCATCTACAGACAAATTACTGTCCTGAAAAGGACATACTTGCAGAATAGCTGACTGATTATATCTGCCAAGACAGAGTAATCAGCCCTTAGTAATTCTGCATCACTAGGTCTGTCAGATGATCCTGGGCCAGAAGACTGAAGATCGGATGCCCCAACGTTTTGTAGTATGGGGACTTTCCAGGTGTTCAGCAGTCTCTATAAATTGGCTAAGTTTTAGAAGCTATGCTTTGTGCGTCCCATAATTTCAGTTAATTCAGTCATTCTGGATTTCTGACAGGGTTGAAGACTTAATTATAGTCTCAAAACCAATCCCAGCTATTTACTTTGAGAGAAAATATTTGAGAGGATGGTTTTCAGCTGACATTCTAAAGCCAAGAAAAAAGCAAGGTTCAGAACTAAGTCTTTTAGTTGGAGAGATGACAAAGGTTCTGGTTAGTCAGCAAAATGATGGACTGGGTTTTAGGTCTATCTTGTACCTTACAGATACAAATTGGTATAGTTATGCTCTAATCGTATTTTGAGAGAAAAGTTTTATCTTAACAGGAAGGGTGATATGTAGGAGGAGCTAAGGTGGGAGGAGTAAGGAGAGGAAGAGGAGGAGTAAGGTAAGGAGGAGGAGAAGGAAAGGAGGAGCTAGGAGATGGGGGGAGGGGAACATGGAGGTGGATGTTCAAGTGTCTCCGCCAGTCAAAAATAGTTGGTAAATCTAGGTTGGGTATTGAGTTACACTTCTGATTGTATGGGCATCTTGTTATTGAGCATTACCAAAGTTATAAAGCCTTTGATTAACATTTTTTAAAAAGTTACTAATAAAAAAGTAATAATAAATATTTAAAAAATGAAGGAGGAATAGAAGGGGACTCATGGGTAGATGGTAAAACCAATGGACTTCAGAGAATGATGAACTGTATGTTTATGCTCTCTCCAAATTCACATGTTCAAGTCTTATCACCTCTGAGGGAGCACAAGGAAGTTGCATTTTTCAGTGATAATTAGATCAGCAGGCAACAACCTTATGACAGGGAACAGTTTTCTTTGCTCTTAAAACGCTTCTGCAAAAAGATGCCATTTATGAGACAGCAAGCTGGCCACTTCCTAAACTAATATATTAGCACCTTATTCAAAGATGCTCTAGCCCTAAGAATTGTCTTAGTGACCCCAGTGACATAAGGCACCATGGAAAACAGAAACTTTCACCAGCATATGACATCCAGTGCATATATTCCTCAGACCTAAATCTATGCACATATTTTTAAGAGTGAATAAGAGGCAGCACAATGCCATCTCAGGAAAGTACAAAACAAATGCCCAAAAGGTAAGAATTTATCTTTGGTTTTCAAAAATATATAATTTTTGGTTGGAGAATGCTAGGCTTTGAAGCATCTAGGGAACATTAAGAACATTAAGAGTCTCAATGTGGATAAATTATTTTATAACACTTTTTAAATGTGGCAGATTGCCTGGCTGTGATAGTGCCCAACTTTAATCCCAGCACAGGTGAGGGAGAAGCAGGTGGATCTCTGAGTTCAGGGTCAGCCTGATCTACAGAGCATGCTCCAAGATAGCCAGAGCTACACAAAGAAATCCTCTCTCTCAAAAAAAGTAAAAGGTGAATTGAACTCACAATAATCCTCTAATAAAGAGGCCCACAAACTTCATAAAATGGGGAGAGACACTTGTAAAGAAGATGTGACTAGAGACTGCGTACACGTTCTGTGTACAGAAAACTCAACTGTGAAGTTCTAAACAGAGTAATAAATTCATATTTTTCCTCAATATTTCAACCCCATATTTCTCAGAAAAAAAAATATTTTCAAAATATGTCAACCGTGATCATAAGGCAACGTTTGGAAATTGTGCTTCTAAATCATGTAAAGCAAGTATCTTTAGCAGAGCTCTGTAGACCAGGCTGGTCTTGAACTCAGATTCCCTTGCTTCTGCCTCTCCAATACTTGTATTAAAGTCATGAATCAACACATC
The DNA here is from genome assembly GCA_021653895.1 of Mastomys natalensis. Classification (NCBI taxonomy): domain Eukaryota; kingdom Metazoa; phylum Chordata; class Mammalia; order Rodentia; family Muridae; genus Mastomys; species Mastomys natalensis. The sequence continues at coordinate 556,567 of JAJTUV010000040.1, read as the reverse complement.
TGGAAATTCACCACTTTTTAAAAGTGTTATAAGGGTATCTATCTACATTAACACTCTAATCAAGACTTAAAGTTTAATAAATATTTCAAATCATAGCTTTCTTCCACTAAAAATTGTATTTTTGGAAAAACAAAGTCACATGAATTCTATCTTTCATGTCTTTCCTAGTCTCTAAGAACCCATGTACATCATGAACCACTGGTAGGTGGGTATAAAGAGATAGGGCATCCACCTTTAAAAACTTTGTCCTTTCTTCTTCTCTCAATGTTGCCATAAAACAGTCTGTATTTTCAGAGCTGCAATTTAGGGAAGAAAATAGGTTGTCCATAGTCACCCACCAGATATTTCAAACGTAGTCAGTTTCTCCATCTCCCGCCACATTGTACTCACCAACTTAGTAAGTGGTTCTCTAAGTTTGATTCCATTTATCTTGCTTTAATCTTCTCCTTTACCCAAAAGAAAATGTTCTTATGACTGCCTGACTTCAGAATGGCTCCAGCTACAAATACAGAAAGCACCCTGTCTAATCTTAGGAGGAGAATTCAGAGATCTTCCAGTGCATCCCTAAGGATGCATGCCTACTGAAAAACACATCCCTCATATCAGACCAATCCTGAGAAAATTTTCAATGTCTTTTTATACCTGTACTTTGAAAAAACTATAAGATGATCTCTATGTGTGTGGTATTATTGTGTTTTCCGATTTTTATGCTGGCATACCTTGACCTCACTAATGTTTGAAATAATTTCTAAGAGCATGGATTTATTTATTTTAATCACTGAATAATTTATTCATATACCAAATCACCCAGGAAACAAATACTACATTTGGTTAGTTGGGTTTCTGAGACAAGGTGTCACACTGTGGTTAAGGATGGTCAGTACCAGCACTCTCTTGTTAATTATGTCTTTTAGTTTTTTTAGACTATAATTAACTAATCTCTACCTCCCTTTTCTTTTCTCTAAGCCATATCATATAATCCTCCATGCTCTGTTATAAGTTCCTGATCTCTTTTTTAATAGTTACTGTCATGATAGATATATAGAGAGAAAGAGAGAGAGAGACAGATAGATGTCTATGTAATGTCATTTATATGTATGTTTTTAGGGCTCAGTCTGTGATATAGGGCAATCAATTAGCAGGCCCTTTCCTGAGGAAGACAATTTCTCAGCTTCTCAGCATTCTCTGGTTGCCTTTACTTCTTGTCTAGGCTTGCAGCTTTTGGCCATCCTTGCTAGCATATTTATTGCTGTTATCTTTATTCAGTTCATGTTTAGGCAGTCATGTGGGTAAGAATTTATGGGTGTACCTTCTAACATTACTAGGAGACACAATATAGCTAAGGCTTTATACAAGTTTCCATTCCTTCCAAGTCCTTAAAATGTATGTGTATTTATGCCATGAGAGTTTTGCCTTTTATAATGAATTGTACTCAATTTATTCCATTGAGCAAAACGCATAGACAGATCTATACAGGAGCCACATCAAGCTTCTGGAAGCATTTACAGACCACCATACCTGTACAAATTGGTTAAAATGCAGACAACTTCCTAGAGCTTCCCCGACTACCCTTTCTCTATCCCAAGGCTCTTTTATACTCTGCCTCTTCCTTGGATTTCAGTTATTAGTCTCTGACATCATCTTTTTTATTCCTTTTCTTCTTTGTTATTCCTTTGCCTGCCATATGTTCAAGAATTTGTGATTTTAAGAGTAAGGAGTTTGTCTCTTTATTTATTTGAGAATTCTCTTAGCACCTAGTAGAAATCCAGTAATACTTGCTAGATGGAGGGATGCATGGATCGGTGGACCTTGTTCATTATCCTATATCACCAATCTTTTAAATTAGCAAAATGATGACTTTAAGTAATCCTAAAATTAAATCAAAATTTCCCACAAGTTTATTGTCAGCTCAAAGGAAAATATATCTATCATGTGCAATTATATCTTATCTCTGAAGGAGAGCCAGACACAAATCTAGGAAAAGAATAACCAGCATTGTTGATTTGAATAAATACCAAAATGCAGCATATATATGAGAATCCTACTTTCATCTTTATCAGAAGTTGGAACCTGGATGAAATTATTTTAGGTATCAAGGCTTTGTGAATATGCCTAGCTGACCCAATAGTGACGTAAGTTTGCACCCTAAGTCTTTACATAAAAGACGACTATTTCTAAACTCCATCTGCACACACTTCAAATGCTATTATATGGATGAGCCACAATTATCTCTGAAACGAAAGAGCAAATACTGTAGACTTCTTCACCACATTCAAGACATGCTAGATGTAGACTCTGTATTCTTGAAGAGCAAGTACCTTTTCCAAAATAATCACCAAGGACAGACTTTGATCACCAAGCACCTGTTCATTTCTTTTCTCTGCAGACTCCATCACGTCAGCCACAAAGCCCATTAGGAATGCAGTTTTGAGTTTGTCTGGGTGAAGTGGTTAGTAATTAGTTCCTTTTACATTTGGCAATTGTGTTAACACAACTCAGTAGGTGTCTTGTTAATTTGTTCATTACTAGGTGGATGAAAATGTGCATCTCTTCTGTGAATACCAATTATTCCTAAATGAGGTAATTTTACCAAGACAGTGAAATTTCCTCATTCTTCCCTGGTTTAAGAATATTACTGCCAAGAATGAACAATTCCAAACAAAGAAAGTCGTGGAGGTGGAGAATGGTGCCCTCCATGGAAAGTGGTGGGAGGAAACTGAATTATTTTTGCAGTCTTAAAAGGAAGACCATTTCAGAGTGTACAGAACTTCACAAGGAAGAGACTGGACACTTTTGGTGTACTTAAGTCTGGTTCTTACTCAGGTGGCCCTGACTTTATAAATTGTCTTTGAAGAATTACAGATTAAAGATAAATGTCACAAATGGGATTTAAGAAGAATGAATAGTCATCATACCATCATTCTCACACTTGGTCATAGCCCAGGGAGTCATACATTAGTGGACTCAGATTCTCAGCATCTTCTAGGAAGAGCTACCAAATCACATTCGTATCTTCTGCTCTGTTTTTTTTCTCCTATCTCAATCAAATTGCTACATTAATTCTCAGTTTTCACTTAGTTGAATTTTTGCAGGATTAGCATTGTTATTAGTTAAGGAAATGGATTATGGAGATTTCTGAAGAAACTCAGAATAGAGTAAATTTGTATTCCTGTAAAAACAGAGAGTATTTGTCTCACATTTGAACCTTTCGATACTATCTGTAACCCTTGTGTAGGCTTCCATTTCTTCCTAGATAATCTATGTTCATACATATAGTCTTTGTGTTCATACACATATTCTCTGAACAAAAATCCCAGGGAAAATTGATTTCTGCCCTTCAGTCAGTGGACTTGATTCACAATACAAAATCAACGGGCTCTGGCTGTCCATTCTGGGGACAGTAGATCCTAAGAGACCTTTTGTCCTCTTTGTCCTGTTTCACAACTACAGAGAAAAGGTTAACCTACTGACAAGCTTTCATGACTACTGCGATGGTCACTGGAGAAACAAAGAAAATACGATTGCCTCTATTCTGGTACTAGAGTACAGAATAACCCACTGACAAGCTTTCCTAACTATCTGCAAAATCCTAGAGAAGTAGGGGAATCTGATTGCCTCCATCCATAGAAGAAGACATGGGCCATGGAATCCCTAAGTCACTTGTTGTATGCCTCTCTCCCCTCAGCTCTTCTTCCCCTATGCCACCTATGACAGTCTCTGCTCCCTTCACCTTGGGTAACACTCAATTTCTTCTTAGAGGAGTTAGAGTTTTTGCTTAACTTGGTATTTTATTATGTCTCACATAAAATAATCACTTTACAAAAATCTCGTGTCCTAACTGGCAGGTCATTTGTGTGAGATATTTTCATGCAAGTGAAAGTATAAAAGAGAAAATGGACAGTATATTATATTCCACATATGGCTGCGAGATTAAGAGTGGGTCTACTATATATAAATTTCACAGTAACTTTTGTTACTCATAAGTAGTGAGCATTTTAATAAACAATTAACAGTTCTCAAGTCATCAAACACTATCCAACTATCTTACATATTTTTTAGAACACCTAACCCCCACTTCCAATAACCAGAAGAAATAGAAACTCCTCTTATCTATTCTAAGAATGAGGATTCTGAAACACAGAGAATCTTGGTATGTACAATATTCTATCTCTGTTAGACAACAGTGCACTGGGGACTTACTTTAGTATCAATAACGTTTGCAGATGGGGATTTGGGTCATATATCTCTCACAGTGTTTAGCAAGAAGTATTTTTGTCAAATCAGTGTAATATCACATCAATGATAAAAATTAAGGGATTTTAGCAGGACAGCATGCATTCAGATCTGGGTTGCATAACACTACCTAACATCAGAAGGCTCCATTTCCTCTTCACTCAATGGATATAATCCCTCTAAAGGGTTCAATGGATATAAGCACTCCCTCTAAAGGTTTCAGGGCTTCATGCTCAGCACAGGGTGTACTCTCTAGAAAGGACTCAGTAGCAACCAGCTCTGTAGTACCCTGGAACATAACAGTAGAAGAGCTGTAGCTATTTGCAGGAGAAATAAAATACTCTGTGCATGACTTTTTAAAAGATGGGATTCTTTTGTTTCATTGCTTTGCTTCCTTCTCAGACCAAGCTAGAAACAAAGGCCCACTCATCCATTCTAGTGTTCACACAGCATGGCTGTCAGCTCATAAATCTTGTTGTCTGTTCACACCTTAAGAGCAATAGAAGGAACATTGAGCAGGAGGTGTCTTATTCCACAGGGCACTGCTAAAAGCAGGACTGAAATAATCTGCACTTTTTCAGTCTGAAACCTGATGGATAGGCTCCTTGGATAAACGTGGAGTGGGGATGCATAAGGGGAGGGGGGAAGCAGGTCTCCAAGTCGAACTCTTTACAATGTCATACACCACAGATGTAGCAAGTCTGCGGAGCCCAATGAAATGGGGACACCTGAGTTAAAGACAGGCTCTGGGAGACATCAACTCAGTATGTTTTCCATTCTGGATAAGAGCCAAGTCCCTGAGAAATCCTGCTGTCATTTCTCTTCACAGCCACTGGCAAACAAGTGTAAAATGTAGCAAGCTAAAGAGACAGGCATGGTGGCAGGGACTTAACAGCAAAGTTAAGTAGAGAAGACAGAAATGTGCTTCAGGACCCAAGAGAACTCAAATATGGAAGAGAGGGAGCAGAGGTCAATGTACACCGAAGCCCGTAACACTTAGCCATGGCACTCCCTTCCAGTTAAAGAAGTATGCACAGCAAGGCAACAGTGAGTGGGATGGAAGCCATGTGGGGCTGCTGGATCAATCTCTCTTGGGTCCCTTCCTACTTTACCATACTGGAAGCCTGCAGCTGGGCCTGAATATAAACTCTACTTCTTCAGAGGAGCATATGTAGAATGTAACAAATTAATGCTAACACATTCATTCAATTTCTATTTATTGACATGTCATTTTTCATCTTGACGTTTTTATCCCCAAAAGGGCTGTTTCATCAGACATGGAAGAAGAACATCAACAAAGGACAATGTCTTTATGATGCTTTTTTGGGTCACCCCATAGCTCTTTCAAGACCAAAGACTACAAGGAGGGTTTTACCCAGATGTCTTCAGAGACAATGTGATGCCACCACAGAAGCCTGTTCTCATGGTGCATGGCATCTGGTCCTATAGGATGGTAGTGGCAGGGGGTGAAGGAGCTGGGGGGGGGCATCTTTGTGGTAGGTAAGAAGATTTCTTTTGCGAAACCACCATATGACACAGTCTTAAAGGGAATCATCTGTCTTTGCCAAGATTCGACCAAAACATCAAGGGAATTTGAATTTCCTTACTATGGATTTAAAGACCTCCAAAGAAGGAAGCCCAGATTTGGAAAGAAGGACAAAGGAGCCAACTAAAACTTCACAGAGGCTTCAACCGGATCAAACCTCAACGCTTAGAGTTGTGTACTGTCAACTGACTAGTTATGATTATTAATACCCACTCCATAAAATATCCCAGTCAGGATCTGTGTTAATTTGTCTAGGTTTTTCAGATGCATAAAGTGAAGCACACCGAGTAGAGGAGTAGGTGTGCCTGTGGCCCTTGTGTGAGTCACTGCCAATCTAAGAATTAAAACTCTGAGCTCCCGACTTGCAGCTCCGACCTTGTACCTTCAGGATCAATCTTCTTAGATCCACCAGACAATGGCTTCAAAGTTTTTATGGCAATTAGAGTAGGTACGCTGTTTCCTATTAGGACACGCCCACCAGATTCTCCTTCTGGACCTTGGCACGATTGTTGCCAGTGAGCACAGAGCAGGAGACAGAATTTAGTGCTTGAAGCTGTCCAATCTCTAGGCAGACTTCTTAATGGCAGAAATCAGGCCTTATAAGGAGAAAAGTCTGGAGATGGGAATTCTCTCTCTGACATAGCTTGGAAGGAGGAAAGTTAGGGTGTGGGGGAGCAGAGAACCAAGCAGCTCATCTGTTTGTTCTTTAACTTGAAACTGACCTTAACTGAGTTAAACTAACATGCCATAACAACACTTCTAACATGATAACGCACAGTTCCTGTGCTAATTCTTTTTCTGCTTTGCAAATGTATACTATATATTAAGAAGCACTTAAGTAGATAAAAATAGAGCTCAGAGATTTCTGCTTCATTTGCTGCCCTCTGCCAGGTAGGCAGTGGCAACGACATTCACAGATATTTCCCTGTACTCTAGACTAGTAAGGTTTTAAGGGATGAGGCAGAGATGGTCACAGACATTGTTTCAGATCTAGCACCAGCGTTCACATAGGGGAATATAAATTCAGTTGTAAAGAAACTTAGGTGTGCACTAAGGATGGATCAAACAAAACATCATTTTGTTTTGGACTGGGTCGGGGGAATAGGGAGGCAGATGTTCCCTCCCCAAAAATTAAAGGTGAAAACTGGCAAATTGCACTCACTGACCAGGTTCTCTTCCAAAAAGGCCTTATTTACCATTGCTCTTCTTTACCTAATAATTTATTTGTTCAACACACCTGATCACTGACTTTTCAGATAAGATTTATGCTTCCTATGTTCAGGAGAGCTTCCACAGTTCCCCATCCTGCCTCAGATTTGTGCAGAAAGCACAAGTGGAAAGCCTACAAGCATTCTTCTAGGGAACAGCCCTAGAGCTGGTGTTAGGCTAAACTGTCACTCCCTCACCTTACATGGGGTTCTCTCCAATCTGAAGACTGAATAGGGTCTTCATAGGCAGAGGACCTTGCAATACTTGCCTTCCCACCTCTCTTGCAACACTCTGATCTCCAATAATACCATTTCACACATTAGTTAGCTCTTAGAAATGGACAGAAGACTTCAGGTTCTACGACAAAGAAAGGAACTCTTGCTTCATTCGGCTTTAACTTCTCATCGTCATTTTGCTGGCAATTTTTTCCAAAACTCAACTCAGCCAAATGTGACGATTTACTAACTGCCCGAATCTTGCTTCTAGCGCTTTAAAATACAGTAACCAAGTTTAAATGTTATATTCAAATTTTTCTTCAATACTTATATAAGCAGTGATGATGGGAAGGTTGGATTTGATAGTCACTGAGAATAGTTTGAAGGAAAACAGTCAATACTTAACTCTGGCTACACCCCAGGACCACTTCCTGCTTTTAGCTTTTGGCAACTGGATGGATGCCTTCTGCTCCAAGTCCTCAGAACCATCCATCCAGCACTCCACAATAGTAGGCAGGTAAAATTATATCAAAGAGAGAAACCAAGAGGACCAACAGATGCTGCCATCAGGACTTCAGCAGCCAGGTTAGCTTTGTTCTGATGCCATTCTGTCTGGCTTAACAAGCAGATATTAAGAAAAGTTTATAGAGCTCCTAAATGAAAGGTTGTCGGTGGAGACGAGAGGAGCCAGTGGGTACCACACATCACAGCTGGGTGTAGACAAAGCTGAAACTGGCTGAGAGCAAGAGGAGTTTGATATAGGAGCAGCTGCTTCCAGCCCCTGCAAGAAGCAAGGCTTAATCATCTGGCACCCAAGAGTCTGGAGAGAGACACAGCAACTGGGAGTATTCTGGGTGTGAGCCTCATCATTACATTAGATACAAATGATTTATTTGCAGAAATTGGTTCCTTGGCAGGCCCTAACCTTGAGTGACATTTTGCATCCAGAATCTGCTTACGTAAGCATGGAAGGACAATGGCCACAACAAAAGAAGGAAGAGTTTCAAGCAGAGGATTAGTGCTGTGACTTAATGCTTGAGAAGGAGGGGCCTGACAAATCATACAAGGCATGGCACACTCTGGAAAAGCAATATATGGTTTCATGGTCAGGCTGTGGTATGTGGGGCAGGCCGATAGAACTCTTTTATCAATCTGCAGTGACACTATATTCTTCCTGAGCCTACATTCCTTTCAACTAACTGCGTGTTTTGTTTTGCTTTGTTTAAATGTGTATGAGTCAAGATGCCTTAGAAAGACTGTGAGTCCCTAATGCACCAACCTGATGTTTCAAGCTCTGTGTGATGACACTATTACTCACCCATTCAGTTCTTCTTTTGCTGCAAATTAAAAACAATTAGAAAACAACTGCCATATTTGCTTCTAACAAACAAAAAAAAAAAACAAAAAAAAAGGTTAAAACCAAAAGGAAAGAAACAACCCTTAAACGCATGTCTGCTTCTCCCGTTTCAACTATTCATCTTTTAGAACCAATGCTGTTAAGGCTTTTTGAAAGAGTAGAGGTGTAAATTGCAGCCATCTTATCCAAAAAGCTTCATACATATACCACTAACAGTGAATGTGTGTGCAGAGGGAGCTCTTTCTGACTTGAATAGTGAGCATATTTCCTTTTATTGGGGGAGGGGATGTAGAATGTAAAATTATCCGCTTGAAGTAAACAATTCAGTAGCTATTACTAATCACAGTGTTTTATACTCAGTGCCTCCACATAGTTGCAAAAGCCATTGAATCATCCCAAAGGGGAAACCTATATACATCAAGCAAGTTGCTCCCAGATTCCCCGACCCTTGTCTTCCTGGACCAGCCTCAGTCACCAGCATACTTGGGAAGAATGCCCATACATCCTTTGTTGTGGTGGACTCAGTATTGCTATTCCCAGTGGACACCCCCCTCCTTCCCACACAGTCATATTGGGTTAGGGGTTTGTTCAAGGTCTGACCACAGTTAAGATCTTGGGTCTAGACCCAAATGCTCCAAAAGACAAGGTCCCCACAACTTCAGGATTGCATTACACTGATCAAAGCCACCACAGTCATGAGGCAAGCTTGCCACAGTCTTTCAGGACTATTGTCATGATCCCTTTCTGTGGCTGCAGGGATTTTCCTTGAAGCCAAATGATAAACCTAAAGTTTGTTTTACTGAGATTTGTTTAAGGGATCCATTGTATAGGGAAGAAATGCAGGTGGCCACATTGGGTTAAATGCTCTTCTGGCCAACAGACTTGAATCTGCAGAGAGATTTAAAATCACAAGCCTCAAATCTGCAGCCCAGGCCATCTCTGCTGCTCTGGGATTTTACACACATGCACACTAACTTTCATTATAATCCTCCTATTTTTAGTTACACATAACTTTTAAAGAAGTTTCTCTTGGAAAGGTTGAAGGTTTTTTCAGCAGTTATTTTTGTGATTCTTAAGGAGGAAGACCTAGCTTTTTCCACCTCAGAAATGCCAATATTTTTTCCCTCTTAACATCTGACTCAAATAGCAAGATTCTAACATGCCCTGATTCCTTCTCTTGTGCCTCACCTCCATTCAAGGAAAGAAGTTATACCAAATCCAAAGAAAATAAATCATTTAAAAATATTTTCCCCTATGTACTGTAAAAAAAAAAAAAAAAAATTGTCTAATTGTCTAATAAGGTTCATTTACATTGTTACCTGAGGCCATGGGGAGTTATGCAAAGTACGTTGCATAATTCCTCCAGGCTGTTAGGGAGGGTATCGGGTATTGTTGCACATGTAGAGAGGAGAGAACTTTCAAAGAGATCAGGATGTCAAAGGAAAAAGGAAAAGAGGAGAAAAACAAACAAACAAACAAAAAGGTAATTCTGATGTAATGGAGAATTTTTTTCCTCTGTCTTTTTCTATTTATATTTTGATTTTTTAAAAATCTATATGTATTCTTAGCATAACTTGCAAACATCATAGGAAGGGGTGCTGGTAAGATCTAACGTCCACTAAAATATCCTAGGTATTTGGACTCCATGACCATGGTTCAGTTCTGAGTTCTTCCCCTTCCCATTTCAATCTGAAGTTACTATTATTTCTGTTTTAAAAGACTGTCAAGGAATCCAGTAATGAATTGAACATTCCTAACGTTGTGCTAATTGGCAGTTCAGTCATTCGACATTTATTTTTAGCATTTTATTCTTTCTTTTGATTCTTAAAAAATACTTCTGGTGTGTAGAGATATGTAACTCAGTCTATTTCCAACTAGAAAATACCACCAATCCTTCAGCAATTACTAAAAGGGACTATTCATCCAGTTTAAGCCTCAGTGAACTCAAGACTATATTAAGAACCTAGGAAAATTATAGATCTACAATAAACTGGATATTTCCCTTTTGTAGAGAGTAGCAAACTTGAAGTCTCTGGTTATAAGTTCAATATATACATACATATGTATATATGAGAGTAAATGTAACTGTGGTAGCTATCACATATACGCAAACTCTAACCTAAGTTCTCATGTCCACATGTCTCAGTGACCAAAGCAGCATACCAAGGCAAGAAAAAAAGAAAACGAGTATTAATCACACTATTCAAAATCTGTCTTTCACTTTTTGGTAGAACTATGATAATTTATTGTGCCAAAATATATTCTAGTTACATCAGAGTAAATAAGTAAAGAATGAAATGATGCCTATTGAGCATTGGAAAGTAGCTGAAGTATTGACTAGAATGTCTTCATAACATAAATAATAGAAGAAGCAATGTTTATACCAGCTCATGATTGCATTAGTGTTTATCAAATTATTAACAATTGATCTGAAGGACGTTGAAGTAAGCATTTACACTTAGTATTTCTCAGGGACTTAAGTTGTCTCTTCTTCCTAATTCTTCCTTGAACACATACACTGAGTGTCAGTGTTTTTGTTCTTTGCTTTCGCTTTCATCCTTCATATTGATAACAGAATATCAAGTCACAGCTTCTACTTACTCCATAAACATTAACTAAGCAGTTGTGAATCTTAACAACATGCTAGGCAATAGTCATAATCAGAATGGGAAAATGAAATTATGTTTCAAAAAGGAGGAGGAGGAAAGCAAAAGGTATAGAACGAACACTGTACAATGGTGGTTCCCAACCTGTGGGCCCTGACTCCTTTGGAACTTGAATGACCCATTCAAGGGGGTCGCCAAAGAGCATCGGAAACTAGATTATTTACATTACAATTCATAACAGTACCAAAACTGCAGATATGAAGTAGCACTAAAAATAGTTTTGTTATTGGAGATCATCACAACATAAGGTACTATATTAGAGGGTCACTGCTTAAGAAAGGTTTATAGAAGAAGCTAAATTTCATCTGGCTATGAAAAGGAGACCTCACAGGAGAAAAACAAATCAAAGATAGGAAACTACAGGCCAAAGGTCAGGTGAATATAGGATATCCTAGCAAATGTCTTATTTACAGCTAATCCCTGTCTCCTATTTCTAAATTTAACCATTTTTTATAAAAGACTGATAACATGACCTCTAAACCAACACTCTCATGAGTCCAAACCCATAAAAATTGTTTCCTATAAAACACTTCAGGATTGGAACCGTTCATTGCAGACATGCTCTGTGTGCCACCATGCTAGTTTAAGCAATGTTGGAGAGAGAGAGAGAGAGAGAGAGAGAGAGAAGAGAAGAGAAGAGAGAGAGAAGAGAAGAGAGAGACAGAGACACAAAGATAGGAAGAGACAGAGAGAGACAGAGACAGAGAGAGACAGAGCGATAAGGAGAGATAGAGAGAGACAAAGACAGAGAGAGAGAGAGAGAGAGAGAGAGAGAGAGAGAGATTGATTTATGTTTTTAGCTGATAGTGAACACATACATATAGAGATTTGGCAAGATAGAAACAGATGAAATTGTTTGCTCCATATGACACAGACAAGAGAAAATATTGTTTATCAGTTCTCCAAACATTTTTGGCAACTGATGGATTCCTCACCTTAAAGAATTATTATCACCTAGAATTATTCCCAATTTTCAGAAAAAACACTCAAATTGACTTCCAGAGTGGTTGTACAAGTTTGCAGGAGACAGGAGAGAGCCCACCAGCAATGAAGAAGCGTTTCCCTTGCTCCACATCTTCACCAGCATGTGCTGTCACTTGAGATTTTGATTGGTGTAAGCCATTCTGATTGATGTAAAATAGAATCTCAGGGTCCCTTTGATTTGCATTTCCCCGATGACTAACGATGTTGAACATTTCTTTAAATGTTCCTCAGCCATTCGAGATTCCTCTGTTGAGAATTCTCTGTTTAGCTCTGTCCTCCATTTTTAATTGAGTTACTTCATATTTTTTTTAATCTAACTTCTTGAGTTCTTTGTATATTTTGGATATTAGAACTCTGTCATATGTACAGTTAGTGAAGATTTTTTTTCCTAATCTATAAGCTGCCATTTTGACCCATTGACATTGTCCTTTGCCTTACAGAAGCTTTTTAGTTTCATGGAGTCTCATTTATTGATTGTTGATCTTAGAGCCTGAGCCACTAGTGTTCTGTTCAGAAATTTGTCTCCTGTATCAATGTGTTCAAGGCTATTTCCCAATTTCTCTTCTATTAGACTTAGTGTAGCCAGTTTTATGTTGAGGTTCTTGATCCACTTGAACTTCAGTTTTGTGCAGGATGATAAATACAGATCTATTTGCATTGTTTTACATACAGAAATTCAGTTAGACCAACACTTATGTACTCACTGATAAGTGTATATTAGCCATAAAGTAAAGAATACCCTTAAAGTATAGTCCACAGACCCAAAGAAGTTAAACAAGAAGGAAGGCCCAAGTGAGCATGCTTGAATTCCACTTAGAAGGGGTGGGGGTGGGGGTCAAAATAGTCATGGGAGGCAAGAAGAAGGAGGAAACTGAGTGGGTGAGGGTAGGGCAGTGAAAATAGGGAGGCAGGATCAGGTATGGGGAGAGACAGGAAAGAGGCCCAGAGAGCCAGGAGAGTGAATGGAAATCCGCAGCTGGAGGGGATGGGAAGGTTGGGGAGAATCTCTCGGAAGTCCCAGAGACAAGGGATGGGGGAAGTTCCCAGAGGTCAATGTGAGTGACATTAAAGGAGATACGTAACAGTGGGGACATGGAACCTAAAGAGATCACTTGCTGTAGCCGGATAGGAACCCCAGTGGAGGGATAAAAACACCAAGCAACTCACAAAACTTTCGACCAAAAATTTGTTCTATCTAAAAGAAATGGAGGGATGGAGCAGGGACTAAAGGAATGACCAACCAATAACTGGCTCTCCTTGAAACCCATCCCATGGGCAAGCACCAGTCCCTGACACTGGTGCTCTGTTATGATTACAGACAGGAGCCCAGCATAGCTGTCCTCTGAGATGCTCTATCCAGCACCTGATTGAAACAGATGCAGATACCCACACCCAAACACTCAGCTCAGGGACCCTTATGAAAGAGTTGAGGGAAGGAATGAAGGCCCTAAAGGAGATAGAAATCCCGCAAAAAGATCAAAAGTGTTTACCTGGATCCCTGGGAGCTCTCAGAGACTGAGCCACCAACCAAAGAGTATACACGGGCTGGATCCAGGCCCCTGTCACATATGTAGCAGAGGGCTGCCTTGTCTGGCTTCAGTGGAAGACGATGTGCTTAATTCTGCAGAAACTTCATGAGTTATGTGGGGGAGGGGGGATACCCAACAGTGTTCCACCCTCTCAGAGGCAAAAGGGATGGGGAAGGAGTGGGAGAGGGCCTCTGTGAGGGAGGACTAGAAAGCGGGGGACAGTGTTTGGCATGTAAATTTAATTAATTAATTAAAAACAACAACAACAAAAGAATTATTTTTAGTAGTGGTGAGTGTGTGACTCCAAATCTGAAGAGCCACGTGGAATCTATATCTTCCATATGGTGTAACCTACCTGCTCTAATATGCTAGACATTGATCCTTAGATAGAGTGGGAGATGAGCCTGAGAGATTTCCCTTGGTATCCTTTGTGTCTTTTGCATGAAAGTAGACTTTAAAAACCCAGTTAGTCAGTGTGAGGTGAGAGGCAAAACAGACAGCACATAGCCCTGAGAGATCACTCCAAGTTCTCCAGTGAGGATTAGTGCCACAGAATGGAGATTTAAAAGGAAAATATCCTCCAGAAATGCAATCAAAATTTTACTTTGTTTTTAACTGTCCTTTATTCAGTCATTCTTCTTTACATCTTTTCTTGACTCCCTCCTTTATTTCTATTTTCAACATTTTTTTTTTGTTTGAGGAAATGTTTAGAATGAATTTATAGATTTTGAAACATAATTTGACTGCAAATCAGATAGAAATTATTTGTTTTTAACCAAAAGTATTTTTCTAGAATCTTTTCTTTTATGTGGAAAGGTAGTGCTTAATACTGCATGTTTTCCCAGGATGTAGTTTGATTAAGTTTCATTAAAATATAGGAAACTATTTTTGATTAGCCTACAAATGAGTATCTGGTTGCCATCAAGGTGCACCAAGTACACAGAGATGGGCTGAGCTTCTTACAGAAGAGCAGGAAGCTACTAAAAAGGTACGACCACAGATGGCAGTCAACCAGCCTGGCTTCTTCCACACCCACTAAAGTAGGACATGTAAACCAATGTGGGTGGAGTACTGGTATAATAATAACAGAAAGTGATTTAGAAGAAGGCAGTCTTTGTCTATAATACTCATGCCTCATTACTCAAGTGTGAGAGGAAGAGGAGAGAGAAAGAGAATATGCTACAAAGTTGACAATCATCCATTCCATTTCATGTGACAATAGATATTTAGGCGAATGAGTATTGACACACTGGAGATTTTTGAATCAATGAGGGATTTGAGCAGAAATAGCTTAAATTATTATTTTGATAAATAGTATTGCCAAAATGCTATAATTAGAAAGGAATGAGCTATTTTAAGTTCTATTTGTATGTGTACCCCAATTATGGTCATCATGTTTAATATGATGGTAAAGGGTGGAGGAGTACCTAAATCTTTGAAAAGTTTCTTTTCAAATGGGAAACATATGATTTCCTTGACTCATCTCTATTTTTAAAGCCCAAAGTACACATTACCCATTTGCTGCAGAGATGAATCACAGTGGACATTTCATTTGCAATGAAATCCCATCTATCCTCAGACCAAGATTTGTCCATCAGCTACAGTATCAGAAAGGCCATGAACAAAACAAAGGTCTCCAATTATTTATCCCAATCTGAAAAGAGAAACTGAGTGCACTGGAAGAAATTAGTAGAAATCCCCAACTATAGAAAACCTAACAAAGGAATGGTAGGAAGAAGAGTGCAAGCAAAAGGGAGTTAATATCATCCTGACTGTATCCTTTGCAAGTATGTTGATAACCTATTAGAACTCCATGTGGCTTGTTGTCAGAGGAATCTGGGCCCCAATTCTGAGTCTGGTATTTAATTGTTGAGTGACTTTCACTAATTGCATTTTCTCACTAGCTGTACTTTCCCTACCTGTGCAACTGAGCCAATTGCATTGCCTAGAGTTTTTATAAGGGTTATAGAGACTACATGAGGATGTGAGCTCCACAAAAACAAGGCTACTAATCCATTGCTGATTCCCAAGGGCCAAGTACCAGTCCTGACAGGCAGGCATCATAGCATTTATTACAGTCACTCAGCAGATGTTTGCATGTGATAGATCCTACTTTCACGATATTCATATTTCAACTCATGTGTTTCTGACAGCCTATTAATAAGTGATATTATTACTTTGCTCTATAGGCATGAAAAATGATGCGCTAAGAAGTTAAGCAATTTATTCAAGGTTATATTGAGGAGAAAGGCGGGATCTCAGCACTGATTCTTGAGTGATGCAAAGAAGTAATAAGAACTCAACAAATACATATAGATTGAACTGAAAAACTCATACATACAAACTGAGTCACACTCGGGAACAAGGCACTTTGATGACTGACTCGTATTTTTCCTTTTGCCTTCATATCTTTGAAAACAAAAGTCAAGTAATAAAACATAATTTTCCTTAAAGAATATTATAGGAAGAAGAACTGTTATGATAAAAGTATACATGAAAGAATATTGAAAACTAAGTTGTTTGACATAGAGCCGCTTTGCTATATGGTGCTAAATAGGGTATTGCCACTTGAATAATTTAACCTAAAAAAATAATTAGTCAGTTCATGGTTCTAGAAGATAGAAAGTCCAATAGTATGCTACTCAAATTCACACTGACAATAGCAATAATGATCTATTTATGATAGGAAATACCATTTTAACCTTCTGCCTATTAGGTTTCCCCTCTTTATACCATTGAGCTTATTGCGTATATCCTTTAATATACATTGGGGTAATGTATGCAAAAGCACAGCACAATGGTTCCAAATGAGAACCATTTCTTTTCTCCTGTACGACAGCTGGCAGTATCTGAAGACATTATTTATTGTTATAACAAAGGGAATGGCTGCTACTGACATTCAGGAGTAGAAAACAGAGACAAAGCTGAGCATACAATGCCCCAAGCATGCCCCACAATAGTTTCTAACCTAGATGTCATGAATACTGAAGCTGCAGAGCTTCACAAACCCTGTCTACAATTAAAGGTTCTAGAAGTTCCATGTTGAAAGAGAAAGTCACTCAAAACTGGCTTATTAATAATGAAAGGTATTTTTAGAATGATGCATTTTAAACAAATATAGAATGGAATACTGAAGAAAAAGGTGAAACCCATTTCCACTCATCTGGACTTCTAAACATGATTTACATCTATACATAATGGATACCCAGACACAGAAAACTAAGATCAATGATAAGATCAATGAATTAATTCTATCATTGGTCAGAAAATTTTGAATTATGCTCATTTTTGTGAATTAAAACAATCAAGACTAGAAATAACTGGTATTACAAAAGAACAAATAAGATTTTTTAAAATCAAAATTAGATGGTATTTCTTCTTTTTATCTACTGCTTTGACACGAGATTCAGTTGGAAATGTTGTGGGAATTCAGTCATATTTCTTCCTACCTAAAACCCATAAATCACTAAGGAATGACCACAACTGAACCATCAAATGATTGTGAAAATCGAAGTTCATGTATAATGAGCACATAAGGCTTATAATGATATTCTTCCTTCCCAGAAAGTGTGTGCATGTATGAACATGGACACACACACAGTATGTTTGAAGAGAATACATCACAAAAAATCTATAAAACAAAGCCTTGACCATCACAGAACAATAGTGAGTGAAAATGACTTCAAAATTTTGTTACCAAATCTCATCAAACCACATCCCATGAACTCACACAACTATCCTAAGAAGACATTACAAACAGAATTAAAATCACATCTTTGGGGACAAATGTCTAGATTCATACTCTATTCACCATTTATTAGCTCTCTAACCTTGTACAAAATACTTAATTTTTCTGAGACTTTACCTGTGAAAATTTTTTTTTCCCATCTAGAAATTTGGCCTTGATTTAATTATTTTCTTTCTTTCTTTTTTTAATTGGATATTTTATTTACATTTCAGATGTTCTCCCCTTACCCCATTTTCCCCCTCCCTCACAGGAACTCCCTATCCCATCCCCCCTCCTCCTGTTTCTATGAGGTGTGCTCCCACCTGCCCTCCCCGCACCTCACCTCCCCACCCTCAAATTCCTCCCACACGACGTCCAGCCTTCGTGGGACCAAGGATCTCTTCTCCCACCTATAACACCCTTGCATATATAGCTGGAGCCATGGGTCCCTCCCTAAGGGCTCCCAGGCTGGTGGTTTAGACCCTGAGGGCTCTGGTTGTTTGGTATTGTTGTTCTCCTCATGGGGTCGCAAACCCTTTCAACTCCTTCAGTCCTCACTCTAACTCCTCTATTGGGAAGCCCATGATCAGTTTAATGGTTAGCTGTGAGCATCTGCCTCTGAGTATGTCAGACTCTTGCAGACCTCTAAGGAGACAGCTATGTCAGGCTCCTGTCAGCATGCACCTCCTGACATCCACATCAGCATCTACCTTTGGTGACTGCACATGGAATGGATACCCAGATGTAATGGTCTGCAGACAGCCCCTCCTTCAGTTTCTGTCCTGCACTTTATATCCATATTTGCTCCCTTGAGTATTTTGTTACTCCTTCTAAGAAGGACTGAAGTCCCCCCACTTGGTCTTCATTCTTCATGAGCTTTATGTGGTCTGTGAGTTGAATCTTGGGTATTTCAAGCTTCTGGGCTAAAATCCAATAATCAGTGAGTGAATACCATGTGTGTTCTTTTGTGATTGGGTTACTTCACTCAGGATGATATTTTCTAGTTCCATCCATTTACATAAGAATTCCTTGAAATTTTGTTAATAAGTTAATACCGTAAAATTATCATGAAGAGTTCATGCTTTAATTGATAGAAATGACTAATTTACAGTGAATAACTTATAGGTACTTGATAAAGTCAAATAATTGCTGTAGTTGTTAACTATATAATAAATATCACATTGCTGGTGCACAAAATTATTTCATCCAAGGCTATGTTTGAGTTGTCATTTTAAACATACTATTTGAAAGATAGTAGACACAAGTTGTTTTCCTCTTGTTAGTTTGTCTGTCTATCTCTTGTCAACCCCACTGCTAGAATGGCTTATTTTTGGTGCATTTGGGGAAGCCTCAGTGTCCCCAAGGGACTTCTTTATAATCTGAGGTATTAAATCCTAGGTAACTCAATTTTCTGGATGCATAACTCAATGAATTAATGACTAAATGCAAGAGTGTAGTAACACTAATATTATCTCAGCCTATCCTGAGCAAAGTCATACTTCCCCCAAATAAACCTTTAAATACTAAATTACTTGCCGAAAGTAAGATTAACATAAATGATAAAAACTGATATTTAAAGTCTCCTGGCTATGCTTTGAAGTTTTTAACTGCTCCGATATCTGCATTTCTTTGTTGACTAAAATAAAATCAAGCTAATTACTATTACATTCCTAAACATCAATTGGATTGAAATCATATTTGAAGCAATAGAGTACATTGAGCATAGTACTTTAAAGTATGAAGTAAGAATACAACTCAGTCTATTCGAACACAACAAAAAAATGCTTGTGGTAGACATATGAATACCCCATGTGTAGGATCTAATCTCTAATGTGCTAGCTTCAGTAAACACAGATGGACTCAGGAGATACATTGTAATCATCAAGGACACTAGCAATGTAGACTTTCCTGTGTGCAGTTGCCAAAAGAAGATATGTGGGTCCCCGGTTCTGGAGGGTGTCCCACAATGATCTCCCGGCTGAAGACAGAGTGAGAGCAGGGAGGGTCCTCTGCCCACGTCTCCACTGTCTGTTGGTCTTCAGCCCAGCCTGGTGTGAGAGGTCTGGGCCAAAGGGTGCGAGTGCAAGCAGGGAGGAGAGATTGCCTGCCTCCGCTGCTGCCTCTGCTCAAGTCTCCGCTGTCACAGCTCGGTCACTCTCAGGTGCTGCACCTGTCTCTCCAGCTGAGCCGGCCTGGGCTGGGCCAATAGAAGCTGGCTAGCAGGCAAGGAAGCAGCTTGGTGCCCCAGGAAGATTCCGGGAGAGCGGATCTCTCCCCAAGTGTTACAGCTCTTGAGACATAAACTCTCAGACACCAAGATGATTCTCGAACACACCTTTACTTCTCCTGAATAGAGCCCTTATATACGGTTTTAGGGTGGGTTAGGGTCTGACAGCAGATAATGCCTATTGGCTTGGTCGGAGAGCTTAGAGATACCTCATCTGCATGTGGGTTAGGGTCTGGCAGATAATGCCTATTGGCTTGGACTGAGAGCTTAGAGATACCTCATCTGCATGTGGGTTAGGGTCTGGCAGATAATGCCTATTGGCTTGGACTGAGAGCTTAGAGATACCTCATCTACATGTGGGAGGGCCTGAGGCACTGTTCCTCGTGACTGAGAGTCATAGACCTCCCTTTGGGAGAGGCTTTGGAGGGCTGAAGCTGAATGAGAAGAACCAGGGCCTGGGGGCAGCGCCGAACACCTGCCGTCCTGGTAAGGGTCCGGGGTTCAAGACTTGCTCAACCAGGCACCCAGCTGCTTCCCACAGCTCACCGCCCCACAAAGATATATTGGGTTATCAATTAGTTATCATTTATGCCTTTGGATAGTGCCTAGGGAAATGAACTTTGTTCCAAGACACATCAGGAAAGATAAGAAATACAGTTCTACCTGGAATCCCAGAATCTGAGGAGTGGATTCAGAAACAATAGGAGTTATGGTTATGCTTGGATACATGTTTGTTTGTTTGTTTGTTTGTTTGTTTGTTGTTTTTTGAGACCAACCTCAGCTACATGAGGTCTTGTCTTATAAAAAAGAAAAAAATGAATGAAAGAACAAAAGCAAGGAAGGATGAAAAATAGGTAGGTAGAGATAGATAGATAGATAGATAGATAGATAGATAGATAGATAGATAGATAGATAGATAGATAGATAGATGATACAAAGATAAATAGATAGATTTAAAAATAAACACTGAATCATGGTCCCTTTTCATAATTCCATGCCATGGTGATAAATGAGTCATACCAATGAGTAATTCTCTATATTTACCTTTGCTTATCAGTTCTTCACTTCTCATTTTAGCTGTCAGGTCTTCCAGAAGGTATCATCTAACTGAGCTCCCAAAATATTATCTTAGGTACCCCATAATAACTTGTGCTCTCTTGTTCACAGCATTGTATTGCAAATGATTCTTAATTAATCTATGTTATACTATTCATTAAGGGAAGGGTAGATTTGACTGTGTAGCTATAGTATCCACTGTAAGTCAATATATTTTAATTTTCAAAATCTAAAGACATGGAGAAGAACACCAATAAGAAGTATGATTCACAGTACTGTGCTGTGGCTCATAGTCATTAGGGACATAATTTAAATTTAAATAAGTGATGAAACTGTAACATTGCAGGCATATTTTTTTCCAAATTATCTTCAAGTTTTCTCAACATAGCCTGTTATTAATATTTAGTAAATGATGTAATATCATTCAAAAGCCACTAATGAATTTAATTTTGTTTTCAGATATAGACTCTCTAAACCTTCTCCTTAAACATAATCATGACCCCTGATACAAATCTTTGTGTTGTGACTCATTATGGCTGTTTTCTGTGTTTGTCATATATCTATGGAGCATTCAGAAGTGAGTTGATACAGTGCAAGGAGTGTAAAGATGAGGAATTTTCAACATTTGAGTTGACCCTTAGAGTGTGTGTGTGTGTGTGCGCGTGTGTGTATATGTGTGTGTGTATACACACACACATATACACACACATACACACGCGCGCACACACATGCTTGTGCTCATATGTTTACACATGCTTATGTGATCATATACAAATACTCCTATGCAAGCATCTGGAGGTTAGAGGTCAACCTTGGGTATTGATCCTCAGAGACCATCCTCTTTGATTTCTTTGGTACATGGGCTCTCACTGGCTGTAATTCACTGATTAGGCTTACTGGCAAGTGAGTCTCAGACATTAGCCACTCTCTATCTCCCTAGCTCTGGGTTTCCAAATTTTGCCATCATACTCCACTTTTATACATGGGCTCTGAGGATTGGACTCAGGTCCTCAAGTCTGAGCAGCAAGCACTTTGCTGACTGAGTTGTACCACCAGGCTGATTCCCTGGATTGCTTGTCAACTCATGCTTTCATTCGCTTGTCCATTCTACAAAGGTTTACTAGACAGTAGAATGAGACCATATCATTTTGATGAGCAGGTAGTGAAAAAGAATTAGAACCTTAAAGATGAAATGTCTCAAGAGGAAACCACATCTCTCAAGTCTGACAGATACAGTTAAAACTAGCTACTCTGATTTTAGATGTGTCCAGAAAAGAAGTTCCAGGGAAAGTGAGAACATGGTCCTTGACCTCTGTAAGCAATTTTGCTACTGCATGATTATTACTTTTCTCATCACTGTGGTCCAATACCTGACTGAAACGACTTAAAAGAAAAAACAATTATTTTGGCTCTCTATTTTAGATGATTCAACTCATGGGTTTGCTTGTTTCTTTGATTGTTTTGACTGTATTACTTCTGAGATTATACAGACAGAATATCACAGCAGTAAGAACAAGGAAGAGAGGCAACTTACCTATAGACAGGAAACAAATGGAAAACATAACATAGAGCCCATATGCCCTTGAGGACCTCCCAAAAGCCACCTACTTCCTCTGACTGAGTCACGCCTAGATTTTACAGAATTTCACAAAACACAGCCAACTGAGAAATATTTATCTATGTGTATGGGTACATTTTATATTCAAACCACAAAAAAAATTATAGGAATAAGATTAATCCTGTCTGAGTCTAGAGTCGGTGTAGAGAAAAAGATTAGAAAGAGATGGCGAGAACCCTCATCCTGAAATCATTTGATCTTTCCAATCCAAAGGCATCCAAAATTAGATCTGGTTCCAATCCACCTCTAATTTGCTGAAATATTGTATTATGGTTAGTTTTATTAGGCTTTGGCTTGCATAAAGGAATATTGAATGGCACAGAAGAATGGGATCAAAGTTCCAGAACATTTCCTACATATAGTAAGCATTGGTAAACATTACATAGTTCAAACATAGCATATTCTGTACTCTGTAAAGAACAATATCTAAATCAAAAACCACTTGAAAGTCTGGGAACATCATAGTTTCTCAACAATTTAAAGAGATGTATCAAGAGGAGCTTTATATGCAAGAACTCTGAGGTCTCTTCTAATTCTGATACTCTGTCTTCACCTCTTATTTAAATGAAATTTGGACAGGATGGGAATTTCACATAATGCCCCCAAAGAAAGAATGTCCCATTCAGATTTATCTACACTTCATTTTAACTCCATTATTTAAGAGAATTGAAAACGTTGATGACCACCCGCTAAGTATTGGGTAAGTGATTTGGAAAGACTTGTTACTGACACTCAACAGAGTTTACTGCCCTCTTGTTCAATTCTTTCTTTGATATATGTCATGGGCTTTTCTGAAATATTTCTGCCTGCTATTTGTGCTTTGGGGTGTTTATATGCAATAAATATCTTTAACTATGAAAAAATAGCTAGTGTGTGAACAAGAACTAGTAAGACAGATGGGCCTACAACAAACACATTTGGCCTGTTGCAACACATAATTTCATCTTTAAGAAACTGCTATATAACTCACACGATGTACTCAGCTGAAATGCAATCCAGATAATATGGGAAGAACTGGCATTGATAGATGATGGAATGGTTGTTCACTTATTCAACATATGACATTTGCACTCATGGATTTATCTCCCATTTGTGAGAAGCAATGACAGTTCTATCACCACGTTTATCTTTGACTTGCCTCAGTTATCTCCTGCATACGGGTCCACTCCCTCGCTGCTAGCTGTTGAGATTTTATCATCCTATATGCAAAGTGGATTTGACAAGCTCCATAAGCTGTACTTGAAAGGAAAGCAAGCAAAGTAACTTGTTCATGGATGATATCTTAAAGCTGAAGTTGTATATAATTAATCTACCCTGGTGTTTTTTAAATGGATGTGCATTTGGATGTGACAGAAAACCTGGAGATTGATGTAAGTGGAACATAGAATTCCTACCAGAAACTCAAGCTCTGTGTGGTATCTGTGGACCTTGCCATTAATCATATTATAGAATGGAATTGTTTACTAATACTTTACTTTTATGTCTTAAAATATAAAATGCACCTAATATTTCACCGTGTGATTCCCAGAAGATGAAAATGATTTGACATTAAAAAAAAAAAAATCACTTACAAGGTTTGCTTTCAGTTAAACAATGTACAGTAACAGTGAAGATAGAAGAATTTTATCTGGCCATAAACTGGTATTTAGAGTATACAGAATAAATAAGACAGATTATATTTCCCCTTTAAAATTCTTGTGAACATGAAATTTGTTTCTCCAGAGAACATGAATTCTTTGCAAGAGTCCGTATATATCCATATACATATTTTCCATAACTGTGATAGCAGAGTAGTTTGGGTAGAATATGGATCATATTATCTCAATGCCTTAAATCACTTGTTATCTGGCTCTTTATAGGACATTTTCTAGCTCTTGATCAACCTTACATAAATAGAACTCAAAACAACACTAAGGTAGTTTTCATTTGTTTTTTCCTTCTTTCTAGGGATTTTCACTGTCTTTTCTTTTTCAATCACACCAATTAGACAGTAACATATTACAAAGAGAAATTTGGGGGAAAACTGGTCAAGGTTAACTAAATGATTCAGAGTTTCAAACCAAGTTCATTATAGTCAGCTTATACACTGAAAGAGAATTAGGATTAAGTCTATAATATTTATAGATATTGTAGTTGATGCTAACATAGGCAGACATCTAATAAGCTCTTTTTGTGATATTTTGCATTTCCTAGATGAAAAGTGTACTTAAGGTGACAACAATGTCTTACCCGTCTGCATTTCCCTTGTCCCTGGAATATAAGGAGCACCCAAGAAATAGGAAGACGGCTCAGTGGCAAAGTACTTGCTCTGCAAGCATGGGGATCTGAGTTCAGATGCCCACACCCATTTAAATACCAGATTTGACAACAAATGCCTGTAAACCCAGTAAGGGGAAGAAGAGATAAATGAATCCCAGGACTCGCTTACCAGCCAAACTAGCTAAAATAGCAAGTTCTAGGTTCAGTGACAAACTTTGTCTCAGAAACATATAAGAAGTAATTTGAGGAAGATATCCTAATGTCAACCTCTGGGTTCAAGAAGTGTTTTCATGGTCAAGGACACAAATGCATAACACACTGAGACATACAGACAAGATGCCCCCTTCCCCTTTCCCCCCCCGCCACACACACTCACAGACACACATGTGCTCGGAGAAATGAAACACCCAAATTTCTTGATTGGGGTAATAAAGATAAAGGCAAAAGCATAATTCTTAGAGATTATTCCATATGCCTAAACAATGATGATACCGGTTAGTGCACTTTTAGAGGACTGAAATATACTCTGAGCAGAAATTTGGTTGAATCTTCGTGAATAAATAAAGCATTGTTGTCTGGTAGCACTCACACATTAAGGGATCAATGATGCCCATTCATCTTCTTGTGGTAAAGCTTGGGCTTCCTGTTTTGCATGTCTCAATCTAGACTGGAAGCTCTCAAGGGCAGAGGTTTCATATTTATGTGCCAGAAATTCTTCTGGGCACCTGTGTTGTTCGATGACTAATACCTAAAAATAACCATGCAATAACGCATTGTTGGTGTGAGGCTTGCTTCATTCCTCAAAATACATTCCGAAAACACTGATTATAAACTTTCTTTAACCAACTGTCTTCTAAAACCAGAAAGCTGGTAAGAATTACTCAAGGGAAAATGACATTATTGTTTTGGTTGGATAGTTTCTCATGACTGGTATATAACTGGTTATGTGCAGTGTCAACATTGACTGTTATAAAAATAATGCTGTTTTTCTTTATAGTAAATAGAATTATTGAACAGAATAATTCATGGGTTAAAAACATAGAATATGTCTATTCTCACCATTAAACCTTCATCAGTTGTTCTCCAGCAGGGATTTGAATTCCTAGGAGAAACAGAAGTCCTCTGCCTGCCAACAGGGTCCATGTTCCCCTCACCTAATTTATTAATAGCTTCAGCAATATCAAAGTACCTCATAGACACTAGGAAAGTTGTTTGTTTATATAAGAGTGAAGTCATAGTCATTATAGAATGTATTAGTAAATTGTGTTTTTTTTAAATATGTTTTTAATTGAAATAGAATTACATCACTTTCTCCACTTCCTTTCCTCCCTCCCTTGTGCTTCATACTCTCTAGATTCATCTTTTTAAAAGAATATTATTGTGACATATACATACATTTTGATATATATTTATGATCACCCACATGTATGTATGTATGCATATATATATATATATATATATATATATATATATATATGCACTAATATATAAATATAACTGTTGAGTCCATTTATGTTGTTTGTGTACCCATGGTTTTAAAACTGACTACTCTGGATTGGGCAAGAGAATAAATTTTATTTGAATATATTTGAAGCCCCAAAATTCAATTCATTTTCTGTATGATATCTCTTCACGAATTTGAGAGAAATGATAACTTTGTCAATCATTCTCATTCCTATCTCAACACTACCAGTTCCTTTAACCTGCTGCAGTTTGACACCTTCTCCATACCAGTTAGCTTATCACCTCCCCAAATTAAGATCACCAAAAGTATTGTTTTGCATGTTCTTTGACTACTTGAAAGAAAAGACTCCTCCCCTCTCTCTTCACTCATCAACATGAAGTTAGAGAATGTCTATATTTTGAATGATCTAAAGTTGTGATATTTTCCTACGTATCTAATGTGATTAGTTCTTTGTCACATTGTCTAGATCTATATCCCCCTAGAAGTCACACCTACATAGAGGCATGTCTGTGAGAACTTTTGCTGATAGGAATGAGCCTTCTGGAATCTGGTGGCACTATACCAGGCATAGGATTCCACATAGAACAAAGAGGAAACAGGAGAGAGTGAGCTGAGTTCCGTCATTCCTTTTCCCCTGTGCTTCCTAATCCATAGAGATGAGAGCAAGTGGCTGTTCCTACTACCTTGGAGCAACCCACCACCTTGACTCTCCATCTTAGTGGACTGTAGTCCCTTAATCCATGAGTCCAAATAAGCCTTTCTATCATAAATTGCTTCCTATAAAGTATTTAATTCAGTCAATAAAAAAATAACAAATGCAACTAATAATTTATACTGAGGTATATATAACAATTTGAGCAGATTACTCTAAATTATGTACTTACAGGAATGATTTTAGAAAACTAATCACGTATTTATATATACTAATTTTTCTTTTTTGAAGTAACTTCACTTATTTAATCTTTCAAAATGATCAAGACAAAGACTATTTTGCTTTTTCTCTAGTCTAGTAGTAATGATGTATAAGTTTATAAAACACACCTACAAGTAACATCATATGTACTTAGCAATCTAAACGGAAGAATATATATATATTGTGTGTGTGTGTGTGTGTGTGTGTGGTGTGGTGTTTGTGTGTGTATGTGTACGCATATGCATGTAATAAAAATAATGGAAAAAGTGGTCATGTATTTGAACAAGAGTGGGTAGGGTTATATGGAACGTGTTAAGGGAAAAAATGGAAGGGAGAAGTGTTTTAGTTATAATCTCAGAAATATAAAATAATATAATTAAGATTAAAGGTTTTACTTGATATGAATACAAAATATATTAATATCAATGTATTAAGAAATGAAACCAATACAGCAGTAACTGTGATTGTGATAGCCAAACCTAGAAAAAATATCACATATTTCTTCATATTTGTTGACATTAGCTTTCAATTTTCAAAGATTTATATTTCTTTTGAAAAATCCATAAAGGTCAGGAAATTACTAAGCAGCCAAGAAAGGGGGTTTTCAAGGGATAAGAGACTGAATGCATTGATGTGAAGAATGAAAAGGAAATAGTAAAACATAGTGTCTTAACTTGGGTAGGAAGCAAAAAGCAGAGTAGAGGAAGGAGTATGGGAAAGGATAAATAACATTAAAGTACTTTCAAATAGGTCATTTGGAAACCTACTACTGTAGAGAAATTTTAATCCAGCAACACGGCTGCTCTGGTGATGAGTCAGAGAAAGTGAAGAATCAGAGAAAGATTTGACAGAATGAGTCAGAGATAGGATACAACCAACTCACTCTAGAACAGCAGAGGAAGAGAGGCTACTTAAGAGAAGTAAGAGAGAGAAAAAAGTAGTGGTATGGTGCCTGGTGGGTAGTATGTCTATATGGCAGTTTTACCAGAATAATTTTACAGAAACAAGTTACAGAGAGAATAAACAAGACACAGGCAAAGAGAGAATGAGCCAGAGAATGAGAAACAGTCAGAAGATAGAATATACTGACAAAGTTAGTATGAGGCCAGGCAGAGCAATTCAATCAGAAGGAAAAAGAAGTTGGATGGAATCAGTCAGCTGGTAAGATTAGAGTATAGAAAGTTACTGTCCTAGGGGTAGTTATCACAGAAAAGGAAATGATCTGGGCTCAGCCCAAGCCGTGCATTTGTACAGCTTGGGTATAGCTCTCAGCTCACCACTTCATCTAGGAAATAAAAGTGGTATTCACATTATACTATGAAAATTTCCCTAAGATAGATAGATAGATAGATAGATAGATAGATAGATAGATAGATAGATAGATATAGATACATGTGATAAAGAAGGTAACAGTGCTCCCTTATGAAGGCCTGGAATGGATTGTTTCTTTGGGGGTTGTTCATAATGAGGTCCCAAATAGGCTATTACTATTGTTCTTGGTTAGCCTCCAGAATTTGACCATGAAAGCACATTGCCAACGATACCACATATTTGAGCCATATAGCACAGAGAATTCAAGCTAGTAGTGATCTAGAAGTTTCATCCCTACCAGATAGCTTTCAAAAGCTATCTGGAAAGTGCTCCCAGAGGAAAAAAGTAATCATCAATGATTCCTAGCTGTGAACCCTGTGAGCTACAAGATATATCCATATATATACAAGATATATATATGTCTGTGAGCTACTGATATATCAAAATATGTGTTCTGGTGTAACGATGATACAAGCTTTATGAAGTAACCAAATACATTCTGATCATATGTAAGTCCTAGTCCAGAAGCTAACTTGCAGCATTATTAAACAAGAACCTATGAGTAGACAGGTCAAATAAAGTAGGTCTAAGAGAAAATGTCTTCCAATTATTCTGCTCAGTCAACACAGAATTAAACTAACTCAAAATGATTTATTGTTATACCCATAGAACAATGTATCACTTAAGCCTCATTTGAGAAGCTTCTGTTTCCAGTAGATAGTAAGTGATGCAGAGATACAGAATTGGCCATGTTGCAGAGAACAAGAGACTAAAGAATGTTCACATCTGTATGAAACATAAATGTTTCCACCTCTTCCCAAGGCTTAGAGGCCATTGCCGAAGAGGACACAGAAAGAACTTAAGAGTCAGAGGCAAGGGATGACTACGAGGAAACAGTGTCTTCTGGACAGGGCAGGGAAGCTGCATATATACACTCATAGCAGTTTTGGCAGCATGTGTATCATCTGTGCAAGCTCAAGTCAGATCAAATCCCAGTATAGGGATTGGAGTTATACAAACAAACAAAGAAACGACTAGCTGTGGAGCTATTGTCAAGTGGTAGCTGTTGGGAAATTGAGAACCAGTTTAGTCTAAGAATGTAGCCCCTGATAGGTTGACCATGTTTCATTAGAAATAATTTTGCTCCATTTCCAGATAATGACAAAGTCTCTTTCATGCTCTAGCATGAGCTCTATAAGTTATTTGACAATGGGAGACCAGGCTAAGGTTCAAGAGATGAAGCAGTGTTTTGTCATATATGGATCTAACCTAACTGTATCTGCCTGATCCTAACATGTATAATTTGAATGAATATTCTTCGCACATGATAGAATCTCAAGATGATTCTCTAGTCTATGGGATGGATTTTTATTAGATAAAACGGTATGATAAAAAGACTTTCAGGTGGTTTTCAAAGCTCCCAGGGCTGAACACTAACCAAGCTATCAAGATACCTTGTCTTATCATTGAAAATTTTAGAAGCAGGAAATTCATGGTGTCATAGGTACTTATGACCATAATCCTAGCCAAAGAGAATTACTGATGAATTTTAAAGCAGCTTCTGGTAGTATTTTAGACCTGAGAGGAGACTGTGCAGTAGACTACATCACACAATAGAAGATATTTATCATGAAGTGATGATAATCAGAAATAGTGGTCTAATATCCAATCAGCATTTGTAGACTGCTATAGAGATGGTGGTGTCACATACCTACCTCAGTGTACTGAATCTTCTCCATCAGTTTAAGCCTGTATCCTCATGAAAGATTTCCTATAAAACTCAGAAAGAATAAAAAAATTATGACTGAAGCTTTATGTATTTGCAAACAACTAAACTGGTCAGTTACCGCATAGTCGTCCACTCTAGATTAGAAAGCAATTTGTTATTGAGTTTTTATGGAAAGGAAACTGGCAGAAAATACAGATATATAAGATTTGGAGCAATGGAAAATAGGTGATCTGCATAGAACCAGAAAAGAGCAAGATTTGTTCATTTGTGAGGGAAAGAAAAGTGTTAAGATTCATATGTGGTGTTAGGCACCAAGAAAAGGACATGTTTGCCTTCAAAAAATGACCATGCCTACTATGAAGAAGGTACCCAGTTACCAGGTAGTAGGATACTTTAACTAATCCATATCAAATGGCCTCTGTCTCCTGATCACTCCAGTGTAAGTACAATCAGTCTATGAGCAGAATACAATGGTAGCATTTGATGAAGCATATGCACATCCCTAACATATCATATCAAAATGCATTTCAATACTTTCACTGGTGGCTTGTTAGCAGCTCAGCAGCTTCACCTTTAATATGACACCATCTGTCAAGAAAACCAGCTATCTCATACGAAAAAGATTTTATCAAATGCCTCCTGACATACAGAGGACAACAAGTTATCCTTACTGAATTGGCAATCTGTTCTGTTATGTTTATTATACATAAAACAGTCCCCACAAAGCTCCATCATCCAAGGAGCCATGGAACACTAAAATTGCCAATCTGGAATCTCAGACAACAGATATTCAAATGATCACAAGTGACTGTGAGTGATCCCAGAAAAGGTGGTAATGTAACAGAGAGAAAAACTGGCCAACTAGTAGAAGCAGAAGGAATATGTGGGAATAGAAAGAAAACTAAAGGCAGGAAGAAGAAAATTGTCTAAGAAGAAGGAATGGACCTCATCAATATGTGATACATACACATATAAAAAACATACTGCAATGAATTGCCTATAAAATTATTACAAGAAGCATATTGACCATGCTAAAGAAACAGCTGGGAGAAAGAAACACATAGGAAATGAATAATGGACAAAGGAAAAACAATGGGCTTTGACTGTTAGACTGAGTGAGATTATGAGTGAGTGGAAGGTTCAACAAGAATAAGGAAACAAGATCTGTGTTGATTTGAGAACTACTGTTCTACTCTCTGCTTCAGTAAAAAATCCCAAATAAAAGTGAGAGAATAGCAATAAAGCTTCTGCACACACATAGAGAAATCTCATCGAGGACTAGGGAAAGATGGAAGTACAGGAGAACTCTTCATCTACTTTCATGATAGAAAAAGCAAATCAACAGGATGTGTAACAAGATTGGGCAAAAATTAGAAGGCAAATTCAATGAAATTCAGTGACGCCAGACCAAATGAAAGAAGAGAGGTAGTACTTGTTGAGCTGAAGAAGGTTCCAGAGTAGTTTTAAATATCAGCACATCTTCAAGCAAAATGTTGTTAAAGACTAGGAATAAGTCCCACCTGACTAACCAGCTTACTGAAATATTTGAGGTAATTATATTAAATATTTTCTTAGCTTTCTATTTTTCTCAACTTTATAATACTATCAAAGTGTGTTATCATGTGCTAGCAGTATTTAAGGCATTCAGTATACTTCATTTCTTATACTGTTTTTAGTTCTGATGTCTACTTCTCATGTCTCAATGATTCTATGAGCACTCTGGTTTCAAGTTACTGGAATGGACAAGGTTGAGAACTGGTGGGTTTTTTTTTCAGTAGGAATTCATATTTTTCCATACATCATTTCCTATAATATGGTAACCATATTCCTCTAAAGGAATGGAAATCATTGGTTTGGAAGGACAGATTTCTCAAACCTGTTGAGCATTCTGACTAGAATTTTGTTTTGTTGTTGTTTTTAACTTTTAGTTGCTACATTCATTTTTTTTCATTTTTTTTATTGGATATTTTTTTACATTTCAGATGTTATCCCTTACCCCATTCCCGCCCCTGCCCAGGAACCCCCTACCCCATCCCTCCTCCTCCTGCTTCTCTGTGGATATGCCGCTACCTACCCCCCTTTCACCTCCCCATCCTTGAATTCTCCCACACATGGTGTCAAGCCTTCATAGGACCAAGGATTTCCTCTCTCACCTATGCCCAACAGGTCCACTGACTAGAATTCTGAATAACAGATTTCCAGTAATTTTCTGATAAAGCTCATTTTAAAGTCGCCTCTGCTGTTATAACATTCTGTCATCCTTGTTGTCAGAGTTTCTTTACAGAGGAATAAGAAAAGGAGCCATCACTCCTTGCTCCCAAGGTCCCTGAACATAGTTAACTGACATCCTTACTACTATGTTTTAATAATTCTATTGTGTTGCCTAACAGAGAAGCGTAGCTTTGTATTCCTCATTTCATTTGATGCTTTTATTAAAAGAAAATTCAGTCAGAAACAAGATGTCAGTGGAAGCTAACCTAATGTAAACAGGCTAACAGAAGCTCAGCTCTGACAGTTCTGGAAAGCTCTTTTTGAACATACCAGAATTTGTATCTATCTTATTTCTAACAAAGTAAAGAAAACTTATGGCCATACTTCCACTTGTGTGTGTGTAATACACTAGAGAGAGAAGGGAAAACATTAAACAATCAGACTTTGCATGCCACTAATGGATGTAAGAATAAAAGTATTAGAAGTGTCTTGATAGGAAAAATAGAAGAGATTAATCTGTATAGTAAGAGGAAAGAAGAAAACAATGTTTGAAAACAATCAAAGCAAGTAAAATAAAATTATATTGATACAAAAGGAAGATCGTCCCCCTTATAAACACAGGAAAGGTAAAAAGAACGGCCATAGAGAAAAGGGAAAAAGAAGTTGATAAGAATTCCACAAGGAATGTAGGGAGATGACTCAGCCATTAAAGCACTTGCTGTTCAAGAGAGAGGGACCAAGTTTGAGTACTGAGAACCCAAAAGAGAGCTGATTATGGTGATGTATGCCTGAAATCTTAATGTTTATACAGAGAGATGGGAGAAATTTCCAGGAGAATCTCAGGGTATTCCTAAAACAGCTACCCTGACATATACAGCAGTAATTGACAAAAGAGATCTTGTCTCAAATATGGTAGATGACAAAGACCAACACACAAATGTGTCTTCTGACCCTTGACCTGTGCCATGACCACACACACACACACACCAAGATTTTAAAAATTCCATGTGCCTAAAATACGCTCAATCTGTAAGAAAAATTTAATTAAATTCAAATTCAAAATTCGATCTTTATTTTTAGCTAACTTTTCATTTCTTGCTAATCAAGTTGAAGGACATTTTCCTGTTCAGGATACTACTTCAAGAGAAATAAGTCTTTGTACTTGAATAAGAACTGTATATTTTAAATAGGGAAGTGAAAGTAAAAATAGGTTCATCTAAACAATAAAATGCTATAGCATAATCAGATGTTTTAGATCATAATATTTGTGATCAATGAATTATGTTCTAAAAATTGTTTTTAAACATTTTCCTGTGTCATCCAACTTTCAAGATATGAACTGAAATATAATAATAACCAATAATTGAAATTGACATCTCAATCAAAACATCCTTCAAATGTGCACAGTTAGTTTACATTTCCACTTACTGCTGAGATTTGTATAAGATAGGAAACCTCACACATTCAGAATAGATAATTAAAAGCAGACCTAAGCAAAGTCATTCAACCTCTCCCAAAGCTGTTGAATGACTGAAGCTTTTGCCAGTTCAGACTATATAAAGAAGATACCCTTAAGTTTACCTCCAATTACTAGCATCCCAAAAGTAAATACAGCAAATCACAAATTTTAGAATTTAGAACAACATACAAAATATAACAGTTTGAATTGGTGGGCTTCATTGTCATTAGTGCCTAATGTGGGCAGGTATATCCAACCCACTGAAGGACTGGATTGAACAAACACATAGAAGAGAGGGGGTATTTTCTGACTGTGTTCTTGAACTCAGAAAACCATTTTATCCGGTCATTGAATACCTAGTTCTCAGGCCTTCAAATGTGAGCTTCATTAGGCTATAAATTTTATTAGTTATTATTTGTTACATATCAGAGTATGACTCATCTACCTTCCATAATTATGTAAGTCAATTCTTATAATGAATAGCCCTATGAATATATTTGAAAATACATTCAAATCATCAATATACTTATCATTTATTCCCTTATCATTTACATTTTCATCTGTAGTATCTATAGCACTTTCTATTAGTCCTATTAATTTTTCTGAAGAACCCTAGCTAATATATCCTCTTTTAATTTTTAATTTTATTTTTATTTTAATTTTTTATTTTATTATTTATTATTTATTTATTTATTATTTTATTTTAATTTTTATTTTATGTATGTGGATGTTTTGCCTGCATGTATGTCCTAGAACCATTTATATGCCTGGTACCCACAAAAGTCAGAAGAATAATTTAGATAGCTTGGAAATGGAGTCTTGAGTTGCCCTGTGGGTACTAGGAATTGAATCCAGGTCCTCTGGAATAGCAACAAGTGTTCTTAATGACTGAGCCATCTCTCTTGTCTCTTAATATTTCTTCTAACTTAGAAGTTTGGAATTTATTATCTATTTACCATAACTATGATAATCTTTTAAGCCTCGGGAATTTGGTCAATATTCCTTTACATGGGAAGGACATTGGGGAATTTGTTAAACAGTTGACATCAGTACTCTCAAATGAAAATATCAAGTAATGATTTTCAACTCACATCCCTACTTGTGTTATCCTGTGATATTCTATGTTATATCCATGATATTTCATGGTTGTGCATATGAGATTTTTAAATAGCTGGTGTTTACCCTATATTATTATCTTTTTGTCACATTGCTAGACATATTTCCAAATTTAAAGGGATTAAAACATTAATAACAATTGCATCCTAGTTAATACTTATTTTTATTAATATTTTATCAATAATAATCATTAATATTTTCAATTCAATAATCAACTGAAACTTAATTTGATTTCATTATGATCTCAAACACAGTGACTCAGGTTATTAAGCCTAAGTGGAAGACAAAAAGCCTTTTTACTTGGCTATAGTGGCACACAGTCATGATTCCAGTACTTGCAAGGCAGGCAAGATGCAAAAGATTGAGTTTATTTTTCAGATTGGTTTAGGAGTGAAGAAGACAGGATGGAAAGGAGAGAGAAAATCGACAACATTCTCTCTGTCTTTCTCTTTTTTTTATTTCTTTTTGCTATTTTTATTTTTATTGAATGGGGTGCACAAATGCATGACCTGATCTTGGAATTCTTTTTAGATAAATAACAGTAGCATTGGCAGTAGGAACATGAATGCTAAACTCTATTGACTGCCATGTCCAGACACTGACTAATACCACTATAATTCAAAGAGGTATCATTCAGGTATCCGTACCTATATTCCTGCCCATGTATTTTCTTATCCACCTAAACGATAATGGCATAGCTTATAAACAAGGACACTGAGAAAGAATGAATGGACCAGACCTTTAAGAAGTACTTACTAAACATACCTCGAAGCACACAGCAAATCTCTACACACACTCTCTATGAAATGACCTGAAAACTTGCTCCCTTGATATGAAATCCAGCTTTGGCTGAACTTCTCTCAGAAGCAAAAGCTGCACAGCCTTTCTGCTTACCCTGCTGATTTGCCATTTGATAATCAACACAACCTCTTTAAGAATAA
This sequence comes from Mastomys natalensis, assembly GCA_021653895.1. NCBI lineage: Eukaryota > Metazoa > Chordata > Mammalia > Rodentia > Muridae > Mastomys > Mastomys natalensis. The sequence continues at coordinate 520,796 of JAJTUV010000040.1, read as the reverse complement.
GCTGCATGTTATTCTGGCAGAGATCATGCCAAAGCATATGGAATGAAAAAGAGCCAAATATTCACAGATTTTAAAGAGTCAAACACTAAAACAAGAAAAAGTTCCAAGGTTCAGAGTCTCACAACTTTGGGGAATATGTCCAACAGAATGGCACCCCTCGAACCACATTGTGAACATTTTATAGCCATTCATTTACCGTTCTTAGCACAATTTATAAACAAACACCTAGGAAGAAAACATGTATATAGCATAAGGACTGTATGAGACACTCACACTTTCCCCTCTTTACTATTTAGAGTTTTGTATCTTGGTTTAAAGGAATGTTTTCTCTGAGTAAATCTCCTTTACCTATTAAATTCCATTGACACTTTGCATGTGAGCAAACATCTTATCAGCTAGAGATTTCTATCTGTTTGATTAATACAGCAACAGAGAGAAAATAAAAAGAAAGAAATTATTTAATAAAAAGCATGAGAACTAATCCTAAAATATCTCAAGTTGCTAGTAACTGATGGCTGGCGCATTGATTAATAGCATGAAATAAATAGTGAGCAGTTAATGCCATAACAAACCACTGGGGTTTATTACACCAATAATTCTGTGAAACTCCCAAGTCTCAAGAGCATGTAACTGAAATAAACCATAATCTTTAGGACCCTCCTGCAGTGGGATTTATATACATTCATATATTTTCCCTTCTTAAATACATTGCTTATGTGGGAAACCAATAGATTATATATACTTAGTCAGATAATTGAATATCTAAGGTTTATTACTCAACCACGTGATCATGCAAACTATGTGGAACAAAAAAACAACAAACCAGCATTTTTATATGTTAGCTTCCCTCTCAAGAACAAGATGCTAAGAACTAAGATGTGAACTAGCCCAGCACAGAGCTGGAGAGAGACCTAATCAAAGAACACAAATTTCAACCCCACATGAGGAGACTATATTAAAAACTAATGCAACTAACCTACTAAACTCCCGTGTTATCTAGGGAAAAAAAGAAAATACTTTTCTGTGAACTGCCCTTAATAGGATATCCTGGAAACTTAACTTTAACTTTGGAGGAAGTTGGAAAAAAGAATGTCCTTTGAAGCTATATCTACATAGTCCATGCAACAGTATCCCAGTCAAAAGTACAAGAGGCATATAAGTTCATCATGGTATGGAGTCAAGTTGCAGGCATTTTCAATAAAGATACATACAGCAGCTGATGACATATTAGAAAGTACAAAAAAGTAATGTCTAATTTTCAGTTATTCTTAAACAATGCCAACCCTTCTTCCATCCCTATCTTCTATATTTCTTCTCTTCTCATTACGTGAGCATGACAATACCTATGTGGAGGCCCAACCTCAATCTCCTTAATCTGTCCAACAGTCACCATCATTTTATTAGTTCCTTCTATACATGCCAATGTCCTCTCCTAACTCTTCCTCTCCTTTACTCTCTCCTCTCCTCACTATTCCCTCTGTCTCTGTCTGTCTCTTTGCTTCTGCCTTTCTGTATCTCTCTGACACATATGCACAGACATAAACAAACATAAACATGCACATACTCACATGTGCATGCCTTCTGAGACAGATATGATCTCACACATCCCAAGCTGACCTTGAATTTGGAGTATAGCCAAGCATGACCTTGAATTTCTATGCTTTCAACTCCAAGTTCTGAGCATTGAAGTTAAGGGATAATACAACCCAGAGCTTCATCAATGTTAGGCAAGAACTCTACCAACTGAGCTATATTCCCAGCCTCCTCTCTCTCTTTTTTTTTTTCTTTTTTCTTTTTTTCTTTTTTTTTTTAAATCAAATCATAATTTTTACTTATTCACACAGGGGTTATAAACACAAAAAGGCAGGAGGTAGGGAAGGGTATGACACTGGAGTGTAGGTGTTCAGGGGGAGTAGAGATATCTTTCAGAACAGGGTATCATCTTGGTGAAGGTTCAGGGGACAGTTCACTATGACTCTGCCTATGATTCACTTGTCCTTATCTAAGTTGGTACCATCTGCTGTGGCTACCTATTTACAAGATCTATGACTACTCAGGCTGGTAAATTTCCACAAAAGCTGCCTGTTTACAATAGCTTATAGACATCTGTTTCAGTGTTTTTCCATAGAGACCCAAGACTTTGTGTTAGCATGTATGTATGTCAGGCCTATTGCTGATATTAGGCCTTTAGTGTATAAACAGGGCTGCCTCAGACATTTCCTCCCTTCTCTAAGTATAGAAGGGCTGTGGCAATTCTAATCTTGTAAAGGCGGGGAGAGAGGCCTGATCTCCAATAATTGAAGGGGACCTTGTAATGGCTCTGGTCCTCCTGTCGTCCAAAGAGGTATGAGGGCCATACCCATCCCAATGTCTTTTTCCTGGAGAGTGGATATTTTTTACATCAACCCCTATGCAGTCAGGCTTGTCCCTCAGGGAACCTAAAGAGATATTTTTAACTTTTATTTATATTCCCTTGCAGCCTAAGCAAGAATTCAGATTGCCAGTCAGAGGGGGTTCTGGGTGGCCCCTCTCTGCTTGGTCTAGGGGCAGAAGTCCCCTCTTTTAGGTTGGGTGGAGATGGGTTTGAGGAACACCCTGGAGAGAGTAACAATCTCATCTTGAGTCTCATGGTACTCCATAGCTAACTTATGATAATGTATCTGAATAGGTTCTGCTACCAAATTATCTATCTGTTGTTTCACAAAGTTAGTCAGCCTATTTAAGGCCCAGGGACCAAAAGAAATCTAAATATAACAAAATAACCCAATTAATGGTCCCAAGATGGGAGGAAGTAGGGTTGACAACCATAGAGAGGTTGAAAACCAATTCTTGTACCAACTCTCATCTTTCTCTTTCTCTCTCTGTCTTTTCTCAGGGCCTTCTCTGACCTTTTTCATGCTCTCTTTAACCATCCCTGTCTTGTCTATGTAAAAGGAACATTCTTCCTTAAGACCAGCCCCCTTCTCTTCATTCATTCTTCTAGTTGTAAAAGGAAAACATTTCTCTCAGATCATTCATGTTAAATAGTTTGTGAGATAATTAGAAATAATGACAGAAAGAAACCATGTATCACATTAAAGTAGGAAAATTCCTTCTACCCTGAATTTCGTGGGAGTCCATGGCAGTGCCATGGGTGAGGGGAGCAGGCAATGGTAGATGATAAAGAGGAGGAAAGGTCCCTTTAGCAAATAAGTGTGAAGCCTAATAAACCAGGAATTATCTAGAAAACTCTTTAGGTTGTAGACATTGAAGAACCTCCACAATAAAATTGGGATTTAGTGGGCCTAGGTTTAGGCATAGAAAAACATCTTTAGAAGCATTTGGGAAACTCGTTTTATAGTTAGAAGACCATGCTGTAAGAATCACCAGGGATGAATGTTCTACCACAGCACTTCTAAAGTTTCTCTATGTCTGAGCATCCTTTCTTCCTCCATGAAAACTCAGTAACACAGAGATTTCAAGTGTAACTGATTTCCTAGCTCTCTAAGACCTTTATTTTAACAAAACCATAGGTTACCCTTTTTAGACAACTGAAGATACAGGAACAATGGTTTTCAAACACACAAAGGGATCCCCTAAGAGACTCAAAGAACACATAACTGGCATGTGGGGCTGTGAGAGGCAGCTGGTGCCTGGTTGAGCTCAGGCTTTGAACCCCAGAGACCCTCAGGGACAGTTTGGCCTTGCTCCTGGGCCCCTGGCTCCTTTCACATAGCTATAGCTACAGTCCCTCCCACAGAGAGGCTTATGGCTATCACTCATGTAGCACAAGCACAGGTAGAGGGCGTGACTACAGGCCACAGAGCCTCAAGACAGATCTCCATATTAATGAGATATCTAAAAGCCAGAGGACATAGCCAATTAAGCATTCTTTTCCAGACCCTCCTCCTTGCAAAAGGTATTTAACCTCATGCTCACCCTGAGAATACCAGAGTATAGCTTCATCCATTTTCAGCCATGACAATAAATATCTTAAGACCATATCTTAAGACCATGGACTATCTCTCTTCTTTGGGGCTTGATGTGGGGAACCACGGAGAAGGTCTTCAACTAAAGAACCAATGACCTCTCTACGCTTCCAACCATGGAAGCCACCAACTCAAGCCAGCTGAGGCCCAGGTAAGCCAGTCACTGTGATCAAGAGTCTCATCCCTGCTGGACACAGCTAGAGCTTCTCTCCCTCCCCCCTTTGGCTGCAGGTCCATCCGGCCCATACATCACCAGTGTCTAAGTCCTTCCACAGCCTCTCAGCAGCACCTGAGCACTCAAGGGCCAGAGAACCAGACGGTTCCCAGCCACCTTGGCCCAGGGACTCTCAACCCAAGAGCTCCAGCCCCCAAGGGACCCCAGACTGTGTTCTCTCCACTCGCAGAACAGAGTCCCGCGGCTTCCCACAGCCCACCGTCCACCTGGTGTGGTGTGAAGTGAACTCAATAAAATTCCTGTGCCTCTGCCTCTCTGAGCTGCAGCCCTTGCCCCTTTGGGGCAGCAGACACAGGACCCACAATTCAACCCAAAGGACCCACACCCGTGCACACTACAGCTCAACACTGACACCCAGATACTGGCCCCTGAATTCTGATTGTTTCAGCATCTTGTATATCAGGATTTAGGGGGAAAAACAAACAACCAAACAAACAAAAGTGAGAGTATCTTAATGTGGAGGAAATGAATGTTTCTCATATGGCAAAATTTTATCTCATACCTTCTGACCAAATGGGTTAGATATGTTAATAAACAAGTCAACTTTCAATGACTCAATGCAATAAAAATTTACTTTTTCGTATTATAAACAGTCCGATTGTGTTAGGGTTTCCATTGTTGTGAAGAGACACCATGACCACAGAAACTCTTATAAAGAAAAACAATTAGTTGGTACTGGCTTACAGTTTCATCATGGCCCATTGTCATCATGAAGGGAAACATGGCAAAATGCAGGAAGACACAGTGCTGATGAAGGAGCTCAGATTTCTATATCTTGATTTGAAGGCAGAAGAGGAGATTCGGCATAACTGGAGCATAAGTAACATCAAAACCTGCCTTTACAGTGACATTCATCCTCTAACAAGGCCACACCTCTTAAGAGTACCACTCTCTATGAGCCAAGCATTCAAGCACACAAGTCTATGTGGGTCATACCTATTTAAACCACCACAAATGGTGCCCCTGTTGGCATGGCTGTCAAGGAAAGTCTCCTCCAGATAAAGACTTGGAGACTAAAGTGATTCCCATTTCTGGCTACAGGATTACTCTGGTGCCATGTTGTTAACACACAAGAGATGATGGGTTGTGTCCTTCAGAATCTTGACAACCTTAATCATTTCACCAGTCTGAATAATCAATCACATGAGTAATCCAACTGCAAATAAGGGTGAGAAAAGTAGGTAGCATGCATATTATGTCTCTCTGACTATGTTTCAGACACTATGCTAGAAGCAGGTAGAGGTTACAATAAATATAAGCCAAGGTGTTGAGATTAGTTATTTTTATAATAAGCTCTTTGACCAATACAACACATACTGAATAAATCTCATATTAGAATATTAGAAGCTATGAAATGTTATACCTATTTCTATGTTACCCAAAATACTGTATTCTAATTCAGCAACCAATAAAAATTCACTCCTCCACAACTCAGTACAGCAGAATATTATAGATGATATTAAAAGCTGTTAAATGCAATTGCTTTCTATGTATGTTTATATTCTGAGCTATAACTCTAATTTATTTAGAAGAAAAATAGAAAGACCACTATTTTTTAACCCTTCAAGTTGGTATGGAGGGGAAAAAAAGGAATCTGCTAACACCACATTACATCATTCAGTAGTACTTCGATACACTGTTATTACCACTTTATTCTTCTTCCCCATTTCTATATTATCATGGATGAATTCTTCAAACTCATTCCAGAGTTTCTTCCAGTAAGATGTCAAGTCTCAAGATCAGAGTACTCACCTCACAATTTTCAGATATAGTCCAGAGTACCTGTAAATTCTAAATAAGGAGAAGTCCTTTGATAAACATGTTAAAATTCGGTTCGCCAGGCGTGAATGTGACAACTTGGGATTGGCTGTTAACTCAAGTGTTTCCTGTGAGAATCATTGCATCTAAAGTAGCTATCCCTATGGAAAAAAGATACCCAAAAAACCTCAATGAACTCACATGAGAAAGAAGAAATATAAAGTGAGAGTAAATCAGACTCATAAAAATAATTAAACATCTTCATAATGTTCGTAGGTTTAGAATTCCCTGTTAGTATAAATCATTCTTTTCACCTTAACATAAAACAACTACACACACACATACACACATGTAAATACACATGTACACATGCACAAATGTATGTACACACACATATGTATGCATACATGTATGTATACACACATATGTATGCACATATACACCTACAAATCCCCAACTGTATATTTAGTTTTCCAAGTAGTCCATTTTATAACCAAGGATCAACATTCTACAAAGATTTGACAAAAAGTTGCAGAAGATGCCTATTTGTTTGGCTGGTTTCTTCATTTGTATTTCTTGATTTCTTCTCTCTCTCTCTCTCTCTCTCTCTCTCTCTCTCTCTCTCTCTTTCTCTCTCTCTCTGTGTGTGTGTGGTGTGTGTGTGGGTGTGTGTGTGTGGTATGTGCAGAGACTGGAGAAAAATACTGGATTTCTGCTTTTATTGTTGTCTGTGTTATTCACTTCAGAGTTTCTAAGTAGACCAAGAACTAGGCTGATGCTGAGCAAGCCCATGCATTGTCACCTCTGCTCTAGTCCCATAGCACTGGAATTCCATGTTCACATCATCATATCCAGCTTTTTACTTGGGTTCAGGGGTTGGAACTCTAGTTTTTACACATGTATAGCAAGCATTCATACCTCCGTGCCATCTCTCCAGGCCATTTTCAGGGATTTGGAAAGAGAGAAAATCAAAATCAAATCTAGTTTCCCAACTTCCAAACCACATCCATCTAAAACTAGTTATTCATCTACCCAATAAAGTAAATAGTAACAGAACCAATGTGCAGGATAAAAATGGCACTCATGTCTGCAACATCAATTAAAATCTTAAGACATTCTTGTAACTAAGGAAGTGCTCATATATTATAATATGGAATGCAAATTTTCCTTACTATGTGATTACAGAGAAATTTAAATGTTTGGTGGGCTGCTTCAGACAATGCCACTAGAACCCTGAGGCCAATCCTGTTTGCTTCTAAGGAAACATATAAGACACATTGTCCCTCTCTATGCCATAAATGGCCATTATGAAATGCCAAGTAAAGCCATTATTCGGGCCATTACCGGAAATCTGTCTGCAAAACTCTGTTCAGATGCAATAATGATTTAGGCAAGTCAGACTTCCCAGAAATGAAGAAAAGTGCTGAAAATAAATAGAAGACAATAAATCTGCTAATGGTACAAAGGGGAAAAATAAAAACAATTATGTTTTATCTGGCAAACATATCATGATCACTGTTTTTGGTAATGCTCATGTTTTCCGTTGTGTAGAAAAGAGTTTAACCTTGAAGAAAATTCAGACTGTAGTGCAGAACAAAATGGCCCAGTTCAGCTTAATCTAGGATATAGAAACCACCTATCTGCAGAAACCTGTGGGCCAATGATCACTCTAGGTATGTAATTTTATGAGTTCACAGTGTAAATTATGTGAGCTCCTGTTACTACAAAACATTCAAGTTAATCTCTATCTATGAGGGCCCTACGGGAATTGTCCCTAGATGGAGAAAGGGCAGAAAACACATTAGTTTCTTATCTAATTATATCTTAATCCAGCATCAAATGTAAAGCTTCAGTCCAGCTAGTTTCAGACAGTTAGCTGGCTGTAAAGTCAATGAAGGTTTATACCACCCTCCAACCTTAAGGCAGAAGTCTTACAAACTGTCCACTTCCTGAGTAGCTGAATATATGGCTAATAAAAAAACAAAACAAAACAAAAACAACAACAATAAAAATAGCAAAAAGCAATGTGCATGCTTAAGATGACGTGTACGAAAAGAATGAAACACAAAAAATAAGGGCTTAATATTTACCAGTCTTACTGGCTCTTGTGAACTTCCCCATGTCCTGAAATAGGGTGGATTTGATTATCAGTTCCTCCTACTAGATTTGATAACATTTTAAATTTGAAGATAGATATTTTTCATACAATATAGTCTGTTATTTGGCCCCTCATAAAAGATAAGAGAAAGGGACCGGCAGAAAGACAGAAAGAAACCCATGAAGGAAACATTTACAAGAAAAAAAAATTGTTTTCTACAAAGAGAAATAGGAAAACTGTGAACATCAGGCAGTATTTGGAGATACTATGTTTTCTTGTCCCTCCTGTATCACAGCAGCTTCTATCCACAATTTTAATTAAGGGAAGAATTCAGAAAGAAGTTAAAGCATGCATATATTACACTTTGTGTGGGATTCTAGGCATGATCAGCACTACCCTGGCATTCAGGGAATTGAGATCACATGGAATTTGGGTAAGACAAGAGAAGCATCTTCACCTGCCCTGCACTCTACCCATCTCAAAGGTGCTCAGGTCCCACAGCAATGATTCTTCTAGATAATAGCTGTGTCTAGGAGGCATATGTCATTGTCAAAGAAGACATATGTTGAAGCAATAATGGTTATTTTGGCAATAATATTAATAATGCAATAGACAGTTAGTGGCTAGTTCCTAAACGTGAGTGAGTCCCTTTAGAGGTTAGAGAAAAATCATTGAAAGATCCTGTGAGAATCACAAATGATAATGAACATGTGCATATTATTTTATAATTTACAAATCATGCTTTCATACCACATTAGCTTCTAACAATAGCCCTGTTAGCCTGGTATTGTAAGAATTATTAGTGTTTGCATTTTGCTTATGTGAAAACTGAGTCTCAAGTTTAAGAAAGCTGCCAGGGTCATTCATATGGTAAGCATCAAGGTTAGGGACTCAAAAACAGAACTTCTGGCTCTAAATTCTGTGCTTTTGTACCCCATTGGAATGCATTGCCAGTTTGAAACTGTGATAACTCAGTTAATCAGTCCTTATGAAAAAATTATCAAAATTTACTTAAAAGGGAGCTTGGAAGAACTAATTTCAGAAGTTGTAAAAATCACAGGGGTAGACTACAGAGAAGACTCGGAAGATAACAACATCTCTGCCCTTTCTGAGGACCAGAGTTCTATTTTCATCTTTTATAGGCTATGGCTTACAGGTTTATAACTCTAGCTTCACTAGACAATGCATTCTGGCCTCTGAGGCTCCTGCATATACCAGGACACACTCAACGTCAAACATTCACACAAACTTATGAATAAAACTAAAATCATGTTTTAAATGACAGTGTTAACCAAAATAGGTGGATTATGTGGAAATGCCATCTCAGGGGGCCTTGGCCTGTTTTCAAGAGACCAGGAAAACCTGCTTTATGTCTATGGGTAACCTTCTATCGAGCATAGGACTTTTGGTAAGGCTAATAGAAGAAGGAGTGTTCTAATTCAGAATACGAGGTTACTTATGCTCCCAGGTTTGTTGGTTTCCTTTGATGCAACACCTGTATACAGTGTGGAGAATGAAAATGAATTCTCTTAAAGGAGGAAGAACATATTATTTTCACAAAGTGTTCCACTTTGATGACTGTGCACCCAACATCTTTGGCCTGGACTCATAAGGATGATAATTTAGAGCAGAAATGACAAACTTTCTCTTATATAGCCAGATAGTAAAGTGTTTTAGTAATGGAGGCTGTATGATCTTTTTCTACAAGTGAGTCAGTTCAATCTGCCATTGCAACAGGAAAATGACTGTAGACACATGGGTAAAGCTCTACTCCCATAAAACCTTATTTATAAAAGAGTCAGTACTGTCCTTCCGCCCTGAGCCTGGTCCTTTCGGCTGGGGCAGGCACTTAGCTGGTCTGCTCCTGTGGAAACACCTGATCCTGAGCCATCCTTGAGGAGCCACTGCACTCAGAGCAGAGGGTAAGACACCTTGCCCACTATCCCACTCCCCAGAGTTACAACTGGGAGCCAAGGGGGGGTTAAGGAACCAGCAGGCACCCAAGCTCTGCCCCTCTGGAATACCATTTCCCTTCTGCCCCAAGCCTAGTCCTTTTGGCTGGGGCAGACACTTAGCTGGTCTGCTCCTGTGGAAACACCTGATCCTGAGTCATCCTAGAGGAGCTACTGCATTCAGAGCAGAGAGTAAGACACCTTGCCCACTACCCCATGCCCCAGAGTTACAACTGGGAGTCAAGGGGGGATAAGGAACCAGCAGGCACCGAAACCCCGTCCTTCTGGAATACTACTTCCCTTCTGCCCCGAGCCTGGTCCTTTTGGCTGGGGCAGACACCTAGCTGGTCTGCTCCTGTGGAGACACCTTACCCTGAGCCATTCTAGAGGAGCCACTGCACTGAGAGCAGTGAGCACCTAGCTGCTCTATTCCAGTGGAGACACCTTATCCTGAGCCATCCTAGAGGAGCTGCTACACTCAGGGCAGCAGGATTTCAGGATCCCCGAGGTGGCCTGAGCCCCAGGAGTTCTTCTACCCAGGAGCTTAAGATCACAGGAACACAGAGACATCTGGAATCTGAAGAGTTCTGACACAAGCAAGATAACTGGAAAGACAGAATCCAGTCAGACACAGTGAGCACAAGTAACACTAGAGTCAACCAGATGGTGAAAGGCAAGTGCAAGAACACAATCAATAGAAACCAAAGTTACTTGGCATCATCAGAACCAAGTTCTCCCACCATACCAAGCCCTGGATACCCCATCACACAGGAAAAACAGGATTCAGAATTAAAATCACTTCTCATGATGATGATAGGGGATTTTAAGAAGGACATAAGTAACTCCCTTAAAGAAAAAACAGGAAAACAAAGGTAAACAGGTAGAAGCCCTTAAAGAAGAAACACAAAATCCTTTAAAGAATTGCAAGAGAACACAGGTAAACAGGTAGAAACCCTTAAAGAGGAAACACAAAAATTCCTTAAAGAATTGCAAGAAACCACAACCAAACAGGTGAAGGAATTGAACAAAACCATCCAGGATCTAAAAATGGAAATAGAAACAATAAAGAAATCTCAAAGGGAGACTACCCTGGAGATAGAAAACTAAGAAAGAGATCAAGAGTCATAGAGCAAGCATCACCAACAGAATATAAGAGTAGAAGAGAGAATCTCATGCACAGAAGATACCATGGAAAACATTGACACAACAGTCAAAGAAAATGTAAAATGCAAAAAGCTCCTAACCCAGAACATCCAGGAAATCCAAGACACAATGAGAAGACCAAACCTAAGGATAATAGGTATAGATGAGAGTAAAGATTCCCAATTTAAAGGGCCAGTAAATATCTTCAACAAAATTATAGAGGAAAATTTCCCCAACCTAAAGAACAAGATGCCCATAAACATACATGAAGCCTACAGAACACCAAACAGACTAGACCAGAAAAGAAATACCTCCCATCACATAATAATCAAAACACCAAATGCACAAAACAAAGAAAAAATACTAAAAGCAGTAAGGGAAAAAGGTCAAGTAACATATAAAGACAGACCTATAAGAATTACACCAGACTTTTCACCAGAGACTATAAAAGCCAGAAGATCCTGGTCTGATATCACACAGACCCTAAGGGAACACAAATGCCAGCCCAGACTGCTATACCCAGCAAAACGCTCAATCAATATAGATGGAGAAACCAAGATATTCCATGACAAAACCAAATTTGCACAGTATCTTCCCACAAACCCAGCACTTCAAAGGATAATTGATGGAAAACGCCAACACAAGGAAGGAAACTACAACCTAGAAAAAGCATGGAAGTAATCTTCCAACAACCCCAAAAGAAGATAGCTACAAAAACATAATCCCACCTCTAATAACAAAAATAATAGGAAGCAACAATCATTTTTCATTAATATCTCTTAACACCAATGGACTCAATTCTCCAATAAAAAGACATAGACTATCAGACTGGATACATAAACAGGACCCAGAATTTTGGTGCATACAGGAAACGCACCTCAGTAACAAAGACGGACACTACCTCAGAGTAAAAGGATGGAAAACAATTTTCCAAGCAAATGGTCCCAAGAAACAAGCTGGAGTAGCCATTCTAATATCAAATAAAATCGACTTTCAACCAAAAGTAATCAAAAAAGATAAGGAAGGTCATTTCATACTCATCAAAGGAAAACTCTACCAAGATAAACTCTCAATTCTGGACATTTATGCTCCAAATACAAGGCACCCACATACATAAAAGAAACTTTACTAAAGCTCAAAGCACACATTGCACCTCACACAATGATAGTGGGGGATTTAACACCCCGCTCTCTGAAATGGACAGATCATGGAAACAGAAACTAAACAAAGACACATTGAAATTAACAGAAGTTATGAACCAAATGGATTTAACAGATATCTATAGAACATTTCATCCTAAAGCAAAAGAATATACCTTTTTCTCAGCACCTCATGGTACCTTCTCCAAAATAGACCATATAATTGGTCACAAAACAGTCCTCAACAGATACAAAAAGATTGAAATAATCCCTTGCATCCTATCAGATCACCACGGACTAAGGCTGGTCTTTTTTTTTTTTTTTTTTTTGGTTTTTCGAGACAGGGTTTCTCTGTGTAGCCCTGGCTGTCCTGGAACTCACTCTGTAGACCAGGCTGGCCTCGAACTCAGAAATCCGCCTGCCTCTGCCTCCCAAGTGCTGGGATTAAAGGCGTGCGCCACCACCGCCCGGCTCAAGGCTGGTCTTTAATAATGACAAAACCAATGGAAAACCCACATGCATGTGGAAACTGAACAATGCTCTGCTCAATGATGACTTAGTCAAGGAAGAAATAAAGAAAGAAATTAAAGACTTCTTAGAATTTAATGAAAATGAGGATAAATCATACCAGAACTTATGGGACTCCAAGAAAGCAGTACTAAGAGGAAAACGCATAGCTCTAAGTGCCTACAAAAAGAAATTGGAGAGAGCACACATTAACAACTTGACAGCACACCTGAAATCTCTAGAACAAAAAGAAGCAAATACAACCAAGAGGAGTAGGCATCAAGAAATAATCAAACTCAGGGTTGAAATCAACCAAGTTGTAATAGAAAGAACCATACAAAATATCAACAAAACCAGGAGTTGGTTCTTTGAGAAAATCAACAAGATAGATAAACCCTTAGCCAGATTAACCAGAGGACACAGAGACAGTATCCAAATTAATAAAATCAGATCTGAAAAGGGAGACATAACAACAGAAACCGAGGAAATTCAAAAAATCATCGGATCCTACTACAAAGGCCTATACTCAACAAAACTGGAAAATCTGGATGAAATGGACAATTTTCTAGACAGATACCAAGTACCAAAGTTAAATGAGGAGCAAATAAACCATCTAAACAGTCCCATAACCCCTAAAGAAATAGCAGCAGTCATTAAAAGTCTCCCACCAAAAAAAGCCCAGGACCAGATGGTTTTAGTGCAGAATTCTATCAGACCTTCAATGAAGACCTAATACCAGTTCTCTTCAAACTATTCCACAAAATAGAAACAGAAGGAACACTACCCAATTCGTTCTATGAAGCTACAATCACACTCATACCTAAACCTCACAAAGACCCAACAAAGAAAGAGAACTTCAGACCAATCTCTCTTATGAATATCAATGCAAAAATACTCAATAAAATTCTAGCAAACCAAATCCAAGAACACATCAAAACAATCATCCATCATGATCAAGTGGGCTTTATCCCAGGAATGCAGGGATGGTTCAATATTCAGAAATCCAACAATGTAATCCACTATATAAACAAACTCAAAGAAAAAAAAAAAACCACATGATCATCTCACTAGATGCTGAGAAAGCATTTGACAAAATCCAACATTCCTTCATGGTAAAAGTCTTGGAAAGATCAGGAATTCAAGGCCCATACCTAAACACAGTAAAAGCAATATACAGCAAACCAGTAGCCAACATCAAACTAAATGGAGAGAAACTTGAAGCAATCCCACTAAGATAAGGGACTAGACAAGGCTGCCCACTCTCTCCCTACCTATTCAATATAATACTGGAAATCCTAGCCAGAGCAATTAGACAACAAAAAGAAGTCAAATGAATACAAATAGGAAAGGAAGAGGTCAAAATATCAGTATTTGCAGATGATATGATAGTATACTTAAGTGACCCCAGAACGTCCACCAGAGAACTCCTAAACCTGATAAACAACTTCAGCAAAGTGGTGCATTATAAAATCAACTCAAACAAATCAGTAGCCTTCCTCTACATGAAAGATAAACAGGCTGAAAAAGAAATTAGGGAAATGACACCCTTCACAATAGTCACAAATAATATAAAATACCTTTGGGTGAATCTAACCAAGCAAGTGAAAGATCTGTATGACAAGAACTTCAAGTCCCTGAAGAAAGAAATTGAAGAAGATCTCAGGAAATGGAAAGATCTCCCATGCTCATGGATTGACAGGATTAATATAGTAAAAATGGCCATCTTCCCAAAAGCAATCAACAGATTCAATGCAATCCCCATTAAAATACCAACTCAATTCTTTACAGAGTTAGAAAGAGAAATTCTCAAATTTATTTGGAATAACAAAAAACCCAGGATAGCGAAAACTATTCTCAACAATAAAAGAACTTCTGGAGGAATCGCCATCCCTGACCTCAAGCTGTACTACAGAGCAATAGTGATAAAAAACGGCCTAGTATTGGTACAGAGACAGGCAGGAAGATCAGTGGAATAGAGTTGAAGACCCAGAAATGAACCCACACACCTATGGTCATTTGATCTTTGACAAAGGAGCTAAAACCATCCAGTGGAACAAGGACAGCATTTTCAACAAATGGTGCTGGTTCAACTGGAGGACAACATGCAGAAGAATGCAAATCGATCCTTTCCTATCTCCTTGTACAAAGCTCAAGTCCAAGTGGATAAAGGACCTTCACACAAAACAAGACACACTGAAACTAATAAAAGAGAAGGTGAGGAAGACCCTCGAATACCTAGGCACAGGGGAAAACTTCCTGAACAGAACACGAATGGCTTATGCTCTAAAATCAAGAATTGACAAATGGAACTTCATACAATTGCAAAGTTTCTGTAAGGCAAAGGACACTGTCAATAGGCCAAAATGGCAACCAACAGATTGGGAAAAGATCTTTACCAATTCCACATCTGATAGAGGACTAATATCCAATATATACAAAGAACTCAAGAAATTAGACTCTAGACAACCAAATAACCCTATTAAAAAATGGGGTACAGAGCTAAACAAAGAATTCGCAACTGAGGAAATGCGAATGGCCAAGAAGCACCTAAAGAAACGTTCAGCATCCTTAGTCATCAGGGAAATGCAAATCAAAACAACCCTGAGATTCCACCTCATACCAGTCAGAATGGCTAAGATCAAAAACTCAGGTGATAGTAGATGCTGGAGAGGATGTAGAGAAAGAGGAGCACTCCTCCATTGTTGGTGGGACTGCAAGATGGTGCAACCACTCTGGAAAACAGTCTGGCAGTTCCTCAGAAAATTGGACGTATCACTACCTGAGGACCCAGCTATGCCACTCCTGGGCATATACCCAGAAGATCCTCTAACATATAACAAAGACATATGCTCCACTATGTTCATAGTAGCTTTATTTATAATAGCCAGACCTGGAAAGAACCCAAATGTCCTTTAACAGAGGAATGGATACAAATAATGTGATACATTTACACAATAGAATATTACTCAGCTATTAAAAACAATGAATTTGGTAAATTCTTAGTTAAATGGATGGAACTAGAAAATATCATCCTGAGTGAAGTAACCCAATCACAAAAGAACACACATGGTATTCACTCACTGATTATTGGATTTTAGCCCAGAAGCTTGAAATACACAAGTTTCAACTCACAGACCACATAAAGCTCATGAAGAATGAAGACCAAGTGGAGGGACTTCAGTCCTTCTCAAGAGTAACAAAATACTCAAGGGAGCAAATATGGATACAAAATGCAGGACAGAAACTGAAGGAGAGGCCGTCTGCAGACCATTCCACCTGGGTATCCATCCCATGTGCAGTCACCAAAGGTAGACATTGATGTGGATGTCAGGAGGTACATGCTGACAGGAGCCTGACATAGCTGTCTTCTTAGAGCTCTGCAAGAGTCTGACATATTCAGAGGCAGATGCTCACAGCTAACCATTAAACTGATCATGGGCTTCCCAATAGAGGAGTTAGAGTGAAGACTGAAGGAGTTGAAAGGGTTTGCGACCCCATGAGGAGAACAACAATACCAACCAACCAGAGCCCCCAGAGTCTAAACCACCAGCCTAGGAGCCCTTAGGGAGGGACCCATGGCTCCAGCTATATATGCAAGTGTGTTATAGGTGGGAGAAGAGATCCTTGGTCCCGTGAAGGCTGGACGTAGTGTGGGGGGGGGGAATTCGAGGGTGGGGAGGTGAGGTGCGGGGAGAGGTAAGTGGGGGGACACCCCCATAGAAGCAGGAGGAGGGGGATGGGATAAGGAGTTCCTGGGCGGAAAGGGAGAAAATGAGGTAAGGGGAGAACATCTGAAATGTAAATAAAATTTCCATAATAAAAAAAAAATAGTCAGTACTGTGGGTTTGACCCAAACCTCCTGCTGTTCTAAATATTGATTGGGAATTGAGTCATATCCATATGGCTATATAAACCCCTAGGTATCTTCACATCAATTTCTAAGTGATATTGGGCCTTAGAGAGTGGAAAACATTGTATAGGCTGTTGGATATCAACTTCAATGACTTTAGTATGTTTTTTACACACACCCTGTGATGATTTGAATAAGCATGGTGCCCATAGGCTTATATATTTGAATGCTTGGTCACCAGGAGTGGCACTATTTGAAAGGATTAGAAAATATGTAGGGCTGGAGAGAATGGCTCAGCCATTAAAGGCTAGGCTCACAACCAAAAATATAAAAAATTATGTCTTTGTAGAAGGAAGTATATCACATTGGGGTGGATTTCAAAACCCATGCCAAGCCCAGAGTCAATCTCTCTCTCTCTCTCTCTCTCTCTCTCTCTCTCTCTCTCTCTTCTCTGTCTCCTTCCCCTCCCTCTCTTCTCCCTATCAGAGGAGCCAATGTCTATTAAACATACATCTGTTGTGTATAGCCTCAGCCTTGTATTTTGATCCTAATTCCCAGTGGATAGCCCCAGCCTTGTATTTTGATCCTATTTTCACTTTCCTGGGAGGGGCTGCAGAGGATGATTGAATCTGTACACAGGTGACGACTTGTAAACCTTCTGTCCAATTAAAACTTGTAAAATAAAGGCTAGAGCCAGTGATTGGGCAGTAGAAGGGGAGGTGGAGAAAAAGGCTTAGGGGAGGAGAGAGTGAGAGGAATTCGATATAAGAGGTAGAAGCAGGAGGAAGTCGAAGCAGAAGGAAGTCGACAGAGGAAGGAGTAGGAAGCTGACTACAGAGGAGCCTATAAGGGGTCTCATAGCTGGGGAATAGAGTAGTGTAATGGTAAATCTGCCCAATCTAGGAGTGCAATTTATTCCGTAATTATTGAGTTGTGTTTTCCTTTACTGTTCTCATTTAGGTCAGAGATTTGCAGCAACAAACATCAGTATCACTGCACAAGCTTTAATACAGTTTTATATTTAACACCAGTAGTTTTATGTCTATCATACT
The DNA here is from genome assembly GCA_021653895.1 of Mastomys natalensis. Classification (NCBI taxonomy): domain Eukaryota; kingdom Metazoa; phylum Chordata; class Mammalia; order Rodentia; family Muridae; genus Mastomys; species Mastomys natalensis. The sequence continues at coordinate 503,094 of JAJTUV010000040.1, read as the reverse complement.
TTTCTCTCCTGTGCCTTCTGCCTATCTTTCTCATTTTTCTTGCATTAATCTTTCTTCAAGTTTTTCTTTCCATTTTAATTTTTATTTATTAATTCTTTTATTTATTTACATTCCAGCCATTTCCTCCCTCCCAGTTCCCCTCCCACTGTTCCTCATTCCATTTTGCCTCTGAGAAGGTGCTCCCCTCCAACAGACCTCCACCTTCCCTGGGCTTCAAGTCTCTACAGGATTAGGCACACCTACTCCAACTGAGGCTAGACCTGGCAGTCCTCTGCCCCATATGTGTCTGGGGCAAGGAAGTTTGATGGGAGCTCGGAATAACTCTTGCATGTTGCCTGGCTAGTGGCTCAGTCTCTGGGAGCTCCCAGGCATCTGGATTAGTTGAGATTGCTGGTCTTCCTATGGGTTGCCCTCATCTTCAACTTTTCTAATCCTTCCCCTTATTCAAACACAGGGGTCCCTGACTTCAGTCCAATGGTTGGGAGTAAGTATCTGCATCTGCCTTGGTCAGCTGCTGGTAGAGCCTCTTAGAGGACAGCCGTACTAGGCTCCTGTCTTCTGTATCTTCTCCATTTTTGTCCCACCAGTTCTGTTAGACTGGAACAGTTCTGGGTCACAAATTTTGACTGTGAGTTAATAACCCTGTCCCTTCACTTGAGGTCCTGTCTATCTACTGGAGTAGATATTCTTCAAGTTACCTCTTCCTATTGTTGGGCATTTTGGCTAAGGTTATCCCTATTGACTCTTGAGAGTATGATTATATTATATATATATATATATATATATATAATATATACAAGCAACCCCCAAAATTCCACCAGAGAACTCCTACAGCTGATAAATAACTTCAGCAACATAGCTGAATACAAAATTAACTCAAACAAATCAGTAGCCTTCCTTTATACATATGATAAGCAGGTTTAGAAAAAAATTAGAGTAACAACATCCTTCACAATAGCTACAAATGTATAAAATACCTTGATGTAACTCTTACCAAGCAAGTGAAAGATCTTTATGACAAGAACTTCAAATCCCTGAAGAAAGAAATCTAAGAAGACCTCAGAAGATGGTAAGATCTCCCATGCTCATGGATTGATAGGATTAACATAGTGAAAATGGGCATCTGACCAAAAGCAATCTACAGATTCAATGCAATCTCCATCAAAATTCCAACACAATTCTTCACAGACATGGAAAAAGCAATTCTCAGTTTCATATGAAAAAAAAAAAAAACCAACAGAATAACGAAAACAATTCTTAACAATAAAAGAACTTCTGGGGGAATCACCATCCCTGACCTCAAGCTGTACTACAGAGCAATAGTGATAAAAACTGCATGATATTGATACAGAGACAGGCTGGTAGATCAGTGGAATAGAATCAAAGACCAGAAATAAACCCACACATCTATGGAAAACTTGATCTTTGACAAAGAAGCCAAAACCATACAGTGGAAAAAAGAAAGCATCTTCAATAAGTGGTGCTGGTCTAACTGTATGTATGTATGTAGAAGCATTAAAATAGATCCATATTTATCACCTTGCACAAAGTCAAATCCAAGTGGATCAAGGACCTCAACATAAAACCAGACACACTGAATCTAATAGAAGAGAAAGTAGGAAAGAACCTCCAACTCATTGTCACAGGGGGAATTTTCCTAAACAGAACACCAATGCCTCAGGCTCTATGATCAACAATTGATAAATGGGACGTCATGAAACTGAAAAGTTTCTGTAAGGAAAAAAGACACTGTCGATAGGACACATCAGCAACCTACAGATTGGGAAAAAAATCTTCACTAATCCTATATCCGATAAAGTCCTTAGTCATCAGGGAAATGCAAATCAAAACAACCCTGAGATTCCACCTCACACCAGTCAGAATGGCTAAGATCAAAAACTCAAGTGACAGCACATGCCAAAGATGTGGAGAAAGAGGAACACTTCTCCATTCCTGATGGGATTGAAAACTGGTCCAACCACTCTGGAAATCAATTTGGTAGTTCCTCAGAAAACTGGAAATATTTCAACATGAAGACCTAGCTGTACCACTTTTGAGCATATATCCAAAAGATACTCTACCATCCCAAAAGGACATGGTCACCACTATGTTCATAGCAGCCTTATTTGTGATATCCAGAATCTGGAAACAACCCAGATGTCCCTCAACCGAAGAATGAATACAGAAAATGTAGTATATTTATACAATGGAATACTATTCCTGTATTTAAAATGAGGATATCATGAATATTTTCATTAAGACTATCAGATATATGAAAATTGCTTTTTTTTTTTTAACACAAGAAGCAGATATGAGGAAGAAAAAACAATTAGTAAGAAATCATTCTTGAAATTTAAAATATTTTTTGTAAACAGATGAAAACTCAGAAAACATGAAATTTACAAAAGCTAAAATAGGAAACAGAAGCAAAATGAGAATGGCCAAATAAGGGGTCTAACATTTCATGAACATGAATGACAGAAGGAAAAGTGGAGGGAATGGTACAGGAAAATTATAAAGAAAGGGCAGGGCAGTAAAGAGTACAGGAAACCGATTGACATTGGAAAACAGGCAAACATATGCAGGAGAATGACTGAGTACCCACCTACAGCACACATTTCACTGGGCATTCCAGAAGGCTAGGCAAGAAAAGAAAGACACAGGGACTAGAAAAGTTAATTAATTAATTAATTAATTAAAGGACCAAGAAAAAGAAACAACAGAATTCTCACCAGAAAAACTATCTTCAAAACTCAGAGGGAAGGAGAAGCCACTGACCAAGTCAGTCAAGCTAATAGTCAAAGTCAGTAAAGATGAATGTCTGGATGCAAATAAGCAGAAAATCAAACTGCCATGTTCTTTTTGATACTCCCATTCTGAAATGTGCTCTAGCAATGAAAGGAAAAGAGATGAAGGGAAGATTGATTTCAAAAGTGAAAGACAAAATTGAGTCCGAGAAAAGCCATCCTAACTTCTTACGATGAAGCCATAAAACACACTCCCAATTGGAGCAGGAATGTGGAGGAGCTTGCAACGGCCTATGACAGAACATTTGAGATGAACATTTGAAAATAATTAAAATCTGTGGCTAGCAACTTAAAAACTAGTCCCAGCTAGAAACTTTAAGGAAAACAAAACTCTTTGTAACAAAAACAGGCAATCATGCTATACTATTTAGATTCGAAGAAAACAATATTTATGAATCATGATGACAAAATAACCCATTATGATTTAGCATGATTAAAACACCATCAAACCATAAAGAAGCAAGAAATCAATAAACACTATATCAAGACAAAAGAAGCAAGACAGCATGTTGTATGAGCAGCCATTGAGAAGAAACAGTTAGAAGTAGAAGGTGACATTGATATGTTAGGAAACACCCTCCCAGTAGTTCCCATGTCTCAAATCTTTTGATATTGCGTGATGTTTTAAATGTAAATACACTGTTCTCCTGAAAATCCAAACACCAAACTATTTTAGAACAGTCTTAGTTTCACAATTATACCAAGAGTCAGGACAAAGGAAATATGGCTTCATAGAAATTTCAGAATACACTTTAGTGTTAACAGTCATGTTTATAGTAACAAATATTAACTGATGCTTCTATTTTTCAGGTCCTATTCTGAGTGCTTTTGAACTACAAAGCCAAATTAAATCTCTGCTGGATTTCCCTATGAATTATTTCCTCTACACATTTCCAGTGAATTTCCCCAAAACAGTCCTTTTGTAACTTTAGAAAATATACACTGGTTACATTTTCTCCACGTTTTCTGAGCTGTCATAGCTTGAAGATAAAATGCTTCCTCACCCACTACCTTCTCAAGGTCTCCAGAGAACAGTGTGGTTACTCCAGCTCTGCCTACATTGTCATCTTCTGTCACAGAGGGTACACTCCTTCAGCTGCGTGGTGTTCTATTTCTTTGTCTGAACCCCACACTTTCTGACCAATGTCCCCCAGCTACACAGTGTCACCAACTCTGTTATAGGTCTCTCATCTGAGTTCTCTTGACTACTCCTTCCTACTCAAATGAAATGCCTTTGACCGTAGCTAATTCCACTGATGACCCAAATAGTGGCCTCTCTTGATGGTTCCAGTCCTCCCTGGACTGTGCTGACTCCCTTTGCCCTTCTTCTTTCAGCTCTGGGGTATATGTTGTTGTTACAGTCTTTTGATCAACTCAATCCCCCCTTGATCATATCTGCATCTCTTTAAGTACACGCATCAGCACATTTTACAGCATGTGAAATGGTGAGAAACTCTGAATGCCACCAAGAAGAAAAGCTACATGAGCCATCTGGGGTGAATTCTCTGGGCCACCAAGATGCTGGCCCATATGACTTTCATCTGTCTTCTTGCCTTCTATCTAAATGTATGCTCTCTTTGTCCCAGACCATGGGCTTTCTGAGTAATAATACCCTGGATTTATTTTTATGTAGGGGTTTAGGAAATTGCTTCTACTGTGTATGTTCTATATTGTCCACTGGTCCTGGGCAGTTCCTGGATGGTACAAGAGTTTTGCAGGCACTCTTTGTCCATAGATGTCACTGTGATTAGGACTATTGAGAGAACACAGTCCCGACAGCAGTGAACAAAGAGAGAACACAGAAGATTCTGAAGACGAGAGCACTTTGAACCAGAGATGTGTGAACCCAGAAGCATTCTGAGATTGGCATCATGTCTTTAACTAGTTTTCAAAGGAATCAGACTTGGCCAAACCCAAAGAGAACTTTGCCAAGCACTTTTCCCCTTAATTTTTAAACCCATGTGTATTTTAAGGAAATTCAATCCATATGTTTCTGATTCATTTACACTTAACTCATCAAATGTTGTTTTGTAAGAGTTATTTGATGTCCCGGTCTTTTGAGCTTTTGTAAAGAAATGTTTTGCATCCTTAGAAATAGAAACTCTCTTGGGCAAGTCACACACACACACACAAACACACACACACAAACACATACACACACACACAGGAACTGATCCCTCAAAAATTTGAAGTCATTGCAAACCTCAAGGCCCACAAAGTTCCAGTGATGTCTTCCTGGTCTGATGTGACTCCATCTCTGTAGTAATTTCAACGATTTTGTCAAAGAGGCATGGAGTTACACAAGGATGGATGTCTGACTGACAAAAACTGTAAGACAATGATAATTAAAAGCTCCAAAAAGGGAGACGTGGATGTCGAGGTTGGTGGAAAGATGAGAGGAAGCTATAAATCAAACCCCAGAAGCAAAGAAGATAAAAGAGCAAATTTTCTGTGTACAGTTCAAAGATGAGGCGTGGAAAGGAGAAAATGTGCACAAATATTGTCATGGAACACATCTATCAGACCTTCGGGATCCTGATTTAGAAAAGCAAATGCCCTGGCCATTAGGGAAGCTATCATCAAAATAAATTCCTAATTACTCTGATGTGAACGTGGTCTTGAGCAATGGTACTTTTGCCACCCATTCTACAGGCTTGCTTGCTTGGCTTCTGTCACTAAGGTTGGTGCACCAGTGCTAATTTCTGCAGGCTTTGGATTTTTTTCCTCTCCCATCTCCATTGTTGAACACCATACAGTCAGAAACACCAGTCTCCAATGTGCCAGAGAAGTCGATTTCTACAAACACAAATGACCTAGCTCAGAGATCGCTTATTCATGCTTCACATTAACACACCCGTAAGTCATGACATTCATGCCCAGAAAACAAAGCCCAGTCAGAGTGTGCATTGATAACCACAGTAAGGTGGTGAGGGCATCTGATGAATGTTATCAAAGCACACTATGTGCCTATATGAAAACAGAATAATGAACCTCATTATTTTGTAAAAATATATTAATATATGCTTATAAAATGAGAAATGAAGAAGGGAGGAGGCAGCAATGCCTCTAGCAATGCCTCTAGTAATGGTGGCTCATAGGAGAGCTATAAGTTCAAGCTGTATACAGCATAAGACTCAGAAGGAAAGCAAGAGGGGAAAGGCATGATGGGAGTTTGCTCTTTCTTTAAGAGTAACTTCATCTAGGAAGATTAAAGTAGAAAAAAACTCAAGATTGAAAAGGCTTGCTCATGAAAATATGCTAGACTTTCACAGCTATCCTTGAAGCATGGTAAATGAGGAAGACACTCCTACCTAGGGACTAAAATCTGGTAGTGTTCTCAGATGTTCATTACGAAACAGATTACCCAGTCCTTTTATCTGCCCTGTCAAAAGTAATGGCACTATTTATCTACCGTTATTCTCCACCTCGACTTTTAATTCCTTTAGGGGACTGGTATTGGTTCCTTTCTTTGTATCCAGAGAAGCTGACTCATCCTTAACATTTAACTCACACTTAGGGAATATTTGTTGAACAGAGTTAATGAGCCTACCTAAGAGAACAGTGCCATATTGCATTTCTGCTAACTCTTACTTTGTATATTCAACTTCTATCAAGCACATTGGAGGCCATTCCCCTTCCTCCAAAGCCAATAATGATTAAATATGAATGTCTATTCATTGATTTCTTCCTTGAGACTACAACCACACAACTACAAAAACAAAAAAACAAACAAAAAGAGTCTCTGCTCCTTTTTGGATTCCCACCAACTCTTTGCAGAAATAATTGGGCATTGTTAGTGTCTAACTAATCCTCTCTGAATCTGCTTTTCCATCACCACTGAGCTCCCTCTGCTTTGTCACACCTAGTTCTTGTTTTGTCAACTTGACTTACTTAACTGGGAAGAAGGAATCTCAGCTGAAGTACTTCCCAGATTCAATGTTTCTGTGGTCATTTGTCTAGATTGTTAACTGGTATGGGAGGGTCAGCTTACTGTAGGTGGTAGCACAGCCCCGGCCATGTGCTACTAGATTACATAAAAATAGCTGAGTATAAGCCAGGGGGACAGTGTCAGTAATGAGTTTCCCTCCAAGATTTCTAGGTCTTGACTCCTAGTCCTTGCCTTGAGTTCTTGCTCTGACTTTGCTCAGTGATGGAGTGTATCTGGATGTGCCAGCTAAAAGAAACTTTTTACTCCCCAAGTTGCTCTTGCTCAGATTGTTTTATCATAGCAACAGAAAAGCAAACTCAACACCCTGGGATGTTTTTGCGAGTCTAGAATTGAGCCGCAGTCACCCAGCACCCTCTGGATTCCTTATCATCATCTGTTCCTCCTCCCACCACCTCTGAAGAGTGTCTCAATTTCGGTTTCTGGTTATTAACATTGTTTCCTCAACTGTCCAGTTTGCTATACACAGCCCATGTGGACGACACTTGTGAAGCAATGCCACCTAACACCAACAGTCACCAAGCTGCTCTGAAAGGGACACTTGCCTCCTGACACAAAAAATCACAGCCAAAATCATTGGGAAAGGGAGTGAGCAGTCGGCTATAGTCAAGCCAAAATAAGCATTTCCTTTTTGTCCTTTTCTAATTACTAATTACAGAAGAAGAGTGTAAAAAATATTGCTATGTAAACAACCATTTAGAGTTATCAGAAAAACTGAAAATCTAAAAAGGCCTTCTAAAAATCATGTTCAAAATGTGATTAGAGATAAAATTTCTGAGACTCTGATAGAATCTAGGAGCTCTGATCATGCATAAGTATCACGCTTTTAGAACAGTGTGCTGCATGTTAGGAACGTGGCTTTAGTATTCAACTAAGCAAACTGATACCCCTGTCAGTGATGGAAACAACACGTTAATGTCAATGACATCTAAACTGCCCCAAGTACTAAGACCCTACGGTTTAAAAATATTAATAAAATGAGAAGTAGATTTGTTAATTCTTGCCATATGTCAGGACCTATATCAACCACTTTGTGCTGCTTCTTAAATGTTTTCATGACCAAGTGGTTAGCTTGGTATTATAATAACATCTCCGTAAGGTAGTAATATAGATGAGGAAATTGAGTCGCAGAAACTCAATGTGAGTTACTCGGTGTCTTAGAGAGCCAAGATCAAAACTTAATAACTGTGTATCTCTGTGGCAAGACAGGTTAGATTATCACCCCAAGTGTCAGTTGAATATTGCCATACCAACACTAACAGTGTCTTGTGATTGATGGTCACGTATGCCAGAGAAACCACTTTCCAATGGTTCTGATCACTTTTCATGAGGAGTTAACCTCCAAGGACATCAGGGCAGTCATGGAATTGCTATGGCCCAGAGGAAAAGTATATCCCATCCACTAGCATCCCAATGGTCAAAATGAATCATGTGGGCAAAAGGTGACAAGTTTCAAAAAGTCTACTTATTACTGAAAACTCAAACTCCACACTAGTACCAAAAGCTCTATTTGCCCTCACCCTAAGAAATGAAGTGTCATTTAGTCATGAGTTTTCACACACAATACAGTCACAGTATGGGCATTAACCCCTGCCAAATACCATTACTCGCTGTTTGGTTTGGGATTCCTCAAGGTTTCTATCATGACCTATTTGGGATGTTGAAATTGATCTACGTTTAGAACTACAAAAAGCATACCATTTTCTATGCTACCACAATTTATTAAAAAAAGGGGCTTCTAAGTCTCTCATTCACTACTCAAATCATTTGAATCTGGAAGCTTAAAGTAATAGAAACAAGTTCCTTTTGAATTTATGTCCTCAAATGTTTGTGGAAGATTCTTTTTTGGGCTTGCCAGGTGCAAACACTTTTCCCATCAACCATCTCACTTGATCAGCCTTTCATATAGAAATCATCCTTGAGGACTTTCCACCTGACAAGATGGACCAGCATGCTTAGCAAAAGAAAAATCCAAACCAAACCCCAGTTGTAGCCTGAGGCCATGTTGCTGAGAGGGGATGGAGCTGAAAACCACCTTTCCTCCTGACTGTAAGATTCTAAGGCACCGTATCCTTCCTGTCACAACTCCCAGCCCTGAATTATCTGACAATTAACTTGAACTGCTAATGAAAGCAGTCATAGGCTGTCCTCTCCTTTGAGCAAGGTGATCTGAAAACAAAGGGACTCTTCCTACAATGACTCTGACAGAGGCAGCCTTCCCTGAAAAGGGTGCGCCAGTTTCCAAGAGGCAAATTGTATGCACTCTTAAAAAGCATGAAAATTAACACGTATCTGAGGTCCCTCTTCTGAAAAGATTTTATTAGCAAGTAATAAATAAGTAAGATCCTGAGTGGATGGGTGTAGAGATGGAAGACCTGTGACTTAGGGACCACCTTATAAGCTTTAACACTGCTTGTGTTGACGGTGGCTAAAATCTGCACAAGACTCATTCTGAAAACACTCAAGCTAAAACATTTTACATGCATTGTTACACTTTACCTCATAATGACCCCATAGTGTGGCCATGGTCATTATTCCTTTCTGCACATGAGGAACCCAGGCCTTGGAGACTGTGTGCCCACATCATGCACAGCTGCAAGCACCAGAGATTTGAACACAGACTGTCCCTTGCTGTGACTTAATGAGCTTAGCGACCCTGCTGCCTAGGTATACTTATTCTTTCTTCCTTAACACCCAGGGAACAGCAGCAGCAGAAAACGTTATGGGACTCTCTCAAGTTCTACAGTCTGAGCGACTGAAAGTGACCCTGTTTCAAAACTTTTAAAAAACATATAAAGGATTGGAGATATAACTCAAGGATAGGGAACTTATCAAAACATACACGAAGCTCTGGGTTCAAACCCTGGCACCTTTAAAAAGTAAAAGGGAAAAGGAGAATTGTCTGTCGAGCCAGCAGTGATGGGTGTGGATGATCTCTCCCTTAGCAAAGACCACTTATAGCAGACAGGAGGGAGTGGACTTTTCCCAAACACTTCCATTCCTTTTATCTTATAAACTACTTCAAAAGAGAGGACATCACAGAGATTAATCCCTACAGGATGGCACAATCATATCAGATCTGCTTCCCTACTGTGGTTCTCAGTTCACTGATCCCTCCACTCTTAACCCTGGGGGCTGATGACAAACGGGCTTCCCACTGGTTTCCAGAAGATTCTGAGGGACCTTCTGTGGGAGACTGCACAAGGCAGCCGAGACAGCCTCATAGGACTCTCTGCTGTTCAGAGCCATTCCATTTCTGCAGGTCTGTTTAAGGCGCCACACTGCAAGCCCTTTCTAGCTATATCTAATACCACTCGGGGTCACCACTGCAAGGATAATTCCGTCCATAAAGGCACGTGTGTCCTATACTTCTAGGACTAAGTGTGGCACCTTTCAAAGAATGTGCCACCTGAAGTTTGGCTTTCTGTGCTTTTCATTTCCCCAGCAGGCAAGGGGAATAAAGACAGCCAGTCGCTTGTGAGTCTGGCAAACTTACAAGAATCATCTTAATAGCTGAGGAACTGTTGAACAGCAGTGTTGAAACATTTTTCTGATTTAAAAATACTGCACCAATTGCTCCCCCAAATGTTCCGCCTACATAGGAGAGTGAGCAAGGAGATGCAACTGCAGCAAGACAGCAAGGAAAAGCAAGAGGACCCATGAAGCCAAAGTGACAGAAACATGACCTGTTCCTGTGGTTCATGGCACTACGTGGGTAGGAGCAGTGAGCACACAATTCTGCCCTATAATTTATGTATCTGGGTGGATCTGAGAAGAAAAACAAGAGTCCAAGACTTAGGGGAAAATTAAAAATCACACCCCATAAAAGGTGAGATACTACCTTCAATAAAGAAGTATAGAATGTACATACCTCTGAGACAAATTGTATGGTTGCCTGGGCTGTGGATGTAATTGTAGTGATGGTGGTGGCAGTGGCCGCTAATATTGACTTAGGTTCGAACCTCCCATTCTGTGATTTGATCATCCTCGAACACCCATGCTGCAAGAGCAGCAGCCAAAGCAGCCTCAATGTTGCCTTACTGACTCCTCCAGCATCCTGGGGTTGTGCTTTCTACCTCATCTCTTGATATAGAAGAGTAAAAGTGATGCTGGCCTTCAGCTGTCTTGCCTGGTCTTGCAAACACCTCAGTGAAGTTGATAATTTTACCTCCAAGTCTAGCAGCTACAGGCTCCAAGAAACAAAGCAGATGTCAAGGATAACCGCAGCTGTGGCAGGATGGCACACAACTGTAATCCCAGCTGTAGAAGGCAGAAGCAGGAAGAATGCACATCTGAGGACAAGCTGGGCTACATAGTGAATTCCGGTCAAAGATACACAGCAAGACCTTATCTTAGAAAAAGAAAGAATGAAAAAAGAAAAGAAAAGAAAGAAAGAAAGAAAGAAAGAAAGAAAGAAAGAAAGAAAGAAAGAAAGAAAGAAAGAAAGAAAGAAAGAGAATCAAAAGCCTCACCCCCCTCACTTAAAACATCATCTTTGGACTGGAATAGTCCTAGTTTTCAAATAAGTCTATCTCTCTTTTAATACCCTGGATCTTTCCACCATGTGGTTAATGCCTTAGTCTTGGAGGACACAGTGATTCCTCCCAATCCATGGTAGACTGTGCTCAGCATTTCCTACTGCTGTCCTTTGGCTGATGTGTTTTATTTTCTAAGCTATAATCTTAATATTACTGACATCCCCTGAAACATTAGTAGACAAATGTTAAAGGAAGCCTCTGATGCAGTCTTTAAAATGTCTAAATCTTGTGGTCAACATAGCCTGACATTTCAGTTTTTAACATTGCAACAGGGGCTCTTCTTCTTCCTGGTGATTAAGTACACAGAACTTCCCTAAGTTGTTTGGAAGCAATTGTTTTCCTTCATGAGCACTTGAGTAACTTGCTTTATCATTCAGCAAACAGTTTATGAGTTCCTATTATGCCTTCTCAGCACTGCAGTTACAACAGCGATGAACCTATTAAAAGAGACATTTCTTTACTCCTACGGGACCTTACCATGTTGTTGAAAAAGACGTAGTTTTATATTATATAAACAAAATATAAATGTAGAACAAATTTACAATGCAAACCAAAAATCTAGAACACATCTGTTATATAAAAAACAAAAATCAGGATAAGGCAGACTTTATGATAGCATTCAGTTAGTGGTGAGATCAATATAAAGGGATGTGCCCACATATTTTTTTAATGAATCAAAATAATCATAACTACCATGGAATGTGATACATTTATAAAGAGACGGAATGTATCAAGTGCATTGTTCTGGAGACACTGGTCTCCAGAATCTTGCTGCAGTCATCTCTTCCCATCACTTGAGGTCACAAACAACAGTGTATTTCCAACAGTGGTTACCAGGCAAATGAGTTTAAAACCCATTGAGCTGAGAGACAAAGAGTGCAGAGTGTTTCTTAGTTTAGATGTAATGGCTGAGAGATGCTTTTCTGAAGAAATGCTGTTTGAGAAAAGCTCTCAGTGCACTGAGAGAGGAGCGTGAGCCTGTCAGCCAGGAAAACAGGAAGCTCATGTCTCTAAGCCCTGAGGCCCCTGCTATACAGACAACTCACAAGTCCCTGACCACACCTCCTACCATCAGGGTAGACTTTCCATGCACCTTCCGCACGACTCCAGATTCTCCTGAACTTATCCATTCTGTTCGCCATGTTCTCATTCCCATCAAGTCCCAAGGTTGGAAGGGGTAAAAAGAAATCAGGTATACAGTAAACCAAATTGAAGAATAGAGAAAGAATAACTCAATACATACAAAGTGCTTCTCAGTCAATCTTCAGTCAACGATCCCTGCATGGATCACAAAGGATCATCAGAACTCAAGAGGACAGCAGGACTAGAACAGAAGCTACCAATGCAGAGCTGATGCAGGGTTCAAAGTGGCCAGTGCTCACTCCACAAGTGAGTTTCTGACATGTCTGCATGTCTTCGAATTAAGTATGGAAAGCCGAAGGTAGAATCCTTTGAAAACTCCGATTCTGGGAAGAAAGTCAGAGAGAATGAGAAATCAAGAGGTAGACACAGTAGAGGACAAGATATCTAGAAAACTAAATAATAAAATTCAAGAATTGTCCTAACTTACCAAATGCTCCAACCTATAACTATTTGTTTTCTCTAGAAATGAAGTTCATACAAGTTCAACATACAAAAGGGAAGTGAATATTCATAAAGTTTATTTTCCTGAAAGCCTTGTGTTTGAAAGGAAGTCAGATTGAATCATTTACAAATCAGGTGTGGGAATCTGGGTCCCCTTCCAAGTGCTCAGTCTGGTAAGAATTTGTACTTCAGAGCTCATGGGGGTCCCTGGCAAGCATAGATTTTGAGAGGAAAAGCGAAAATAGCATTTGTGCTCTGTCAACAAGGCAAATAATTCAGCTCTGAAGTCAAGTACTGCTATCTACATGCTGCTGGACCTCACAGGTCCAAATGTAACTGCTTCTGATCTGGAAGTAGCTACTGGATCAGCCCATCAATCAGTTGGAAAGAAAAAATTAGAAGCTAAGTGATTTCAAGCAGTGAACCCCCTTCCCAGTCCCCAGTCCAAGAGTTTTTCACCCCGAACCCCTCACCTTTGCCTCTGAGAGGATAACCAGCCACCCCCTCACCCACCCACCCAACCCCACCTCATCCTCCCCACACCCTTCTTACCTAAGGCATCAAGAGGACTAGGTGCATCCTCTCGCACTGAGGCCAGGCAAGGTAGACTTCTCCTACATATGTGCCAGCGGTCGGGGTGTTGTGGGGGTGGGAGGGTTGGTTGGAGGTGTCAAATATTTGACATTTTTTCTTAAATCATTGACCATTCTGAACTCTTTCTTACATCCTTCTCAGCAAGTCCTTGAGTTGAGAGTTTGGAAATGAATGGCTCCTGAGAGCTTTTTATTGTGGTACCCAGTTTCTATTCTGAATTAATAATGGGGAAATCCTGGTGCCTAATGAAGATTTATAAGACAATGTAAATGAAGAATTTAGCATGACACACGGTACAAACTGTGTACTTTTCAAAACAATGTCTGTTTGATACTAATATCAAGATGATTCTTAATTAAAATATAGATGTGGGCTGAAAGAAAATCTCTATTGCAGAGTTTCCAAACATCATTGTTGGAAGAAGTGTTGGATTGTGTTCTGGGACAGAAACTTTTGCTGGTGCCTGGTCAAGTCATTATTGAAAATATATTTCTATTTTTTTTCTTTATTTTAAGGCTATCAAATGGAAACACAATGAGAAATAATTATACCTAACCCCTTTACTCCTCTCAAACTCTTCCCCATCTCATACTTCTGATGTACTTCCTCTATCAGCTGCTGACTATTTTTTTTACAGGGCATTTAGTTCAGTTAGTGCTGCCTAGTTGTTTATGGGTGTAGAGTCATGAATGGGAACATTGGAAACCTATCAGTGGTCAGTCCATCAAAAAAGAGTTGTTCTTCCTTCCCTGGACAGTATCTATTGCCAACAGCTCCTCAGTAATGGGTGTAGCCTGGGGATCATCTGCCCAATCTATGCTGGCATTTTGACTGGCTTTTTTTTTTTTTAGGTCTTGTATAAATAACCACAGTTGATAAGAATTTGTGATTACAATAGCTAGGGCTTCTCCACAAGATAGCCTTTCATAGCATGCACCCCATTCTCTGTCAGAACATCCTTTCTCCCTCCTCTTCTGAGATGTTCTCTGAGACTCAGTGGAGGGGATAATATAGAGTCCTGAATTAGGGCCAAGCACTGAGTCTCTTACTTTTAGCATATTGATGGTCAAGTCTTAACACATAGATGAGCATAACCTAAGAATCATTGTATATTATGTGCCTATTTGGACAAGATTATATGCTAGAATCAGACAAGAGACAGCATAATATGTTCATGTCATTATATTCATGAGATACTGGTTCTAGAACACCCAAAAGTACCAAACTCAAGGTAATTAAGTCCTAAATATAAAACAAAATTCTATCTGTGCATATATTACTCATATAATTAATCTTCTACATAATTATTTTCTAGACTCTACTATCTAATACTATATAAATTATTATTATGCTGTTTGTATAGGAAAATATTGTTCATGCTCAGTACATACACAACATTGTAATGTTTTCCAAATATTTTCAAACTGAGGTTGGTTAATTACATGAAAAGGATACCGTAAACATGAAAGACAGTTTGACTCCTCTTAAAAATCATAAAAAGAAGGTACATATTAGTGGATACAGAAAATATATAGCCAATTTCTATCTAACAAAGAATTAAAACTGAATTTTAGACATTTAAGTCTGAACATTTAATAATGATGGTTGTTGCTTGATTCACTTTCTGCTTTCTGAAGTAATTTCTTAAACTAACTCAATACATTCCACTGTCTTCTTCCTAGTTTTAGATTTGAAAAAAAAAAATGTCTGGTGAAAATGATTGTTCCTTTCCTTTAGAGTAAGTGATATTTTTTTCTTTTCTTTTCTTTTTATTGGATATTTTTTATTTACATTTCAAATTTTATCCCCTTCCCAGTTCTGCCCCACCCCAAACCCTCTTGAATTCAATCTGTGTAGATTTGAGATAGAATAGTCTGTTTCGTTCTTGGAAATTAAGATCAGGATGTTGGATGATTAGGAAAATAAGTTCTAGAGAATAAAATACCTTACAGCTGAAACAGGTTTAATGAAGAATTGATCTTCAGGTTGAGAGTGTGCACTTGTTTTAAAAATGTGTTGTTATCCATATGTCATTATTTTCATGGGTGGTCTTAATCTCTTTTTCTAATACATACTCTGGCTTTTGTCTTTGTCTTAATTAAAAAGCTCATTGTCATGGTATTGAAGGATTTGGTGAGGGGAACATCATTAATGAGAGCTAAAGTATTGACCCCACCTCTTGACCGCATATCCAAAAGCTGATGACTAAGCAGACATAACGTTATGATGAAACCAAGAAGACCTAGGAAAAGCTACTGAAGTTTCACTATTACATTTCACATTATCTATTGTTTTAAGACCATGAGTTGGGTTCTGATGGATCTAGAATGCCTAAGGTTTTCATTTGAGACAATGGCCTCTCCCCGGATTCACAGGATTTGACTATTTTTATATGATGGAGAAAAGAAAGAAAAAACGAAGATCTACATTGAATCAGCTCATGTTGGTAGCTTCCTACTGACAAGTTTATGGTGAAAAAAACAAAACCTGGGCTGTTAAAACAATATGTGTATGAATATAATTGCTTATGACCCAACTCACCTATTATCACACAAGGAAGATTTTAAAGAATGATAGTATTAGGGTCATCAAATTTTTCTTAAGAATTACTTTTGATACTTAACATAATAGATACTAACAAATATATGGTTAATCATCTCATTAATTGTCATATTTAGCATTCAAATAGCTTACTAATTCTCTTAAAGATGAGTTTCCTGAAAGTTTGAGAATTGAAGGTCAATGATTGAGAATTACTTAAAAGCAAACAAATACTAAAGAATGAAGATTCTGCATCTTAAAATACAGTTCATTACTTTTCTAAGAGAGCCTGATGTGCTAAATGGAGCATTCTGGAACTATATCATAAAGAATAATTGGCACTTGTTTCAATAAATACAATTAACAAGTAACTAAATAGTGACTATCAAAGTATCAATTCCTTCATGAGAAAATATGCAATGTTTTCGTGAAAATGGAATTGCTCTTCAAGCAGTCCAGAAACATAACTGCTTATTAATTAGATCAACTTATATTTTATCTTATAAAGCATTTCATCACATGTCTATATTTTTACTGTAATTCTGTGGAATGCGTTACTTTCAATATATTTTTCAACAGATTGGGGAATGAACCTGATATGGTAGGCATGTGCTGTTCCACTGAGCCCCGTGTCTCCAACACTATGTGAAGATGAGAAGCAGGAACTTTTGAATTAGAAAGTTGCTTATGGTTACACGGACAATCTTTTCAGAACTACTATACTGGTAAGTTCTTATACCCTGTGTTACTAACTTTGCCAGTTCTGTCATGTCAATAAAAAAAAAAATGAGGAAACAAACAACAAAAACCTGACAGATGGAAATTAAGGAAGGAGGTGTTATGTTTTGGTACCGAGTGAAGGGCTACTCCATCATGGTAGGGAAGTCAAGACACAGGAGCTTGAAGCACTAGTCACATCACACCACAATCTAGATGGAGAAGAAAGAGTGCCTAAATGATTGTTCTCTACTTTTTGGTTGTGGATGCATGTGTTGGGGTTTCTACTGCTGTAGCGAAACACCGGGACCCAAAGGTAAGATGAGGAGGAAAGGGTTTATTCGGTTTACATTTCCAGATCACAGCCTATCATTGGAGGAAGTCAGGACAGGAACTCAAACAGGGGTGGAACCTGGAGGCAGGAGCTGATGCAGAGGCTATGGAGGAGTGCTGCTTATTGGCTTGTTTCTCATGGCTTGCTCAGTCTGCTGTCTTATATATAGAACCCAGGATAACCAGCCCAGAGACAGCACCACCCACAATGAGCTGGGACCTCCCTCATTGATCACTCATTGAGAAAATGCCTTACAGGGAGACCCCACAAAGACATTTTCTCAAAGGAAATTACTCCCTCTCAGTCTAATCTAGCTTGTGTCAAGATGACACACAAAGCCAGCCAGTACATGGTATAACAGTTGCTTCAAACTCCTGCCACCTCAACGTCTCCACCATGACAGACATTACCTTGAACCATGATGCAAGAAACACCCTCCCCTAAATAAGCTACTGTTTACCCAGGTGCTTATCATGACATAGCAAGATAGGCAATTCAATTAATAAAATCAAGAAAATCCCTCACAAGTGTCCCCAGAGACTTGTCTCTTCATTGAATCCAGGTCCAGTTAAACTGACAACCAAGATGAAACTTGGTTTCACAAACTCTGTGACAAAACTATGTCACCAGTTCAGAGTAAGTTTCTTTGACATGCTTAAATATCCATAAGCTTTTTCCCTCCATGTTACTATTAGAGCCTGTTTTGAACCACAGAATTTTGAAAATCCATTTGATGATTTGAGTTGCGATTTAGTTTTTGATCACTGTTTTAAAAGGTATCCAAATCTATGACACCATTATCAAGTTATTCCCTCTAATAAAAATCAAAATCCATCTTCAAATTATGAAGATTTGCCAAATCAAAAAATATAGGTTGGTCTTACCAAAAATTCTAGAACTGTTCTAATTAGTCATAATAATAGAAGTAAATATGCAGCCCCATATAGAGATATATTGGAATTACAATGATCTGTGTCTGATCTGGGAATAAATGACCTGTGATTTTCCTGCACTCTTTATGTTTTTGGTAAAGCTTATATCAGACACAGGCCAAACTGATTATTGTTGAGACAAATTTCATGAATGTTGGAACTTAGTAGGGTAGAGGGCAGATCCAATTGAACTAAATATTTCCTATTAAAACTACATGAAACTTTTAAAATTCAGATATTTTGAAAAACTTCATTGATGATATGACTAAGAAAGGGAGAAATCTAATAGCAGAACTAATTTTGGTGTATGTATGCAAACTACAATGAGTAAGCAGCCTTACTATCAATGCTGATGTAACCTTAATCCTGTTTCATTTCCACGTAATGAAATTGGTCGAATCAACATTATTTTGTTTGATTTTTCTAGCTCAAGAGCGAAAATATTAAGGCAAGAAATTTGGAACGTTTTCTCCTGCAGTTATTTAAAGCTGACTTGTTAGCGTAGGGCAATTCATCAACTGCACCTCGGTAGTTCTTAATTATGTTCAGCTTCTTTGCATTCCATGAAGCAAAAACAGAACATATAGCGCTCCATCCCTCCTGACTCTTCCCATCCTATGCTTGGCAAACAGATGATTGATGATGTATTTTAGAATTAGTTAAAAGTCATGTTTAAACTGTAACCACAACAACAGTATCCTAGTGCAGTGGGTTTGGAGCCAGTCAAAGACACTATCTATTCCATGCAGAGCCTCGGTATCATCCTTGGGAGAGGCAGAGAAGAAATCCTTTTGTCTACACTGGGTTAGTACACAGAACAAATTCTTATTATTATTTTTATAGACAGTGATAACTTCCCAGATGAACACAGGGAAGTTCTTTCAGATAATTCTCCACATTGTCACAGCTCACTACCACAATCAATTAATGGTGGCAGAGTTTCCATTGGACTTCACTCCCTTGCCTCGAGATCAAAAATCTTTCAGGACAGTTTCTTTCTGATCATCAATACAATTTCTATCAATTAAACAAAACCTTCTGAGAAGTTGCTATCATATTTTTCTTTGCAAGTATCTTGGAAACATTTGTTATGCTGATCTTTCTATCCCGAGGATAACGGCATTCTACAATTATTTAAGTCTAGAGATAGCTGGTGTTTCCAGTTTCTTTTCTGGTTTGATAAAAGGATGTAAATAACTACCTGGCAGACTAGTGTAAATGTTAAGAAAACATACTTCAGCCAGAAGAAAGTTACTAAATACAGCGCCCTGAGTTTTAATAAACATAGCATTCTCTCCTGCTTTGTTATTCCTCCTTTATGAAATGGCTGTAATTGGACTACTGGTGACTTGGATCCCTAACTCTGAGGAACATTTATCATAAGGTGCTGTGAGAGAAAGAATCTCTATGGTTTTGCTTCTTTCTTTTCTGCTCATTACTAGGATTAATGAAGACCCAATGCTTCCCCTGACCTCAGATATATACCATGACTGGCTTAGAAAATTGATAAGTACACTGTTGTCTTTGATTTTCCAAGCTGTCAGTGTTCAGAAAAAGGCAGGATGCAGGAGATAAAGAAATAATGAATTAGAGTTACCTGCGGGCCTTTCAGTCTTGTGCAAGTCTCAAGTGAAGAGTTTCTACACTGTTACCGAGAAAAATGCATTGTTCCCAAGGGTCAGCAGCTTGTGCTGACATGCTGCCTCTTCATTGCTGCTCTCCCTATTCTGCATTCTGAAGATGTGGCTTTCAGCATCTTGGCTAGAAGGAAGGCCTCTGGGGATCAGAATGCTGGGTTGGTGTAGTCTTGTACAAGTTGTGTTTTGTCAGTGTTCCTTTTGATTATGCTAAAAGTATAATAAATAAATACATAAATTCATAAATACATAAATTGAAGGATCCATTAAAAGAGAATGAACTCTAAAACACAGCAGGCTAGCACATGTGTTGTTGTTGTTGTTGTTGTTATAATTATAATTCTAGGAGAGTGAAGTTTCATATTCCTGTGAACCTTACACTCACTATTAGGGAGGAGCAGAGATTCCTCTATATCCCATGGTTCTCACAAAGCCTCTTCAGCTGACTGCTAGGAGAAAGGCATAAAAGTATTGTTACTTTTGCATAGACCTGAGAATCTCCATATCAGACTACGAGTCACAGAAAAGATTAAAGCAAAATCATGTTGTACTTTTTGAACAAAGAACAATAACTATGTGAAAGCATCAAACAATCTATATCTACACCACAAGGCACTTAAATTTGTGAGAGAATGGCAGGACAAATGAATAGCTAGTCACAAGTCATAAACTCTAGCTTGTTACTAACAGATCTGGAAAACTGAAAGATCCTTCAGGTTACTTCCCAGAGTCTGTCTACTGGGGCATAATGTAGTCCTAGTTACCAGGATCTTGAGGTGGATGCTAATTTCTAGTCTTGGGAATGACATCCTCCTAGAAAAAATCCTTATGGTCCACAACATACAGGAAATCACAGAGCAAGTGGCTTTATCTGAGGTTACAGCTCTTCAGTTGATTTCAGTCTGAAATAATCAGTACACTAATTTGGCATGTTTTCTGGCAATACACCTTTAACTCTTTCAGCAATTTAAAGCAGCAGGTAGCAACCTATAGGACACTTCTTGAGCATCGTACTCTTACAATCTCCAATTACACATACAGGATGAAAATTCTAAGAGGAGTCTCTGTACTTTATGTTCAGTGTTTTGTAATTAAAACCGTTCTGCAAGTGAAGTCTATTAACTTAATAGGACAAACACTGAAGTGACATAGTCGTTATAAATATGCAAGCCTGCATCTTGAAATTTTATCAAATATAAACTCCTTAGTTTCATCTGGATATTCATGCTGCTCTGGAAATCAAATTTCCTAGAAAAAAATAGTTGCAAACTCTTGGAGTCATTTAAATAAAGCAGGTCTTCGTGACAAGTGCTGAGGAAATGTATAAATGAAGTAGAAGGGCAATTCTGACACAGAAGGGGAGAAAAGATGCTGAGCTACAAGAGCAGAGACAGAAAAGCAGAAAGAAAAGGCCAGTCACACAAGATTCCTCTTAAAAATTCTGACAGTGGGTGAAATGTGACATGGAAATGTTTGTATTATCAATACAGAGCAATGGAAATGTTAGCTGCAGGAAACCAGGAGCCAGTCTCCTGGGGGAAAGGCTTTGAGATATTAGTGAAGAAGAGGAAGAGGAGGAGGAGGGGAAGGGGAGGAGGAAGAGCAGGAGGAGGAGGAAGGGGAAGGAGAAGAGGAGGAAGAAGGAGAAAAGAGGAGGAAGAAGGAAATGAAGAAGAGAAAGGAGGAAAGAAAGGAAAGGAGAGAAATGAGGAAAGAAGATGAGAAGGAGGAGGAAGGAGAAGAGGAAGAGGAGGAAAAGGAGGAAGAGGAAAAGAAAAGAGGAGGAAGAGTAAAAAGAGGAAGAGAAGCATTAACTAAGGAGTGGTTCCTAATTGTGCTGTACATTGAAACTGTCAGGAGATCTTTAAATCATTGCTATGTCCAGGTCATATTCCACATCAAATTTCTTAAAATGCTTGGATGCGAACACGGCGCTAACAGCAATGAGCATGCCCCATGATCAAGTGTGATGCACAACCAAAGTTAAAGACATTTATTCATGCCAAACAGGCAAATTGTTTGTGATCTCTTCTTTCGGGCAATCTCATCAAGGTGGTTAGTTGTGAACATAGGCAATGGAGAGAGCACAATATACACTTCAAAGGCACCATCTCCTGTTGAGGTTGACTTGACACAATATTACTTCTCCAAGCCAGCATCTCCCTGCCTCCAGGGAGCTCTGTGAAAAATATATTCCTAGCAGTGTAGTCATTTCTGGGTAGCGTCTTTCCAGCAAGATGCAGACAAACTGGAAAGGGCTCAAAGAAGAGTAACACAATGATTATAGGCCTGAGGGGATGGACTTATGGGGAAAGATGAAAAGAATGAAATATGTGAACCTAAGTGACAATTAATGTGGGGAGGGGTCATGATAACATTCTGCTAACACCTGAAGGGTAGGAACATCAAGGGCAGGAGCAGATTTCTCTGGATCGTAGAAAGGGTATTCACCAAGAATAATAGGACGGCACTAGGAAAGAAGAAATGAAGGCACGCTGTCAGCTAATCCTTGCTGACCAAATGAGCTAATGAGCCATGCAGCTGGCTCCAAAGGAAAAGCAGCAGCCACGTCACTTGAGTTCCTGTTAAACATGTTTGAACAAACACTTAGGAACCTGATTATTAAGAGAAATCCTGTATGACCTGGATGATGACAAGAGGTTAGACCAATGGAAAAAGAGAGAGAAAAACTCCATAAATGTTCAAAGAACACAAAAAACGATCTTTTTTGCTCACTGTGATTGAAAATTAGGGATATATGTGATATTTTACATTCATTTTTATTGTTACAAATTTCTTCCTTTATTTTTAACAGAAATACAGTGATGGTCTGCATGGAAAGTATTTGAAAAGATATAGAAATTGCTGCTATTGTCTTATAGTCTTAAGCATAATTTTTTTAATTTTTTTCTTTGGAAAACTGTAATTAATAGTTATTTGACAGCTCAGTATGATAATTTTATTTACTCTTTAAAAACATCATCCAAGTATACAATGCATCTCGATCATATCCATCCCTTATGTCTCTACTACTACACCCCCAAGGACCCTCTGACAATCGCCTCTTTCTCCAAATTTCCAAATACTCTTTTTTGTTCTAAACAAGGATATTTCCCTGAAGTAAGAACAATTGTTGAAACCAAGAACTACTCTTGGTGGTCTCAAGAAGAACAAAATTCAGAGCTAATCTTTAGAACATTTTCTATGTGCAGATATTGTGTTATGATCATTTCTACTTACTGTCTAACTGAAATTAGTAATCAGTACAAACCCCAAAGAAGGCTTTCCTATCATTCATATGAAGAAAGCCACATTTCAGAGACAAAGCAATCTAATCAAAGTCACATAGCTACTAACAGAGTGGTGAGAGCTGACATGAAAACCGAACTCCAAGGCTCTAGAATTACCCTCCCTTCTTGATTTTATGGAATGCACACAATTGCAAACCAAATAAAAATCGTCATCTCATAAATCCCCCTCATAAACTTCATCTATAATATTGTCATAAACTTTATCTATGATACAAAGGATTCTATTTCATACAGTTACTGTGTTAAGTAAATAACTTTAAAAACACTTATAATGATAACTACTTTTTAAGATGCCTGTGATAATAAAAAAATAAATCATTTTTAAAAAGACATCTAGCACAACCAGGCACTGAGTAAGCTTTGAAGAAATGAAACACATTACATCCTCAAACCTATAAATCAGCTGTTTCAGCACCAATTCCTCCTCCTACTTTTTGTATAAATCTGGCAATCGTCCTTTTATCTACCTCCCACTCTCTGAATTTGTAATAGAGCAAGGGTTTTTCTCTCTTCACCCACAAGAAAAAAAAAAACAAATAAATTAATATCCATGCTTTCATATCTTAAGACTCATACCTTGTACATTGAAGTGTTTTAAGAGAAGACAGGGACTCTTGTTGTAAGTGGAGCATCCCTAACCTGGAACTCCAAAATTTGAAATGCTTCAAAATATGAATTTATTTTATTGTTTTCATGAAGGTACAAATAAAAAAAATATGATCCACTCCATAAAGCTTTGTTTCACTCACAAAGTTCTTAAGATTGTTGTATAAAATGTCCACTAAGCTGCGTGTATATGGGACATATGAAACATAAATCAATTTTGTTTTCAGGCTTGATAGCAAGGGGTTGGGTCTTAACTGGATCCATATTTTCATGTTTTCTGCATCCCTGATGACTTGGTTTCTAGATCCTCACTGATAAGACATAAGCTGCCTTTCCCAGATCTAGTTAGTTCCAAGCGGTACCACAGGACGGCTTTCAGCCCTTCTTCCATATGCACAGCAACCATTTTAGAGTCCATTTTCCAGCTGCCACCTTAACGTAGTCAATATCTTCTCAGACCTAACGAATAGGGCAAGTTATCAGATAGAGCTCATACCAATAATGAGGAGTTGGCCCAAATTATTCATGTGTTTCAGTCCCAAACCTGCTCAGTTTGTTTATCCTTCCTTTCTTGTTCCTTCCCTTGAAAGCCTTAATAAAGGATGAGACCATGTCCCCAATCCTCACCTCCTATCACCCTGCCCTATGACCAATTTGTCCCTGTAGTTCTGTGTGGAGTAACATAATGACATATTCCTTCTCAAGAACTCTTTAGTGGTGGCCATGTCTTAATATGTTGATTAAAAAGATATCTTCATTGCCTTAAATAAATGCGATCATCTGAGGGAAGACTAGCATCTGAGGGACACACTAGCAGAAACTAACCTGAGTCCTCAGAAACTGAAGGTCAGAAAACCATATATAATATATATATACATATATATATACATATATATAATGGTTTTCTCAGCACCACACAAGTCATGCCACCTAAGCAGCTGCCTACTCCTCCTTAGTCTAAGTAAGACTGGTCCTGTTTCAAAATGAGTAATCTACATTAAGCCCATAAACACAGTGAGTTATGATTCCAGAGAAATACCATGAAGTTCAAAGCCATCATTGGGAGAACACGCCCAGGAGGCAGAGACACTTAAGGCACAAAAAGACCTTTCCAACCTACTGATAAGAGAGGAAAACTCAGAATTAAAACTCTCAGGATGACACATCCCCAGTGAGTGCTGTTGAGGTGTGGGGCACATGAATGGGCACAGTGCTATTCCCAGATCATCGCTCAGACTTGCTTGCTTCCAACAGAAGGTCCTCTTAAGTCTGTATGGATAGTAAGAAATACATGTGTTGTATTGTCCAATCAAACTGAGGAAAATTCTGGTTTCTGCAATTTAGATGTGTCTGTCCAACTTTAATGAAACTGTTGCAAAAGTAGATTTCCTTTTTTTGTTTTATTTGATCAAAGTAAGTAACCATTAATAGGCAGTCCTCTGGAGTCACGTCAATTTTTTTTCACAAGTATTTCTAAGGACTTCAAATTTAAGAATTCAAGGACTATTAATATAATGATTTTTAAAGATGCAGATTTTGGGGGGAAATCTTTTCAGGCACAGACTCCAGACTTCTGGTTTCCATTTCACCTGGAGGACTGGGCTATCCTAGAAATGTCAGAAGCACCTGCCATTTTGAAGCTTCCTCGGAGGCCGGCTGTGCATGAGGAAGCATTATTCTGCTAGGGACGATAGAAAGGCATCTTGAGCAAAAATGTTCATTTTCTCAGATCTTGGCAAGTAAGGACAAAGGTTTGATGGTGACTAATGAGGAAAATGTTGAGGTGGAGTGAGACTTAATGGTTTAAAAGCAGTCACCCCAGGCATGTAGCTGCAGTCACTCTGAAACTGAGTTATGCCCATGGTGATGTGGCAAGGAAGCCCCATTTACTCATGATTTAGACAAAGCAGTACAACGCTTTAGCTGCTTCTCCTTTGCACAGCTATTCCAAGGTGTGACGTGATCTAAGGGATTTGTTTACTTGTTTGTTTCTTTTTATAATTCTGGGTCGAATCATAAACATTGAATGTCTTGGCATGTCCTCCAATAAGTAGGTCAGATTCAGATGTCTGAATACTATAATTAAAGAGGAGTATCTGGTCCTAAGGACATTAGCAAATATCAAAAACACAGAAAGTGATTACTTACACTACAGTTGGGCCAGCCTTCTTTCTCTTATAAGGGTTACAAGGTCACAACATTAACTCAGCACTAGGCTCTTTATTAGATGAAAGGTGATAAAAATTAGCAAGAAATGTTCTGTTTCTGATGGACGACGTGAGGTGAAACCTGAGAGGCTGGCTCCAGAATCCCCAAATGTCACTTCCTGTTTGTCTATAGTTATAGTTGAATCCAGACTATCAAAGAAAAAATTGCCCTTGGCCTCTGGCTTCTCCAGTGTCTCCATGAGGAAGAATGACGATGTCAGGTAGCCCTAGATGGGATGCATAATATACTAAGAAAAGAACAGATGCTTCAGTCTGTAAAACCTTGACATGCAAGTCAGAGGATCTGAGTTCAGAGGCTCAGCACTTGGGTTAAAGCTGAGCGTGGCATTGTAAGCCTGCAATCTCAGCACTAGAGAGAGAAAGACACCTCTTCCCCTCAAAGCCCAGCCAAGCTTGCCATCCAATCAGAGAGATCCAGTCTCAGTGTGACAGTCCAGCTAAAACAACAATGTGGACAGGGCAGGAAAATGGTTCATCAATTAAGAGCACGCCATGCTCCAGAGAATCAGAGTTCAATTGGCAGCATCCACAGGAGGAAGCCCATCACTGTCTGTAACTCTAATTCCAGGGAATCCAACGCCTTCTTCTGGACTCAGAAACCCTCTTCTGGCTTCTGTGAGCACTCACACACATTTGGCATATACTCACACAGATACACACAAAAATAAAATCTCTTTAAAAATAAATAAGGTGGTGAACAATTGGAAAA
Organism: Mastomys natalensis; assembly: GCA_021653895.1. Classification (NCBI taxonomy): domain Eukaryota; kingdom Metazoa; phylum Chordata; class Mammalia; order Rodentia; family Muridae; genus Mastomys; species Mastomys natalensis. The sequence goes on along the minus strand of JAJTUV010000040.1, from coordinate 476,610 downwards.
AAATTACACACTATCAGTATCCAGCTTCCATACGCATACATACACACAAGCATGCATGTGAGCACGCACGCACACACACACACATACTTATAAATACCTATAATTATCTCAGCGATGATTCAGAACAATTCACAGCAAGAGTTATGTATTTCAAATTCAAGAAAAAAAAAAAGACACCAATACAAAGTCATTGGACGTTTTTTGGCATTTAATTATTTCGTTAAACTCTTTTGGATTTTTATAGTAAGTTACACAAAAATAATTCACTGCAAGTAGTCCAAGTTGAAAGACTCAAGGAAAGAAACAAAGACGTGTTGTTTACTATAAATTTGGACAAGAAGTACTTGATTTTTAATGCTACTTATAGAAGCCCAGCTCCTTTATTGTATCATTCCATTTAAACAAATTTGTACAGAGAAGAGACACTTGAAAGATAAGGTCTTCTTTATAGAAACAAACAAAAACAAAAAAACAAAAAAAAAAGTACTTTTTTAAAAAAGGAATTGCTGTAGCTGTGGTCCGTAGCTCTTCTGGTCTTCCTCTGGCAGCTGCCAGTGGCTCATCTCAAACAGTCTCAAGTTGCTTACTGGGAGACCCACAGAAGTAGTCTTAGTGGTTTGGCTTTACTTAGAAGAGGTGAGCTGAGGATCTCCTGCGGAAAAATGTGCTCTACTCAAGAAAATAAAACGTCTTGCATGATATTAAAGGTATCACACTACTTAAAGAGGAAGTGGAGAGCAAGTAACCAAAGGACAGAATAGGAAATAGAAATGAAGTCTGTATCAGGTGCTAGCATCAAGAGGCCCAGCAACAGAATCCCCAACAAACAAAAGAACAAGCAAAGATAAGTTTGGCAAACCACAAGTTCTAGGAGCCTAACAGATGAAGGGTTGAAGGTGCACTGTCCTAAGAGACTAGAGGCAGTCGTTTTAGCTATAAAGATGCAGTGGAATGTTTCCATAGGAACCCATTTTTAGCTCTCCAGTTTTCCTTTGCAAAACAGTTGTGTATGATCGAAGTTTGAGCCTATAGATCTGAAAACCTTCCATGCTCTTCTCACAGAATTAGATGTGAGTGAGAGCTAGGGTCTTAAAAGATTATCAGCTTTTACCAGAAACTACTTGAAAACAGCACCTTGAAACGAAAGACATTTATGAGATTTTCCTTGTAAAGAGATGCATGTGACTATTCTCACTTAAATGGCTAAGTTTTACATGTACAACTAAGAACCTAAAAAGAACTTAGAGTTATCGGACACTGAAACAAATTTCAAAACACATTGTTCCAATAACACCTCTACTATAGACTCGTCCCAAATACTCCACCCCTTACACCTACTTAAAATGGTGAGACCAAACTATAGCAGATTATCTGAGAAGCATCCTGAAGTCTTAGAAGTTTTTAGTGATCTTGCATCATTAGACCTCTTCATCGTCCACACTTGAAAGTGAGGGTTCCAACCACCTCCTGTGGAGTGTCTGCTCGGTCACAGATGTAAGGTCATCAAACAGCTTTGGTACTGACCTGTTCCCTAAGCTAATCAGCCGAAGGGCTCAGCTGTCTTTGAGAAGCCACCCTTTTTTATGTGCTGGCCCAGTGACAAGGAACAGGAAGAAGTACTGAGGAGAGTCCTTTATTTCTTGAAGACTTAGAAATAAACAAAATTTTGGGCTGACTCCAGTAGAGAGACTGGCAAAGAGAGAACGTTTCCCTAATTTTCAATCCTACACATGAAAGGAATAAACCTCATTATTTTATAATAGCAACACTTACTGGACCATTCAACGGTATGTTAGGCATTATTGGAAGTGTCCTGCCCTGTAAGTCTTATTCTGGTTCAATCCTTACGTCCACCCTAAGGAAGCTAGAGTTTTGCACGTGACCACTGAGCAGCAGTAACCTAACAAACCAGTTAGACGGAGCTGTGTGACTTTGGAGGATTTATTTTTCTCTTAGCTAGAATTCATCCATCCCCAGGAAACTGCACTATCCTCTCAAGAATAATCACACCCTCTCCCTCAAAAATCCATCATCCCCTTCTCCTCTTCCCTCACCTACACAGCCACAGCTCTGGTTCAAAGGGGAGATCCAGGTTTTGAGGCAGCTGAATTTTGTATCCTTGAGGGGACAGACTTAAATGAAGTGCATAAAAAACCATAGATGCATTAGATTTCAAATATATATGCATGTGTAATATAGATAAACACATATATTCATATATGCATACACATAAAGTGAGCAAGAAAATTGCATAATTGAAAAATCTTCTAGTGTTAGAAATTGAATCAGGGATCTTGATTTAAGGCTGAGGGGCAAGCATTCAATCACTGATCTGTATCATTCACTGACATATTCATACACTTCTATGATATTTCCTTTATGCTTTGGCCAAACGCCCTTTGATCAGCTCTTCATAGGACAGCAACTTTGTGTATAGTCTTGGGTAAAGACAATGAGAATTCAATCTTCCTCCAGCTGGTTGAGGGCTGTAACTTGTGACTTAAATTGTTCTTTTCAGCTTTCTAGTTTAGCCTTGCAGCCATATAGAAGTGTGATACTTCTGTCAAGTCCAGTAAGTTTCATTTGTAGCTAAGGTATAATATTTCTTTTGCAACAGTTTACTCATCCTAAATATTTTTCAACATCAAGATTCATTGGGTAGTCTAACATTGGTGTTCTCTTTGAGAATGCTACAATTTTTATATTTTATCTCACCTATAGTAAGAAATTTACAGTTTACTAATTTAATCAGGAATGAATGGCCCACTTCATTTTATTGCTTAGATAGACAAATTGTTCATGAACTATCAATTTACTTCTATGAAAAATTTGTCTCTTCTGCCTAATTAATGAATGAATTTTGAAAATACAAGCATTAAACTATTCACTTCTTGGTATTGGGATATTGTCTAATCATCTTATTGTTTATTTTTATCAATTGGCTGTCCATCTTTGTTTTTAACCTGTATGTCTTTGATTCTGCAATAAATATAAAAATTATCAAAGATCACTCTCATTTATGTAATGGAACATTTGGAAGATGCATTTTTAGATATTACTTTAAAGGGCATATGCTCGCCTCAACTGCAGTTTGTCAACTGTTAAAATAACCCAGAGCCATTTTAATATCACACCCATTGGTAACTATGGTAGAAGGAGGGCTGAAGAAATGCTCATCTTTGTACTTCTCAACAAGGCTGCCTGGAGAGCTTCATGACTGGTATTTATGCTTTCTCAAACACTTCTATAAGCTGTTTCCATAAGGTATCCTACAATGCTCCTAAAAACGAAGGTTAATTTATACCATATTCACCTTAAAACCTATCTGTGGCTTCTCACTTTATATGAACCAAAAGGCTAACTACCTCTTGGTAGATACGATACTTATTCTGTAATCCAGTTCACTGACTCATTTCATATCTTCCCTATGGCCCTTCTGCTCTTCATGACTCATGTTCCCACAAATGGGTGTTTTTCCATCCTGATGAGAATTTACAACCTGTGAAACAACACATCTAGTATAGCTCTGGCATTGCAGCAGCATCATGAGGATGCAGGTGATTAGGATGAAGGATGAAGACAAGATGCACATTTTGATTCTTCTCAAAACCATTGTTGCGATCTTTCTTACTATTACAAACACCATTCTGAAAAAGCATCCCCCTCAGAAGACTAGACCTATTGTGAATCACCATATTGTGCATATGGTACCCATGTATACATACAATATGTATAAACAAATGGCAAGGGTATTTAGCTATAGTAGCTTGCCTACATTACAGATATTTTATCAAATTACAGTCTGCATTTAGAAACCTAGCTAGTAATTAAAATACAACGTATGGCAGAATGTTGCTTAAATTAAAATAGCAATTAGAAGCTCTACAGTTTTAGTCAGTGATTTCTAACAATCCTCTGCAATCAGAAAGAGTCAATGTTTTCCAACATTTTATCAAACACCAATGTTACTGCTCTCCCTGGTTCAGAGATGAAAAGATGAAAACAGAAGAGTTGGTTCAGGTCATGTGTAATCAATACAACAGCCAAAAAGAAAGAAGAAAAAAAAAAAGAAATGGCTCTTGTTATTCTTGAGAGTGTTTGTTCCCTCACCATACTGGATTTATTTCCTCTAGACAGCTACATCAAGCATTTTCTGCCATATAAAACCCAACTCAGACAAACAGGGAAATTTGGTGACCAGATGAATTTAAAGAATTGATCAAAAGGAAAAAACAGCAGATCATATAGCAGAGGATCACGAGTACTTCCCAGTTATCTGTCAGCAAGACATGATCAACATGGAATTTGATACTGTCTACAATTGCTTTTCTTTGCTGTATCACATGACAGGATATTTGACAGGCAGGTCATCTTTCTAAGGCAGTCTCTACAGCATTAAACCTCTTGGCATTTAGCTAATAATAATTCCATCAGTGATTCCCATCAGATGGTGTAAATTTAAGTGCCACCTAACTCAAAACCTCTCTTAAACAAATTATATGTGGAGATAAAATAAGCATACTGGATGGCCCATATTATAATTTTTACCACTTTGTTCATCTGTTCAGCATTCCACTAAAACCTCTAGTACTCTGAATACAATGATCTAAAGTCATTTAACTTCTGAAACAACTACAAATATATTTTGGTTGTCTGCTGCACAGTATGTACCCAAACTATTTCACAATGTCACCCCCTAGAAGTGTCCACAGTCTTGAAGGCATGATATTGCTGTTATGATACATATACATATAACAGCATATATATATATATGTTTCAACTTGTCTAAAATATCTTTTTTATTGTTGAAAATATTGTTCTCTCATATAGTAGATCCGAACTATAGCTTACCCCTCTTCACTCCTCCAAGATCCACATCCCTGGCTTACCCTCTCCACTTGATCTGTTGTCCTCCTGTCTCCCTTCAGAAAAGAACAGGCCTTGAATAGACAACCAAACATAACAATTCGGTTGAATTCAATAAGACAAGGCAAAAGCCTTCATATTGAGGCTGGACAAGACAACCCAACAGAAGGAAAAGAGTCCCATAGCAGGCAAATGAATCAGAGACACACCTGCTCCCACTGTTAGGAGTCCCACAAAAATCCAAGCTTACAGCCACAGAATATACCCAGAGACCCAGGTGCAGACCCCTGCAGGCCTGTGATTGCACCTATCTTAGGCGTCTGAACTATCCAGTCTCCAGCAGCCAGACAATGCTGAACATGGACTCCCTCTCATGGGTGAGGGCCTCAAGTTAAATCAAGTATTGGTTGGCCACTCCCACAGGTTCTACCCCACCATTGACCCAGCACATCTTGCAATCAGGACAGAGTGTAAGTTAAATGTTTTGTGTCTGGGAAGGTGTTCATGTGTCTTTTTCCATAGCTTGCCGAGAACTTTCCCTCACCAAAGAGACTAGAACATAGGGGTAAAGGCTCCATACAGACACCTGTTTGATCTCTCCATATTCAATGAGCTGTGTGGTTGTTGTCCTCAGCAACTGGGACTCTTGTCAGTTAGCATCAGCCAGGGCTGTTTTGGGATCTCCAAGGGATCAATTGCCAACACCTCAACCAGATACAACCCAGTCTTGACATTGGAAGCCTTGCTTGGCTACAAGAAATGGCCAGTTCAGACTCAGTTTCCCCTCCTTACTTGGAGTCCTCACTAAGATCGTCCTCATAGACTCCAAGTTTGCCCCGCACTAGATTTCCACACAGTCCCACAAATGCCCACCAATTCCACCTGTCTCTCCCCACACTCTCCATCCATCCCATCTCCACCACACCTGACATTTCCCCCTCTTATTCCCATCTCCATCTACCCCTGAATCCATCCATAAAATCTATTCTGTTTCCCCTTCTCCCCGGATATTCAAATATCATCCAAAAGAACTATTTTTTTTACCAAACCTCCATGGATCAAGTTTGGTTTTCACTTACTTTGCTGCTAATATACACTTGTAAGTGAATACTTACCATATTTGTCTTTCTAGGTTACCTCACTTGGGATGATTTTTTTTCTAGTTCCATCCATTTCTTTTTAAATGGTTTTCCAAAATGGTGGAGTACGGTTTTTAAAGTATGTCCTTGTGATTAGCTGAATTTCCTTGGTGTCTGCTGTTATACACCACTTTAAATCTTATTTTATTATTTTAGATAGTCTAGCTCTGTCTTTTGGTTAGTTTGGATGTCTATCTTGCTGACTTTCTCACAGAACTAACTCTTCCTTTTATTGTTCTCTTTGTTCTATTTTATTGTTTTCAGTGTAAATTTTATTATTTCTCCCCATCTGCTTCTCTTGAGGTTTTTACTTCTTTTTGTTCTAGAGATTTAGATGTGCTGTTAAGCTGCTATTATGAGATATCTCCAATTTTTATGTAGGCATTTAATGCTCTGAATATTCCTGTTAGCACTGTTTTCATTGTGTCCCATAAGTTTGACTATGCTGTGTATTCATTTTCATTTAATTCTAGAGTCTTTCATTTCCTTCTTTATTTCTGTCTTGACCCATTTTTCATTCAGTACAGACTTGTTTGATTTCTATAAGTTAGTAAGATTTCTGTTGTTGTTGATATCTGTGGTAATCAATATGGTGCTGGGATTTATTTCAGTTTTCCTGTATCTTTTTAGACTTGTTTTGTGTTCAAGTGTATAGTCAATTTCAGAGAAAGTTCTATGAGGTGTAAGAAAGAAGGTATAGTCTTTGTTTTTAGGTAAAATGTTATGTAAATTGTTCTATAAGATCAATTTGGTTGATAATGTTAGCTCCAGTATTTCTCTGTTTAGTTTTTTTGGATACCCTGTTCATTGGTGAGAATGGGATATTGAAGTTTCCCACTTTCAGTTTGCTTGGGTCACAATGTGATTTAAGCAGTAGAAGTGTTCCTTTTACAAAAGTTGGTGCCCTTGTATTTGGGGCATTGATATTACGAATTGAAATGTTTCCTTGGATGAATAAGAGGTTTCCTTCATCATCTCTTTTGATTCAATTGGCTTGAAATCCACTTTGTTAAATATTAAAATGGCCACACTAGCTTGCTTCTTAGGTCTGTTTGCTTGGAATATCTTCTTCCAACATTTTACACTGAGATAATATCTATCCTTGATGTTGAGGTATGTTTCTGCATGTAAAAGAAGGATAGTTACTACTTTCTAATCCATTCTGTTTGTTTGTGTTTTTTTTAAATTGGGGAACTTAAACCTTTGATATTGAGAAATATCAATGGTCAATGATTGTTGATACCTATTGCTTTGTGCTGCTGCCGCTGGTGGTAGTGTGTGTTTGTGTGCAAATGTGTGTGTGTGTGTGTGTGTGTGTGTGTGTGTGTGTTCCCTTCTTTTGGTTTTACTGGTCTGAGATTATTTATTTCCTATATTTTCAGATACAGTTAGCCTCCTTGGATTGAAGTTTTCCTTCTAGTTTTTTTCTATAGGGCAGGATTTGTAGATATAGTATAAATTTAACTTTATCATTTAACTTTATCTTGTTTTCTCCATCTATGATGATTGAAGTTTTGTTGGGTATAGTAATCTGCACTGGCAACTGTGGTCTCTTATACTCTGCAGCACATCTGTCCAGACCCTTCTGGCTTTTAGAGTCTCCTTTGAGAAGTAGGTGTAATTCTGATTGGTCTGCCTTTATATGTTACTTAGTCTGTTTCCTTTACAGCTTTTAATATTCTTTCTTTGTTCTATAGATTTAATGTTTTGGTTATTATGTGGTGAAGGAACCTTTTTTTCTGTTCCAATTATATTGGTATTCTGTGTATGTCTTGTATCTTTATAGGCATCTCTTTCATAAGGTTAGGAAATTTTTCTTCTATGATTTGTTAAAAATATTTTCTAGGTCTTTGAAGTAGGATTCTTCTCCTTCCTCTATTCCTATTATTCTTAGGAATAGTCTTTTCATAGTATCCCAGATTTTCAGGATGCTTTGTGTCAGTAATTTTTAAGACAACATTTTCTTTGACCAATGTATCCATTTCCTCTATTCTATCTTCAGTACCTAATCTGTCTTCTATGTCTTATATTCTGCTTGTGAAGTTTGTCTCTGTAGTTCTTGTTCAGTTCCTAAATTTTTCATTTCTGAAATTCCTCAGTTTGTGTCTTCTTTATTGCTTCTATTTCAATTTCATGTCTTAAACAGTTTTATTCATTTCCTTCAAGTTTTATTCATTTCTTTGTTTATTTTTCCTTGGCTTTCTTTGAGGAATTTATTCATTTTTGCCAAGTATTTGTCTGTTTTTTCCTGACTTACTTTAAGAGATTTATTCCTTTCTTCCAGTTTGTGTGTGTGTGTGTGTGTGTGTGTGTGTATTTATCCTGCATTTCTTTAAGGAATTTATTCATTCTTTTCTTTAAGCACCTCTATCATCTCCATATATGTAATTTTAAAATCTTTTCTTATACCTCAGCAATTCAAGACCTGCTGTGGTAGGATCGATGTGCCCTAGTGAACACATGTTGCTCTGGTTATTATTTATTTGTGTTTTTACTTTAGCATGTAGGCATCTGGGTTTAGGATGATTACAGATCTAGGTGCTGGTTTCTGGAAGAACATGATGGTGTGGTCTGTAGGATCCACTGGAGGAGTGGAGAGGGAGAAAGGGAGTCTGCAGCTGGTACACACATGAGAGATTAGTCTTCTTGGGAAACAGAGAGATCAAAGAAGGTCCATGGGCTGCCTGCTTGCCTAAGACTTCTTAAAAGACTATGAACATCCTAAGAATGAATTTTCTTAATTTATCCAAAAAGTCTACTCCTGAATCAAGAACAAACTAAGTATATGTTAAATATGAATTTATTTCCCCCTTAGCAAAGCTACTGCCCAATACTACATTTCTGTTCTCTATCCTTTGGCATTGTCTTCTTTCTCTTGGCTTCCCTTACAGACAGGTTGAAAGGTATAATACCAAAGTTCCATTATGTGAAGCTCAAATATCTCAGAGTCTGCTAAATATCTCTGCTAAATCAGATTTTGCTGGGCATAATTTAATATTTCACTTGTAAATACAGGAGGAAAACCATTTATTCCTCACCCTTATAGGATATTTGGAACCAGATTAATACACTCTATGTCTATTGATTATTCACAAATGTTCAAACATGTTTTTTAAAAAACTAATTCTTTATCAGATAGCACACAGTCTTTCAGGAAACATGGCAATGTATTCTACTAGATGTGATAATAATGGAGAATAACACTGGCATTAAAGACAAGTTCTTAAGGAGATGGTTGCTCAACATTTTACCTGGTCTTCAAAGCATCCTAGCAGACATTAAAGAGTTAAGATCATCTAGACAGGAAAATGAATATGAAGAAAGAGTGTGTTTCAGAGATGTCCAGAATGAGTAAAGCAAGGAGAAAGAAACAGGAAAGAGTCATATATTAGATATGACTAATATAAATTAAGCCACACTGTTTAAAATTCCCATTTTTCACTAACGTCATCATTAGGGAGGTTTTACCCTTTCTCAACTGTGGTTCTTGTGAGAATGAAATGAGATAATGAATGAGTGATGTAAACCGTAAGTCCTTACATATAATAAATAATACTTAGACGTCACCATGGAGGACCCTGTCCCCATAACAACTCGTATCCGTCTGGTGTACCTGCCACTACCACAGTGGCCCCACTAGCAATGTCAATCGCACCTGGATGCTGCAGATTTCTTACCTTGATAAATTGTTCTCTAAAGTCTCTTTTCTCCAGAAAATGTTTTCAAGAATGCATAAGATTAGAAGTAAAGAAAGTCTACTTGTGCTAAAATTTACATGGGAGTCCATTAAGTTAGTATTGCTTCTATCTTTGCAGCATGTTTCTTAGTGTAGTGATGTCTTAGATAAAGAGTTTACTGTGACGGAAAGGGTTTCAAGCACAGCGGCAGCCTTACAATGAAGTTGCCACACATTCATCTTCAGACCCCTCTAATGAACTCTGAGTAGGTGGCTTTCCCTACCAACAGAGTCATCTCCATGGCCAACACTGAAGCAGAGATCCAGCTCTGCATTCCATGCATTTCTGATCAGTGTGGGTGGAAAACTTAGGCCATCATCTAGTTTATTCCTGGCATTCATGGGTCATGTACTATTCAGCATTTGGAGGTGTCTACATAAACAATGAGGTTAAGTTCATATTTAAGGCCATGGCTAACTGAGCTGTAAATGTTGTTCAGAGACAGAGTCAATGAAGCTATGAGTTCTCACAAGACACAAGCAATAAAGTCAAACAATCTTTATAAGGAAGTTAAGAGGAATCCAGCTGGTTTCTTCCAACATGAGAAACTCCAACCTCACAATGCCTAAAGGCCTTGAAGGGCTCCATTGTTGCCAACTCATCATTCTACAGGACATGTGGATATCTTTGCTGGCCACAGTGCATTACTCAACGGCAACATTTCCAAAACCCTGAGAGTTTTCTAAGCAGATAAAGGAAGCTATAAAAGTCTACAAATATTAAACCGATAAGAACAGATACTACACTTGATCTTAGCCAAAAGGCCGAGAAGCCTACAAATAAGAACATCTTAATATAGTTATGAGTCTTGCCTACTTGTAATGTGGAAGGGATGCAAATGGCCTGGGTCTTTATGTTTATGTCTTTGGCCTGGGTCGTCAATTTCTCATAGCTCAGCTGCACAATTTTTAAACTGGGGCACCTCTACCACATAGTTTCTAAAAGAAAAAGAAAAAAAAAAAAAACCTGGGGAGTTAAAGAACTTGTTTGATTAATACAGTAATAGGTGTGGCTGGTTACTGTCTCTAGGTGCTTTGACTTAAAAAAATGCTCACGTTAAAGACACTATTCATTATAAGCAGCACAGGGTGTGGTACTCCAGTGTTTCCATGTTTAGCAATTATAGGCAGAAACTATTAAGTCCTTTGAAACCAAGACAAAAAGTAGACAAGCCTAAAATAAGAAGAACCATAAAAAGGTCCACACCCCTCTTTATGGACTTCCTTCCCCTACCACATCTTGATTTATAACAAAATGTTTTCAATCTTCCTTACCAGATATGTGTTATAATTTCAGCACTGAAACCCTGAATGAAAATAAATGTTAAATGTGATAACATCTTCTTCAAACAAAATAAAAGTAGCACTAAAGTAAACTGTCAACATAAGTAGAGTTAAATCTGCCCAGGAACCTTTATTTTAAAAAGGTTCCTATTCAAATTTTGATTCTTCATGTTGAAACAGATGGGCAAAACAGGAATAATTCTTACAGTATATCACTAACAAACTCACTATTCATACAAAGGATTTATGCCTATAAAGTATCAGCAAAATGCCTTTACTCCTCAGTTTTCAAATATACTTGAACATCATACTCCACCTGTGGTCCCAACTATCACCCCAGGGTAAGTAAGCTGTATATACCTCTTTCACTCACTAGTGTTAGCAACAGTCCTCTGATTCTGCCAGGTGAATCTCACATTACTCTCAGGCAGGAACTGGTTGAAATGACTCATTCCTTCATCCTATGCTTCGGCAGAACTTTTAGACTTCAAATGGTTCAGAATAAAATCTCTATGTCTGGACTCAGACCCAAATCCTAAAGGCACTCTTCTCTTTCTTGTCCTGTTTCTCTACAGCAGACATTCATGCCCCTCTACCCTGTTGACATATACTGCCTAACAATTGTTTGTCCTGAGTTATAGGGTTATAGTTGTTCTGGGTACTTTGTAGTGCTTGGCAGCATTGCAGTATCCACTCCCCAAGTTGAAACAAAGGTACCTGTAGACCTCAGTTAATTCCTATGCGTAAAATCACTCAGCACCTCCAGAAAATTCAACTGCCGATTGCATCCTACCTGTTACTCTTTTATAGCTCCCTCAAACTGTCCCTTGACAATGTTCTTCCTCTTTCATTTCTGTGTAACCAAATCCAGACAACAAGAGAACTCGCAGTATAGTTTGTCTTTCTAGAGTACATTTTTGAGATTTGATATATTAGGATATGTCAAACTCAATGACCGACATCCTATACAGAGGATGAGAAATTTTTAAAAAGAAATCTGAGAAATAGTTCTGGTGCCTCAAAGACCTGAGTAGCATAGGTAATATGTTTGTACTCTGGGGGGCTTTAATATTGACTTTATCTCTAAGAGTTCACAATCTAAGTTTAGAATAGAAACAATCATATAATTATTATTTAGCCATTAGATAGTCTTAAAATGTGATGCTATGAAGGACATTGTGTTACACCAAGGAATAAGCAATTAAATGAGCATGAATGTATGTTGCTACATACACTCAGATGAATCTCACCTTAGGTAGTGGGATACTGGGAAATAATTATATCTAAATGTGTGGAGTTGTTCTAAGACCTAGGATAATGAATGGATATTTCTATATTCTATGCTTTTCAAAAGTGATGTTTGAAAGATTCAAGTGACAAAATGTGCAGCAATAGCCAATGATTAGTAAATGTGCTTGTAAGAACATGAATGTTTCTTAACAATGACATAAAACTCCCTGCTTTATCAGAGACCAAGCCAGTACCTTGAACCTTGTGTAAGACCATGCCTATAGCTCTCCAACACTCCTTAAAGCCTGCCCAGCTAACCCCAAAATCACCCCCCCTTCATCTCCACATCCCAACCCATGACTACTACAAAAGACCCCTGCTCTACCAGAGGCTACACTGGTAACTGTAACTCTAGAGACAATGTTTCCAGAACCACAAAGGCAAAGCTGGTACCCAGGATCCCAGAGGTCACACAGGCCACCAAAACCCCTACTGGATCAGAGGACTCACAGTCACTACAACCACTGGCTATTCAGGCCAGAAGACCAGAGAGGAAATAGAAACCAAAGAACAATGCACTCATCCAACAAAGACAAACTCAGAAATCAGCACCTAAACCTACCTCAAATCCAGATGCCTAGAGGCCAGTGTAGGAACACAATCAATAACATCCTGCACAATATGTCTCCATCAGACCCCAGCTATCCTAACATAGCAACACCTGTATATTCCAACCCAGCTTAAATACAAAAGAACAACTTAAAATCAACTTTCTAAAGATAATAGAGGTCCTTAAAAAGAAAATGAATAAATTCCATAGAGAAATCTAGGAAAACACATACAATGGGAAGAAATGAATAAATACCTTAGAGAAAGCCAAGAAAAGATAAATAGATGAAAAAATGAATAAAACCTTCAAGATCTAATTGTAGAAATAGAAACAATAAAGAAAACACAAATAGAGGGAATCCTGGAGATGGAAAATCTAGGTAAGCGAACTGGAATAACAGAGGCAAGCATCACCAACAGAATATAAGAGTTGGAAGAAATCTTGGCATAGAAGACACAATATAAGAAAGTGATACATCTATCAAATAAAATCTTATGTCTAAAAACTTTCTGACACAAAACATCTAGAAAATACAGGACACTCTAAAAAGAAGCAGCCTGATAATAATAGGAAAGACCTAGAAAATATTTTAACAAAATCATAGAAGAAAATGTTCCTAACCTTAAGAAGAGCGAACCTCCTTGGAGCTCTCAGAGACTGAATCACCAACCGTGGAGCATACCTAGTCTACACAGATCTACCTCCATGGGCTGAACCTAGGCCTCCCTGCACATATGTTGTAAATGTGCAGCTTGGTTTTCATGTAGGTCTCAAACATCTGGAGTGGGGGCTATCCCAAAACATGCAGCCTGTATATGGAGTATGGTCTTCTAAAAAAAAACAGTTGTTCAGTTGTTCATGGAATATTATTTTTTTATATCTCTTGTATTCAGTTTGCAACTACTTCATTGAGAATTTTTGTATGTATATTCATGAGGGATACTGGACTATAAATTATATATTTTTGTTGGGTTTATACTTGATTTCACTATTTCAATATTATTTGCTTTGTGAAGGAGCTTATTGTGGTTCTGAATTTTTTAAAACATATCTCAAAAAGTATTGCTTGTTTGAAGGCTCTATAGAATTCTTGTATAAGTATATCTGACACTTGGTATTTTGCTTGTTTGTTTCTTTTCATTTTATTCTGTTTGAATGCTTTTTAAATTTTTTTTTGATTTGCTGAAAATAAAAAAAATTAAAAAAAATAAAAAAATAAAAAAAATAAAAAATAAAATAAAAAAAAAAAAAAAGAAGAGCGCACCTATAAAGGTATAAGAAGCTTACAGAACACCAAATAGATTGGACCAGAAAACAAAGTCCCCCTGCCACATAATAAAGCACTTAACATACAGAACAATGAAAGAATATTAAAAGTTGCAAGGGGAAAAGGCCAGGTAACATATAAAGGCAGACTTATCAGAATTAAACCCAACTTCTCAATAGAGACTCTGAATGTCAAATGATCGTGAGATGATGTCTAAGATATCACAGATGCCAACCAAGACGATTATACTCTGCAGAATTTTCAATCACCATAGATGGAGAAAACATGACAAAGTCAAATTTAAACAATATCTATCCACAAACCTAGCCCTCCAGAAAATATTAGAAAGAAAACTCCAAACCAAGGAGGCTAACTATGTGTGTGAAAACACAGGAAAAAAATAACCTCCTACCAACAGAACATTTTTATAGAACAAATGTGGACCAAAAAGAGTCTTGAAGTGAAGCAAAGAACTTCCATAGGTCCAAACACCATATAAATGGATGGTTAAAAATAGAATGACTTTAAAGTTGCATATTCAAAAGTTTACTGGTGTCTTATTAATATTCACCGACACATATTTTAAGCTCCTGCTATTAAGGTAATTTAAATCATTTCAGAGTTCACCTGAGTCACCTTTCTAAGAACAAGGATCAAAGAAAAAAATGGTAAGAGTGGCAAAAAACAATCCCTCACCTCCCAAGAAAGTGACATTATAGAATCTAAGAAAAGTTTGTCAAATAGGGTCAATAGACAAAATGTGACATACCTAGCTGAACTGAGAACCATGGGATCCATTGATAAGAGGAAGAATATAGAAATAATTTCAGATGATAATAGTGGACTCTACATTTCAGTGTTCTGACAGGAAATGAGATGCCAGTTGACAGGGCAAATGTAGGGAACACGCAAATGTATTTGACAGTGACGAGTTAAAGAAATTGGATAGTGCTATGACTTAAGAAAAATTTTTCCTAAAACTTGAGAAAGATCACACGCTTAACCACAAAAACACTTTTTTTAAATTATAAGGAATATGGTGGACTAAAGCTCTTGCAAAGGTGAGATTGAATGCCAAGAAAATCTGAGATGTTAGGCTGAGAAAGTAGACTAACGAGAACCCACACATCCAGGACAGAGGGTGGAAAAAGGAGAAAAGGTGGATAGCAGGGCAATGATTCAGTCCTGAGACACTGAAGGTGTTCCTGTTTAAATATGGGCTTTTTTCCCTCATTCTTGAAGTTAGTATATCATGGACTCATCTACCTCTTTTGAAAACTATCACTTTTTTAAACCTATTTTTTCATGTAGAGAAATAGACAAAAATTGATATGTTTTATAAAGCTCAGTGAGGTGGGGGGTTCAGTGGTCTGGGTCCACGCTGAGGCACCCCATAACTACAAGATACTGGCCATATGACAGGTCTAGTATAGAATGAAGTTTATTTGGGAGCGTGGGTAGGGGGGTTGAAAGAGAGTAGAGGCAGATAAAGAGAGGGACAGAGGACAGAAGGAGAGGGAGAAAGAGGGGGGCTGGGAGGGAGAGAGAGAAGGAGGAAGGGAAGGAGAAAGAGAGAGAGAAGGGAAGAGAGATGACAGTGAGGGGAAGGGAGAGGGGGAAGAAGAGAAAGGAAAAGGTCTGGCTAAGAGAAACCAGGCATTTTTATAGCAAGACAAGCCTACCTGGCTGTTGCTAGGTAACTGTTCAGCAGAGTCTAGATGGGATGTTAACATGTTAACAAAAATAATTAAAGAACTGTGATTCTTTAAATTTCTCTGTATTGTTTTGCTAATTCATGGTTCTTTTTATGCTCTATGAATCCACAGACACTGAGAGCATGTATACACACAGAAGAACACCCAGAAAGAGATTTTCTAATGTTCTCTGGTTCTTCACTCTCTAGTTCCTTACCATTTTCTTGTGTTGGTAGCATTTATATTTATAATAAAAATCAATACAGAATGCACTCAATTAACACATGACTTTAGTGAGAAAACTTTGAAGTAAATGTGTCATTTACAGAATTAGGGCTTTTTCTTTTTTAGCATAACATTATTTGAGACTCTACTGCCTAGACTGTGGCCATTCTCTCCCTCTCGCCCTCTCGCCCTCTCTCCCTCTCTCCCTCCCACCCCCTCTCTCTCTCATGCAATCTCTCTCCCAATCTCTCTCAAACTCTCTCTTCCCTCCTCTCTCTCTCTCTCTCTCTCTCTCTCTCTCTCTCTCTCTCTCTCTCTCTCTCTCTCTCTCTCTCTCTCTGCTTGTGCTTGTGCATGTACACGTGTTGACTAGCAAAAGTAGCTGATACTGCACCTTGGTAAAGCTGCCTAGCCAGCTTCTAGGTTTCACATCCCAGTTGTTTCCCAGGCCTATGGCAGACTACAGAAGTGGAGAGACCAAGCCTGACAGACCAGTTGCAAAGTGCAGAACATGCCTCAGGGCCTCTATTCACCATACAATTTGCCTTTAGTCCTGTGCCCAGCCTAAGCACTGTGAGGCTGACCTTTCCACACAGGTGAGTTCAGCAACAATCATTTGGCCCAAGCCATTGATTCAGCCTGGTGCCAAATTCTGCAGTCACTTGGTTGACAGCCACTTGGCAGGAGTTTTTAGAATCTCTGAATAAGTGTGTGTGTGTGTGTGTGTGTGTGTGTATTTTCCCATGCTCTCCATAGTCACTATGCAAAGCTTACCAGAATGGAGTATAATTTACAAGTATGTCCCCGTTTCTTTCATCCTGGTCATTGATATAACACCCCAGCTGTGCTGTAACTTCAGCAATGGCCTCTAAAGATAGGGGAAGGGAGGGGAAAAAAGACAAAGACTGTATAAACTCGAGGGAAATGAGGGCAAAAATAGGATAGAATATTCTGAGTTAAGATATGAAATGAGGCCAGCGTGCCTCGGAGTTGAGGTCATTTCTTGTCTTCTGCCTCCATTTTTTTTTTCCAGTTCAAACGACGGAGCCACTGAAGGGAAGGAAAAGAGAACCTCCTTTTTATAATAATTTTCAGACATCCCTTATTTTTTGGTTTTTTGAGATTAATTTCTTCATATCAGATGGAGTAGCTAACGTTCATCAGAGAAGTCTTTGAAGTATTTTTAATTCAGACTTACACAGCACAGAGATAGGGTTTAGGCTAATGTTACCAGATAGACAGCTAAGTGGATGCCTTTACCAAGTGACCAAGGGTCCGTTTCCCACTGCTTTGGGAAGCAAACAGAGACTGAAATTGTAATCAAATGCTTATCTATCTTTATAAACATGTTCTTTCCTGGTCTAATTTCCAAATGTGCTTCTGCAGTGAATAATATACACAAAATATTTCATCAGAATAATTTTATTTGTAAAAGGAAGAATTCATTTCTTTTTATGTCACAGAACTAGTCCTAGAGTTGGTTTCACAAGAAAGTGATTGTAGGTGACTGTCCTAACCCATTCTCGGAGAACTTGCTCTAACCAGAGCTACCTAAACATATCCAGAATGATACTTCAAAGTCTATATTTATGTACACTAAAAACTTACTAAACATTAAGAAACCAACCTGTACAATTAGCTTTTTACCACTGTCATAAGTACTCAGGGTAAGTCAATTTAAAAGAAGAAAAGGTTCGTGAAAGCCCATGGTTACAGAACTTTTCATTCACAGTAGGTTGCCACTGACACTGTGATCTGGTGTAGACACAGTGTATATCATAGTAGAAATTGGAAATGAAAATAAAAACGAGCCAGAACCTCCCTAACACATGAAGTGGAAGTTTCTGGATATGACCTGTGATGCAGACTCACATGGTGTTTTGATAAGACAGATCCACATGGTGTTTTGCTGAGGGAAGAACCGTGGGAAGACATGTGATGTTTGGAAAGAGTATAAATAGGACTCAATGGACAGTCACAATCACAAAGCACTTGCATAGCTAGTCTTGCAATGCTTCGTTGGTCTAGGTCTTCTTCATCTTTGCAGATCTTCACTTCATTGAGAGAGTCATTGCAGAGAACTCCTAGCATCCCAACTTGTCTTGGCTGCTCCCACTGACTTGTGCCAATTTGATAGAGGCCTGGCTGTTTCTGCTAGATCGTGCCACAGCTGTTGATTCATGTTTGTTATCCTGACATTACTGACTTGGACTGCTGGTATCCTGACAAACAGAAATTAGAGTCACTCCAAGGAACATATCCACATCCCCTTGTCATACTTACCATCTTTTCTCCCCTACCCTTGGATGGTGGACTTAAAGAGGGGTCGAAGCATTTGAGTACTCTTACTCTCAAAAGTAGGTTTTATTTTTTTTAAAGAAAATCTAAGCCTACAAACCCCTTTAAAAAAACATTCACACACACACAAAAACAGATTTCCAATTACTATGAACTTCCTACTAAAGTTTCTACAACATTCCAATAATGTCACAAGGTAGTGACCAAGCTCTTAACACATGGGGGTGGCACTTCCACACCATAGCAATTTTAAATAAGACCTAAGGTTTATGCACATGACAAAATAAAGAATAGAAACAAAGAAAATGTCAACAAATCTTTGCAAATAATTAGTGACTATAAAAACAATCATTAAATGAGGTACACAAAGCCCAAAGTCTACAAAAACTGTAAAACTGACATGATATAAGAAACTTGAGATTCTTAAGGACTCCTGTATTTGTCAACACAGATGGAGAACACCATGGAAGAGGGGCCAAAGGAAATGTAAGAGCCAGAGGACCAGAAAGTCTGCTAAAGGATTATACCTTCTAGATACATCAGGGAAAACATATTTATAACGTATCAACAATATGGCTGCCTCAACAAAACCCCAACTATGACAATGCCTGCTGACCTGCCAAGGTGTTTGGGAGAGATCTCAAGGGACCCTACTCCTAAGTGAAGAGCAGTTTGCAATTAATGATGATGGAAAGAGGGACAACTAGTCTTCCTCATGCATGAAACCTCAGTACCAAATAACCAGTCCTAAAAGCATACATACATCTATACTAAACTAAGACTCAGTGGGTTTTATCTAAATGTTTATTTGTGTGTATGTGTATACATGTATATGAGTGTGTATAACAGTACTTATTAAAGAATAAAAGATCATGAATTTAAGAGGGAGCAGGAAGGACACAGGAGAGTGAAAGCAGGAGGGGAGGAGGGGTGATATAACTATATTTTAATTTTAAAAATCTAATATAAAAAAGAAAATCACGGGGCTGGAGAGATGGCTCAGTGGTTAAGAGCACCAACTGCTCTTCCAGAGGTCTACTACATGATCCCGGCAACTACATGATGGCTCACAACCATCTGTAATGGGATCTGATGCCCTCTTCTGGTGTCTCTGAAGAGAGCAATGGTGTACTCATATACAATAAATAAATAAATATTATAAAAAAAAGAAAATCACAATATGACAACATACCATGATATCAGTGTTTAGAGTCTATTAGATGATTAAATGATAAGACAGCTAAGCATTCTACTTTAATAAACACTTTCCTGTATTTGGACTCACACATAAGCATGTATGTTTTATTTATTGATGAATGATGTATATAGATACAATTCCATACCAAGTAAGCAATAACAAGTTCTCAGAAACTATCTTTTTGATACTTTTTGTATATGCATCTTTTGCAGCCATTTGTTTTGTGTATTTTTCGAAGCTTAACTCAAGGTAGCTTGTTATCTCTGGGTATGATTTTTTTTCCAAATTTATGATTGTGAGAGTATGAATATTCTATTTCAAAGTGGACACTACTTAAACTCAATATTTTATGATTTGTTTGCATACCTTTCTATCCTCCCTTCTTTGAATAGGCTCTGCTCAATAAAGTTTCTTGAGATAACTCTGGATCTGACCTAACTAACTCCTCACTGCTGGTAAACTGTCTTGCTCTTCAGAGTTCACAGATAATGCTTGTACTGGCTATTTTTATGTTAACTTGACACAAGCTAGAGTCATCAGAAAGGAGAGAGCCTCAGTTGAGAAAATAAGATCAGGCTGTAGGCAAGCCCATGGGGCATTTTCTCAATTAGTGATCAACAGGGGAGATAGTCCAGCCCATTGTGGGTAGAGCCAGCCCTGGGCTACTTCTATAAAAAAGCAAGCTGAGCAAGCCATAAGGAGAAAGCCAGCAAGCAGCACCCCTCCATGGCTGCTGCATCAACTCCTGCCTCTAGGTTCCTGCCCTGCCTGAGTTCCTGCCCTTATTTCTTTTGATGATGAACTGTTAAATGGAACTGTGAGTAAAATAAACTTTTTTTTCTGCAAGTTGCCTTGGTGCATGGTGTTTCTCCACAGCAATAGTAACCCTAAGTAAGAACTGACAAAGAGAACGGTGATTTTGGTAATGTATTTTCTCTCATCTTTCCAGTTGCCACGTTGCAAGGTTAGGTGGTTGATGTTTTTGCTGTGGCTGCTGCTATTTTTCCTAATCATGTTTCCATAATTTTTCTATGTTTTTGTTATCATTGTTGTTATAATTTCACAACTTTATTCCTCACCAAATTTTAGCCATCTAGACCAAATGTTAAGGTCATCAAGGTGTCTGTCCTACTTATCTGGTATGCCATAGAAATGTTCTTCTCATACTTACACAGATCTCCACCCACTACCACACTATTCAACTCCTGACTTTTTCCTTCTCTCCTCATCCTACAATTTCTCCAGAAATCATTTCTTTACATGAATTGAAGGATGAGGTTACTATATGCATTAAAAGAATAATTACAAAGGATAACAAATACAAAAGTCATGCCCTCTAAACAAAGTTGTTTCCTTGTTGATTCCTGGTACGGAATCCTTTTCAGTCAGCCATAATGCTGTTTCAAATATTTCTTACATAAGCATGTGTGCATATAATTAATAAATAATAAATGTTAACAGTAATTAATAAGCATAATACAATACTCAATGTTCTCTACTGTTTTACTCTGTATAATATAAGCACTTTTATGGTAATAAGTGACAAGTGACATTCAAAGCCATGTGAGTGCTGATGAATAAGCTGCTTATGGTTGCATATTTAATAGCTCCAACTGTTACATAAATTATGTGGCTACATACAGCCTGGGAGATACAGATTTTCCCCTGAAATTTATGCTGCTTTTTTTTTTTTTTTAAGATAATGTGTCAACAATACAACTAGTCAATTGAAGACCCAAGCATGCTTCAAAAGTTGTATGATCTTATTTCTACTATGGAGAAAGCTATTTTGCTATAATTTATGGTTATAATGACTTCATTTCTAATGTTCTGTTTTAATTTTAAGTGCTATTTGAATATGTAAATATAATATCCCAAAGATGGCTGAGCTAAAGTTATCAATATGGCATAATTTCAAACTTTAACAATATTAAACTCTTTACTCCACAAACTCATCTTCAGAATTTTTCATACACTCATAAAGTAATTTGGGCCAAAGAAAAATGATAAGAGCAAATAAAGTGCTACAATCATATTAATGTTTTTAATTATAAAGATGAGCTACTTATTATCAGTCCATAGTTATAAGGTCTTGTTATTCCTATGTTCTCATCTACCTGGCTATTATGGATTGTGAAGCTCCATTAGGTCACTATTTCACATTTAAATAATCAGACTAATTAAAGCTTTATCAAGGAGAGATGACCGATGTGCTATGTTTTGTATAAAGAAGCTATAAAATCCAATATCCCTCAGTCTGTCATAATGTTTTATTACATGAAAATTCTAGATGGATCTCTTAATTGTTCTGCAGGCATTTAAAGGTCATTAAACCTCATAAGTGTGATCTTTAAAATTGTGGCCATTCGTTAACCCAGTGATTCTCAACCTTCCTAATACTGCAGCCCTTTAATTCAGTTCTTCATGTTGTAGTGACCCCTAACAGTAAAATTATTTTCATTGCTAGTTCATAACTATAATTTTGCTACTATTATGAAGCTTAATGTAAATATCTGTGTTTTCTAATGGTCTTAAGTGACCCCCATGAAAGGGTCATTCAACTCCCAAAGTGTCGCAACCAACTAGCAGCACACTCACTACTAGATAGAATTGAACTGTAATAGCATTCACATTATATATTTAATCTCACAGAAGTATCTGAGTCAAGGTTCAAAAATTCATTTCTATATGTCCTGTATCCACCCTTTGAAACAAAGGAAACAATGTGGCCTGGTGACTGAAAATACACAATGGGAAATTCCTTCGAAAGGTGACCGATATGTGGAGAGATTTTATCATAAGTATTAACAAACTCAACTACCATATGAATTATGTCAAGAATATTTAAGGAAACAACTGGAAATCCTACTTTGCTCACAAGGTTGATGAATTTTTAGGAATATTGTTAGTATTATTCATTTGAAGATATAAATAATTACTCCAGTTATAACCATCACCTAGTCTGCCCTGGCACCAGAAAATAAAAGAACTCAAAAGAGTGAACTACCTCCTGTTTTTGCAAGAGACTGAAAATTATTCTTTCTCAGACTTGAATAGATCTCTCTCTCCTTTGTAGAGTTAGCTTGTATTTGTTGCATCTCCTTCATGACCAGCATAACATCTTATACTTTAATATTTTTATATTTTAGAACACTCTTATTGACAGTTACTAGACAAACATAAGGCACTCAAGTATCTCTGACATTATATATAGAATAATATATATATATATATATATATATATATATATAAATGTGTGTATATATATATATATATATAGCGCACACACACACACACACACACACACACACACACATATATGTGTGTGTGTGTGTGATGCTACAAAATGTCCCTGTGTGTGCTTTAATATGTACTGATTTCATCTGTTAACATCTGTAGACCATGTTTCAGAGCCTACCATGGAGACCATCTCAGAATAAGGAGTGACAGTCACTAAGACACAACTATTGCATGACTCGGGGAGAAGACAACAAAATCTGCTTCTGTACTTAGGACTGTATTGCCAGCTCAAAGAACATGCTGGAAAACATTTTTGTTTCTTTGTCTTTGAGAGAGAGGAAATGTATTCAAGGTTCATGTTTCTGTATGTGTCACTGCCTATAGGTCATCAAAAGATATCTAATTCTTAAATACATGCAGCTATAGTTTGCTTACAGATCACAATGCAAAATCACATGTATCACTTTACATGAAGGTCAAGCACAAGCTAATTTTTTTTAAGTTTATAAGATTCTTTTATTCTTCTCTCAGATATTACATACCCTATACAGCTTCCCCTCCCCCCAAATCTCTCCTCTCCACCTCCCTTATCCCACAAGTTCAGCACCACCACCCCTTGTATTTCCTCATGAAAGAGAAGATTTTTCAGGGACATTAACTAAACATGGTATAACAAGCTACAATAACACAGGGTATCATACATAACTGCATACCAACATATTAAGGCTGGGCAAGGCAAGCCAATAGGAGCAAAAAGGACCCCAAAACAGGGAAAAGAGTCAGAGACAGCCCCAGCTCCCACTGTAGGAATCACCCAAGGACACCAAACAACTCAGCCACAGACTGATTTTTAACATATAAAAGATCTCAGGACTGTCTGATACACACATTTTTCTTTTTTGATGGTTAGATCAGGGAGAAGAATGTGGGGCCTGGTTCCACACAGCACTTTTGTGTTCAGCACCATGCTAGCAGTACATTTCCAAGCACTAGTTGATTAACTCATGAAACCAGTCCAGTAATTTCAGGGTAGGCTTTGTGTGTAGAGTTGGTGTGAATAGATAACCTCTTTCAGGAGTTTTAAAAACTCTTGTCTGGTACTAATTTCAAAAGTATTTTGTAACGAATTTCCAAAACTCGGATCAATTGGATCATAAGCACTTAAAATGTTATGAAGGGTTGGGATGCAACTAGGTGGTAGAGTGTTTGTCTAAGATGTTTGAGACCGTTGAGCTCACTCTCAGCACTGAAGAAAAAAATTAAAAATGTATGTGAGATTTTATGAAGAGATTTGAGTCTTTCAGGTTTTTCAACAAATATTTGAATAACATAAATGACTAAATAGTGACTAACTCAAGCCCATTTTTAAAAAATGCAGAATTGTTGAGTGGATATTTTCAAGAATACTGAAGAGAATGCAATTTTTTAAAAGGTCAGTATCATCTCTCTTGTGAAGCTACTAGAAAAGACTTCTAAAACAGAAAAAGAACCGTACAGTTTGAGGTAAAAGAACCGAAAAGGCTGAGAACCATTACAATTCCAGCATTGCTTTGAGAGTCTCAACAATTTTTTACAAGAGAAGCTACTCATCATAGACTTTCCCTGTAGCGATGTAAGAACATGGTGACCCATCATCTTGTGAAACATAACACAGCTGCCACTTGCTATGAAACTTGGTATGGACCATATTGAAGATTTCCATTTGCTAGGTATGCAATACAAAGTGTTTGCGTTTTCAAACAGTTGCTGTTTTTAATACTGATAACAGGACACTGTTATTTCAACCCATCATACAAGTGAATGATGCATTAGTGAAGAGCAACTAGGGATAACACCAGAAAGGCTGTGACTGTCTTTCACTGGACTGTGTTTGCAGAAGAGGCGCAGCAAGTTACTCTTCTTCACTACCTCAGGTGAAACATTAAATTTTGCCCTTTTAGCCACTGCTTAAAGCTCACTTAGTGAAACCTGTGCCTGTGGTTTATTTAGCACACATTCTTTTTTCACTTGAAAATGTCATGGATCATCTCACAGGAATTTGTATCTAGTGCAAATCTGTATCTTCCTTTCTCAGGACTCGGGTTTAGATGATAGTCTAACAGTTGCAAGAAAGGAATCTGTATTTTATGTATAAGGATGTTTTATCTTTATGTATGTCTTGGACCACATAAATGGCCGACACCCATAAGTGCCAAAGAGGTTATCTGATCCCCTGCAACCAGAATTGCAGACAGTTTTGAGGTATCATGTGTTTGTGGGTCTTCTGGAAGAGCAGCCAACATTTATGTGCTACTAATCTATCTTTTCAGCTCTCTTATATATTTTTAACCAATTTTTCTGCATCTTAGTCCTAATAAAAACAGCAAATCTATAAATAATAAGGATAGACTGGAAATTAGTAGTTAGCTGCAGACCTATTGTTAAATGATGTCATGAAATACTCTAGTGGATCACTTCTACAGTACATTAGATCATAAAATGGAGCTGTATAGTCATTACCAATCTTTTTCCAATGAGGGACTTTGCAAGTAAAGGGTCTGTTATGTTTCTGGTGTAACAACTCCTCCAAAGGACATTTTCAATATTTTTGTTTATTTTCTGTTCAAATTCTGATAGTCAATATTGAAAAGTCCCTGACAATGCAAGATTTTCACAAAACAATATGCTATATATCTCTACCATTCATCTATGATATTCTTCCCTGGGTATCACAGAAACAACGGCTCCAGGGTACTACCTGACTGATTAGTTCCCTATTCTTTGAAAACATAATCTATTCTTAAAACCATGCTTGGAATAGTTGTCTTCTAGTCTCTGGAATTAGATTAAACACTGTTTGATCCTCCCATGTAAGTAATAAGACAGATCTTTTGAAAGGCCACTTGGGACATTATGAAATCTCTTACACTTCCTAAAGTTCAGTAATTTTAGAAAAGCAATCTAAGTGAAACCACTGGCATTGCCACTTTGAAGCACCTACAAAACTTTAACATCTGAGTAACAGCTAAAGTCCATGAGAGTCCTGTAGTTACCAGAAAGTGATAAGTATTTTAACTCATTAACTTTGATTTATTTACACATGTAACGGTCTTCAGAGTGGACAGCATATTGCTTAGAAAATTCAGTCGGGTACTGTTCCAATTTTTATGAGATATTGAGGCTTTTTTTCTTTTCGTTCCTTAGAATGGAGAATTCTTGGCAATACATAATGTCTATTTAATAGCTAAATTTGTTACCTTGTTTGTTATTAGCCCTGGTATCAGGAAACTTTGTGTGTGTGTGTGTGTGTGTGTGTGTGTGTGTGTGTGTTGTGTGTGCTGTGCGGTCATATGTGCACCCTGATATTCTTAATATGTTTATTTATTGTAGGTTTTCTGAAGAAGAGTTGCCAAAAACTGCAACATAGTATATAACAATACTATTCCTTATTTACTGTCAGCAACATTCAAACTCTATCATTGGTTATGCAGTAGTTAGCTTTGAAATGAGACAATAGATATATGCTAAACCTTAGAAATAGAACTTTAGGCAAATACAGAACAAAAGTTTCCATTGATATTATCAGCTAATTTGTTCTATAGGAGCGCCATCACTCAAAACCTTAAAATATTTAGCATAATTTTCACAAAAGGAGGAGTGGTGAATGAGAGAAGTTGAAATCCCTTATACTGTGGTGCATGTCATGGTAGCCCATAACATTTTTTAGTGGTCAGAAAAGAATAATATTACATAACTCCTCTGTGGAAAAGGATTTGGTTACAATGTGCATATTCATTATTCTCTCAGATCTTATCAGAAAGCCAAGGATATTCCCACTGTAAGAGCTATAAATTAAAGTTAAAGAGACAAGTTTGGTAGTCCATAGAAAGTCATCCAAAGGGGCTTAAGGACCATATTTCTTCTTTTGTCAGCCACAAGATTATTTCCCTTCCCATATGGTTGACTTGGTTGCTCTCCAAGTGAAGCAGGAGGATCTCTTACCTAAAAACATCATTTTCCAATTAACCATATTTATAGTAAAGGAAAGAGAATCTTCAAGGAGTCAGGTCTGATCTCTCCTGGAGGCAAGCTACTGGGTTTGATGGAACAGAGGCCAAATGGGTAGTGACAAATCCCAAGTTTTAATGCCTGGGTTCTTTGAGCGCCTAAAAGCATATGGAATGAGATTCTTTCCCAAGACATCAGAGTGATGACAGAGAGAACATGAGTTTCAGACTCACAGGATTCAAAGGAATGAAATGCAAGGGATCTTTAGGGAGGACAACAGTAGAAAGAAAAAAAATAGGAATGCAAGGTCTGTCAAAAGATAGCTTCAACTTCCATGGAAGCTGCCCTTTTCAGAGAAGCAAACTTGATTCACAAAGATGGTCATGGGACTAGCTTGAGGGTAGCACCAAAAAAATAGATGAATTATAAACCTATTAAAGTAGAGGGAGAAACTGAAATGAATAAAGGAAACATAGTTTAAAGGAAAGTTGACAGTTTTCATTGTACACAGACTTTTGTGGACACGAGCTTTTTTTAGGTTTCTGTATAGATTTAGCACAAATTCTTCGTCTTAACCTCTTCTCTAGTTTGAAAGTTGGGTTACTTGTCAGAAAATTGTAAGTTATATTGTCAAGAACTTAGCATGCTACCTGCCATGAACTGGCTAACAAATATTAATTTTTCTACAAAATAAGTCTAACCTAGAACTTCATCTAAAGAAGTATATCCTCAAGTTATGCACATTTTTAACCACTGTGTGCCTGAATATATATTGAATGATAAGACTACATTAAGATATTTACTTCATATACTACTCCATCTACAAGAATGCATCTACTTCAAAGGCATTTTGTAAAACATTATTCAGAATAGACATGCAAGCATAAATGAGGAATACTACTTGGTTTTAACCAGATCTCAATTCAACCTGTCCACAGCCAAGGAAATATAGGTTAGTCATTACTATACCATTCTATTTTTTTCCACAATAAAATAGAAACTTTTAGTACTATGGAAAATCTACAGGATTAAATATTACTTCAAAGACCTTCCATGGTATAAACGAAATAGGTGGCTCACTCTTCTGTAACCTCTGGCTTGACATTATTTAAAGAACAATGGGATCCCTGATGTTGGGTAGACTTTCAAGATTATGTATCATTATTGTAGACAGGCTGCGGAGTAGTCTTTGAAAATGAAAGGTCATTAAGTGAAAATTGTTGATTGCTCCCAACAGAAAGCCTCAGTAATTCACTTTGCTTGTAACTCAGCATTCATTAATTATAAGAATTTCTCTTAGCACAGAGATCTGCCGATCTATAGTTTGTCTTAATTAGCTCCTGTTCAAACTACGTGCTATCATTACTGCTTACCAAGAAATGTCTACTCTATTCATATGAATCTATAGCATATGGTATTTAAGAAAGCAACCATAATTGCTATAAACATTAAGTATTATTATTATTATTTGCATTTGTATATGGTCACTCCAAAATGTCCCAAAGAATATCCGTGAACAACTCCTTTATGTTTACAAATTCTTCTAAACAGTCTTCCATACTAGTTGCTTATATCTATTAATATTATAGCTGAAAATCAACTCCAAAAAATTTGAATTTACCAATGAGATGTTCACCAAGAGTCAAATGGTTGAATGCACAACTAGCTGAATTTTATATCTTCCCAAAAATTGTTAACATCTAATAGCAAAAACCTATTGCTTCCAAAAAGATGAATGGACAGATTTTCTCCAATTTTCTCATTGCTACAAGTAACAGCCATGAATATTATGTATAAAAATCAACACAGGCTGAGCATGATGACACACACCTTGAATCCCAGACTCAGGAGGCAGAGGAAGGTGAATCTCTGTGAATTAAAGGCCAGTACAGTCTACAGTGAGAGTTCCAGGACAGCCAAAGCTACATAAAGAAACCCTCTCTTGGAAAAAAAAGAAAAAAGAAAATCAACACAAGAAGGCATTAGAGGTAGAAAAATGAATGCAGTTTATCTAAGACTTTGGCATGGTAATGAGTAACTTCCTTTGTGCCTGATGTATTATAGAATGGAAGTTAAAGCAATAGCATAAATGAGAGCAGACAACAGAAAAAGCCCAAGAAAGCTTATTCCCTTAGGCAAAGGACCAGGAAGGAAAGGAGCATCCTAGAAAAACAGAAAACTTTGACATTGTCCCAACACCACAAAAAAAACATGTGGTTATACCTGTACTTGTGCCACCAAAGGCCAAGCAAAGAAGGAGCCCAGAGTGGACAGGGTCAAGGGAGGACAAGTAGAAGGCTGCAGGGGATGCTGCTAAAGGAAACCATGGTGTTAGTGGAAACCATTTGGCTAAATCTCCTTCGCTAATCCCTTATAAGTATGCAAATCTGCAGGCATCTCAAAATATAAGAAGGAAAAGCTCTCTTCTTTTTAAAATTCCTTTCCTTATTAGCCAGAGAGTTTTTGGATGAAGCAGCCTGACACAGTTCTCTCAGTATGCATGTGGAAGCTGGGGTTCGCATCTCCTAGACAACAGCAGCCAAGAGGACTCACTAAAGTACTCAGCAGACAGCAATGGGAGAAAGACCACAGTAGGACAGGAGAAAGAATATATAGAGTCCTATGTTAACTGTGGTTTGCTGAGAGTATATGGGAGTATATGGACCAATCCTTGGCAACTCTTCCCAAAAAATATCCTAGGGAACATTCTAGCCATATCCATTTTGAACTGATAAAAGTTTATTCAATCAATAAAAGAATTTGAAATTTAATCTTAAAATCGTGGATTAGTTAGATGATGTTTTATACTTATTCGTTGCCTTTCATCTAGAACATACACACTGACCTTTCTGCATTCACAAAATCATTCACAAAGAACATTTCTAGACAAATAGAGACTGAATTATCCACAGTGATTGGGACCAGAGATGTTTGAAAAATAGGGATTTTACTTTCTGTACATATAAAATGGAATATTATGAGCTAGGACCCCATGTCTAAGCTCAAAAGTCATTTGCCGAGAACAGTTCATTCACACTGAGAGAATCGTTTGATATGCTCTTGTATCACACCTGCACTTTGATTGACAATTTGTCACATGAAGTCAGGTGTGGCATTTCTCACATGTAGTGTCATGTTAGTGCCCAAAGTATTTCTGATTTCACCACATTTTGGGGTTTCTCATCTTCAGATGGTGAATTGTTCACCTGTATTATAGAAACAAACAGTGACCTAAACACTGAGCTATGCCCTTACTTGTAGCAACCTACATCGACATGGTCAGTGTTCCACCAAGCTAGTTCTTATCCTGCATGTTTACCTCGGATCTCATGTCCTCCATTGCTGCTCAAACCTCCTGACCCTCAATGAGGAGTACTAATGCCCTCATAGGGTATGCTCTAAAAGCTAATTGTATTTCGGACTCTATGTCTATGTCTCCCACCTTGGTGTGCAACCAAGTTGTCAATAAACAGCATAGATTAGAGAAAGTAGTGCAACAAGACATAACCAGAACAGTCAAGTCTGAGGTGAGGCTTAGAAAGAAAGCACACATCCATGTGTGTGAGCACCTGTAGTCCACATGGAAATATCAACACAAACAAGTACATATGCACTATGCGCATGGTCATACAAGCATAAAAGAGCAATTCTACCATACAAGGAACATCTTTACCACTAAATTTTATCAGTATGTTTCTTCGAAAAAAACATGATAAAATGGGGCTATCACTACTATGACATCTGTGCAAGCCTGCCTACTCCTCATGGAGGATACAAGATATAAATGTGCAAACTCCGTTACCAATTTCTTGGTATTACCACTAATTTATCTGTAGTGTGAGCCAGGCTCACAGGTTTTCTAGTTCTCATTTTCTACACATGAAGAACAAGAAGCATACATATCTCTAAAAGTGCATCCAACCTCAAAGTCATCACTAAATAGCCATATAGAGGCAACCAAAAGATTCCCAACTCCTCTATTTTTTAGCCCTGCAGAAAGGGTCACAGGACTACCCTGCTATTCCTCAGTTCTCTTCATCTGTCCTAATAACAATAAGACATCCCATAGTGTCTACAAAGATTAAAAGAATACTAAATACAAAGATTCCTGGGAGTATGGTGTTATATAAGTACTGACAATGACTATGTTTTATTAATTAATATGCAGTGATACTAAGTATTCTCCTCATGTATTCTCCTTAAGTGAAATGCAGATGCACAATGCAACGTGGTTGGAGATGCTTCCTGATATTTTCTTTGTGTACTCTCCATAAATTATAAAGCTACTGTGGTAGTACATGCTTTTCATAACAACAATGAGGAGGCCAACAAGTAAGATTGTAAATTAAAGGTCAGCCTGAGCTCCACAGTGAGTTTCAGGTCAACTTGATCTATATTGCAAGAAATGATGATGATGATGATGATGATGGTGGTGGTGGTGGTGTGAACAGTGAAGGTGATGGTCATGATGATGTGTCAAACTATTCCCAAAGCATGTTCCTCAGAAGTAAGGAGCAGAGAAAAATATATTATGACTGCCAGGATATTGCTACATTATATAATTTTCTCCTGACCATGAAAAAGTATAAGTATTTTCAAAGCTTTCTAACATGAAAATTACCTATACAGTTTAGGATCTGCCAGGAAGGACCTTGGTCTTTGCTGTTCAAATATACTGGGAGATCACGAACACAGCACTTGATTCGTGACGTCCTACTTGGGACCAAGTTTCTGCATTTCTCGAGGCCTTCAGGTACTGCCTGCTTGTCCATAAGCAGCACTTTTAGGAGCAGAACACTAGGCTGTGACAATGAGAAACAGACTTGTAAGTCACTAAGTTGATTGAATTGTTTGGACCAAAGTCTTGTTAATTGACCAAATCTGGAAAATATCTTACTCAACACAGGATACAGTGACAATCCTGTCTATAAAGTCCTTTAGAACTTAGGTAGAATTCAAAGGCGAGTAAATCTATGAACACAGAAGGCTCCATATTGACAGACATGTTTCTTGTGATTGAATAAATCATATATGGTATTCATGATTTCATACGATTGAATAATTATGTATATAATAAAATTTCCACAATGACAGAGATAGACTGACACGGTCATCATAAATGGACATGTATGACAGGAGTACCTCCTGATCTTACTTGGACAACTGCAGGAAAACCTGTGTTCAAAGATGTCTCACTCTTGTGGGTTAAAATGAGATTGCAATATTGGAGTGGGAAGGAAAAAAAATGATGTGCAGTACATTTTCTAGGTTATAAGTTTTTAGTGGAGCCTGTGTTCTACTATAACGTATATGACTCTGCCCCAAAGAGCTGTTTCTACCAAAACCTTAGCAGCTTAACTGTACAATATCTTAAGACTCAAGATTGCAATTCTAAAACGGTGGTTCAGGAAAGCCATCAAATCACAGCAGCTGAAACCCAGTCCCAAGGGGCCCTACTTTGTGTATGGACTTGCAGTAGAAAATAAAACCTATCCTTAAAACAATGAAAAAGAACACTGTTTGCATGGAAGTGGAGTAGAGAACATGAGAAGTACAAAAAGGAAAGCAAATGATTCCAGCACGAGTGCTTCACAAAGGACTCCAGAAAAAAAAAAAAAAAAAAAAAAAAAGAGCGCACAGCATCTCGCTGAAGACGCAGCCTGAGTTAAGAGTTCTCAGAGCAGCTGGGAGCCTGTTGATGCCTGAGGAAACCTTCCTCCAGTCCTGGAAGATGTATGACTTCAGGATTTCAGAGCTTTCCAAAAATACACAAAACACAGAAAACACTTCCCCGCTTTGCCAACACACACCAGGCCTTTGTTTATGCTACGTTTTCCCCGTCTATATGTTAGAAATAATAAGGTCTTCGTGCAGCATTGATAAGACTGAACATGGGGTGAGGGAAGTGGGAGGCAGCTCAGTCGATGCTGTCTTGGAATCCTCCTTCACACCTCTTTCTGAAATGTAAATATGGACCGGTCCAGCTTTCCCAGTCCAAATGATTATGGCTGAGGGCAGTTGGTATGGAAGTCATTTCCCTTCTAGGTGCAGTAGCTGCTTTCCACAGACTCAACAAAGACATGAAATATCATTAACATCTGATTCTGAAAAGGTTGACAACCACTTCTTTGTTTGAGCCAGCAGTCTGGAGAAAGCTGCTGCACATTACTTGATCATGAGCAAAATTATACCTATTAGGCCCTGATATGAGTATTGGAATATTTCTCTCATTTGTGCACAGTGTTGGAGCTTGAATATGCCTATTGTTTTCACAGTATCCATTACATATTTTAAATGGCATGGAAAGATCATATACGTAAACATGACTTCAGCTGAAGCTGAGTGGTGCTTGGCAGAGCAAGAGAAGCTGTCGGACCTCCTTGGGCTCTGGTTTCAAGGCAAAAGGTGCCAAGAGATTTGGGGGGATGGCTGATGGCTACAAAAAGAGTGAACGGGATTGATCAATAGGTGCCCCTGCATTAAGAAGTCTGGATCCCTTCCTCTGACACGGGACGCACACAGACCTACAGGACTCAACAGCTCCTCTACTTTGTGGCACACAGAAAGGATGAAAGGCTTGCCTAAGGGTCTGAAACAGCAAGAGAGAAGGATCTGGAAGAAAGGAGAGAAGGCAGGCTGGGTGCAGCTTCAGGATTTAGGAATAAAAATACAAGGGAGCAGGGAAATGCCTTCAAATTTAAAAAGTGTTTCTAAAATAGCCATTAATAATCACATTCGGGAAGATAAAAGCAAGAATTCGAAGAGGCCCCCCACCCCCGCCATCCCCTTGTTTCCCCCACGATGTTTTTCTTTCAGTCTTCAGAATAGGAAATGGAATTAGCCTAAAAACATGAAATCAACTGATTAGGAACTCTTGAAGCTTCCCGGGGTCAGGAGACACACTCCGTGCAGCACCTCCTCCCTGTGCTGTCACAGGCCTTGCAAGCTGAGACATCTCTGCACACAGGAGGGGGATGTTTCCAGCAACCTGTAATCTTAATCACTTGCAGAGCTAAGTACAAGCCTCCACCCGAGATCTAAGTCCCTGGAGTCCTGGGTCGCATGTTGGAATGTTTATTGACATTTTTCTAAGAGCCACTCTCGAATTATCCCTGCATTTCACTCACCATTAGACCATATTTAGAGTGCATTTTCTGCCTTTTTAGATTAGACTTAGATTTCCCTGATAACAAGGAACATAAACACAAAGAATAAGTCGTTATTTGAAGAATCTGGGCCATACAGATAGACAAAAAAAATTTCCTCTAGGCCAAATGTACACTAAAATGTTTATTGTGTTAAATAATTCTGTTTTCTTGATAGATGGTTCACACTCACTTTTATTCTGAAAAGCTGGCCTTAGGCAACTTTAACATAACAAACTAATGGCTGTTTATTGCTAGGGAAGGGAGCAGAATTACTTCTTTAACTCTACTGAAGTTATTCAGTAACAAGTCAAATCAAAAGGCATATTTTTGAAGCATCCCAGGTCACTGTGCTGAGACAAAGCAAGGCACGTAAGAGAGGGCTTCTCCTCCAAGAAAACTGTGAGCTTCTTATAATGTAAAACGGCAGGAAACATTTAAATGATGAAAAAAAAAAAACACATATGGAAACAACATGAGAAGCATTGGCACATGCATTGCACTGGACATTAGAGTAGAAAAGGGCCAGCCAAAGCATTCATGACAACTCTAGCAAGGAATGGAGACCTGCCTTACCTCAAAATCATCCTTAATCACTGGAATTAAAGCTTTGACAATTGGGTGGAAATCTTTCCAAATCAATATTGTAAACAGTTTTCTTTCAATCCGTCTTCTTTGCCTATGAAGAATTTTTTTTAAAAAAAAAGTATGAATTCTGCTTGTCAGTAGGTGTCTCTTTTTGAGGACACTAGAAGACATTTTTAAAATCTATCAATCCTGTGACATTGAAAAAGATATGGTATGGCACTAAGTGTTTGAGGAAAGCCAGATGCTCTACCTCCTGCCTGTTATGTGCACAACCTCTGCACTGTGTTCTGGATTCTAGGCTCCCCAAAACTTGATTTTTTTTTCTTTATAGGACTGTGTGTCTACATATCTCTACCAACACAGATGTGAACACATACACACGCATACATGCACGTACACACATGTGCAGACACGCACACACAGCATAACCTTAGAAAAAAAGTATAAATAACTTTTTTCTGTTAGTAGTAGAAGACAGCTTTTATTTTTCCCCCCTCTGCCACACAAATGACTTAGTATATGCAAGAGTCCAGTGGGTAAACACCATACTTTCCATTGGGTTATGATTTTATTAGATCCAAATAAAAGGTTATTGCACAGTAACTCTTCAATTAGCTCACACCACCACTGGACAATGGTGGCAGTGTTTTCTAAGATTGATGAGGATTCCAGGTGTTCAGAGCTCCTGTGATTATTCTTACAACCCCAGTCACTAGCCAAGCTGCTATTTTAAGTCCTAAGCACAAGGAATTTGTTTATAATATTTAAGGCAGAACAATATCTAAATTATTTGAAAAAAATACTTTCTTGTACTAGGAAAAGAGCTACCATTTACAACCGTTCAACAGGTGCAAATGAAAAAGTTGGTAAGCACCTATCTGAGCCATCGTTCGACCCACCGTGCCAAGCACACTGCAAGAGCTGTGTAAAAATCGACTACAACTCAGAGGAAATAACCCAAGGAGTTTGTAAATCTTCACTAGTTCTTAAGCAATCTAGTTGTATTTAGTAGTTCATAATATTGGCTGATCTCTTTTCCATGAAATGAAATCCGACCTAAATTCCATTAACACCTCCTCCTGAAGTCACGGTTTCTCCAGCCACTTGGGTCTCTTCTCCTCTGAGCTCTTTCTGTAGACTCAAGTAGAAGAATGACAACCTGGGGAGTCTCCATGATCAAATTCACAAAGACTGGAACAAAGTCTTTGTCCAACTTCAACTCTGCTGGTGACACAGATGCATTTCTCTGTCACTCTAGGTTGAATGATCACGTCAATTCTTGCAACCCAAATCTTCTATGCTTCTGCCTTTCCCTGAGAAACACACTTTGTCCTCTCACTAACTTCCCCCTCTTCTTGGGATCTCCAGACACCAGAATACAGCTGTCTTAGTAATCATCTCTTATACCTGAAAAGCCAACATGCCCTTTGCTCAGATCTGAAAAAAAAATGCCTGGATACAGGACATCAAGCAGCCAGCGTCAGAAGTATAAACTCACCCAACACTAGCATATGCAATTAGTATATAAAAAATAATTAAAGATAAAAGGTAGGTTATAATATTTTAAACTGACTAAAGATAGAAAGCATGTAAATTTCTGAAGACAAGTTGTAACAAGAATTTGATTTATTACATTAGAATCAAGTAGAGTCTCGTGTATTAAGCAGCCAGTGGTTATATATCAGAAAGGAAGTCAGAACCCAAAGCCATGTAACACAGGAGGGGGTACATACTTAGTTTATTTTCTCAGATTAAATATCCAACTTTCCAACTGATGCAATCATAATTGACATTTTAATAACAATCCAGACAGAGAACCCTTTGCACATTGGATAATATACAGTCATTTGACACCGTGGGTGATAAAATGGTATTTAAATACCATAGATGCCAAAGAAAAAGAAAGGTCCCACTTAAAAGTCAATCTGAGCCAGGAAATCAAAGAAGAAAACCAATTTCTCTCAACAAAGTTCCTTGTATTTTAAACTTAATAGGGTAAAATGATAAGAAACTTTTATTTATGTACACTATTATCTTCTATTTGCCTTATATTAGTTAAGAATAAACATTTTTGAATTTCCTTTATACAGTAGAAGAGGGCAGATGCAAGGAATATTATCTACCCTCACACCAAAAATTTATCTATTTTTACCAGTTTCTAAAAAGTCAAACATAAATGTTCCTCTTACATGCAGAGAAAAGGGAAAAGGCAGCCTCAACCTGGTATATCGAACACCTTCGTGGAGGGTTTTAGAATTCAGATTTCAATACAGTGGCAAGTGTAGTCACAGAAATTCCCATTTACATGTGTTTACTTTTTACCATGTATAAACCAATCATCAAATACCACAGACATGTTGGTGATAGTTTATGGGTGCAGTATCTGACACTCTTAGGAAACACAGTCTCATAGCAAACTCCTGGATCCCCTGGCACTTAAACAATCTCTCCAACACCTCTTCCCCAATGATCTTTGATACTTAGGTGTGGGAGTTATATTGTAGACTTATACACTGAGACTGAACTCTCTGACTCTTCATATTGGTTGACTGCTGTTTTCTGTCATTACAGAATGGTCTCCATCTGTTGTAAAGAGAAGTTTCCTTGAAAATGCATGAGGACTAAATTTTTCTGTGGGCATAAGGACAAATATTAAGAATGTAGTTAAAGACTAATGTTCCATTAGTAAAGTGGGAGTTGTAGGTTCTCTTCCATGTCTTCCCTAGCACGGGTAGTTAGCTATGTTGCCAGTACCAGGAATGATTACCCTCTTGTTGAACAGGTCTTAGAGAGTTGTTGGTTATTGCCAAAGTATGGATGTCACTATTGTACTCTTACGGTTATTGTGGCAAACTGGTCATTATTATGGTTCATTTAGTTGAATGGACATCACTTGGCTCTTCCTTTGCACTGAGATCCCATGACAGCCTATTAAGAGAAAGTTGTCTATACAACATGTGGAATTTTGACTCCTTTTGCCTCTAATTTCTTATATGAGCTAGAAAAGGTAGGCACTTAAGTGAAATGAAAAAATGTCTTCTGGTAGTTAAGCTTATGCAAAAAAAAAACCCTGTGTGACTCACTCTGGACCCTAATCCCACCAAAATCACCAAAATTAACAGTAAGTAAAGACACTCCTCTTCCTATCTATCTAGCTCTATCAGTTAAAACCTTGCTCATGAATAAGGCTTCCTGATCTTCTTCTCCATCTAAGCCACTTTCATGTTTTTCCACCACCCTTCAGGCAGATGTTTTTGGGTGGTGGTTGTTGTTGCTATTGTTGTTGCTGCTGCTGTTGTCGTTGTTGTTTTGTAAATTTCAGTTATTTCACTTTAATGTCTCCTCTATTTTTATATTAGAAAACAATATTGTATGTATTTTCATATCCCCACAGAGGTTTTCACAGTGTACCTGATGAATGAAAGACATAGTTAATCAGAAAAATAGGACCTACAACTTCAGACAGATTTAGAAATGGACCAGGAACAATGGATCATCTCCCCAGATAAATCTAGAGAGGAATTATCCTGATAGAAAATGAAGTTACTTATAGTCAACTCTCTCTCTCTCTCTCTCTCTCTCTCTCTCTGATGGGAGCATATGACCAACAAACACTGAAGTATTCTCCTGTGCTGTCACCAAACTCTCATCTAGTCACTCTGACCCCACTGGTTATGTACAACTGGTACAAATCATTTGTGTGGTGGCATTATTTTTATGTAATAACCTATTTGTATGTAATACCCCTGAATCTACCATAAAACTCTTATAAATTCTGTCAGTATGTGTATGTATATCTAGAACAGACTGGCTGGTTATCCTTGCAAAATCTTGGACACTTATTGGCATTAGATGGAACTTCCAGTGCTGTTCCTTTCCCACAGGTAAGTGCATTCCTTATGCCTCGCTGAGGAAACATTCCTCTTCAACAGATGGAGGCCACTCTGTTTTATTTGATAGAATGGTCTCCTCACCTGGCTTAAGTCTCTTCAGAGTTTGCCCAGCCTCATTTTCCTTTTCCCTTCCTTTGAACATATTCACCATTCCATAATTTGAGTCATTTCCTAATAGTCAATTGTAATGCTAACTCTTTTCTGCCTCAGTTCTTCCAGAAGACCATACATGGTATTAAGAAAAATGGTTAGCCCTTAAATTACTTTGTAGGATTTGAGCATATCTTGGCATTACTCCAAACCCTGTATAGTCTTTTCCATTTTTATCAGTCCTACTATCTTCTCCCCCTAAACTATCTAGAATAAGGACAGCATCCACCATCTCAGCCCATCACCATCTGTATACCATGAACATGTATTGTTATTTCACTACACAAGTCCAATGACACTTCCTCCTGGAAGCCTTTCTAAGCCACATTAGAAACTAAACTGCTGTATTTTTTCTACAAAATGTAAATGTTTCTAGAAAACTGCCTTTACATCTCCTGTGGTATAATCAAAAATTTAGCCACAAAAAGTTTGTCTGAGTCACTAGATTTTTAGCTATCTTGTTTCAGGAAGGATTGCCCTATGAATTACAGAGTATGACTTCAGTTGACATTTGTTGAATAAAATGAAAGGGTAAAAGAATGAGAATTAAAGAGTTTTAAACAGACTTTGATTCTCATCTTTTTGCTCATCTTCATGAACCCCTATCAACAACAAATCTTGTGATGATTTCTGAATACTTTATGTTCATTGAAGCCACATGGAACGGTATGGCAAGTAAAGCTACTGTGCTTTCCCTGAAAATGTATGATTCCTATCACATATCTTTGCCACCACATCACCCACAGGCAACCCTATATCAATAAAGCAAGAGGAAACTACTGAGGTAAGAAACAGCTCAGTGACTAACAGCATAGACAAGTGAGTTGTGCTGAAAAAGTCAGACCTCTGTTTCTCAACATCTCATTTACAAAGACTCTTAATGATGCCATAGTCTAAGTAGCTGGGGGGGTAGAGGACAAGAATGGAGTGTTTCTATTTAGAAACTTAATCTCTGAATTTGAAATGGGAGCAAGTTGAATAAACTGGAATCACAGGCAAGAGAACCAACAGGCATTTGCTCTGTTGCCAAAACAAGAGTAGTGTCTCTCAGAAGATGCTGAGTGAGGCCACCAATCATGAAGGTAAAAAAAAAAAAAAAATGAAACAAAGATTGAAAATAGTAGAAGGTGGGTATCAGGTAACATTTTCATTTGTACTGAAACTTTAATTGGGAGGAAAAATACTCATTACAGGCTTCATCCTTGGGTTACTTTCGCTAAGGGATTCCACTGAGTGTTAAAATCATTACGGAATGGCCTCAATCTAAACAAGCACCTACCTTTTCCATTTTGCACTGAGATGAAATTACTTTGCTATATACAACTAAAAAAAAAAGAAAGAAGGAAAGAGAAAGGCCTGTTGTCAGTTCCTCTTTTCCCAGGGGTCTTCTAAAAGCTCACACTCCCTACTCTCTGCTTTTCAGATTTGGATGTTAGACTTCTTGGAAGAGTTTTACATTAAGAACTTGAGCTAGAGCCTGATGTAAGTGACACCAGCATGCCTGCCCAGCGAAAAGCTGATTTTCCATGTGAGCACACACAGGACCATCCCAGCTCAGCACAGCAGCCCTGACAAGCATCTGAGTGAGGGGAACTGAGAGCCCAGGGCTGTTTATAACCAGAGTCATCAAAGTACTGAAGCTGGTTTAGCTGGGGGGAACAAAGCTGTAAGAATTGACAAAGAAAATGATGCCCAGAATGTAAGGAAGAAGTAGTTTTCTTGGGAGAAATGTCTCTCCTATATTTTCAATTACTCGGGATGTCTGGGGCTCATTTCTAATTGACAGATGAGAAAATGCAAAGTTTTTCCAGGCAGCCAGGATCATTAGCATGCAGAGACCCAAGGCTTTGTGCCTAGAGCAACTTTTTATTATGAAGAAGATAAAAATGATGTATTGTATATTATATGCCATCAGCTGAGATCATGAAGGTCATAATACATGAAATGCAGCCTTGCCCCACCAACACCACCTATCAATAGGTTTCTCTTTGACGTCTAACTTCTTTTTTTCTCGGTCTCTTTCTTTTTCTATTCTTTTTTTATTCTGTTTTTCTTTCAAGAAATGCACACAATGAAACCTGTTAAGCAAATAACTCAAAAGGATGATGGGAAACAAATTAAAATGAGTAGTGTTTAAATAATTAACACCTGCCAAATGAAGAAGAGGGATCTTACTACTGAAATTAAAGCACATCCTTTAACATCCAAAACAGACGACAGTAACCAATTTTAAGCAGTCAAGACAGGAAGCTATATTTTAGTTCTTGGAAATCTGTAAAGTTCTATTTACTTCTGTAAAGCTGACCAAAAACAAGT
This sequence comes from Mastomys natalensis, assembly GCA_021653895.1. Lineage (NCBI taxonomy): Eukaryota > Metazoa > Chordata > Mammalia > Rodentia > Muridae > Mastomys > Mastomys natalensis. Next base: position 435,744 of record JAJTUV010000040.1, on the reverse strand, counting down.
CCCATTTTGATTTAGTTAATGCCACTACAGAAAGCTGGGTTTTCGTTAAACCTTTTCTCCAGTTTAATAATATTGCAAGTGAACGGCTTAGGACAATAGTTCAAAACATATTCCTTTTTCAGGAAGCTATTGATGTATGCTCCACCTGGGCTGTGAGGCCTTGTAAGTAAAAATTGAAGGTAGTGTCTTGTTACTGAGAAAAAAATACTATCTTTGCCAAGATTATAGTCAGTAAATACAACTCCCAAAACCAATGCCAAATAGAGAAATAAGGACGCTTCTGCTTGCCCACCCAGGAGCAGTGAAAACCAAAGTCAAAGAATTATCGTAACCTGGACAAAGACTGAAGTTTTCACACGCAAAGCAAATAAGCCATAATTCTGCAAACACATGAAGAAATAAAAGAAATAATGTCAGGGTCTAGAGGAACTAGTGAAAGTTCTAGCAGCTCTCTGCATTCCTATCTCACCTGGAGTTTTATGCCCAGTACTTGAACCAGCGTTGAGTGACAGTCCTCAGGGCCATGGCTTTCGTCCAGCTAACCCCCTGAACTGCAAGAGCTGAGAATTCCAGCAGAGTCCTCACCTCAGAGTACCCCCACCTTGCCACAGTTTGTCTGTACAAGGAAAGGCTGTCTGTGGGGGACTGTAGTTGAGGAATGCAGGCAACAGTGAGGATGCTCTCTCCTCCTTATATTAATAGGACCATTTGTTCCCATCAGAGTTAATATTATAACCACCTTCTTAGAAAAGAGAAAAGTTCATTGACAACCAAGATACTTAATATTAAAACATGTCAAGCAACTAACTACTTTCACTGGAAACAGTCTATTTTAGGTATCCCAACCTTATTTAACAGGTTTTTTTTTTTTCTTCCTAAACTATACAGAGACGTTGTTTCCAGTAAGGCCTAACTGCTTATAAAAAGTTTAGTCTTGTTAGACTCAGGACACTGATGATGTTTATGACATGAGAAGCAACAAAATTCATTGTGAAAATTATCAACAGATCTAATAACATGTTATTCAAAAATTGAGTTGGTGCTGGCTATCATAGATCAGAAATAATCTAATTACTATGAGGACAAAGAATGACGTGACAGAAGATCTTTAGTCTTCTTTCCTAAGACCAAATTTTTCCATACCCTGGATTTTAAGCTTTTAGAGGGATAGGAAGATCAAGGAAGCCAAAGGTACAGTCCTGGGAGACAGAAGTCTCATAAGCTACTTTCTCAGGCCAAAACAATCCATGTATACCCTTCCTAACAAAGGTGGGTTTACAAACGCAGTCCAGGTTTCTAGTACCGTCTATTGCCAAAGCTATAGCCCCAGCCTCATCACACTGAGCTAAGCAGGAAGTGTTAGGGCTACAATAACAACTAGAGAACCCAATTCCACATAGGTATTTTCTCTAATCCCATCTTTAAGAAAGGCTTTTAAAACTCTGTTATAGATTCCCTAGGAACCTGCAGGCCACTCCTACCATGGAGGTAGGCAGGTCAACTGCAGATATTCACCTCTCAATCAGTTCTTCCAAGTCCAACCCCCAGCCCCATAGCAGACCACCTGCTGTGGCCTCCTTCTAATTCCAGCTCCAGTGGGTCACACAGATCTTCCCCTCCTAACTTGTTGTTATGACAAGATCACAAGTTCCTACAGACCACCAGGGGTCCAACAGAAAGCAAAACCAAAGAGTCTTTATTCAAGCTCAAGCTCAAATCCTCCAACCTCTCCAGCACAGTGGCAGGTGTGGGAGGTGCTGAGCTGGTACAAGCCTTGCCTATTTATCATGGTATCAGGGTGAGAGACTTCCCAGCTGCACAGCTACATGATTGGTTTATATTTGCTTGGCACACTCCTACTGGCTAGTTATGATTTCAGTTTGGTATGAACAATGATTGCTAGCTTAATAAATCTACTTTAGACATTAGGTACTTTCCCCTTTAGAACTGATTGGTTGTTGCTAGGAGTGCAGTGCCCAGGTGAATTGTGATTGTTACCAGTATGACATGGCTCCTGGAACAAGTTGGGATTTTTCTAGTAGTTGAGTTCATTCAGAGTTAATGGAGTCCGAAAGCAAAATGGAGTTTATAATGTTAAGCTGGGTCCTTCATTCTTTCCTCAAACTCATTGCTTCATTCTACCTGCCAACTCCAGCAGGTGTTCCTGTGAACCCACAGGTCATCCACATCATAGAAGCAATTAGGCTAACTACAGATCTTCACCTCTTCCTCAATTCCCCCAAAGCCAATAAATCAGTCTTATGTCCTACTTATTACTATCTGCTATGACCTCTCTGCACTCACTCACCCTACTCCCACAGAACTAACCATATTTTATTTGGAATATCCTGCTTCCTTTCCTTCTTTGGATCCCCTCTGTGCCCTTTCTGTACCATAGTCCATCCACATCTCAAGGTGTCAGCTCTTAACACCTAGGAACACATTTTACATGGAACCATCCCCCGCACACACATACACACTTCTTCAGACACTGAAGAAACAACAGGAGAAATGAACATTATGGTCAATGAAACTAGTAAGTCTAAAAATTACCTGGCACAAAACATCTAGGAAATCTGGAATACTATGAAAATAGAAAAATCTAAGAATAATAGGAATAGAGAGAAGAGAAAAGCCATTTCATATGGCTTTCATATGGCACAGAAAATGTTTTCAACAAAATCCATAAAAGAAAATTTTCCTAGGAGATGGCTATCAAGGTACAAAAAGGTACAAAAGGCATACAGAAAACAAAATAGACTGTACAAGAAAAGAGAATCCATTTGGCACATGATCAAATCACCAATAAGATGATCGTGCGGTTTTTACCTTTGTTTATATGGTAGATTACATTTACTGATTTTCATATATTGCATCATCCCTACATCTCTGGGGTAAAGTCTGCTTCATCACAGTCACACAACTCATTGAACATGAAAAGGTCAAGCTGGTGCACCTACAGAGAACCATCATCCCATGTTCTAGTGTCTTTGGTATGGAAAAGTACTCTTCAGGCTACTAAAAGAGAAACACTATACCAGTTCATCCTCAAAACTTTGATAGTGTCCTGCCTGCAAGATATACTAGTGCACTGATGGAACAAAATTTTGGGGAGAAAACCACCAACATCAGATCTGACTCAAGGCTCACTCAAGGAGATGAAAGCCACACCTGACACTGCTTGGGTGACCAACATTTTGAGACTAGAAAGCCCAGGAATGTAGAGTTCAAAAAAAAAGTAGTAACAAAACAACTCCTAATTACATTTTTCTATAGTCATAGATCAGTGACTTGCTCAGTTTCTTCCTGTAGGAAATGGGAGCAAAAACCCAGGCAAATAGGCAGTGAGAAGCTTTGGAACACTCATCCCTAAATGGGATGTCTTCATCAAAAACTGCTCCCCAAGGATCAGGGAACCTCATGAAAGAGCAGAAAGAGTATAAGAGGCAGAGAAATGGAAAACATGATGGTCATAGGGCCCTCTAAATCAACACGATCAGCACATATGTGAACTCGCAGAGACTGAGGCAGCATGCACAGGGCCTGAACTGGTCTGCATTAGGTCCTTTGAGTATGTGTTATGGTTTCTAGTTTAGTGCTTTTATGGGATTCCTGAAGATATGAACAAGTTGGTCTCCATTTCTTGTTCCTTTTCTTGGGCTCTTTTCCTTCTGTTTGTTTTGTTTTAATTCCAATGTGTTAGGTTTTGTTTTATCTTATTATATTTTATTTTAATCCACTAGAAGCCTGTTTTTTCTCTAGTCAGAGAGAGAAAGGGATGGGAGAAGAGATGGAATAGAACTGGGAGGAGTAGAGCATGAGGAAACTATACTAAGGATTATATTAGGCAAGAACAAAATACCTATATTCAATAAAAGAAAAAATTAAATAAATAAAACTCTGGTATATGGGGAATCAATTGTAATGGTGAATTAGTTAATCTGCTCTATGCTTCAGGCAGGTCCTGCTTCCAGTCACCCACCAGAGCCCTCTGGATTCATGAGTGAAAGATATACATATGCCATCTAATTTTGATATGCTTTGACTAGCTCAATAGTTGGGCATTTCTAAACCTCCCCACAGCTAATAATCATCCCCCTCCACTATTCCTGAGATAATATCTTTTAAAATCTATATTTTATCTTTGCTTCCCTGGCTCCTTCTGGGAAGTCCCCTTTGCTGCCCAATGTGACTAGGCAGCCCTTCCATGGGCTGCTTTTCTTCTTCTACCTACGTTATGGCTGTTACTCCCCCCCCACCCCGTTCCTTCCCAGTGTGGTAAGTTAGATAAGGCAGAAAAAGGGAGATATGTGGGGAAGAAGGAAAAAGAGTGAAGAGGGGAGAGAGAAGGAATGAAAGATAGCTCATCTAAAGCAGCACATTGTGTGTGTACAGTATATATAAACAATTAGAAAGCTGGATATTTGGAGTAGGCAAAACTAGCTAATGCTAACTTGGAAGTCATTCTCATACTACTAAAGTTTTCAGTGTCTGACATAGAACTCTAGCTTGTGAGCTTCATGCTTGATCTTACAAAGAGGTGAGTGTGACTCTCTCTCCCTCCCACTGTTTGTCTTTCAACAGTAGTTTAAGACCAGAGATGCCTTTTTACTCTTTTTCTTAGGCTCACCTTTTACCTTCCATCTTCCATTCTCATTTTTTTTCCAGGTCAATTCTCAATGAATCACAGTGTTTCCCAGCAGAAAGCTACTTAGACTGGACTCCAATCCCAGTTTTCTGACCTTTGAACTATAAAGCTTATAGAAAGACTTCATGTCTTCATTTTGCACCCATCAATGAATAGAACTTTACTGCCTACTGTGACCGAACCATTACTCCAGTGGGATTCAAGAAGAGAAATACAACAGACTGACTTTCCTTGTGAAGTTCACTCCCCACTCTCCAACCCATTAAATGGAAGTAGAACCCAGAATCTAAGCAAGGTTTCTATCATCTAGCTACCTTCTCAGCTGTAATTTTACTTTTAACTTCCAGATCAGGCCCCACTAACTTTCTTGAGCTGGCCTTAGACTCATCTGTACCCAAGGGTAGTCTTAAACCTGAAATCTTCATTCTTCTGCCACCAGAGTAACTAGAACTCTAGGCATATACTGCCAGGCCTGCCTTAAACTCATGTTCCAGTATAGTCCAGATGAATATTTTTTTCTAAAAAAAATAGTTTTGAAAGAAAGAAATGTCCTTGATTTACTTAGCTCAAAGCTTAAAACCTGATAAGTATCCAATCAGTTGCAGCTGTAAAAGGACATCACCAAAGACAGCTGCATGAAGAGGGACGCTCTGGCTCTTCCTCAGAAAAGCACGAGAAGTTACATAACTGTCATTTTCATAGACTATGCCCATGTCAGTCACAGTCCCAAAAGAGCAACCACAGATGGTCACCTCCAGCGCAAGTACAGGCAGGGTTAGCCTAGAGTAGCATCACAACTGAGTATGCAGAGGCCACAGACTTTGACAGTACCCACATCTTTACAGATAACTCTCCTCTTGGTGGATCTAATAAAAGGAAAAAGAGAGCAAGATTAGTGAAGTCAGTGTAAACTCCATGGTAAGTTCCTTGACATCTTCCATGTTTTTCACTCTTCTGTTTATCAACACAGCTATTGTATCCCATTTCTTTCTTTTACACCTAAAATGCTTTCACTCTCTTGCCTCAGATATCTGCCTTTGGTTTCTTTGCCTTTCCTCATACCATTTAAATGTTGCTCACCAAGAGAACTTTTATTATGCACTGCATAAAATAAAAGAGCCTTACCTTCTAGCAGTATTCTATCTCCTTCACTGGGCTAACTTCAGGGCACGTAATTCTACACCAGGATGTAGACTTCTTCTTTCTTTTCCAAGTGACACTGAATCCTGGAACAAAATTGCTTAGTAGCAATTTTGACTTTGTGATCACAAAAGAGACTCTATTATCTACAAGATGTTTTTACCCAACATGCTGCTCTGTGAGGCATAAGGAGAGCACTCAGTGGTAGAGATTTTATGTAGCACACAGAAGGCCTCAGCACCCCGGAGATAAACAACAACAAAGACATTCTGTCAATATCACATAAAACGTCACAAAACATTAAACATTCCCTGTAAGTTCACTAGGACTGTAGAGTCATTGAAGCCTGCTCCTGGATGCCTTAGCAATTAAAGAAACTTCTTGGTCTACTAGTTCTGAATCTCTATTAAATTCTATGTTTATTTACGTTCCAAATGTTAGGTAACATGCTTGTCATAAATTGTGCTTGAATTATTTTTTTTTAGTGGAAATCTTTTTGGATAAGCTTAACAGTCTCCTTTAATTTATCCTCTGGAAAAGTGGTTCCCAAATTAAAACTTGTATCAGAAATACCTAGGAGTCCCTCAAACCCAAATGATTGAATCCCATACTAGCACTTCTGGTTCAATAAGCTTAGGGTAAGACCCCCAAATCCTAATTTCTAGAAAGTTCTCAATGCTGCTGCTGGTCACATTTTGAGAATTTCACTTCATTTCAGTGAAGCAAAACACTCATGGCTACACACTTCTCACCTTCATTCTGATTCTGCCTCAGATGACTCTATAATATAGGAAGAAGAATAAGAGAAGAGACAGAGAAGGGGGTAATTGTAGCATTTACTACTTATTTAACAAACTTGAAAGTTATGGTCTGGGAGTGTGGATGAATACTGCGTTTTAGTTCCATAATGAAATCTGGGCTTCAGCATCATTAACCAATCTGCTTCATAATGAAAATTAATTATTATGGTCATTAGACTAAATGGTTTCTGTCATCTGCAAAGACATAATTGGTACAGAAAATTGTTTCACAAGTATGAAATAATCAATCAGCAAAGCCTGGCTATACTCAGGATTTTCTTTCTCTGCGACTTACCAGTGAAGCCGCCCCAAAGTCACTTTGGAGCTGAACAAAGGTTGGGGGGAAATGTGATTACTCTAACTGGGAAGGGAAGATTCTGTGATTTATCCATTGTAATCTACAAAGCATTCGGTTTTTAAAATCTTTATTTTAAGTGTGTGTGTGTGTGTGTGTGTGTGTGTGTGTGTGTGCACAGATGCCTGAGAAGGCCAGCTGGGAGTTACAGATCCCCTGGAGCTGGAGCTACAGATGGTTTAAACTTCTGAATGTGGCTTCTAGGAGACAATATTCCTCTAGAAGACCATAGTCACTCTTAATCACTGAACTATCATTTCATTTCAGTCCTATACAACACTGTCTTTAAACTAGTGTGGGGTTTGATGAGGATGACTCCATAGGCTCCTATATTTGAACACTTGGATACTGACTAAAGGAACTATGTTGAAATGACTAGAAAGTGCACCCTAACTAGAGAAGGTTATGTCACTAGGGGTGGATTTTGAGGTTTCAGAAGACAGTGTCATTCCTAGTGTCTGTCTCTGTCTCCAATATGTAGATCAAGGTGTAAGCTCTCAGGTCTACCTGTCACCATGCCTTTGCTCCACCATGATGAACTCTAACCCTCTGACACCATAAGCCCTAAATCAAATGCTTTCTTTTTTAAGTTGCCTTGGTCATCATCTTTCATCTCAGAAAAATAAAAGAGTAATTAAGACAAGTACACTCTTCTCAGTTCCAAGGGAAAGACAAACCCACAGAAATTCTGAGATGGACTCTACCAAAGCAGATCTTGCAAATGGGGTACCCTTTAACAAGCTGACAGTAATATAATAACATGACAGATGGAAAGATCATGGAGAATCAGTGAAGGAAGAAATGGCAGCTGTTCAAAGTTGAAGTGCATGAGATGAGTCAAGGAAACGACCAACCTCGGGGCAATACCTGTTCTATGGGCTCACCAGTGTTTGGTGCCCCTTCCTCATCTATACCACTAAGCTTTCTCCTTCTTCTGTGGGACTGAAATGTTGATTGATCCCTTGGGATGGTCAGGAGCCCTTGATTGACATTCAACATTCTGCAAAGACTCCAACTGCATCTTTCATTTGTATCCATTTTATACCTCAATCTTTAGAAATTTAACTCTTCTTCTAATGCTACTTCCAAATATACAGATCTGCCAAATTCTCTAATAGTTACTTATTGGAAACCTACCTCAACAGAGTACAAAACTTAAAAATAGTTATTAATTAATGGGTTATGTGAGGAGAAAGCTTATAAAAATACAAATTCTTTTTTCTCCCTCACTCCTTAATTGTTTAAAATCTAATCAAAGAGACTAAAATAAATAAGAATAATTCTATCGGAACAATGCAAGCTCATGAACCATGCAGTGAGAATATAAAACCAAGTTAATTAGTGAGGAAACTATTTCTTATAGATTAGCATGCAGCAATACCAAATGTAGACACGATGCATCTGTGGGTATAGATAAATATCCCCATGAATAAGGCACTGATTTTAACCCCAATATATTCACAAAACAAATGGATGTTGACATATTCAGAGACAACTGGGAACATTAAAGCTGATAAATAAATTACTAAATTAAGCTGTCTCAATCAAGCATTATTTGTAAGGGTACCATGCTACCAAAGTTTATCACATTTTCTTTGATGAAAAGTTCTTCATGAAGAAATGTGGCTAATTGTGCATTGTTCTAAGTAGTATCAGATGGAGAAGGTAGCAATTTAGGGAAGATTGCTCCAAGGATAACAATACTGAACAAACATATACTAATAATGGGTTAGTGTGGATCCAAAAACAGGGTCAGCTATTCCATGTGTGCTTCCATCCCTCCTGTCAGGGATGAAGAGAAGATATACCCAACCCAAAGCCTGAGCTGTGTACACTCTCTTTTTGGAGCATACTCCATGCCCTGATTGAAGAGCAATCGTTTGACTTTCTGAGGGTTGCTTCATCACTACCAATGACTTGAACACAGAAAAACCAATATAGTGAACGTGCAAAGTCTAATTGTCTTCATTAAACTGAAAAAAAACTGACACATTCATCTATCTCTTTGGGAATTAGTTGCTTGCATATATTTGAGGGATCTGGATGAGTACAGCTTTTAATATTTCCAATTCTTATTGTCTGTAAGAAGTCTTTTATCATCTGGAAGTCTGAATTAACATTTTTGCCTGTACCAGTTTAGTTGTTTTTTTTCCACTGGCGAACTCTAAGATTTTCCTGTTGTTCTTCCTGTGGGGCATGAATTAGCATAGTTGTGCAATGTTTATTGTTTATTATTCCTTTATTTTTTGATGTCATCCCTGAGGATGTCAAATCTTCTTACTAATGTTGGACGGGAGGAGCAAAGGTTTCCATCAACGGGGAGTGAAGGAAGATGTAATATCTGGTAGAAGCCAGCTTTATTTGTGAAGTTGTTTTGTTTCAAATACATTTATAAAGTTGATCTCTGAAGGACTATTTCAATAGCAACTGTACACACACACACACACACACACACACACACAAGACATACACATATTCCGTTATTTCAGCTGTGGAGTCAGCAAAGCAGCTGCAAACAACAGAGCTCCACATAAGGATACTTCATAAACACTGTTGCCACAAGTTTTGTCTTTGGAGGGCAATAGATTTTAGATTCAAATCCTAGCAAGGATCTTCTAGCAACATGATCTTGGACTTTTTACTTGGCCTCTTCAAGGCAGAGTGGCAGTCTCCATGAAATTAAGAGTGAGGGCTGTTCCACCCAGGATCACTGTGGGATACAAATAAGACAGTTTATATATAAGATGATTGACAGGGTCCATGCAGAGCACATTACTAAAATATCCAAATATCATGAAGGAAAAGGAAGCTTTTTAATGATTAGAAAAGCTTGGGAAATTGAATCAATTATGACGATCAAGAGATAGACTATTCTTGTCAGTTACTCAGTCTCCAGTAGAATGAACCTTTATTCTTTCAACCGTTCGCATCTCTATTCATTCAAGTCATTTTGCTCATCATTTTAACAACCTTTCCCCAAGGCTGTCAAAAGACAGGAAGTAAAAACCATTTTAGGACTATTTCAGAGCTATAATACAGGTGGATTGGGGAGACAGTTGAATAAAAAAAAATGGGACATAAGCTATTAAAGATTCAATTATCTCTATTCTTCCTTCCCCCACTTGAGAAAAATCAAGAGTGAGGTAAAAAAAATAAATAAATAAATGACAATGCATTAAAGTGCCTCAGGAAATTCTTTGGGGAGAGTAAACATGCAATCTTAAAGCAAGGTACCATTACATTATTATCACACTGCATTCAGTTAATAAGAGATTAAAGAGTTCTTGTCCACAGCAGCCAGAACTGCTGCTTCAAACTTTCCCACGATTTCTTTGAAATTATTTATTTAAAGTAGGCTTCCATTTAGAACACTTGGAGTAATAGGTTGGTTTTACACTGAAGCTCTCTTGGAAATTGGAAGTGTCTTTAATACAATCATAAAATTAATTATGCACTTGCTTTCTCAGTTTTGTTTCTTCCCAAGCCAAGGCAACCTTAACTCATCCTATTAAGTTCTTAACAAGGAGACTTTAACTGTGGCCCCTCACTCCACTGCATTCTAGGATATACTCTCCAAACTCCTTTCTTCAAATACCCGGTGTTAATCATTATAACAAAACACCTGAGATAATTAGCTTCTCAGATACAAGACTTATTTTGGCTCACTGTTCTAAAGGCCTCGATCCAAATTTCAATACATTTGACCTTTACTAAAATGCAACACTTTGGCAGGAGGGTCTAGCAAAACTCTGTACCATGTGACAAAAAATATCTCATAAGTCTCCACCATCTAGAGGGTCTTGTATCTCTCAAAACCACCACTAACATTTTAGTACAGAGATGTTTGGAGGAGACTGAAAACATTGCAGGAACAGACAGAGGAGACAGTATAATCCCAGGGACACTGGGAGAGATCCCTAAAGAGATCTCCATCCTTCTGTTCATGTACAGATTGAGCTCCACAGCAGACAGTAGGGTGTAGAAATATAGAATGGCCTCAGCCATCACAACTGGAAAAGGAAGGCATATACATCATTTACCATTTTTCTTGCTATTACCAAATAGCTGACAGGGAACAACTTAAGAGAGGAGGGGCTTAGTCTGGCAAACAGAGAGGTTACACTGTGGAGAAAGCACTGTGCCTGGCAAACCTCCCAGACGACAGTGCTCAATCCCAGTAGAACAGGAAGCAGAGGGAACAAGAGTGCTAGCATTCAGATTAATTCTACACCTCTTCTCTTTATTGAGTCTAAGGCCCCTGCCCATGACATGGAGCCACCAACATTCAGCATACATCTCTTCCCTTCAGTTGATCATATCTGGATATTCCTTCACAGAGACACCAAAAGATGTGTGACAATAATTCCTTAGGTAATTCTTAATCCACTCAAGCTGACAATCAAAATTAACCATTACAAAAGGAGAGGAAATAATGAGCTGCGTCAGAAAACCCACAACAGTCCAGGCATCTAGCAGAACAGGGTGCAGAAGGTTGCTTTTTGCCGTCAGTGTTTCCGATCTTGACTCAATCACCAGTTACAGGCGCACATTCAGGAGCTGAAGCTGGTTTGCCTTAGTGCACATGACTGATGACAGAGGTGAGGCCTTCTTTTCATAATACTGAGGTGCTTCATCTCCACTCTCTTCCAGAATCCACTATCATCTCCCTGGAGAGAAATCCACAAATATATGGCTTAATGTTCTTATCAGGACACAGGTGTGATGCTCAAGAGTGAAGACCATTCCTGGCATGATCTCTCTCTCTCTCTCTCTGTCCCCTCTTCTAGTATCACTTCTTTTTCCTAAATCCTTACATACACCAGAGCAGGTGCCATCTTCTTAATCATCCAAGGCATGGAAGAACTACACCTGATCTCCTCCTCCACATTCTGGCTTTCATTCAGTCATTTATAAGCCCTACATAATCTGTCTCCCTAGTAGTTTTCTTAGCCATGTCTTCTTATATTATCGTCTGCTCATACAATTTAAGGTTGAATTTCATTGCTTCTGATAATAATTACATCTGTTTGTCCTTTAAAACTAAGAAAGTGCTAACTCCTTCCAAGATGCCTTTGAGAATTCCCAGCCATGAAGTTCTCTAAAACAGCTCTCTAACCATCTTCATACAATGGCTGACTTGATTGGTCACTTCTGCACTAGGATTTAGGTTGGTGGAAACAAGGTCAAACCTTATATAAGTTTGTATACCAAGATCTAACAGTTTCACAGTCAAAAAGATGCAGAACATGTGTGTGTCAGACTCATCTATTACCTACATATGTGTGGAAACACTGAGCTAACCTGGGCTATGAAGCCAGGAAGAAGCCTCTTCCTTCTCGATGCTTTGGTGTAATCTTGAAAATACACAGAATGGTGGTCTAAGGGAGATGTCACAATACAGGAAAGAAAAGAATCAAAATCAGGTCTCAGGAAGCTAAGAAGGAAATCAAATTAACCAAAGAAAATTAGCGACTACAGTGAGAGATTCATGAAATTAGAAAGAAGAGACAATGTAGAGGGAATAGGGATATAGATGGTTTGTTTCCTAAACAACAGTGGTAATGACAAATTCATGTGGAAGAAAGCCAGGAAAAGATGTGGCCTGATCTAGCAGTAGTTAATGTGGCTAGGGAAAAGAGTTTATTCATTGGAATGAATAAACATGTCGATTCACTAATGTAAATAACAAATTAAATATCTAGGAAGGCATGAATAAATGTTTTTCAAATGCTGACTTCTGAACTTACAACAGTCTATCCAAACTATGGCAAGAGACAGGCAAGATAATAAAGACATGCTTCTGTTCATGTATACATACAAACACACACCAGTAAGAACATATTCACAATTTACTATTTCATTAGAAAACATCACAAGTGTAATAGAAAATTTTATTGAACAGAAAAAAACAGCAGAAGGACTCTGTCCTTAAGAACTGACAGTCATATGTTTAGTAAATTGAAGATAATAAGACTACTGAGGAAGAACGTGAAATGGGCTTCAATTCCGTGCAGATACTATAAATACACAATATAGGGAAATGCAGCACAAAACTCCAGCTTGTGACGCTCCAGATCTTGTTCATCAGCATAACTCCAAACCAAAAAAAAAGAAAAAGAAAAAGAAAAAAAACGGCAAGTGGCTAATAAAGAAATCAAGAAGGAAAGTCTCTAAAGTGATACAGCATGCAAAAGGTGACAAGGAGAGATCATACTGGAGGTTCAGAATTTAGGGGTAAGGAGCCATCTTGAGTGTCATGCCAAATACCATTGGATTCATGTTAGTTCTACAATTTACAGTAATAGTCATTATAATTAGGAAGAAGTTTAATACACATGCAGTGTATTTGGTATAATTCTAACATCTTTAAAGGATGTTTTAACAATACATAAGGAGCTTATGAATTTTAAGAATGCTGTTCCACTGAGTGTTGATGCAGTAGATATTGCAGAAAAAAATTACTCATGGCCTGAGGTCAGTATTTCTATTTTGGTCAAGCTTCAAGAATGGCATATATAGCTTGATCATGCTAACCCTTTTTGTTCTGGGAGTACTTTTATTCCTGCCTATCATGTTAAAGCTTTTCTTTAACAACATCAACATGTTGGCAGCCAAGTACATGGCTTGAACCTGAAAATGGACCCCAGACAGAGTTATTAAATTAACAAGCTGGCAAGCCAAGGATGGGTAAGATTCTGCACAGAGCCTTACCAACCTAAGACAAAAGTGCATTGCTTTTGATAATGCATATTCCATGTTGGGTAAGGAAGGCATTCTTGTCAGAACAACCTAAGACAGTCTCAGTCTTGTTAATTAAATAAAAAAGGGGGAGAGGTAGAGAGCATTTGGGGCTGCTTGGCAAGAATCTGGCATTGGCCAAGGACAAGGAAGTGGGCTTCAGGCAGGAATCTGACATTAGGCTAGAACAAAGAAGTAATTTCAGGTAGGAATCTAAATCTTAGGCTAGAACAAAGAAGTAATCTCAGGCAGGAACCTAAATATTAGGCTAGAGCAAAGAAGTAATTTCAGACAGGAATCTAAATTTTAGGCTAGAACAAGGAAGTAAGCTTCAGACATGAAAATGACTTTGGGCTAGGACAGGGAAGTAGGCTCAGATACTTTGGTCATCCTGATAAGCCCTCAGAAACAGTGATCATTGGAGTGTTCATGTAATTGGGTTTAATGCCTTGCTTGTTCCTTGACTATTTGTGTTTATTGTCTTGCTTGTTCCTTGACTACTTGCATCTATTGTATTGTTAGACCCTCAACTTAGAACTGACCTTAATACATGCATGTAATCAAAATGGTATAAAAGCATAAAGGATGAGGAAGGGTGGGATAGGGGATTCTAGGAAGAGGAAATGGGCAAAGGGGCATCTGTATTGTAAATAAATAAAATATCCAATAAAAAAAGATGAACTGAAAAAACAAACAAGAAAAATAGTAAATTATGGATTATCATATCCACAACTTGAAAGAAATAGACATATAAACACTGTGTTGTTGAAATAAGAACTTCCTACTATGGTACCCCATTTCTTCAAATTTGTAGGTTTTCTCTACTTCTTCTAGTGTATTTTGTCATTATCCATTTCTAACTAGTAGACACTGCTGAGTTCTAGGACATAGGCCTCTGATCTTTAATTCTTCTTCCTCACCAACTATACATTATGTTTAAAGAAATTCTATGATTCGTAGATTTGCTTCTGTGTAGCTTTTTCATAGACATAAGAATTGGACACTGGGCCTCTTCATATTTGAAAGTCATATCTAGTAATACCTTAAAAAATATCTTCCTCTTTTTGTTTATACAGCCTGAATCTAATCCAGATTATCTCCTCTTTATAATAACTAGCCACATCTGAGTCATCCCAGGCACTGCTGATAAAGCATTCCCTCTAAAATTCTTCAGGGCTATCCCTGCTAAAATGCTTTCATGAGTCACTCCAAGAACCAAAATAAACTCCAAATTGCTGACATGCCTTAAAGACCATCCCCTGTTACTAGCGCTCCTGCCATAGTCTTCATCTCCAGTAACTCATCGATGTTCTATTCATCTGATGTCTCTAAAAACACAAGTAGTACTTTTAACACTCTGACTGATCATCTATGCATTTTAAAGGGATGCTACATACCAGACTGAAGATGTAGCTCAGCTGTTAAAAATTTTGCTTAGCATGTATGAAGCCATGGGTTCAATTCCCTAGCACTACAGCACCACATAAATTGAGCATGGAGGTGCATTTAATCCCAACACCTTGGAGGTGGAAAGAGGAGAAGCAGGAGGTCAAAGCTTCTCTGTGAGTTGCAAGTCAAACTGGCTACAGGAGACCTTGTCTTTAAGTGGGAGAAGTACCATGATTCACCATATTGAGTAAATGAAGAAATGTATAATTCAATCACTTGTCATTCTTAATTCAAAATGAACCCCTTAACCATTAATGTTTCAGCTTTCATCAAAAGGCTGGTATTTGCAACCACCTTATCCTGCCTTTCTTATTAACTTAACTGTGTATGCATTACATTTCCTGCCAATTCCTCCCCTCCCCCCAAAAAATCAATCAAGCTCTGCGTGTTAACCAATACTTATACTCTGACTGATCATCATCATTTAAAGGGTGCTCATACGACTGAAATTAGCTCGAAAGATACCAATGCACCACCTTGCAACATACACATGCAATAAACAAAATTGCACACATTGCAGCATGCCCACAATACCATTTGCATATGCACTTGCACATTACCCTTATTTAGATCATATGACTGACATTACTTATTTATATTGAGTTATTATTGATATTAATCACTTTCTATCTTTCCTTTCCTCCTCCAGCCTCCTCTCTCAGGTCCTTTCTTTCCATCCCTCCTATCTTCCACTCTACACATGTACGCATGGATATATGTATGTAACAATAATAATCAAAAAAGGAGGTTATCAGAAGTATACTTTTAAAGACATACATAAGTTAAAAGAAAGGGAAATATTTGACAGATTCCCTTATAAAGCTAAAAGTGTTTGAATTAAAGCTCCCTGTGAAAGCAGGATAATTTTCTGTGAGCTAAAGAAGACTTTTAAATAAATCTTAGGAAAGAAAAGTTGAATAAATATGAAGTATACCTTTTTCTTTGCTAAGACAGTGAATGATATTTAGTCTCTTTCATGCAAACGCATGTCCTTGTGAATTTGGTTCAGTTTCATTAGCTGCTTACACTAAAATCAAATCATATGAACAGCAGTTTCTCTTTCCATCCTACCAGAGTCCCCAGAGCCGGCATCTCTCCAAGAGAAGACAATCTGTCAGAGACTGCACAGTGGTGCCTTGGAGCCTCAATGTGTCCTACATGTGTGAACCGTCAGCACTTGTAATATTTTGGCTTTAACTGAATTGATCTTAAATTTAAAAAAAAAATCACAAAACTTCACATAAAATCTTTATTTCCATATTTTCTTGGGAAAAAATAGAGATCAGAAAAGACTGAGACAAATTCCTACATAGTAACAGTCCCCTAGGATTTTGAGGACCACCTAGTCTCTCTCCAGTTCCTCCTAGAAGAGAGTAAGCTGTCTACCTCCTTGCAGGCTCATCTGACCCTGTCCCCATCCATGATACTCCTCTAGATTCTGTAAGTTTCCATTCCACTTCCTCTTATTTCCAAGATGATCAATTTAAAAAAATGTATTTGAAAAGAGAAGGACACAATAAAGGACAGAATGTAAGACTCTCGATGTCTTTCCAATTCTTTGCTTTGTTTGGTTTGGTATGATTTTGAAATCATTCTCTGAAATAATGGTCTGTGAAAGAAACAGACCAGCCAAGCATCTGGCTCATCTTCTTTCCCTTCTCCATCACATCAACTCTTTTTCAAATACATTTACATAAGAAAAAGATGTTAGAGGTAAGAGAACCATCTCAGGACCCTTCTCCCACAGCTTCCTTGCCTGCGTTATTCTCTTCCTCAACCGAGGAACAATTAGAGTTATAGGGTGATCAAATCATAAAGCCATAGAAGAGACTTACATGTTAGCCATCATTTATAGAAGAAATTCTAGGGATTTACAAAATAGGATGAGGAAGCACCAGATTACAGGCGACACAAGCAATCCTGGAGATGGAAGAAGACATGCTATTTGTCATAATAAGAAGGTAAAACAAACCTAACGTGGGCAAAGGAGGCAAAGGATATTCTTCAAACAGAGCCAGGTGCTGTGAACCAGGTCATTGGTTTCAAAGACATCTTTAGTCAGAGCAGTTTCTTTGACATGTGTGTTTTAAAATAAGCAGTTTAGAAACTTCCTAAGAGTTATGATGCCATGCCTCTCTATGCTGCAAAACAAAAGGAGCCTGTGACTAAGTGGCTGCCCGTGATTTCACCAAGAGTAGAACTCACTGAACCTTTCAAAAGAGCATTCCTCATGGCTTTCCAGGTCTGAGAATGCACTTCATTCATATACTGTAATTAATCAAATAGAGCTAGAGTGAATTCATCAAAGAAGAAAATGGAAATTTATTTTCATATAATTAGCTCTTCTGGTGACCAGTCAGTTAGTTTCTTGTTGTTTTTGTTTGGTTTGGTTTGGTTTGTTGTTCTAGTTCACAGTACTGGCTATATAAGAATATCTAAAGGCAGAATTGACAATAATTTCTTACACCCTGTTCGTCAGCAGGAAGAATAAAAAAGAAAAGATCTTTTAAAAACTGACTTCTATAACCTTGTCTATGAACATCTTTTGAAATTTGCAGATTTGATTCAACATTCCCAGGGAAGTGGCTTTGCCTCCAAACATAAGACTAGATGAACAGATGCATCAACAAAGCAAGGACTTACTGGATAATCAGGACATTAGAGAGGAGAGTGGACTCTCTGGCTTGAGGTTAAGACAATCCATTCAAAATCTTCTGAGAACAAAGAGGGAAGCTAACTAATTTGAAAATTATTGCCATTCTGTGTTTTCCTCCTGAACTACCATCAATTCATTAGTGCCTTTTGAGAAACCCTTACATTTTTCATTTGGCAAACAGATTTTCTCCATTGCTTCATATTGATGGGGGGTAAGAGGGAGTGATCGCTTCTTATGTATAAAGTAAACCATATGAATGTGTAAATTTAGACAAATGGGAAAATAAATGGATGGTTATTATGCAAATAGCAAAAGCCAAATGGATATGTAAAAGTTTTAGACCACAGTGGCGCCTTCTCAAAGAAATGTTCTCTTTGCTCTGGTCTTTGAGCCACACAAGCCTTAGGAATCAAAATCAAGAGATTTAGCGCTCAGCCTTTGACTCATATATACCAGGCACCTCCTTCTTCTTTGGCTAAATTGCACTGTATTGCCCTGTATAGGGGCATTGATAGAGACAATAAAAGAATTAAGGAAGAAAATAGCTATGAGGGTAAACAAAGATAATGTCTTTTTTTCTAGTACACCAGTTATAAATATTAAAAATTCTCTATGGCCCCTGGAGCCCCATGTATTCATAAGAACATGTAACAATACTGCACCTCAAAATTTCAAAATGTTCACAGCAGCTCACTGCCAGCAGTGGAGTCAGTTAATGTCTGACATTACTACTTGGAGTCATGGTAATAAAAGACAGGTGCACGTAAGTATTATTCATGAGATAAGAAGATGAACAAGGGTTATTTTACCCCAAATTTTGCCTATCTCTACTCTTCTTCAAATTACCTTGCCCTTCAGCATCTCCCCAGCCCATGCTTGAAAAGGTCACCTTGGATGGAAGGTCCCTCGACATCATAGACTATGATCTTCCCAGCAATTCCCTCTCTCCCAAATTCTAATGGCTCCTCTTCTCAGATTCCTTCTGTCTAGCAGTTACAGAGCTTCAGCTGATGTCACTAGATTTCCAACATGATCTTACAGCTGGCTTGTCCCTGACCCACATTCTAATTGTTAAATAAATTAATGCTCAAAGAATTGCAACTCTGTGAGACTTCTTAACTTTGAAGTGCTTTATATTTCCACTTGGAACTCTAATTGATGTAAGAGTCATCATAGTGCTACTAAAGTATGCAGATTCTACACCTTACCCTAGACTTTCTAAATTGGGAGCCTTGGAAGTCACACCTAAGAACTCTTTTTCAGTTGACCTTTATACAGTATTTCAAGGTCACAGATCTAAAGCATGAGGTTGAAAAGTCAATGGTCTAGACACTAAAGACAGACCAATCTAACTTGCACTCAGTTTGGGGATAGCCCAGAAGCTAATAATGTTTTTTACACTGGTTAAACAAAATAAAATCTTGAAGATTTAATGACATATAAAACTCTGTTCATAAACAGTTGTTTTTCTGTGTTTTGGTTTTTGGTTTTGTTTTAATTTTCAAGACACTACGAATTTCCTGATCCTTCTGCCTCGACCTCCTGAATTCTGGGATTACAGACATGCTAGTTATTTACAGAGCTGGGAAACAAACCCAAGGTTGTAGGCAGGCAAAGCAAGCAGTCCTCAAACTAACATACATCCCTAAACCCAGAGATAGTTTCACCAGAATTCATCTAAGCCTTGCACTAAGATGGCAGAATTAATATTGCACAGGCTACAAAGCCTAAAACAATTAACCATCTAGTTCTTATAGATAATGTTTGTAAGAGCTGACACAACACTTCAAAGGTAAAGTATTTGCCTGCATGTATGGGGCCCTGGCTTTAGTCCCCAGTACTAGCAAACAAAGGAAGGAAGAGGACCAGGAACAGGAAGAGGAGGAGCAGGAGGAAGAGGAGGGGAAAGAAGGAAGAGAGGGGGAGAGAGAGGGAGAGAGAGAGAGAGAGAGAGAGAGAGAGAGAGAGAGAGAGAGAGAGAGAGAAGAGAGAAGAAAGAAAGAAAGAAGAAAAGAAAGAAAGAAAAAGAAAGAAGAAAGAAAGAAAGAAAGAAAGAAAGAAAATGTTTTCTAATCCTTGGTCTTAGAAAAATATAGTACTGGAATCAATTCCTTTCTAAGATAATTCCCTATTACATATTCAAACCAAAGTTGCTCCCCACAATACACAGATCACTTGTGGCCCTGTGTGTTTTGATTATTTCTGTGATTTGGGGGGGGGGGGGGGGGGTGTCAATGTAAGTATTCCTATGGGCATTTGCATGACTGTCAGGTGTTCAGAGAATTTGAATAGCCAATCGGTGCAACTAGTTGATGTTTCAGCAGCCTGACTTAGAAGCCGATTCTGCTGTGTACTTGTGTATCTTTGAGAGTTTAGCTCTGCCCCTAAATTGTCATGAGGAATAACAGAGAAATCTTTATGAAGAGTATACTGTAAAGTATTCAAAGAAGAGTCACTGGCTGTTAATTTCTTTCCTTTATCTTTATTCCATCTTGCTCCTACCTTTGCTCCTATATGCACTAAAAAGCTAAGAGGTAGGGGATAAAGTCTTCCCTGGGTACTGTCTTCATTGAGCTGAGAGTTTCCAAGCTATTCAGGAAGGCAAAACAAGCCTTGGAAACTCACTAGAGAGCACTGAGCACCGAAGAGGTTTTTATCTTGTCTAACACAATACCCGCACCCTGTGGGCACTCCATAAACACTGACTGAATTGGATTTTATTATGCTGTTAGACCACATCCAATTCTTTTGCTCCCTCCATCATCAGAAAAGCCGGCTCAAAGTGTATGGAAATAAACAATTTACTCATCAGGGTATGCTTTAAAACAAAAACTTGCATGTAACCATTGGGAAACGATGCTTTGATAGATTCTACCCCTGGGGTCTGTTTTAAAACTATAGCTTCAATTTCTCTTTTATCAGTAGACAAAAGTTTTCCAAAAAGCACAAAGACTTTTAGGACTTGCCACACAGCAAACGGCGTGTTTCAGAATCAGCACAGCACTAACAGTTCCACTGATTACAATTGGCTTAGAGACAAATGAAACCTTTCTACAGCCTGAGAACGGGAGATGGGAAATGAGATTAACCTATCACTGGATTCTACTTCTTCAATGCATATTTTTTGACAAAATTAAGATCTACCTGGGGAGATGCAGTGCCCTGACAGACTTTCAGATGTTCGTGTGGTACGCCTTCCTACTTGCCCTTGCCAATAGCTTAAAAGAGAGGGAGAACCAAGCTACATGCCTTTCTTCCATCTCAAAGCCTTCTCGGATCACATGAACGTTGTTTTGCCTTGTCCTGTATATGAGAGTTTTACATAAGATTTTGTTTGAAAATAGGAGTTTTACCAATTTTAAAAAGTCAAAAGCTAGTGACTCATCACCTTGTGTTCTAAATAAAAGAAAAGACACTTCTTCTGCAAAGAGCCAGATGTGAAATTTATTTAAATTTATGTAATTTTTGTTTTACTTTGAATAGACAGATAAAATTATAGCTCGTTATAGTTTACAACATATTTTGAGATTTTATATATATATATATAGTGAAGTGGCTAAATCAAGCTCATTAACATATACATTGCCTCACAACGTCGTCAGTTTTTTTCAGTTAGAGTATTTAAAATGTACTTGAAGGTTAACCACTTTAGACTGAGCCTGTCACAGTTGCTTACCTTCAGCATCATAGATAAAAGCAGCCACAAGCTGTGTGCAAAGTTATAAGCATGGCTCTAGCGAATAAAACTTTATTCATACAAACATAGTGGCCAGATATGACCCGTGGGTTATAGTTGGTAGACAATTAAAAAAAAATTTCTGGATATGCTAAAATGACTAAGCTAGGTCACTAATCGGATAGTTAATGAACTATGGGAATAGGTATGGTTCTTTCTAACACAGTGCCAATTTATCAGACAGGTAAAACAAAATGTGTAAAAAATAACCTGTCTCTGAAAGAAAGTATCTGAAAAGATTGTACTCTAAATATTTCATGAATGCATAGCCCGTAGTTAGCACTACAGCTGGCCACAGTCAAAATCTTGCTATGGGCTTGATCTTTGATTCAGTAGCACCACACTTGCCTAGCATGTATGAAGCCCTGGGTTTGAAATATAGCACCAAAATGAAAAGGAAGTCTTATCTATTCTTATATAAGCCGAATCATAGGGTTTTGTCGACATTGTTCAATAAAAGAATATGTCACTTCTGGCACTGTTCATTTGATCTACACACTGATGGTAAAAATGGCATGCAATGTGTGGTAAGTAAAAACACTCGGTCTCTGTAAACTGTTGGGTTGTGTCTTGAGGTGAACTTTAAACTTGAAGAATTCTCTAACTGGAAATATTCTCGCTCTTCCTTTCCAGTTTGGACCACCTGTCTGTGATGTCAACTAATAGATCATCATCACTTGTATTGGATTATTTTTCTTAAACAACAGGAGTCTCACTACACAATCATCAAAGCACCATTTACCAATATCAAGCTCACCAGTAAAACTGAACAGCTACCTTTGGTGATGTGCTACTCATACCGGCCTCTACGAACATTGCCTAAATGAAGGGAAAGGAAGTTTCAGAGAGCAAAGGCGATTGACATGACATTGTCATTCATTCCTCTTGATAGTTTCTTCCCTACTGAATGCAGTCCGATTTGACCTGTCCCAGGGCATTTGGTTTCTTTCTGACCCTTTCCCTTTACACTATAACAAAAAAAAGGAACTGGAAAAAACCATCAATCAAATCAAAGCACAAGAGACATTCCACATACTCCTGGAAGTCAAAGAACAGATGAGTCAATGAAGAAAGGGAACAACTAAAATTATGATTATGTACAGCTATTCATAGGACAGTGGTAACGAAGAGGGAAGTGGCTTTGGCATACTGTTCCAGCTACAGTCTCACGATGGTTGTGCTGTGCTTTCTCTTGGCCAATCTGATCTACAGACAATAAAGATGTGAAATTTTGTTAGGAAATAATTACAATAATTTACAGTGCAAAGAACCATAAAATATCCATCTGAGTTTTAAAGCAATTTAAGGGAACCAGTTCTCATTTATGGATTCATGCTTCCTTACACCACAGAAAAGGGAGCTACTGACGCCTAACTCTCTGCCCTTGCCTTTATTTGCAAAGAAATAATCAGTTATCTACTGTATATATACTATGGAATAATGAGATCCTAAACCTAATGCTGATCATTAAAGTCACCCAGTGAGATATGTTGATATCATCTATGAGAAAACTGAGGGAGTTAGTTCCCTAAAATTAATTTGATTGGCTACAATCCAGGTCCGGTCTTGGGTTTTGCCAGTCTCTGCTTCAAAGTGTTATCTGCTAAAACAAGAGTCCTCTTCCACACCAACTATGTATGCTATAATTACGGTCTTCCAAGGAATTTCTCTTTGATTTTTAGCTTCTTTTGCTCATTTGCTCCCCTATCTTCTAATGGATGGTGACTGAGAGGCCAAAAGTGTGTCACGTTGAATATTCTTCAAGATTGTTCAAACAGGTTAAGATAAAAACAAAATGGAACCCTTTAACTTTTATTTGACTTTGCTTTTAATTTTCAGTGCATAATTCTGGGTGGGTTCTAATCTCTTCTGAATGAAGTAGCTTTTGATTTCTGTGAATTCCCTGATATTTAGATCATAACGACAGTAAGTTTATTCTGTCTAGCTCTTCCTCACTGGCTTTTACAACCACCTCAGACTGGCACTGGTGCCCATGCACAGGAAACCCACCTTTATCACAGACTCTTCTTAGTAAGTCTTTTTGAAAATTTTGCTTCCAGGGTAAGCTAATTAAAAGGTCTTCATTATCACGTTTCCACATTCTTTTCCTTACTGTATGTCATGGTTAGCACCTAGTTAGCACTTCTTTACTTATCTCTTTGCACATACACCCTTCCTCACTACACTTACTAGACAAAAAAAAAAAAAGGAAGGAAGGAAGGAATGAACGAACGAACTACCATCGCTCACAGAAATCAGCCATGGGCTATAGGGAAATGAAGGAGGTAAGCAGACTTCCACTCAACTGAACTAATAGAGATCCTTTCACTCCCTAGAAATGGAAGAAAACTGTTACCCAGCTTCATCTAGCCTCTCCTGCATACACACACACACACACACACACACACACACACACACACGTGCATGACTGTTTGGCTTTCAATGAAGGATAAGCCCATCCATCTTTTTCCTGCCAGGTATGTAAGTGATACATGGAAACATAGGCAGATAGGTATGTGTGCACACATACGTGCTGGTTTACATGCTGACTTCCAAAGGAAAGCTGAGTAACAGTGTTTGCAGGATAGTTGAGAGCTTCAGTACAGGAAGAGCAATATACTTGCTATAAGCAACAGAGATGAAGCCACCACGCGCACACATCTGGTGCTTACCATGTGAACAGCACCATCCTCATTCAAGTACTTATAAGGACACGGAGTAACTAAATTTTCAAAGTGGTGGAAGGGAAAATGGCAAAGCCATTCTGAAATATATGTTAGCACTTCCATATCCAGTTAAACATGTCATTTATTGTGTATGCATACAAAGGGTGAATTTACTATATTTATAGTATACCTTCAAAACAAAACCTACTTTGACACTAACAATAATGACACCTTTGCCCTCAACTGTTGAAAAAAAATTTATGGAAAGGAAATACAATTTTATTTTTCCTAAACAGATAATCAAACTAATTTTGCAAACTATATTAATGAAAGATATAGTACATTCTCAATTCTGGGTGACCAAATTCTAACATTTTCCAGGGCTCATGGAATAAGCTGTATTTTCTTTTTCTTTTTTATTTTCAGTAGTTTTGTATGTTTGTTTGAATATTTGCATAAATATGTGCATATTTATTCCTCTCTATGAGGTCATTTTTTTTCTTTTTTATTCACTTTACATCCAGATCGATGCCCCCTCAAGTCCCTCCTCCCATAATTTCTCCTTCCTCCCCCTCCCTTCTCTGACAGTATAGAGACCCCCCAGGTATTCCCCAACCCTGGCATATCAAGTATCCGGAGGGCTGGGGGAATTCTCTCCCACAGAGGCCCAGCTAGTAGAACACATCACATATATAGACAACAGCTTTCAGGATAGTCCCCACTCCAGTTGTCCAGGACTCACATGAAGATCAAGCTGCACATCTCCTACAAATGTGCAGGAGGCCTAGGTCCAGCCCACGTATGCTCTTTGGTTGGCGGTTCAGTCTCTGAGAGGCCCCAAGGCTCCAGATTAGTTGACACTGTTGGTTAAAAACTATATTTTTTAATATAAGTCAGCGGAGAATAAATATGTAAAGTGTTGAGTGGCTCACCAGCTTATCATATGTGGTCATAATGATACCTTTCATTCGTGCAAAGTAGTTTATACTAAGGTAGGCAAATGAAGTATGATTAATATTGAATATGCCTCTGGACTTGCCAACTACCCCGGTGAACTTTATATAAGTAATATTGTCTTCTCGCCAATGTTTCGAAGCAGGCAGATTTCTTATTGCAGATGAGGAAACAGAAGGATCATCCTGGAAACAATAAAGACTGGAGTCACTAGGGTTGGGCTGATTGAGAGAGAAGGATATTGAATACTGGGTCTTGAATACTATAAACATCAGAAACAAGGAAGGTACCTGGGGTGGGAAGATGCGGCTAGGTGCAGAGCCATAAGGTACAGCAAAGGCATAAGGCATAGCAGGAACTGTGAGTAAAGGAGCATAGTAAAAAATGGAGGTCTTCTTTAGGAAAGTGTAGGCCACAGTGGAGGATCGCAAAGGATGGCCTGATAGCCTTGGGGTTGTTCTCTTAATATAACTAGGCTAGAGAAAGTTGATTTAAGAGAAGCAGTCACTAGGGAGAGCTAAGGTCATCATAGATGTTTCTAGTCAGACCCCCACTATCCCATCCCATTCTGGCTGACTCTCATTCTTTCCCTTTAGGTAAGAAAAATCCAAGAGACTAACTCTTTTAAAAAACTGTTTAAATGATTAACAAGCTGGCGGGATTAGTGTTTCTACACAGTCTACTGTGGCTACTTGCCATAAACTTAATGTCCATCTGAAGAAAACTCCTCTTAATTCATTTTATCAATGATATTATTGAGACTAGAAAAAAGTAAATGATGAGTATTAATATCCTATGGCTGGAAGAGGTAGATTGGAGACCAAAGTCCAAGGACACATGGCCCTTCTTTGGGAGCACATAGTGGGAAGTTCTTAGAAATGATGTGGCCTACCTCAGGGGCTCACATCATTAGGGTGCTTTAGACATTCTTCTGAGAAGATCGTCATGTAACACAGAAATTGGGAGTACTCGATAACGACTTGGGAAGAGAGCAAAGACTCAAATGTGTATAAATAGCCTAGGACGAAATTCTGGATCTCAAGAATCTGACATGGGCCAAGAACAAGGAAATGGCTGCTTGGCAGGAATATGACATTGGCAAGGACAAGAAAGTGGGCTTCAGGCAGGAATCTGACATTAGGCTAGAACAAAGAAGTAATTTCAGGTAGGAATCTAAATCTTAGGCTAGAACAAGGAAGTAGGCTTCAGACATGAAAATGACTTTGGGCTAGGACAGGGAAGTTGGCTCAGATATTTTGGTCATCCTGATAAGCCCTTAGAAACAGTGATCACGGGAGTGTTCACAGAATTTTGTTTATTGCCTTGCTTGCTCTTTGACTACTTGTGTTTATTGTCTTGCTTGTTCCTTGACTATTTGCATCTATTGTATTGTTAGTTCCTCAACCTAGAACTGACCTTAATACTTGCATGTAATTTAAATGGTATAAAAGCAAAAAAATGAGGAGAAGGGATGTGATAGGGGGTTAATGAGGAAGGATGGGGAAAGGGGATAACATTTGAAATGTAAATAAATAAAATATTGAATAAAACAAACAAACAAAAAACAAAAAAAGCAAAACAAAAACATCTTGGTAAACCAAAGGGGGAAAAAAAATCTGGATCTCACTGACAGAAACATGCACTCTTCAGAAGCAGGCTGTTCAAATGAACTTTGACATGTCCCCAAAGATCATGAACAATTATTTAAGCATTGAATTTTGATTGATGTTTACATTTTAAAATCCTGATGAACTTTATATATGGAATGTTGTCCTCTCAATAACGCTTCAGAGCAGGTACCACTCACCACTGCAGATAAGAAAACAGAAGTCAGAGAACAAGGGATAGACCTTATTAGGGAGAGACCTTGTTGTGGATAGACCTTTTCTAGCTATCTGCATCTTTCATGGACATTTTCACCAGCAATTCTCTGTGTATCTTGGTGTCTGCTTCTCAAAGATATCAAGGACTCAGCTCAAGCAATAAGCATTGTCAAACTTGCCTTCTCCTGTGAACCAGCCCTTGGAAATACCACAAGAAGGTATAGACTTCAAGCCTTCAATCCCTACCTCCACTATGGCTCAAGTCTTCATCTCTTTCTTTACCATCTCAAAGCTTATGGACCCCCTAAACAAGAAGGTAAGGAAGGATAAACATTTGAAAATAAGCTAACCTATCAATAGACTTCAAATCACAGCATGTGCAAAGACTGAGTCTTCAAGTCCAAAGTTCCTATGCCAGGGAGGATTAGCTTTAATGAATTCTCATGAGTCCTTGAGCTGCTTCCCAACCCTAAGAACTTAAAAGTGACTACTATTTAATAATCAAAGAAAAAAAAAAACCAAAAAACTGAAACATCCTTGTAAATAATAAAATAGAAATAACCCTCCCCCCAGCTCTCCCTTGCATTACAGCAACATCTGTTAATGGTGATAACTAAGGGCCTAGTTTTATTGTTAGTGTTCTATATTTAGCTATGTACACTTGCTGTTATTGTTTATTTCTTAGTCTTGAAGATGCAGAAAATGAATGCTGATAATAATACACATGTGGTGACCATAAACATCCACTGCTTTAAATATCTCATTATGGAGACTATAATTGATTGAAAACCGTGCTCTTAAATTCACTGCCACATTCATAGTAAGGCCACATTTCCCACAAGCTTGTCACAGTCAGTGACTAAGCCCAGCAATTGTGCTAAAAGAGACCCCAGTCGGTGAGGTGTGGGGCTTTACTCCAGAATATTTAAGCTCAGGGTTCCCTCCTAGCCTGGCTACAAATCTTAGAAATGGACTCCAGTCTGTAATTTTTTTTCTATACCACCTGCTTGACCTCTCTCCCTCCCAAAGGTCAACCCTGCAATATGTTCTTAAGGCTCTGCCCACCTTCTCTGCACCTTTCTCCCATGGACAATTTTCCCCAGTAATTCTTTGTATATCTTGAAGTCTGCATTGCAAAGAACTCAAGTGTTTTCCAGTCAAGAAGCACTATCAAAACTTGTCTTTTACTGTGAACTAGCCCCTTGCAAATACCACTAAAAGGTACAACCCTCAAGGTTTCAATCCATTTCTTAAAACAACTCACTGTTGTTGCTTTCTTAACAAATATTGTTGACTTCAAGACTCTATATGTGGACTTTGGAAATAAGTAATAAGAACTCTTTTTAGTCCATTAAGTGCTTATGTTCCTTGGGTTCTGGTCTAAAGAAGATCTGATTGAGTACGAAAAGCAAGAAGATAGCCATAAGCTGAGACCTTCACTCTCTAATCCTGGATATTCCTAGTACTAACCATGTGACTTCATTCAAGCCAATTAACCCCTCTGAACCTGTTTCCTCTATAACATGGAGATAATAATATCCTCCTTGCTAACTTCAAAGACTGCTTTAAGGATCAAATGATTTAATTATGTGAAAGTGCTTACAAACTAGAGCACTACACAAAAGTAGGTTATTATAATTATTGTCTTTGAGATGGTAAATGTAATTGACCAACTTTATTCACATTTCCTGGGGAACCAGCCCACAGATACAACAAAGCAATTATATATTAAAATGTAGACCACCCCATCAGAAGCAAGGTAGAAGCCACCAGAAAAGTATAAAGATGTTACACGGCAAGCTACATGAGCAAATCTCAGATGGCCACAAGAGAGCCAATCTTAGTAGCCTCCCAAACCATAAGCCAAAAGCTCTCTTCAAGTCCCATTACCTCATACAGATCACAGTGAATATAAGACACTGGTGTAAGTGGAAAAGGAAACACCTCAAGTATAAGGTGCTTCTCAAACCACAGTTATTTGAACAAACCTTAGAACCAAAAATAATCACTCCAACCAGCTTGATTTGGGGTAAAATAATAAATCTTACCACACTAGTAACTCAAAATTTTCTTTGGTTTGGTTATAAGTGACTTTTCACGAGAATAAAAGAAGAAAAACATTCTCTAGGACCTAAGAGTATATGTGAGTATATGTTCAACTTTCACTCCCAATATTGTGGTTGAATTCAGGTATTTCTGCATGACATTAAAGTTGGCATAGAAAAGGAAATGGTTTATATGTACAGAAGTATAGGCTAATATACACCATAACTAACTTTATAGAACTAAAACCTATGAAAATTTTCTTTACAGTACCTTTAATTATAAAAAACAGTAGCTTCCATTTAAGTTACAAGCTCTCAATCAAAGAGCTTCATAAAAATTTCCCTTTTTCCTGATTAATTGCTGAATAACTATCTTCCAGGAGGAGGCTGCCTCCTTTGCTGCCTTCATGTGAAAGCAATGCTTTCATGATGCTTAGACTATGTCAAATGATCTATTCCTTTTCGCTGAGCTTTGCCTTGGGGCTCTATTTCATTACCTACGTAAGTCTTTCCACATACGAGTTAAATGTTCACACCTATCCATTAAATATGGTCACCATGCAAAAACATCATACAACAGAAGCAAAATCTCCTTCTCCATCTTTTCCAAGCTCCCTTTCTCTTCTTCCTTCTCTTCTTGTTATTCACACTTCCCCAACAGAGGGAATACTTGCAACCTAACATACTAACAACAGACAGCCTTACTACTCTGAAGCAAGTTTGAACCAGAGCAAAGCAAACAACTTGCTTCATCCACAAGATTTATGACATCCTTTAAGAAAATAAAAAAAAAAAAAAAAAAAAAATGAGAGACCTAGTTCTCTGAGATGATGTCAAGTTCCTTTCCTGGACTGGTAATCTCTAAAACCCAACTGAAGGGACATGTCAACTCTTCAACTGTTAGGAACAGTGATGTTAGGTCAGTATTGGCAAACTGGCCTCAAGTATACTCTTTCTAAATACCAGGAAACCCATCTCAAACACCAAAGGCATATAAAAATCCAGACCAAAGCACTGGGAGGCCTATGAGCTTCTACTCATAGAATGTTCTGGAACAAGAACAAAAAGAGGTCTAAGGTGATTAAAAGTCACATTTCTTCATCTCAAATGCCTTGCAGGGAGAACCAGCTTTCATCAGGTTTTCCAGGCTGCCATGTCCCAGATCACTCCCCCATGAGCCCATTTAAACAAAGTATCTAAATAAATACAGACAAATGCAGTCTTAGTGGGGTTGC
This sequence comes from Mastomys natalensis, assembly GCA_021653895.1. Lineage (NCBI taxonomy): Eukaryota > Metazoa > Chordata > Mammalia > Rodentia > Muridae > Mastomys > Mastomys natalensis. Next base: position 405,499 of record JAJTUV010000040.1, on the reverse strand, counting down.
ACTTCCAAATTAGACCCTGTGAACTCACTTATGTGCATGCAAATAAAATGTCATGCTCATCAGGGGAGCATATTTTGGCATCAAGAAGTATATGGTAAATGGCACATAATCTGATTGAGAGGAAACATCTCTATGCCTCAGGAGTTTCAATTTGGCTGAATCTGTTTGTGATGGAATGAACTGTATTGTGGACACCACAGCAGAGACAAACTTACCCTTTAGCCTGCAACAACACATAGTCTTTTCTCAACACCATAGGTAGTCTTGCCTATTTTTCCATCCATTCACTCAAGCATCAAGTGAGTGATTCTACAGTCCGACTATGATCAGGGCACCATTCTAAAACAAGGATTCAAGGTTAACAAAGGCCAATAAAACAATGTTCCTGACCTCTCCTGGATTCAAACATAGTGTGTGCACACTTCTCAATCTATAAAGAAAAAAAACAAACAATTAAAAGCAATAATGTACATAGATGAATATAATAAAAGCTTACCACGTAATCAACATTTGATAAGTGTTAAATGTGTATGGTGTGTTAATATGAATAATTCCTAATTATCCATGGTAGCACATGCAGAGTGCTAGAACTATTAGCAAGTGGAAGAAAAGTTACAAAACACAGAATATGGTCTCCCAGTGAAGGAGATATTTAAGCTGGATTAGGGAGATGTTAGGGAAAACTGTATGAAGAGAGAAAGACATCCACCAATTTAATGATGTGATAAGTCACAGGAGCTAGAGCAGCAACTGCGGAAAACCTTGACTGTGTTTACATCAGGCTGCTTGATTTATATAACCATACAAGTCTCTGAAACACAAGCAAATAACAAAGTTCAATGAAGCCAAAGAAAACCAAGACTGCACGTTGAGGAAAGATCATTCATCACTAATCCTACAACACCCTCCTTACAGGTCAGTCCTTAGAGTCGTGCTGAAAAACAATATACATTAAATGGAATAAGGTTCATGAATTTTCCAAAAAGAAGCCTGATAACTCACCAGGGATAGAATTAAACAGTCAACAAAAGACAAGAGCAAACGGAAGATGCTTTCCTTGAGTAGTTCTAACAGCAGAATAGAAGCACCAGCTAAATAAACACCAGTGTTAAAGCAAAATGTGTAACCAGATAAGATCACACTGTGCTGTATTTCAAATAATTCAGTTCAAGAATAGCATCCCTTCAAGGAAGCGCCAAATGAAGAAAACTGCTCTAGCGAAAACAAATGCCCAGACAAAGGCAACATTCAGCTTGGCCTTGAGACAAAGTTGTAGAAACAGGTATTTCTTAGGATTCTGTGAAATGGATGTTGTAAAGGGATATACAATATATAGTCAAAGGAAGACTCCCAGAGTATATGACCATGATTATTACTATAGTCACTGCTGTTTTGTTTTATTCTGTTTTCAGTCCTGGGGGTGAGGACAAGTTTGAGGAATCCTAAGCTCTACCATTGAGCTAAACTCAGCCCCCTGCAGAACATTTATCTCTGAACATATAATGACTCCAAATGAATGAATGCAATCTACCTTAACAGAATTTGCTTGAATTATGCTATAAAATGACACTTGTCTGTTTCTCTTCCAGAGAAGGTAACAATTCTCAACAGTCTTCCCAGCTGAGATGTGACAGTTTGACCTGTAAACTTCATCAGGAGTATGACTACCCACCCCGGAAACACGTTATCTTCAGAGCCATCCAAATCTGATAGACGTCCAGATAAAATCAGGAGTTCATCTAATTTAATACAGAAATAAAGAGGCCCCTCCCTGCCCTAATTCAAAAGAAGTGGTGCTCACTTAAACATGTTTCCCTAGTATGTGTGTTTAACATTCAGTTTGAACTGAGTGTTGGTCTTTTTAGCATCAACTTATCTGTATAAATGGGCATTTATTTCCCTAGGGGCCATCACTTGGCTTGACTACTACACTTCACTAGAGCAAATACTTGCGCAAATGAAGAAAGATAATAATAGTACTCTTAAAATCAGTTACTTTTTTTCCTCAAAAATAGAAAGTTTATTGATTTCTATAATAAGAAAAAAATGAAGATTACAAGAAAACAATGTCCTTATTTATTTCTTCACAGTGAAATGAAAATTTCTCCACCATTGTATCTTTTAGCCTTCATTAAAAAAAATAAAAAAATAAAAAAAAATTACCCCTGCCTATGAAAGCAGTGTTATAAAAACATAATAATGACAGTCAAGGATTTCTGCTCCTAGGAAGATGCAAGAGATATGAACAGTCAAAACCCTGGAAGATACGTATAAGATAAATAAAAAACAACTGTGAAAGAGAAAGAATGAAACAAACATCAGGGACCTTGGGCCACAGGCACTGTGCAGAGCTCCCAGGCTTTGTCTGGCTTCCTATATACAGACTTGGAGCTGAAAGAAGCTAGCTATCAGCCTGGGAACGAAATGAGCCCGACGAAAGTAACAATGTTTTCTCTATCATCTAAGGGGCATGTTAGGAAGACAAAACATTCAGACAGGAACTGCTCTGTTCCAGCAAAAGACTGCAAACATATAACAGGTAAATAAACAATAGATCCATCACTGTGCACTGCAGCAAAGAACTAGCAGAGAGACACCCAACCCAACCCCCAATGCTCACACCTGGCTAAGATGTAGCACTTCAGTCCCCCCATAAACCTAGACAAGCCATTAACAATGCTATACAGAATATACATTCCTAAGCACTAGAGAAAAAAATTGAAATAACACTGTATAAATTTGTAAGTAATCTACAGAAAAGCAGGAAAAATAAACAAAAAAAAAAGAGGTTTTGAGAAAAATAAAAGAAATTGTGAAAAAGCAAGCTTGAGTCAACGGAAAATATGTATTAAATAGAATGGTCTCATTATACATAAAGTAGATTAAAACTGTCATCCATATATATGCTCAGTTAAAAGATCACAAAAGGATAGCAAGAATAGAACATATCTACATGGAATAAAGAAAGCTAATGGACAAAGAAGACTTCAGAACAAAGGATACTACCAAAGACTGAAAAGAACATTACAAGCTCATAAAAAAAAAAAAAAAAAAAAATGTTAGGTTACCATGAAAGTAAAACAGTCTCAAATGATTATTATAGAAAAGAGAGAAAGAGAAAGACAGAGAGACACAGACAGGTGGGAAGATTAAATTGACCAGGAAAGCCCAAAATTAGACCCAAATCTCTCTCTTGAGAACATCACTAAAGAGTTGAGGCACTCAGTATCTGCAAGCAGGGACCAAATTACCATGTATTAAATAATCAATCTGCAATAGAATACAGATCATTTCCAGTATCTATGAATAATATATGAGACAGACTCTCCTAAGGTATAGAACATATCTTTACAACTATGAAGGGACCAAACTCATGCAGGGCATCCTCCAGCAACAACAGAATCAAACTAGAAATTAATAATAGGCAGATAAGATAACTTCCAAACACATGGAAAGTAATTCGCACTCTTAAAACTAAGCAGCAGGTGGGAAAAGTAGTTTCAAGGGAAAAGGTTTTAAGACGCATTGAACTGCATGGAAATAAAAATAGAATCTGTTAAAAATTTGAGCAGCATCATAAAAGTAGGGCTGAGAGGAATTCCTTAAGACCAAGTGTATACATTAGGAAAGAAAGAAAAAAGAATAGAGGAACCATCTAAATCAATAAACATCTCCCGACCTAAAGAACCTGTTGAAAGAAGAGCAAACTAAAGCAAATAACAGATGAAGTGCGGAGACAGGAGAGAGTAGGAATCAATGAAGCTGAAAGCAAGAAGGCAAGAGTTACATAAACAAAGAGATGCTTCTTTTAGGAGATCGATACAATTCTTAAATCCCCAGCAATGCAGACAAAGAAAAGAGAGGACCTCAAATTAGCAATATTCAGAGTAAAAGGGTAGGTCTCAGTACAAACACTAAAGACATCAGAAAGCTAATGGGGAATAGTACAAGCCATTCTGAATACATGGAGAGGCAACTCTGATGACATAAAAGAACGCTCGGAAAAACACAAACTGTCAAAGCCCATCTAACATACACTAGATCATTTGAACGGCCCTATACTAAGAAGGTTGAAATTATTATTCAAAAAGCAAAAATGAAAGTAAATAGTCAAACTAGGGTAATTTTTCTGTTTTGAGATGACTGAAAAGTTGAACACAATTTCTTCCAGAAAGAGTAGAAGAGGCAGAAAGGAAGGCATCCCAGTTCATTTTAATAGGCCACTATTATTCTGATACTCAAACTAGTCACAGACAGTACAACGTACCTAGACATTGGAAAAGTAAACATTCTTAACAAAATAGTAAGTTGAAATTACAGAAAAATTATCATATTACCATGACCAAGTAAAGTTTACCTGGGAAAATGTAACTAACTCATTTCATTAGTAAATAAAAGAGGAAAATTATGATTATATCAATCTTCCAAAAGATTTAACAGAATTCCACATTCACATGGATAAAAACTCATCATGGGAAAAAAGGCAGGGTCTGCTGTCAAAAGACTGTCAGCCCAGCTGCTTGAGAGGCTGAGGTCGGAATAGGACAACCCGGAGCCTTACTGGGGCTTGTATCCCAGTCTTCCAGGTCCATTAGGCCTGGTGAGCTGGAAGCCCTGTGCAGTGCAGAGAGCTGGCTGTACAGCCAGCAGCAGACCCTCAGAAGAAAGTGCATCACGTAGGACTGCTTCTTCCTCCATAGCTCCTGGATGTATTCATTTGCACCCACCTTGGCTCCCCTGCTGGCTGTAGCCAGATGAAAAGAAGTCTTTCTCCCATAATGTCTTTTTGGGGCAGGGCTTTTTCTGTCTTTAAAAAACAAACAAAATAAAACACAAGGGTGGAGGGGAAAAGACAATTCAATTTTTAAGGGTAACTAAACCCACGTACACTAGTAGAAAAAAAACACACTGATTTTATTTGCAAGTGACATAATCTACACAGAAAGCCTACAAAATGTGTAGCCAAGAGATAATATTATTTCAACAATGTGGTAAAATAATAACCACACATTCAAAAATTCATTTTAATTCTACATGGTAGCGATGATCACACAGAAACCAAGTTTTAAAATATAATAAAATATTTGAGTGTTCAAAATGAAATACTGAACTGTACGTTTATGAAGGCCTGTGTAGGGTTTAAATATTCAAAATTGTAAAGTGTCATTCAAATAAAACAAGGAGTATCAATGTAAAGGAGAACACAAGAATATTCATACAGTGCAAGCTGGAACACAATAAGCCACAATTGCCCCAAAGACACATTCATGTCCCATCAGTGTTACAGGAAAAGTGACTGTATATACACAAAGGATTGTGCTACCGGGTTTGTATGATACTTTGAAGAATTTAGAATTCTCTAAACTTTTTTGAAAAAGAAAAGAATAAATGGAGATGAATAAACCGATTCAATTTCAAGAACTATTACATGAGTTGGCTAAGAGTGCTTTCTGCTTTTGAAGAAGTTGGTTCCCAGCACCAACATCAGACCGCTCACAACCACCTTTAATTCTACCCCTGAAGGATGAAACAGCTTGTGGTGACCTCCACAAGCATTCTCTCACACATGGCATGTGCTCACACAAACACACATAGATTTAAAAATAAATAAAATGAATCTTATAGAACTACTATGTAGCTAGAGTAATTGGGACTGGTATTAGCAGAAGAATAGCCATAGTGGTTAATAAGGCAGAATTCAGAACTCAGACATACACAGACATGACCAACTAATTCTTGTTAAGGATTCCAAAGCAATTCAGTGCGGGGAATGCTGTTTTCAATAGATGGAAACAAGACAGAGGAAGTCGTGGGGGATAATATAAACGTGAAACTCAGATTCCCACCATGTAACAGCTCTGGATATCAGCTTTCAGGTTACTTTGTGGACAGTGAGTAGTTTCTATACTATTTATTATAACATTTGTACATACAACGAGCTTAAACATTTTTATTTATAGTATTTAAAATTATTTTCATACAATGTATTTTGATTATATCCTTTTCTTTCCCCTAAATCATCCCTGTCCCTCCCAGCTTCATAGTCTTTCTATATCTCTTTAAAAAAATAATCATAACCCAAATAATGGTCCCAAGATGGGAGGAAGTGGAGTTGACAACCATGGAGAGGTTAAAAAACAGTCCTTGTACCAGCTCTCATCTTTCTCTTTCTCTGTCATTTCTCTGGGCCTTCTCTGACCTTTTTCATGTTCCCTTTAATCATCCCTGTCTTGTCTATGTAAGGGCAACATTCTTCTTTAAGGGCTGTACACAGTCAAGAGATGTACACAGACTTTTCTATTGTAGAAGAATAAATCAAGTCCGATAAAGTCCTTTGCAATTTTTGGAGATCATTTTGGTCCCGGGCCTTAAATAGGCTGACTAACTTTGTGATACAACAGATAGATAATTTGGTAGCAAAACCTACTCAGATACATTATCATAAGTTAGCTATGGAGGACCACGAGACTCAAGATGAGGTTGTTACTTTATCCAGGGTGTTCCTCAAACCCATCTCTACCCAACCTAAAAGAGGGGACTTCCACCCCTAGACCAAGCAGAGAGAGGCTACCTAGAACCCTCTCTGACTGGCGATCTGAATTCTTGCTTAGGCTGCAAGGCTAAGCACTGCAAGGGAATATAAATAAAAGTTAAAAATATCTATCTGGGTTCCCTGAGGGACAAGCCTGACTGCATAGGGGTTGATGTCAAAAGTATCCCCTCTCCAGGAAAAAGACATCAGAATGGGTATGACCCTCATGCCTCACTGGACAACGACAGGAGGATGTGAGCCATTACAAGGTCCCCTTCAATTATTGGAGGTCAGGCCTCTATCCCCACCTTCACAAAATAAGCATCGCCAAGGCCCTTCTATACTTAGAGAAGGGAGGAGATGTCAGGAGCAACCCTGCATATACACTAAAAGGCCTAAAATCAGCCATAGGCCTAAAGTCAGCAATAGGTCTGACATACATACATGCTAACACAAAGTCTTGGGTCTCTGTGGAAAAACACTGAAACAGAAGGCTATAAGCTATTGTAAACAGGCAGCTTCTGTGGAAATTTACCAGCCAGAGTAGTCATAGATCTTATAAATAGGCAGCCTCGGTGGACAGTACCAACTTAGATAAGGACAAGTGAATCATAGGCAGAGCCATAGTGACCTGTCCCCTAAACCTACACCCAGCTGATACCCTGTTCTGAAAGGTATCTGTACTCCCCCTGAACACCTATGCTCCAGTGCCATTCCCTTACCCACATCCTGCCTTTTTGTGTTTATAACCTCTGTGTAAATAAGTAAGTAACGATGTGATTTAAATAAGGAAATAAATAAAATTAAAAAATATAATAATATCATAGCCGGGCAGTGGTGGCACACCCCTTTAATCCCAGCAGAGGCAGAGGCAGGCGGATTTCTGAGTTCAAGGCCAGCCTGGTCTACAAAGTGAGATCCAGGACAGCCAGGGCTACACAGAGAAACCCTGTCTCGAAAAACCAAAAAATAAATAAATAAATAAATAATAATAATAATGATAATAATAATCATGACAAAAAAATACCAAATCAAAACAAACAGAAATAGTATACACATACAGAGAGAGAGAGAGAGAGAGAGCAACAGAGAGAAGGAAAAAGAAAAAAACATAGAGTCCATCTCATGTTAGTCAGCTACTCCAGATCATTGTATGGGTGAGGCTTGGCCTAGATTAAAATAAAATTTTTATTAGACAAACTTCTTGAATGTCTTAATTGGAGAAAATTCTTAAGAGTACACTAATATTTGTAATATACTATATGTTAATAATCAATCAAAAGGGAGGTATGATTTCTTTAGTAAAATGGTATGATCATCAAAGGAATTTCTCAAGGCCTTCCTTCCAACGAGCTGGGTTTGGACTGACTCTTGAAAGATGAAAGGCATTTGCAGCTTTCTATACATCTTTACAGCGGGAGAAAAAGTCAGTTTAGTAGTACTGAGTCCATGAAAAAAGGTTGTACAGTTTTCTACTGCCGTATCAGGCTTGCTATAATGTTAAATCACCAATGCTTCATCATAGATGTGAAATGCTAGGGAGGTCATAAATTACAGGGAAATATTATTTTTAAAGGGGAGTGCTTATCTACTCAGTCATATAGTAATCATTTGCAAATTCCAGATACCAGTTTCATGAAATAGAAGATAAAAATTATAAAACACACAAAGAGGAGCATTCTGAGCCAGATATGTCTTACAGATGCTGATTTTTAAGTTAGTTTCCATGTAAGAAACTCTCATGTGTAACATCTCTTCATACATGCAATAATTTGGGGGATTTGCCTAGATTTTTAAGCCCCTGTAGGGGAAGCAAAAGGACATGTAAACATTTACAAAATTTCCCCTGGAAATTTAAAAGTCTTCTCATAATGGAATTGTAACCAGCCTCCCTAAAAATGAGATACTATGAAAGTCATTTCACACTCTTTATAATTATTTTATTAGTCTAGGAAAGGATTTCTGAGCCTTGGTTCAAGTGCCACTGTGGGTCAATACACGTGTCTCGGTGACTAAGGGTGCTTGGTGCTCTTCCAGATGGCTTGACTCCAGGGTACTGTGCAATATATGCCATTTAGCAACACTCCTGCCCACTAAATAAGGATGCACTCCCACACCAAGCTGAGACAATAAAAAAAAAATAACTCTAAGATTACCAAATATGGCCTGGAGGAGTGCAAAATTATCCCTGGATTAGAACACCCGGTTTAGTAATGTTATTGTCATTCTGAAAATAAAAGCAGATAGAGGAAAGGTTGAGTAGATAGCCAGAAGTCAGGCTATGCCAACTGATGAAGCCAGATCGGAAAGATAGGTAACCAGGATTTCAAAACATTTCCACTACACCTACTTTTTTCTTAAAGACTTCCTATCATGTCCTGGAGAGAAAGACAGAACTTAGTGTTACAAAATAATTTGAAGAGACTTTTCTATTTCCTTAGGGAATGATGGAAACATTATGGATTTAAATGAGACCCGTTTAGGGTAGACAAGGAGAGTAAGTGGGTTAATTTTTTTATTCCTTAGAACAAATTACCTGGAGTGTAGTTGCTTAAAGAAGAAAAACAACACAGGTTTCTGAGGTACATCTCAAATCTTACATTGGGTTGGGAGGACAGTGTGGATCTTAAGATCTTGTCACCAGAGACTATGATTTTCCTTACAACTCAAAAACCTCCTGCACATACTAATTGATGAAAGAATTCATTTTCTTATGATATAACCAAACTTTGCATTCTCTGACTGGCTCCTACACATGGCCATGGATTATGTGTGAGCTCTTATGACCACAATAGCATCCTTGTCACATAGCCCACTCACCTAAACTGAATTTTCAAGATCCACATAAGAGATAGCTCTACTCCATTCTCTACAAAGGATCCACCTAGCTGGGTCTGACCCACCCAAGACGTCCTCCTACTAATCAATGGACTCATTTACCTGAATTATTTCTGCAAAATGCTTGTCATCACACAAAATACATTTACTATGGGAAAGAATTTATATCCTATTTACATGTATCACCCACACTTATAAGGAAAGACTTGTACAAAGGTATGGGACAATGGGAACCACATCAGAACCTTATCTATAACAGTTAATCCATAGTATATCATTCTTCTTCCTCAAAAATTCTTGGAGAGCACCTGCTTACCTCTCTTGGCACACATTCTGGTCATCACATGCCTGGTTTCCTCTAGAGATCATCTCCTAATGTGCCTTAACTTCCTACTGTGTTAGCTCCTGGATCCTGAGAAAACCTTAGCCATGCTATTTTTATGTACACTGTTATACCCTGAGTCCAGGGAAAACCTTTACCCACACTTAATTCTTCCTGTAAAAACCTGGTGTTTGAGATGGAGGAGTTGGTTTACTGAATAAATTCATTTGTTTTACAAGCACGAGGACCTGAGTTCAAATCCGCAGCAGGTGGGTAACAAATGAAGATAGCGGGCATATTTGCAATAGCAACACTTCTAAGAAAAGCTAGGAGTTGAAGCTGGCAGAGTCTCTGGAAACTCACAGGTCAGCTAGCCTAGCTTACACCATGACATCTCAAGTTGCTGGAAGACAAGGGCCAACATGTGGACTTATTCTCTTATCCCCATATATTACATGCCTGCATTCACACATGTGAATGTGTGTGGACACACACACACAGAGACACACATACATTTGCTATCCATTCTAAACTCTGATGTTTAATAAACTTTCTTAATATGAAGCTACTTTTGTGAGTCCTGTTAATTTACATGTATCTTCATATCATCATATTCTGATAAAATCCAGCATATTGTTGACTTTCGATCAAGAAACTTAGCTTGACTACGATTCCGCAGTTTTCCTAAAGCCCTCAGCTTTGCTCAGTGAAGTGACAGAGCCACAACCACACTTATAGTTCTCAATGTGTCCAATGATGGAAAAGAGTGAGCAGCAGGTGAGAAATACATAAGTCTTTTCTTTGTCATCTCCTTAACACCCCTCATCTAGATATCTATATAAAGACCGTTCTAAAGTGATCATTTTTCTGTTTATTTTGGGGGGAAGGGAGCAGGGCTAAGACAGGATGTCATAGCATACATTCATTCAGAACTTCTTGCATAGCCCAGACTAACCAACTAGCTATCTTGTCTTCCAAGTGCTGAGATCCCAGATCTAGGGTACCTCCCATCCTTCGGTTTACTCTCTAAATGATATTTCTATTCCTATCTCATTTTCCAAACTTCCCAAGATCTTTTAGGACAGGAGACATCTTCTTTTGTATTCCCATGGGTGCGTTTGCAGCCTGCATAAATGAAAATTTAAAAATTACTGGTATATATGACAAATGAAATCACTTCTCACACAACTGAATGCCACGTTTCAGATCAGTCAACCTGGAGAGGAAAATAAGTGTGCGTAAATCTCCCTTACAGTGCCCACATCCGCAGTGCTTCTTTTCCACTTGCTAATTCTCTACAAGGAGCTGCTCCACTTTAACTACCTGCAGACTAGATAGAGAACTTCATACTCCAGTACATTTGTATAATTTTTCATAATATAAAGAAGCCTGGGTTCCCAGCGACATTTTCATAAAGGAGACTTTCCTATGTCCAACATAGACTCAGATATCCAGACAAAGCTAAATCAAGGATTGTTGTTTCTATGGTGAATGAATGAAAGGATAAGAGATATGAAATAATATATTTATTAACAAATTTTTTCTGAATTCTGAAAATGTGCTACTCTGTAATGTACTGTAACATTTCCTTGAAACAAGGCATTTGATCTATGCAAAAAGCAACAGGACTTGAAATGCAGCACAAGGAAGCAAGGCTATGGGTGCAGAGAAGAACCCCTAGCTACATTTAACTTGGAACTCAAGGCACCAGTCAAGGAAGGCACTCCAGGGATAACTGTATCTCTGTTAAGCCCCACAAAGGGGATGAGATTTATCTGTGGCAGCAGACTAAAGAATATTTCCACACAACAGTGAATAGACTAGATTAAGGATGTAAAGCAAAATGTACTAATATAAAAGGCTAGTCAGAGTCTAGAATCTTGGAGACCAAGATAAGAAGATTCAATCTCTTTTTCCAAAGAGGCAGCAGGAAAGCCTCAGAACTGTTGAACACAAAAGGTAGCATAAAGATGATGTTAAAGAAGATGTTGACTACAGTAAGCGTCAACGAAGTACAGTCAACGAAGGGGATCAGAAGACCATAGTGGTTATCCAAGAGATGGGAACAAAAGCAATAAAGGGAAACTTGGAGCACTTCTAGATTAAATAGTTGTGTTACGAATGACAAGGCATTGACTTGGTCATAAAATATGGAGCACTTTTTGAGCAGATTCTAACTTAACACCAGCATGCAAACTGAGGTGTCAGAATCGCAACAGTTCAGGAGTCCTTTCGCCTGTCATGTGTCCCAGGATGGATGTTGTGACCAGGGTACCATCTCCACTGCTGGCATAGTCTACTTCCCAGTTGTTATATGAATGTATCCACCACATCAAAGGACTTCACCCTCACCATAGGGAACAGCTTCATAACCTTCTAAATAAATATGAAATGGATGAGCTCCTTGAAACCACAGAATCAGACTGAGTATGACTTGAGTTATGGGATTACATTATAGTCGTCATGGGGAACCCAGGAAAATTGTTGTATTTGTGGCCTTTTAATAAAAAGAAATGAGAGACCGCAACAAAATTTTTCGATGACAAAGTAAACTATCTTGGGATAGGAAGTATATTCACACACAGGTCAATAAAAATGTTCGCCCAGATCATAACATTTTACTAATTTTCCCCACACTTAACAATGCAAATCTCACCCTTCACACTACCCACAGCTTCCTACTGCAGTAACGGCTGAAAAAAAAATGCTCAGAAACTGAAGTACTCTGGATCCAACTAAGATTGCTATTCATGGTAGAAGATCGTGATCTACCTTTTTTGTAGTGACATAGTAAGTCTTTGTTGAGACAAAAGGTACTTGTCACTTATTCAAAACAGTACAGCTGGTCACTTATGATTTTGAATTTTGCTTTTTGCTCTCTGCCATAGTTTGGGAAAAATAATAGATTGAAATACCAAGTAATTAATCCTATCCAGTCACAAAAATAACCCATGGTCTACACAGAAATTATCTTCATTTTTTAATGTATTTTTTATTGGATATTCTACTTATTTACATTTCAGATGTTATCCCCTTTCCCCATTCCCATTCCCTAGGAACTCCTATCCTGTCCCACCTCTCGCTGCTTCTATGAAGGTGTGTCCCCACCTATCCACCCACTTCCCCTCCCTGCCTTCAAATTCTCCCACACAGAGGCATCCCTCCTTCACAGGACCAAGGACCTCCTCATGCACGGATGCCTGACAAGGCCATCCTCCACTGCATATACAGCTGGAGCCATGGGTCCCTCTATGTGTGCTCCCAGGTTGGCAGTTTAGACCCTGGGAGCTCTGGTTGGTTGATATTGTTGCTTTTCTCATGGGGCCCTAAGCCCCTTCAGCTCCTTCAGTCTTCTCTCTACCTCCTCCATTGGGGACCCCAAGATTAGTTCAATAGTTAGCTGTGAGCATCTGCCTCTGTCTATGTCAGATTCTGGCAGAGCTTCTCAGGAGACAGGTATATCAGGCTCTTGTCAGCATGCACTTCTTGGCATCCACAACAGTGTCTATGTTTGTTAAGTGCACATGGGATGGATTCCCAGGAAGGGCAGTCTCCAGATGGCCCCTCCTCCAGTCTCTGCTCCACACTTTATCTCTGTCTTTGCTCCCTTGAGTATTTTGTTACCCCTAAGAAGAACCAAAGCACCCACACTTTGGTCTTCCTTCTTTTTGAACTTCATGTGGTCTGTGAGTTGTATCTTGGGTATTATGAGCTTTTGGGCTAATATCCACTTATCAGAAAGTGCACACCATGTGTTTTCAAGATGATATTTTCTACTTCGATCTATTTGCCTAAGAATTTCATTAATTCATTGTTTTTAATAGCTGAGTAGTATTCCATTGTGTAAATGTACCACATTTTCTGCATCCATTCCTCTGTTTAAGGACATCTGGGTTCTTTCCAGTTTCTGGCTATTATAAATCAGGCTGCTATAAACATAGTGGAGCATGTGTCCTTGCTCCAACACATAACAAGGACACATGCTCCACTATCTTCATTCTTATAACTATTTTGTAAGAATCATTTGGATGTTTATATGATTTCCATATGTAAAATTACTTTGTAAATATTTGCCCCTTCTGATCCATGATGTCAGGCTATTCATAATTCTCCTAAAACCAGTCACTTTCTAGGTAGAAAGGTACCTTTCCTAGGGTTTATATCCATCTTAATCCTGACAAGACTTTTCTAGTACCATAGCTCTTTCCTTGGTTTTCTAGCTATGTAAATGAAATCCATAGAGACTTGGACTCAGGTCACACAGCTAGCAAGAAGAAAAGCCAAGAAGCAAACCCAAGTGTCTCTCACTCCAAAGCCCTACTTTCTATCTACATTATTGACCAGGCTGTTTAGGGCTTCCTAGGCTAGGTGTACAAATTCTCAAACTAACAAATCTATTTATTTTAAACCTACATATGTGTAACTAATTAAAACTAACATAGGGCTATGAACATAGTTCAGTGGCAAAACACATGGTACCCATGCACAAGGCCTTATCTTCAATCCCTAGCACATAAAATGAAAAAAAAAAATATTAACACTAATTAATATAGGAATCGCATGGCTATAAACAAGTTTCTACAGAAAAAGTTCTTGCCAAACAAGTGTGATCAGATCCCCAGTGTCTATTTAAACGCTGTGATAAGCCACCTATAATTCCAGTCTTCAGAACATGAGATGTAGGACTCCCAGAGCAAGATGACAAGGTACATTATCTATAACAAGGTCTCTATTCAACCCTACATTTATGACTAAAGTAGACACCACATCAAGGAAGACACCCAACATGACCCTCTGGCAGCTAAAAACTTGTATACACACACAAAAATTAAAACATATGACAAGCATGGTGGCACATGCCTATAATTTTAGTATTCAATGAACAGAGGCAGGAGGATCAGGAAGACAGACCTACATAGAGAGTTGGAGATCAACATAAGCTACAGCAGACCATGTCTACAAAACAAGACAAAACAGAACAGTCGGGATCAAACGTTCCAAGCAGTTATATTCACTTGTGTACGTTCTATTTTAATAAATAATACTATATGACCATGATACTTTCCAGTAGATTAGTTTTTTAAAGTATGGAAGCACTGCATTTAGAGGTTTGGCTGACCCACTCTATACACAATGATCTTCAAAGTCACTTCAAACATGTGCAACAGTGACATATAACACAAAGCACTGGACTTACAGTGATAGCTTTAACCTATTAATCCTGAAACTGTGCCTTTTAAACGATGCAGCTTATACATGGGAAAATGAAATGACAGCTGAGTGTCTAACTCTGTGAAGGGTGATGCTAAGCCCTCTACCCACGTTATCATTTTCAGGCTTTCTGAGGCCTAGTAAGAAACTTATCATTCTCTGCACTCTCAAGAGCTAAGAAAAGTTCTATAGGTGCATAAAGTCATTCACCCAATTACAAATAACTGTAGACTTTCTTGCTAGAAATTCTGATTTACTCTGCCTACAGGGCTTGTGCCCATGAAACTCAATGTCACAGCATGCTCTTCAGAACATTTTATGAAGCTCGGAAATTTCCCGAAGACGCTGTTGAAAACCCTGGGTAGCAGAATGTCCATTTTATGCCTGCCATGTGCTAGCAACACTATAACAGTTAAATTCATTGGCATCTGTAATATAAGAACTAATGGATTTAGTATTCTCTGAAAATTATGGGTTTTTTTCCAAATGTCACCTTATGTTCCACACATATTTTCAAAAAGGAATGTTAAGGTTTTAAAGGAGGACTAAACAAAATTGAAAATTTAATTTTATCCAGGTACCAAAAAAAAAAAAAGAAACAAAGAAAAGGCATACACACAATATCTTGCCTTATGACTTATTCCACCAGTTGAGCTGTGATGATAATTTACTATTCTAGAAGACAGTTATTCTTCCCAATTTGACATAACTGCCATGTTATTTCACTCACATAGTCTTCTGTCTGTCCTAGTAGCCAGGAGCCGTTTTTCATTCCATTCATTTGCATCCTAAATTACAGGCTTTGATACCACCGCCACAGCCTATGTTTTAACTTTGAAATATATCGTAGCTAATGCTCTAAGATGGCTGGTCTAATTCATGATTCAGTCTGACTGCAGTTGTGGTTTTCAACAGAGCCTCCACCTCCAAAATGCTGTTCTGTGCTTATACAAAAAGACTCTGGGAGCTCAAATCCCCAGCTCATGCTCCCAGGGCTTCTGCAAAGCTGCCTTGAAGCTCTGTCTATTCTGGTCACAAAGGTATTCTGTGATCTTGACATCTCTGAGCTTTATTTCCATGCCTAATTTTTTAAAACATAACTGTAAATTGGGAAGGTAAATTTTTTAAAATTCTCCTGTAGGTAAATTCAGAACTAGATTTCTCAATCAACTGGACATCATTTGCTCATGGCTCATGGTCACAGTAGAGCCAGGCAGGAAATCTAGCTCCTTAGATGCCAGTGCTGTGTAGGGCTCTTGCTGTCATCTCAGTTCCTGCGCAAGATGTACTTGTGCCTGACTGGACCCCACCTAACTACAAATATATAGCCCCAATTTCCACAAAATACTGTCTTTCTTTCATGTGAAAGAAACATGTGAATAAATCTTTCTGAGGACTTAGATGACAGCAGGTACCACCAGTCTTCTTACCATTGCTCCTAGAGCAGAGCTAGGGCTGTCTCTCACACTCTCGGGGCATGGCTTATTCACCCAGCAGGATTAAAGAAACTACCACAAAACCTTCAACCTACAATCCATCCTGCCTACAAGATGTGCAGGGATAAAAACAGAGCAGAGATTGAGGGAATGGCCAACCAATGACTGGCTCGGCTTGAGACCCATGCCATGAGAGAGAGAGAGAGCCCACCCCTGACACTTTTAATGATATTCTGCTATACTTGTAGACAAGAACCTAGCATAGCTGTCCTCTGAGAGGCTTCACCCAGGAACTGATGGAAACTGATGCAGAGAGACACAGAGCCAAAGACATTAAGCAGTGCTCTGGGAGTCTTGTGGAAGAGGATGAGGAAGGATTGAAGGAGCCAGAGAGGTCAAGGATATCACAAGAAAATATAGAGAACCAACTAACCTGAGCCCAAAGGGGCTCACAGAGACTGAACCACCAACCAGGGAGCATGCATGGAATGGAACTAGGACCTCTCCACATATGTAACAGATGTGCAGCTTGGTATTCATATGGAATTCTTATCAGCAGGAGAAGGGACTGTCTCTGACTCTGTTGCCTACCTTTCCCCTATCTAGCCTCAACAGGAGATGATGCACCTAGTCCTATAGCAATTGGTATGACAAGGCTGGTTGATATTCATGAGAAGCCTCCCTTTCTCTGAGGAGAATGGAACAGGTACATAATTAGAGAAGGGGAGAGGGGAATACTGGGAGGAGAGGAGGGAGGGGAAGCCGTGTTCAGGATGTTAATGAATTAACTAATGGAAAAATATTCCAGACTCTGTTGAGCAGAGTAGAGATTAAGAGACAGGAATAACACACTCGTACCTGAAATGGGAGCCTGGGGTTGTATTTACTTACCTGTCACTGTGATAAAACATCAGAATCACAGAAATTGACAAAAGGACCAGTATATTTGCACTGTGTCTTCCAGAGACAGAATAGATGGTGATATATGGTGGGATGAGCTCATAGCAGGAAGCTGAGAGATTGCATCTCCATGCCCAGACAGGAAGCAGATAGAATGAATAGGAAGTGAGGAGAGACTGTAAACCTGAGGTTCTCAACCTGCAGGTGGAACAATCTTTTCATAGGGTCCACCTAAAAGCATCTGCATAAAGAGATATTTTCATTATGAATTCAGAACACTAGTAAAATTATAGTTATGAAAACAATTTTATACCTGGAGGCCCATCACAGCATGAGGAACTGTATTAAAGGGTCGCTGTATTAGAAAAGCTGAGAAACGCCATCATAGAACCTCAAAGCCCAGTCCCAGTGATGGACATCCTCCAGCGAGGCAGCATCTCCCCATCATCTTCCCAAACGTACCACTATCTAGAAATATAGAGCTCAAATACATTAGCCTATGGGAGTACATTTTTTTATTAAAGCCTCCACAGCAGATAAATGAGAAAGCTGCTCTGAGAAGTCCCTCTTCTATCAGGTATTCCAGTTCAAAGTCAGTAGACTCTCTCCCCACCCTCAATTTCCTCAAGTGTTTCAGTTTAGAAGACATATCAAACTCACTTTGATTATAAGAATGATAGCAAAAAGAATGCAAAATGGAGGGGATAAAAGAGAGAATGTTATTTAGTTTGTGTTGTGATTACTTTTGTCAACTTGACACAATCTAGAATCACCTGTGACGATAAAGTCAAATGAAGAATAACATGTTTAAATTGGGCACGCCTGTAAAATTTTTTATAAATTATTTTAATTGCAGTGGAAAGACCCTGAATGTGAGTAGTACCAGTCCTGTACTTGGGTCCTGGGTTGAAATCCTGGACTTTAGAACAACAGAAAAGACTATCTAAATAGTAGGCACATGTGCACCTGTCGTCTCTTTGCTCCAGACTGTAGCTGTGACTGACTGCTGCAAATTCCTGCTTTGACTTCTCCACATTGATGGGCTGTAACCTCATTTGGATCGTAAGCCAAATAAACTCTTTCTCAATCAAAGCACAGCAACAGGAAACAAAGCTAGAACAGGTTGACTCTAGAATATCTTTTTCAGTGATTCAATCACTCTCTGGAAATCTATTTTGTTTCCTTTGAGAATGAAATTAAAAAAAAAAAAAAAAAAAAAAAAAACCCCAACCATCTCCTATAGATAGATTGAGGAATAAATCTCTAAATCCACTGGGCCAATCTGCTACATCATTTGCACATAGCTCCTAGTCACTACTAGTTTTCAGTAGAGCCAATAGGAAATCTAGATCTTTAGATTCCCGTGCTGTACAGGACTCTTGCTGTCATGCATCATCTCAGTTCCTGCCCAAGATGTACTTGTGCCTGACTGGACCCCACCTAACTGCAGACATTTCATGATTCTAACTCACCATTGTTACCACCCACATGCCTGTCTCCGAACACTCTTCCCCTACTCTGACATAAAACATAAATGTAGAAAGATATAAAAAAAAAAAAAAACATTAAGTTTTGGGTAATTAGAAGCTAAAGCATTGTAGCTCATATGGGGCTTGGATTCTAGCAAACTGAAGAAGGACTGACTGGAAGAAGAGAGCAAGTTGATTGGAGACTGTTGGGAGTCCACAGAATCATGATGAGTGTCATGGATACAGAAAATTAACCACTTCTTTGTATTTTGACCTTCTCTCTGGAAAATAGGAAGTGAAGACAATATGACCACTTAAATATGGTCAAAATAAGAAAAGTTGCTGATGTATAGCAAGCACATGGATAGCAGATTCCTCTGAATTGAAACATTCCCTCCAGGAGGGAAATGAGAGGCCCGTCAGACACAGAAGTAAACAAACTGCATGTGTCTGAGAAAGCTGAGATATGCAATGTTCCCTACGCATCTCCATACCAAGATCCACAGAAGCATCAGCAACTACTGGAGAAGGAAACTGACCAGCCAAGCTCAGACCTGTTGAGCTCCCTGGAAGGTGTACAGACCTCCAGGGATACAACTTTTGTGAGTGATACATCTTGGATGGGGTTTCCAGGGATGCACCTGCTTTTGAGTCATTCTTACTCCCTCAAATTGTATGTCTCTCATACTTGTTAATAACCCCAACATAGACTCTCTGGTTCACCAAGTCAGATTTCCATGCAGTTTTTACTTTGGTATGTGTGGATTCCCTTTTAGCGGTACATAGGCACATATTATACCTCCCCAGGAAAACCCTCTCACAGTACTTCAGAGTACTTCAACACAGTAGTTAGTTCATAATATTTTCTGTACAGCTTTCTTCTCAGCTTCTTGCCTTACGGTGCTGATATCCATCTTGGTGGCTCGGTGTCTCCTTGATGTTTTACATAAAAGTAAACAAATGTTAAGAGATACTTTTAGTCTAGAAATGCCTAGTAAGTCTTGTAACTGTCCCAGTCTTCTGAGAAGAAAGTGACAGACTAAGCACTCACATATCAGTGTGGCCTTGGTTTTGACTCCATTGCATGGCTCAAGAATGTACTTTCTGTGCATCTGGGAGAGGAACAGGAAGCATAGCAGAGAAGATCAAGCCCAAGGGATAAAGTTTTATGCAAAGATGGTGTGTCCTTTTGACACATTTTTGGTCCCTTTTCTTAATAGTTCTCTGTCTTTTAAAGGAAGAAAAACAAGAACCTATTGTCACTTGTGTTATGTCAGTGACAATTAAACTATTAATGCATTCCTTGGAATGTGCATGGAAATACGCTGATCAACATCTCCCGGATTCATTTCTGTTTGAAATTCTCTGGATTTGAGAAAGTTGCCGCCCGCAACTGTACTCTTCTTACATTTCCTGTTTTCATGCTTTTCTTACTGTGTACACCAAAGTTAATCAACCACACTTCACATTGCGTTGATCTAGGTGACCCTGCTTAAGTTCTAGATTCTGTGTGTCGCCCCAGAGTTCGGATTAGAATGGGTTGGACTTTGGCATGGGCGTCAGTATTTTGCAAAGTCTGCCCCACCGCCCATGAAATTTCAGTTTACAGCCAGCACTGGAAGCTTGGCAAGATGGTTTCAACAATACCCAAAATGCACAAAATAGATTCTTCCAGTTTAAAGTCACACTCAAAAATTTTATTATTTGGAATGGTAAGCATGTGTCTGAGACCCAGAGATAAACCTGGACAGAATGCCACTTTTAAATATAAAGGGACAGCTGCCACCTTTAAGTCTACTAGGAATTTTTACAAGTACTTAAATGAAGTGTAAAAAAAAAAAATCTATATCTATTCCTCCCCCAAGCCCTAATACATAAACGTATGCATTACCAAGTACAAGGGTATGCACCGTAGCCACAGCTTACATGCCTCTAAGTAATACTGTATTGATTTATAGTTTGCACAAATTGCAATAAATGGCATTTTCTGTTATGTGGTGGGTAATAGATTGTTCTGGAGTGAATACAAGTCCATAATTCATTCAAGGGCTATGCTGATGCTATAAACTAAAGCTCCAACCTAAGCAGTTAATCTATGGCAGTTGAAGGCTGAGAGTGAATTTCAGGATGGTGTTCAATTTGGTTACTATTATTTTAGTTGAAGCTTAATTAAGTTGACATGTGTAAGAAGTAAAAGAAGTGTTCTCAGAGACATTTGCCCTTTCTTCCTCCTTTTATAATATCTTTTTTTTCCCTCTACCTGACTCTCTAGAATGGTCATTTTCTACTTCAATAGCAGGCTGGGAACAAAGAAAGGCTGTTTCAGAGACTGCTGGCTCTGTGTCATTCCTACTGTCGAGTCTGGACATGACTGTATTTGCCACATCCCATCAGACCATGCATCTATCAGAAGTGCAGTGGCATGAGCAGCCTAAACTTAAGATTCCCAAGGAAAGGGTAAAATGTTTTTGAAAGATTCCATATCCCTCACTGTCACAAGTATCTATCTCCTTGCCTCTGCCCATCTTACTTGGTTTCCTGGATCAAAGACAGATACCCAATCTCCTGGAAAATGTGCTGATCTTCCCAGCGGCAGAGATGAGCACATTCAAAACATAAAGGACTGCTATGGGAGCAATATTTTTATCTACTCAGCATTCACAATCCAAAGCCAAGCCCTTCATCTTAGATGATGTTTGGAGTGGAAGAGAAGAAGCAGAATCTCACCCAATGTAGGAATTTTGTCTGGCTTGATTGGTTTTCAGTGACCACCTCCTCTAACTTTACCTCCTGAAGACATGACCAGCAAGTGGGTAGTATCTGCCAATTAGCATGAAGACATGAGCAAGTGGGTGGTGTCAGCCAATTAGCATGAAACTATGAGCAATCGGGTGGTGTTGGCCAGTGAGCACGAAGAATCAAGAACTTTATGAGGTGGCTTTGTAAAAAGAACAAAATGTAATCAAGACTAAGTATAGAATAAAGAATCTGTGATGTACTAGCCTTGCTTTTTAATTCCTTATATGGATGAAAAATTAAGCTACATCCTTGAGGAAATGACGAGAAAGTCACTCACCTAAAAGAGTTAATGGTTACAAACATGGATTTATAAACATTATAGAGCTCTGAGAGACAAAAAGAAGAAAATGGCAAAAAAAACTATGAAACACTGAGTCTCATAACTTTACCTGGGAAACCTAATACTGATTCTCCTTCAGGAGACAAAGGACCATCAGGGATGTGGGGCCAACCTACCCTAACTGTGGACAGAATGGCTCCAAATTGAATCAATTCTTCTTTTTTTTCAAATCACATTGACTGGTCATCCAAATCTATAATACCTTTGGCTACAAAACAAAGCTCATGTGCTTATCAATAACACAAAATCTATCTTTCAAGATAATTTAATTGAATTATGAATTAATTACAGAAATCTAGCAGGGAATTTTAAGGTCTGAAATATTTAAAAGCTGAAGAAAAATGAAGCTATAGCATATCAAAGTTTGCATTACAGCATGAGATGAAAAGCTAGGAAGGAAAGATCATGAGTCAGCAGTGCAAATGTGCACCATAAGACTGAAAAAAGCACATGTGTATCCAAAAAATAAAACCCAGCAACATGTTAACGTCATTAAAAATAGAAAACTGGTAAGGAAAATAACTGAGTCAAAGGTTATTACAAAAATCAATAAGACTTATAAATTCATACCAAGATGAACAGTTATAAAAAGAGTGGAAGAAAGTGTGAAGGGTCCACACCATCATAAAGAGACATCACTATAGACACGGTGGCCATTGTGGTGGCACATCATGATAACGTTATATACATACATGTTTTAACTTATATGAAAGGGACCAGTTTTCCAATTCCACAAATTACCAGAGCTCATCCAAGATAATAACATAAATCATCCCATAGGAGAAATATAGTATTTTTTTTAAATCATCAAGAATGAGATTTGCAGGTCCAGATGGTTTTACTGGTGAAGTGTCCCAAGCTCAATCTCATAGTGCTTAAAACAGAAAAGGCAGAATATGTCATTTTATAGAAAGAATGGTTTCCAATACATTATATGGGACTAGCATACATCTGATACTAAAACCAAGGGAAAAGGTACAAAAGAAATCTATGACCTAAACTCAACATCTATTCGTGAACTAAAGAAAAACCTCAGCACATACCGAACATACAAATTTCCATCAGACTCATAAAGCGTCCTTAGCAATTCTATAGCTAATGTCATGTTTAATAAACCAAGAAACAAGCTGCTTTTCTACTCAGATCAGAAATGAAACAAAACAAGGGTTTTGATTCTCACCACTTCTACTGATTATCTTCCTGAAGAGCTTATCCAGAAAGTTACTGTTAAATGGATAAAAAGGAATTCATATACTGGAAGGAAGGAATTAAAGCTGTCCCCACCCAGACTAAACTCTTCCTATTCAAATATTTTTTAAAAGCTATATAAATATAAACTCTCTATAAACATATTTTTTAAATCTCCTGAATCACATAAGTGAGTTTATCCATATTACAGAGGACAGATCAACACTCGATTACTGTACTTCTTTAGATGATCAATATAAAATAAGAAAATAAGTTGTTTAAAATAGCCTTCATAATAAATAATTACAAAAATGAAACAGAAACAAATCATATTAAGCATTAAAGGGACTTTAGGAATAGATTTTGTAAAGCACTACAGGTTCCCTCTTCTCGAAAGTTGAAAATACTGATCAAAGCCAGAAGAAATAAACAGAGACAACTGTACTCATGGATTGGGGGGTTGGACATAGTAACGAATGGGACAAAGCTGTATTACAGAATGAACTAAATTCTAATTAAATCCTGGCAGAACTTTGTTTTTTACTTCTAAATTTGCAATCTTTAAGATTATTGTTCTGCATGAAAAGTAAAGTATTTTGAAAGCTATAAGAGGCGAGATGGCTTAGAGAAGAAAGGCACTTGTCAAGACTGGCAACCAGGGTTCAAGTCCCCAGGAGCCACATAGTAGAAAGAGAAATCTGATTCCCAGAATTGTCCTCTGACCTCCGTATGTGTGTAATAGCACACATGCTTGCACAGAAAACAAACAATAAATAATGTAAAAATATACTTTAAATCTTTTATTAAAATTGGTAATTAAAATATAATTACATCTCTCTTTTCCTCTTAGGCCCCTCCCTTTAACTCTCCTTGTGTATCCCTGCTTATTTCCTCTACTGATGGATTCATTTTAATTAGTTTCACTATGTGTATATTTGCATAAATACATAGACAATAATAAATATGTATAAACTATAAATACAACCTGCTAAGTCCACTTAGTGTGACTTGTGTGTGTGTTTTTTGCAGCTAGTCCCTTCGTACAGGATAACAAATCATCAATGGGAGAGGTGATTTCCCCTTTCTCAGCAGCCATTAGTTACCTGTCTAGAAGCCATTAGGTCTTTGTCTAGAAGTGGGACCCAGTGAGATCTCCACCTTCAGAGTTAGTGAGTCTATTAATATTATCATTTAGGTCAGATCTAAGCAACCATATTGTTTTGATTATATAAACCCTTCCAAGAATTCTTAGAACTATCTCCCATTCCCAATCAACCAAATCTTGTCTCCTTTCTATGCTGCTTCATTAAGGATTAGTGCAGCCAAAAATTTTTGATTGTACGGCATGGTCTCGCGGAACATGGTTCTCTTAGAATATCATCCTGAGTGAGGAAACCCAATCACAAAAGAACACACATGGTATGCACTTTCTGATAAGTGGATATTATCCCAAAAGCTTGCACTAACCAAGATACAACTCACAGACCTCATGGAGCTCATGAAAAAGGAAGATCAAAGTGTGGGTGCTTCTGTCCTTCTAAGAAGGAATAACAAATACTCACTGGAACAAATATGAAGACAAAGTGTGGAGCAGAGACTGAAGGAGGGGCTGTCCAGAGACTTCTCCACCTGGGAATCCATCACATGTGCAGTCACCAAATGCAGACACTGTTGTGGATGCCAGGAAGTGCATGCTGACAAGACTCTGATATACCTGTCTCCTGAGAAGCTCTGCCAGAATCTGACATATACAGAGGCAGATGCTCACAGCCAACCACTGATCATGGGGTCCCCAATGGAGGAGGTAGAGAGAAGACTGAAGGAGCTTAAGGGGTTTGAGGCCTCATGGGGAAAGAAACAATACCAACCAACCAAAGCTCCCAGGGTCTAAACTGCCAGCCTCAGAGCACACAGGGAGGAACCCATGGCTCCAGCTGTATATGTAGTGGAGGATGGCCTCGTTTGTCATTGGTGGGAAAGTAGGTTCTTGGTCCCGTGAAGGCTGGATGCCCCAGCGTAGGGGAATTCGAGGGCGGGAAGGCAGGAGTGGGTGGATGGGTGGAGGCACACCCTCATAGAAGCAGGAGGAGGGGGAATGGAATAGGGAGGTCCTGGGGGGGAATGGGGAAAGGGGATAACATCTGAAATGTAAGTAAATGAAATATTGAATGAAAGAAAGAAAGAAAGAAAGAAAGAGGAGGGAGGGAGGGAGGGAGGGAGGAGGGAGGGAGGAGGAGGGAGGGAGGAAAGAAAGAAAGAAAGAAAGAAAGAAAGAAGAAGAAAGAAAGAAAAGAAAGAAAGAAAGAAAAGAAAGAAAGAAAGAAAGAAAGACCCTCCCCCTCTTTGGTAACTAACAAATGCTAATATTTTCTTGGTTACAGATGATACTTTATCCTCAATTCCTCTCTGCATGCTGGGATTTTCTTTGGTGTAGGATTGCACGGGCTTTGTGCATTCTGTCATAACCTCTGTGAGTTCGCATGTGCAGCTATTCTGTTGTTTCCACAAGACAGTTTCTTTACAGCCATCCACCACCTCTAGTTCTTTCCTTCTGTATCTTCTGCAATGATTCCTGAGCTTTAGGCCCTATTCCACTAAGGCTGAGCACTCTGTGGTCTCTTATACTCTGTACCTTGACTAGTTGTGGGTCTCTGTGTTAATCACCACCCACTGCAAATAGAAGCTTCTGATGAGAACTGAGCATGCATTAATCTATGGGTTTGACAATAAGTGATTAGGACTCCGTTTAATAGTATGTACATTTAGAAAAATAATAGTCACAGATTCTCCTCTAGGAATGATGCCGAGTCTATCTATCCATAATGCCAGGTATGGGTTTCATCCTGTGAGGAGTCTTAAATCCATCAGAGAGTGACTGGTTACTCCCATTGAGTTAGACTAAAAATCCTCCTTTACAATTTCACAGCTCTAAAAAGTGGTAATCCCCAAACTCCTTACAATGAGTCACATCTAAGACTGAGTCAATTTATGAAATATTTCCTTTTGGGCAACTGAAGAAATGAGAGAAAAATGGGAAATAATGGAGAACAACTTTGATGTACATGATTCAGTAGAAAAGGATCTGAGTAGATTTCTACAGCCAAAATAATTGGAACAGGTAGATAACCAACAGAAGGAAAGGGGTTGCTAAACACTTGAATCTGAATATTCAAAGATTCAATAATTTGAAAGAGTACCTAGTGACATTAGTCACCACCAGGAAAATGCAAGTTGACATCACAAAGGGATATCACTCTACAATCATAGAATTTCTATCCAAGTCAGAGTTGAAATGTTGATAGACATGGGAAGAGTCAGACTGCTTAGCCCTTCCCATGGGAGGGCATCTAAGTGTTCCCACACTAGAAACTTATTTGGCATCATCACCTGCAGTTGAAATATTCACACACTGTGTCTCAGTCATCTCCCTCTGAGAATATGGCTATTTCATATCAAAATACATGCACTAGAATTTTTCCATATGGCACTTCCCATAAGCACTCTGTATCAGTTTCCTGAAAATGGTATAACTTGATCTTCCTGGCTTAAAGCAACACAGATATATTTTCATATAGTTTTTAGTTCTTCATTTTAAACTGTGTCTGCTAGGTAAAAATCATGAGTCAATGGAACTTCTGTCCCTCTGTTTCCTTGCCATTTCTGATGCTGGGTGCTGTCAGCCATTCTTGCATTGAGACCTTTCTCCACATTATAGGCATATCACATTAGCTTCTTGTTTCCATCACATCTTCCCTCAGAGCTTGACTTCCTCACCTTCCTCTCATGGAGATTTATGGGGGTAAGGAGATGCAGTAAATGTCCCCATTTAAAGGTGCTCAACTTAATGCCCTCCTCGGTAAAAATCTCTTTTCCCTCCTTAGGTAACACCTAGAGGGATTAGAATGAGGATATCTTTGAATAGTTATCATTCTATCACAAACATCAGGAAACATCTAGCTATTTCAAGAACAAAGGGATGAATGAGAAATCATCAACTGTAAGCAACATTATAAGTGAATTTCATTCATTCATAGGATACCTAACAGTAGTAAGAATAAACAATCTTGATTTTTTACAATATCTTACATGACTTTTATACCTAGAATAGTATAGAGCAATGAGAAATCTCTACATGCAAATTCCAAATCAATATTACAAGCTTAAAACTGAGTGCAAGAAACAAAACAATAG
Source organism: Mastomys natalensis (assembly GCA_021653895.1). Lineage (NCBI taxonomy): Eukaryota > Metazoa > Chordata > Mammalia > Rodentia > Muridae > Mastomys > Mastomys natalensis. The sequence continues at coordinate 378,273 of JAJTUV010000040.1, read as the reverse complement.
GACTCTGAATACTAGACGCAAAAGTAATCTAATGATAAAAGTAAGATATTTTTGTTCCCCAAGTAATAGGTCACGCCTAGGTAGGAACATGAGGGCACTTTTAAGGAAGTCAATGGTACTTTATGTCTTGCTCTGGGAGCTGACTTACAGATATTGTCAACTGGAAATTTTCTCTCGAAGGCACACTTTTACTTGTTGTATAGTTCATATCAGTGACACTCATAAGATCTTTGTTCTAAATAAAAGTTTTATAGAATGAGGATACCCTGGGTACATAAATATATTTAGTGCCATGAGAAAAATATACCCTAGGCCAAAATAAGTTAAACCTATTATTAGACTTATCTAATTTGTTATGTTGCCTGTTATATGTTGTTTAACCTTTTGGTCCTCAGACTCAATCTCTGAAGGAAGTGGGATAACAACACTCCCTGGCTCTCTCCCACTGAACTGTTGTGTGTAACACGGGTAGAGACTAATGGAACACAAAGGGTGCGTAGATGCTGCTTCCCTGCTTCATGTTTAAATCTGGGCTCCAGCAGAGCAAATGCAACTGAACAGAAGAGAAACAATGATCTCAGAAGTTGTACTTCGTCCTCCTTCCCAGTGCCATGTTTAAAAACATTTGCCAAGCATTATAAAGTTGCTCCACACCCTGTAATACTGGGGAAGAAGTGGCTCTTTGTTCCTTTATAAACACTGCTTGTTTCTTCATAAAACTGCCAATTTCATTGAGAAAATCCTTTTCACAAAGGTGAGTGGCTTCAGATTGGGAGAGCTATCGTCCCCAGGGAAAAAGGTAAGAGCAGGGTGAAAGCTAGGCTGCCCACAGAACAAACACAGCCAGGAGCATAGAGTCTGCCTTAAAACCACAAGGTATGTCTCAAGGTCAGTCTCAAGGACAAGGTCAAACCAAGCCAGACTTCCAATTAGTCCCCATTACCCTAATAAGGCATAAGAAAGCCCAGAGTGTGTGTGTGTGTGTGTGTGTGTGTGTGTGTGTGTGTGTGTGTGTGTGTATACTAGTGCAGAACATGTAGTTGGGGTGTGCAATTTAGAACCTTGGCATGCATGAAAGCAGAACTGCGTCTTGGAGCCGCAAAGCCCATTTAAAGCATACTGAACTCATGAGTCTATAGTGCTCATGTCAAGGTCACTGAGCCCCACACACAGACTATCTTACTGTCATTTCCCAAGATTTTATAAGTCAGGGTTACAATTGCCTGTTCTCAGCCAGAAGTTTTTATTTGTGACGTTGGACTCTTAATTTGATTCTTTATTTCTTACATTCACTTTTATGGCCATTGGTAATATTTCAATGTCATTTAAGTGTGTGCATGTATGTGTGTGTGTGTGTGTGTGTGTGTGTGTGTGTGTGTGTGTGTGTGTGTGTTCAGTATCAATGTCTGTGGAAGTCAGGGGTCAATCTCAGATGTTATTCTTCAGATGCTGACCACCTCATTTTTGAGACAGGCCCTGGAGCTTGCCAAGGCTAGGCTGGCTATTCAGCAAGCCCTGAGATACACCTATTTCCACCTCCCCAGCTGTGGGATCACAAACATGTGGGTTCTGGGGATCAAGCTTGTGTCTTGAAGCAAGCACTTTACCAAGTGAGCCGATGTTATTTACCTTTTGACCAAGAAGTGTGCTACTCATGTTATATCCTCCTTTCCTCTGGCTCATCTCCCAGCGACTTCTTGACTTGCCACTTTGTGTACTGGATCTCTTCCTCTATGAGGGACAGGGCTTCCTTCTCAATGCCAAGTTTAGAAGGGGTTCCCCTGATGCTTGTTTGAGAAACAAGCATCTGCCTGCTGGCCACCAATCACAGGCAGCAATTGACACCTTCCCACTTTTACTTAAGAATGGAATTGTCAATCTCTCATTACAAATGGTATCAGATTCCATTTTTAATCTAATGGTGTCTTTTTTTGTTACCTAAATAACTACCACCAATAGCATTCACTTGCCTCTGGCCAGTTCTTCTCTTCCACTGAATAGAACAGTTTTCTTGCCATGCAACAGTGGATCTCTATGGCACATCGAGACTTCCATTATGTACTCAATCAGTTGTTTTTAAACCAAATATAGGAAAGAAATGCTTGGAGATCTCCAAGGAACTGAGAAATTAATTATTGCTTTATTTAACTTGAGGCCTAACAAAAATCGCTTCCCCAAAGACCCGAGTGGTCATCCCATCTTATGGATACAGGTAGTAACTGAAAAGCTATGAGTAGCAGCCAGCCCACAAGACAAGGATGTGTTTTCCACATTGCTGGGGTGGTTGCTCTGTTTTCTATACCTCCTGTTAGAATTTTTCAAAACAAAAAAATTCTAGATTTTCAAAATGCAAGTCATTCTCCTTACAATGTCCAAACTCAACAGAATTGTATTGGAAAGATAAATCAAGATCACAGGCATGCATTTATATCTAAAAATAAAATGGAGGCGGCATCTCTCCAAGCAGAGACACTACCCTCTGTAAGAAGGATGGAAACCCGTGTGAAGAGACAGTGTGTTAGCAATCACTTTGTTTGTGGACATAGTCTTGCCAGAATTGGGTTTGAACCTAGGCAATTTGGATCCAAGCTCCAGCTGCCTCTCGGCAAACGACAACAGCCCAGATGATCTTTGCAAATTGCCTGGAGGAACTGGACACAGGCTGCTCTTTCCAGAGATTTAGCAATCACAGGAAGAGAGAGATAGGGACGTTGCACAAAAGAACATGCAGGCCAAGAAAAAGTATTTTTAGGGAAGGAGAGTTTTGAGACCAATTTTAGCATTATGGGAAAAAGCTAAGAGAAAAGGAGAGATTAAAGATACGAGGAATGGGGGGCAGGTGGGTCAGAGAGTGGAAAGTCCCCTTGCCCCTGCCAGAGGGTTGTAATGCATACAATCCCAAAGACGGGGAGACAGGCTCAACTTTTAAAGGCGATAAGATTCTGAAACAAGGACAAGGAACGAGCAGAACACGAGTGAAGATAAAAATAAATTTTGAATCAGAACAATCGGAGGTTGGGAGTTCACCGTATATGGCTTCAAGGATCGCTGTGAAATAGGAGGTAATTTCATCTGTTGAGAGAAGGGAATCAGAGGGCTTGGCTGAACCATGTAAAAAACGCCTTAGAACACCTGTTCTCAGGGCCTAGATAGGGAAGTAGGAGAAGTAAGTGCGAGACTGGCTGAAATATACATGAGACTGTAATTTCGGGCTAATCTCACTAGGCTTCCCTGAGCAGGGCCCTGAGAGAAGGGGGGCTTGGGATTTGACACTGTATTCTCCTCCGTAATTACTGCTTGATACAGGGAGTTTATTGAAGCTTTCTTGCTTCATTTCCCCTATAAAACAAGTTAATAATCCTTGCCCCCTTCCTATCCCATAGGACTTTAACGAGCATTAATTAATATCTTCAAAGTGTCCCCAGTGCCTTGGGAAAGCAACCTAGAAGGGTTTTCTTTCATCACATTTATTATTCTCGCAATTGCATTTCTCCACCCTCTGTGGAGTGGGAGAAGGAGCAGAAACAATCTTGCCAGCTTCCTTCTTCTATCCCAAAATGAACCTGCTAAGCCCACCTGAGCTAGCTGTCCGACAATCGTAAGACACATCAGATGCATAAATAATGTTCTTCAGGGGTCGTCACACCAGAAGGAAAAATCGTCAAAAGTTCAGCCACAAACACAAGTCGTGGTCTTTTTTTTTTTTTTTTTTTTTTTTTTACAATTTATTGTTGTGTCCAATGTAAAAAATACAAAGCAAAGCTTTTCCAAATGGCCCTTTACCCTAAACTGCCCAAGATCTGGTAAGAAAATCCAGGGCTTGTAGGAAAAATCAAAGGCACTAGCAGTGAACACTTATGACTTAATATAACTGTCTTGATATGAAGAAATTTTGTAAAATTTCTTCAAACACCATTTTTTGAGCGCATCCTAAATTCTTAATTTCTTTCTTTCTTTTTGCTATTCAACAAATCTGTTGGTCGTAAGCACTGTAGCTCATGACACTGTAGTTAACTAACCTAGATACACACACTCTCTCTTTTTGTTATCTAAAAGGAGGCTGTGGTCCCCTTATTTAAATTTCCTTATGACTGGACAAATATAGCTAAAAGTCTTTATTACACTTCCTATATCGACATTATTTATTTGTGTTAGGATCGAGAAACTAAGCAGAATCATTTGGTACTGAGGATTTTCTGACCCTGAGCTGAATGGCTTCTTTCAAAATCTAATTAGCCCATGGATATCATAGGCCATGATGAAATGCTTGTGAAGTCATCAGAATCCCACCGAGGGGTAGAGGCTACATTTCACAAACTCACTTCTGATAAGGAAGCAGCTGCTTGTTATAAGATACCCTTGCTCCGATTATATGAGGATGAAAGCTCTTACTTTTCCATATTTTTTTGCCAAAGTTGTCTTCTTTCAATTTGGCTTGGGGACATGACATGATGCTCGTGATATAGAGTGGAAATCCAAAGTTGGCAGTTTCTGCAGACTATGCAAGCCAGGCTGCTTGCTAGTTCGTTGTTTGATGTTACCCCAGGACCCCATTACACAGCAACGCTATAGTTAGCTGGCTGTGGAAAGTCACATAGGCGGAGTGAAGTCCTAGACAGCAAACAAAGGGATTTCTTGAGGCTGAAGTCACAGAACTTATACTACTAAAGTCCCAGGCCACGTATTTAGCAGGACAGTGATTTAGGTTTCGTGGAGTAAAGCTGGTCTTGAAGCCTCAAAACAATGTGGAGAAACCTCAAAAATCTTTGTGGGCACTCCACATCTAGAAAGTTCTGGAAGATTGCGTATGTGGCTCTGTGGCATGTTCAAAATTACTTTTACAACTCCTCAAATTTGTATTACCTAAAACTATCAAAACCCCAATTTGTTATTTGTGTTTTTTCTTTTGACTTCTTATGTCATTTGCCTGATACTAGGTCCACAACACTTTTACACTGATGGAAATCCCATTCAATGCTTTCCCCCAAAAGACTTCAAAAATAATACTACATTGGTGTCCCAAGATGATGGTAAGACAGCAGCAATGAGGCTGGCTGACATTTGAAAGTTCAGAGAGATACAACAGAAAAACACAATGCAAGCAACCCAAAGGAACAGAGTGCAGACAGCTCCCAGGCAAAGAGCACCGGGTGTCCCCAACCCTCCAACATAGCAACCTCCTTCATTAGGACAGTGACATCTTCCATCTCACAGGAGACCATAGAATTTTGTCTATTTCTCAGAAAGAGAAACCTCCATACATCCTCTCTTTAAATCCTGTCAGGTCCTTGTGACTGAAAGGCCAGTCAAACACATCAGATGTGACACTACATGATTTCTGAGACTAGGCCACCAAAGGCTCCCCACATTGACCATGTTCTTAGAGTACACAGCAACTGTGTAAGTTCACACTGAGGAAGTCTGAGAACCAGGTTCCCTGTTGTATCTAACTCTCCCGTGTTTCACACACCTTCGTTCTCTCATTTTGTCCTCCGGTGACCTATTTGTCTCTCCATTTTTAATAATTTATTCATTGTGAAATGTTTAATACCTGTTATAGGAAAATATCTCCATCAACTTACCTTCAACATTTTATTGTACAAATTAGTCATTAAAATATATTAAAATTAAGAAGATACATTTTCCATTTGACAAGAGGTTAGTTCAAGAGAGCCATTTTATCCATAGGATGGTGACTATATAGTAACAATGAATTCTATAGACTGACAACAAAGAGAGTAGATAGTAACTATCCTCAAGTATGTGAGTTAATGTATATGATATATATCTACATAAAAACATCATGTTACACAGATAAATATAACCTTATCAGTTAAAATTAATTTACATTTAAATCACTAAAATTCAAAATCACATGCAGGTGTAAATGTTAAACTGCCAAGTTCTTAAGGAGGTTGTAACAAAGTTGTATCTTTTAGGAGGTAGTTTAATTCAATATACACACTAGCACACACATGTTTTTTTAGGAATTTTGCTACCTAATAAGTGCTAAGAATTTCAATAGTTTTTAAATACAAGACAAATGAAATTTTTATTTCTACTAATAAAATTCTTCTTATAGTTGAGATATATGTATTGCATGATTGATTTTTCCTTTATATCATAATATGGACCTAATTTGCCTGTAATGATCTATTTTTCGGTCTACCTGTCCAGATGCTCTGTCCCTTTACTTCTCACATAAGATATTTCATGCTATAGAATAAAAAACATTTTCTATTATGTGATAGAAGCCCTCATTACTCTCATTTTTCAAAATTGCATTAGCTATTTTCACCTATTTAATGTTCTGGATAATTTTAGAGACATTTTCCTTCAAAGGTTGGAATTGTGTTGAATTACATTAAGCTAGTACACCAATCTAGGGATTATATAAAGAAGATAGAAATTCTGCTTAAGCTCAAAATACTACCCAGGCAGGCAGGCAGGGCTAGGGAGATGGGCCTGGGCTTTTCTTTGCCTTTAGACAAAGAAATTTGATTCTCATTCTCTCTCAGATACTGCTTGTACAGTTGACAGATGGCATCACAGCTCCTAGTTAGAGTTCACCCTGGCTCCAAGCAGCCTAGAGGGCTAAGTATTTTATCCCCTGCATTTGAGTCTCAGTATCCTGGGACTTCAGGCTGTTTTCCTCTTGTGAACTCCATCCCAACATACCAGCCATTATTGTCTTAATCAGAGCAGCTGTGATTACCCAGCAGCGACCTTCAATAAGCTGGGGCCTGCCGAAGTTCTCTCATAGAAAGGAGAGGTAGAGCGGATCTTTGGGCTCTTAACAGACTTTCAGATATTCCCTCATGCTTGTGCCCCCTTCCAGCTGTATGTAATTCTAGCCAATTGCACAAAAGTCTTGGGAAGTACTAGAGAATGCATAGATATTGAAAGGTTAAAGTTAACTGGAGGTGAACTCCGTTGATGGAATTATGGGAACACCATCATTCACTCTGGGGTCAAATTTTTGATGATTTGGCTATACAAGCTTCACTCCTATTAGTGACCCTTTACCTGTGATTCCATAAGCAAACCCAGTGAATGCATTGGTTCACCAAGTTAAACCTGAGTGGAAATGTTCTTTTGGTCCAAAGTCAGCTCACTGTATGTGTAAGTGACATTTGTTCAATTCCCCATTAGTTTGCATGACAGTCTCTCACCCCAAGGCTACCAATATCTTTCTTTAAAAGGGTCTGGTTTCTGATCATCTTGCCATACTTACTCTTGTCCATGAGGATGCTGGGCAGCCCGTGGTCTTCGTGCAGATCAGCCTCAAGGACATCACTCAGCTAAGCTGTGAGATCAAGACCAGGAGAGTGCAAGAATGCAATAAGGTACACAAATACAAAGGTCCCGGGATGCTTAACACAGCCAGATTGACTCTGACATTGTCTCTTAATGTCATGACACAGGAGTGTTGAGTCTGACTTCCAAGGACCTGTCAGATCTCCATTCCTAGTACTGCTGAGAAAAATAAAATATTCTAATTGTATTTTGTTGCTTTATTATTTCTTTGTTAGTTATAAACATAGTCAGTATATGTTTAAGTTTGTCTGGGCAATGGTTTCATTACATACATGCGTGTAATATACATGTATTGCATATGTGCACAGGCAAGTGATTCCATTCTAAATTTTCAGTACAAAATAAATATGAAGTGGAAAGAAAGATGTGTTTGAGTAGTATATCCCGATCTGAACCACTTCTCCATCTCAAAATTAAGCTTGCTTATCCTAGAAAACATTAGTTTGGGCCTCATGATTTGCTTATTTGCATTTGGGGGCTCTGCCTAGGATGGATGCATGTTTCCAGCAGCCTGGCAAATTTTGCAACAACTAACCCAGGACCCTGGACCCTCCAGCATACAGAGCAGGCTGGGCAACTGATCATTCCAGACAAGATTTTTTCCCTTTCCATCTCTTTCCTCCACCCCAACTTCTCCTTTGTTCTTTGCTTTAGCATTCTGGGATGTTTAATGAACAATACACTTCCCGGCAGCTATAAAGCACAAAAAAATTCAGTTAGGATTATAATCACCATTTCAATTATTTACACATGTTAGAAAATATTGCCATTGGGTGCCCCAAGTTATTTACTCTGGTGTTTTCTTCTGCTTCGAAGTGCTAAAATATTATCCCTATTCATTACAAACCAATTGTTTTTAAGATGGCTCTTCTCCTCCCCTCACCCTGTCTGAGACCCAATTTACAGCCTGCTAAAGGCCTCATAAGTTTTTTATGGATTATTTCCTGGGGTCACATTAATCTGGCTCCTTGTTACTTTACACTAATTTCACTTTGCCACAGTAAAGTAACAAGATTCGATCTCTCGGGAATTAATCTATAGAGACCTCTTAATGAGGCAAAGCCAAAATGGAACGCAAACTACTGTATTTAATTTCCTCAAGCACATCAGAGAAGCAGCAGCTTCCTGCCCATCCTGAGCAGTTCCCAGGGATGGGTCTAGGAAAGTGAAGTAGCCCAGTAATAGGCAGAGAGGAGTCCAGGGAGAGAGGTACAGCTGGGCATGGCAAGCCTCAACTTCCCACCAACCCTGCCTTCACCCCCCGCCCCCAGCACTTGTTGTCAGAGGAGCCAGAATCGCCATCTATCCAGTCAGGGAGAGAAGGTGCTAAGCTGTAATGGATGTGATGCTGCGAGTCAGTAACCTTGCGCACAGCGAGAAGGATGGTGAGCCCGAGGCCAGCCTGGACCACACGCACAGTGAGTGAAAGCAGAGGTCGGAACTGTACGTGATAGCTCAACATCTACAATCGCAGAGCTTGCCAGGCTCAAGCAGGAGGACTACCATGAGTTTGAGGGTAGCCTGGGTTACACAGGGATTCCAGGCCAGCTTAGACTGCAGAGTGAGGTCTAGTCTCCAAACAAAATGAGCAAAACGAACAAACAAACCAAAACAGCGAAGCACACATAGGAGAGTTTTGGCTACACAAAGATCAGAAAAGATCTCATTTGCTTTATTTCGACCCCCAGATTGCAGCTTCAGGAGCCATGTCTTCTAACCTATCCATGCACTTGCCCTCCCTTGGGAGCCTCGGTGATAAGAGTTAAGATCCTGGTTCCCTATCTTCCCTATCTTCCCTATCTTCCATGGTTCTTACAACTTCTTTTTCCAAAAAGGAAAAGGCAGCAAACTCTTGCACAGTTTTGTAGAAGCTAAGGTAAAAACTTACATGAACATGAGGGAAGACGAACATTCCTCTCAAACTGTGAACTGAGAATCAATAGCACTTCAGGGGCGGGTGAGATGGCCCAGCCAGTAAAGTCACCTGCTGCCAAGACTGATGATCTGAGTTCATGACCAGGAAGGACTCCTGTGATGTAATGATACAACCAGCCCTTGCAAGATGATCTCTGATGTCTACTAGTACACGGTGGCATGTGTTTCACGTGTGTATTCATGTATTTGTTTTACCAACAAATAATATTGGTAAAAAGAAATCACTTGCAATTGTTATAATTATTACAGAGAATGGTCTGGAACATGGGAAAAGCACATAAAGAGAATATATGTTTAGAGAATATGAAATAACATGTGCTTAGCAATTGCATGGAGGCAGGACATAAGCATTCACGTAGGAAAACTGTTCTGAGTAACCTGTTCCCATTTTATCTAAGCAGATTTTTGTCATTCAGCAATGACTGACTACGAGAAACACATTGAAGGGTGATAGGATTTTCTATAGTAGAATTTCCTATGTATTATTTTACTAAACGTTCTCATCAGTTAGGGAAGATGTCTGCTAGTGTTGTCTATTTCACAACTAGTGAAACTAAGGCTGGAGACGTTATATCACTGCCAATTAGCTCTGAAACTAGGATAATAAACATCAATCTCACTGCTCCTCCAAAAAAACAGATAACACTTAGGGGAATTGATTATGGTACATCACAGACTAATGCTTAAAATCTGCATGTACGCCATTACTAGTGGACACAGTCTCTATTCCTGACATGACCATGTGCAAGAATTTAGCTCTCTTCTATTCTTTTCCCTCATGTTGTAGGGAGAGTAAAGAACCCACTAATGGAATGTAGGAGAAGAAACTGAACATACGATATTCATACTATGTCTATGTCCCCTCTTACTAATGTCAAGGGGTCTGATGAGGAAGGCGTGCACTTTTCCTACACTGGGTTGGGACAGACAGTGGAGTGGACATAGCATCTACCTGTGCAGAGGTGCTAACAAATTCTCCTTGGCTGATAAATGAATGTCATCTATCCTACTTTAATGGCCAGACAGTTGACATACTCCATCGATCTCTGTCTATTCTTTCGTGATCTAAGACTCCAATTGGAATAACAATAAAGGACAGATATATGTTGAAATTTTGATCTCCCCAAAAAAACAACCCACTAGCAAGTGAATTTTATATAAAAATAAAACATCATTAGGAAACTGTACTCATTTATAATAAGTCAGAGAAAACTGAAGATCACCAAGTCTTGACATTAATATGAAACTGAATAGAACCTGGAAAGATGGTATTTCCTCAGTTATCAGAACATAGTCTCATTATGTATCAAAATATGTTAAGAGGAGAAAAAATGGTCTTCCTGGATGTAATGAAAGATAGTTACATTGTGTGATGTAGAGATGACCAGAGTCTTCAGGTAAGGTCAGGTGGGCTCAGGATGCTATAGGCATAGATGGGATCAGAATCATTCATGTATCCAAGACACCACAGAAAGAAAATGAAGTAAGTAAGCAACTTTAATAAGACCATAATTATCAGTCACTTTGATGACAATGTTTGTGAGCAGCACACACTTTTGAGCAATGGTGTGTGGCTATAAATTCAATAAACCTTCAGGTATGATTCAGACCCGCCCTTGAATCATGAAGCTACAGCTACTCAAGCTCCCAGTGGTCACCAGTTCACCCAGCAGTCTTAACCAAAGGCTCCCACACAAGACCCCTCATTTATCACTCTTTTTCATTTGTTGGATTCATTACTTGAAATATTTTCCTCTCCCTTTCATTTAGACTTGGATGCCAATATACTTTCAGTACAAAAATTAATTAAAGGAAATTGAATTCGGTGATTAGGCATTGCTCCCGACACTTGTTCTTGAGTAGTAAAATGATGTGGGAAAAAAATCAATAAGAGATATCTCTTCCCCCCCCTCTTCTGTCTCTTGTCTATCATTAATTATTTAGAACTAAAGTTAAAGTGAAAAATAGAACTCTTTAGGACTTCAAGGGATAAAAGTTTTTCATCTAAAAGATCTGCATTTGCCAGTGAAAGCACACCATAGGACTCTGGCATGACCAGTTGTCCTATAACTCTATCTAAATGACAGTTGAAACTAAGGCTTGAATGCAGAGCCTCTGAGGCAGAGAAAAGGCAGTAGAATACTGCAAGCAAATTGTGTTTGCTCATGAAAGGAGAATTGTAAACAGGACATGTTGCTGGGAAAATTCAGCTTCACCAGTAGTGGAAAAAAAAAGAAAACAAAAATCAAATGGGGTTGCATTAAATACTATAGATTTCTTTTAAATCTGTAATAACCTTGCTTCCATGTACAACAAAGGAGGAAGCATTGCTCAGTTGGAGGAAGGTCAAAGCCCCTAAACAAACCTTTGAATCCATCAGCTGAGATATTTGGAATTAAAGAATCCAGAAGATGAGTAGAGTCAGAATCCAGGTCTTAAAAATATATATACAAATCCAAATAAACAGAGAATGGAGAGGCAGCAGGTTCCAGAAAGGCCAGAGGTGGCTTTGGAGGCAGAGCTCCAAGCCAGAGATGTGAGGGAAGGCAGGCTTAGAATAAACAGCTCTCAGAAGATGTGCTCCAAGGCAAAAGAGAGTATAACAGGGACCAGATTTAATTCCTCATCTCAAACAATTAAAAGAAACTGGGCAAAATATCATGAAAGAACAGTTGTCAGGAATTGGACAACTGGCATAGTAGAATAATCAATTTGGAGAGATGAGAAATAAACAAGTGACCCAAATTAGTAAGTCAAAAGTGTTTCCAGACCCCAGAACAGGAAGGAAGGTACCCAAGAAAACTGCGCTCTTCCCATGAATTAAAGAAAGGACTGAGGCTCTGCTTTCAGAGCCCAAAGAGGACCCAATGGGAGCAGCAGAGAACTGAACAGAAAAGTATCTTTGTGCTCCCAGAAGGCTCCCCAGAGTCCTTTGCTAATGATGGGGTATTGTATGCAATTGGTGACACTATATATAGGTCAAAGAGAGAGACAGGAGGAAAAAGCCCACAGAAGAATCTCCAGGGAGATGCAGGATGTGGCTCCCTTATCAGCAAGCACACACAGAACCCGGAACAGAAGAAAGTGCATCAGGAGACAACCTCCAAGCACCAAACCCATCAACAGAAAGAAGTGTCCAAGGTGAGAAATATGAACAAAGTCACATAACAGCATTATGGATCAGCTAGAGGAGACAGCTCAGTCCATAGAGCATGTGATGTGCAAAGATGTGTTTGGATCCTTAGCACCCATGTAAAAAGCATCAGACATGGACATACTGTAATCTCAGCCTGGCCAAATCTATGATCCCCAGCTTCAGTGAGAGATCCTGTCTCAAAAACTAAGATGCACCACAACTGAAAAAGCCAGTAGACATCAGCTTCTGGTCTGCTTCCATAGTCACACACACGAGGAGTTTTGTTGTTTGGTTTTTTTTTTTTTTTTTTAACCTCAAAAATCAAAAAGAATGAAATTCATAATATCTGTATTAACTCAAGACTGCAGGCATGCAAAGAAACAAGAAAACGTGATCACTAAGGGGAAATGGTAGTTACTAGGAGACTCAGAAATGACAGGCAAGGATGCTGGCCAGCTATGATAAACATTCAGTTTATGTTTAGGAAATTAGTGAAAATGTAAACATGATCAGCATGAAAACAGAAGTCAAACATAATTTTAAAATAAACCACAGTTTTGTAGGTGAAAAATACTCATTATTAATAACAGCAAGACACTACATGCAGACGAAATAATGGTCAGGAGGAAAGCGTGGTGATGGAACTACAGTAAACAGAAGAGAGAATAAAAGGGGACAAAGAGAGAAACAGACTAGTGGGTGTGTGGCAATACTAGGTGGACTAGTATGGGTATGACTGGAGTTACATTAAAAGGGGAACTCTAGGATGACTTGGAGAGGTAATATCGAGTGGAGATTTTCAAAATTAGAGAAATCATGTAAAGTCAAATGTCCATAAAGCATCCAAACCTCCAAGAAAGGGAAATAAATCACATCAAACAAATATTAATAAAAATATGTGGTCACAAGTGACTAAGAGAAAAATCATAAAAGCATCAAATTATGTATGTACTCATCACAAACAAGGCAATCCGGAAGACTGGGAAATTATATCTTTGAAGTACTGAGAGGAACATTGTCAGCTTAGGCCTATAGTGTAGAGGTGTGTAAATCCAGTACCTGGACCATAAACAGACAGACAGAGGTGGGAAGAAAAGGAATGCATTTGAATAAACTCTTTGGGGAAGGTCCCCATCTGAGGAGAAGACACTTGAACTGTCCTAAAGGAGGTAATCCTGGAGTCAGCTGAGTGAAAAACATGTCAGGACAGAGGGAAGCAAGCACAGAGGAGCTCAGGCAGGGGTGTGGATAGTATGTTCAGGGAAAAACCAGGGGCCCAGTATGAAAATGAAGGAGAGAAGAATTAAGGGAGGCACAGTAGAAAGAACAAGGTCACACAGAATGAAGCCCTTTCAGTAGCAGCTCCAGTCCAATCCCTCATGGGAGAGATGATGGTTTTAGAGCAGACTGGTAAGTCCAACAGATAGAGTGATAAACCCTACGGATAACCACATCTTCATCCAGGACCTTTGAACATGTCACTTTTACTTTGCAAAGAAACTTTTCAAGTGTGGTCCAATTAAGAGCAGAGAGATGATACTGGCTGACTCCAGCCTAATCTCATGGGTCTCTAAGGACAGAGTCGCTTTCCCAGCTGTAGCCATAGTCAGGCACAACTGAGGAGCAAGGTCAGGATGGTGTAGTGAAACATTGTTGCCTTCACAGTGGAGGAAAGTACAAGAGCCAGAGGGTGAGAAGAGTTGCATCTCTAGGGAAGCCCCCGGAGCCTTCAGAAGAGATAGTCGGCCAACACTACATGAGATTTTAAGTAGCTGGGTGGTTGCAGACCAGCAATGGAGATTTAGACAGCAGCCTGGGGCACAGCAATGTCCTGTGGGCTGTATGGAAAGAGTAAGTGGAGAAAAACAGGTTCTGAACACAGAGAGCAGATCATCTTCTGTGTAGAAGGGTCAGTTCCTGATTTGAACCGATTTGAACCGTGTTTAAATAGGAAGCTTCGGGGAACCAGGAGGGATGGGGGTATCAATCAGGATGTAAAGTGAATAAATCAATTAATGGAAAAAAAAACTTAAAAGAATAAACTATGCCAATCCAAATGCAAAATGGAGGGCTGAAGCAGAAGGGTGACATTCCAACTCATGAGTGTGATCACCAAGGATTTAGTCACCTTGAAATCCAGTACAGATGGAATAAGCTTGCTAGAGACAATCTCTACAGATGCCTTCACTGGGTGTTTTCAGGGTTTCAGCTGAGTACCCTTCTGCAGTGGCATGCAACAAAGCGTGTGAAGTGGGTATCCATCACAAGAGTTAGTTTCTCATCTACAGAAACTCTTCTTCTCAACTGGGAGGATTGTCAAGACCACCCTTGAGTCCCAGCCTCCTACACCAATGTTTCCAGAACCCTGAAGTCACTCTTAATCATCTCAGTGAGATCAGTCGATATTCTGCATGCCCACATAGATGAAAGGCATGGCATAACAATCGTAGCGACTGTGTCTCCACACATCCCCAGCATCTGGCCTACATCTGGGCCCCCTCTGAAGGGTGTCACTGATCGCCAGAATTCTTTTCTTCTTCTTGGAACTGCATTCTCTGTAGAATCCATAAGCCTCCAGTGGCTCCTGTTACTGCTGCTCTCTTTGTGAAAATGGGTTTCTTTTGCTGGTAGGAAGATAGCAAGAAGAGCCAAAAGAAATCACACTCTCCTTCAAATGAGGTATATAGTATGTGACCAACATAGCAAAGATCATGACATTATGCATGGAGAATCTACTAATGCCTCTCCTTAGAGAAACTGCCCAAGGATAGCAGTAACTGCTGAGAATACTATAAGCAACACAGTCAGGTGGTAAGTCATTTGTAGCCTGACAACAGTACTTCCAAGGAGATCTTATTATCTCCATTTTAAGGGTGAAAGAATTAAGGCTTGAATAGCTAAAATAGCTTACCGTGGTTCTCACAGCTGAGATACAATAGAGTCAGGATTCAACCCCAGGACTATCTGACCCCACCCCCTTAGAAGTACTCCAAATCCTAATCTACCCTCTATCTCACTGTTCCCCCTTCCCTCCCCACCCCCACATTTTTAGGCACTTCATCTTAAATAGAAGCTTGAATCATGTACATCCTAAAATAGCAATTGGGTCTACTAGAGGTCAATCAAAGAAAGCACTCGATATCAACCTCTGACTAATACCTGCATACACATCTATCCCCATGAATGAGAAAACACATGAACACACACACACACATTACCATGTGCACATATTAAAATAAATAAGGTGCAATTTTCAATTACTGTGGCCTTCATCCATTTTTTTCATAAAACTACCTAGCATGTATTTGCTACCTAAAGCTAGGAGTTACAAGAAGAGCTAAAGCACGCATATTTAACATAAGGCTCATTTTTACTGCACGAACACATTAGGATTTTGTAAACCTGGATGCTTCCTTGTTTTTCCACACCTAATGTGCACCTCACCCTTTGGCTAGTCATCCTTCTCATGTGACTTCTACTGATGAGCATCATAACACCACTTTCAGTCATCCAGCCACTCATCCAATAGGCTACTAAAAAAGAACACAAAGTTATGAGTGTCACAGGAGGAATAAGTGATTTAGCTGAGTGGTGGTGGTGCACACCTTTAATCCCAGCACTCAGGAGGCAGAGGCAGGCGAATCTCTGAGTTCGAGCCAGTCTGGTCTACAGATTGAGTTCTAGGATAGCCAGGGATACATAGAGAAACCCTTTTAAAGAAGTAGAGGAGGAGAAGGAGGGAGGAGGAGGAGGAGGAGGAGGAGGAGGAGGAGGAGGAGGAGGAGGAGGAGGAAGAGGTAATTTGGTACTAGAGGATAGCCATAAGTAGCTATCCATAAGCATCATACCCATTGCTAAGCCTTAGCTCTCTACAATCTCATGTCCCTATTCATAAGGAGAGAATAATAATATTTTCAGGGTCCTAAAATTGATAATGAAGTAATATGTACCAGTCTTTGTAGCACAGTGGCACACAGCAGTCAACAAATGTTCACTATTAATGCTAGTATTACAGCATACTTCAGGACGGGAGCGGCAATTCAAACCAAGAACCAAAGCACAGAATAAAGTAAAAAAGAAAAAAAAACCAACCTTCACTTCCTGAGTTTCCAGAGAGATCACAATAACACCTGGGCCTCTGGACAGAACTCATGTCACCCAACTTGGAGGGGACAGTTTGTCATTAGCTTATCTTAGATGATTATGCCAGTGTAGACTTCAGCAATGGCCATATGCCTGGGGCTCCTCTCATGCCGTCGGTTCCTTCCCCAATCTCATCAGTTCCTCCAAGGAAAGCCAAAAAGATCAAAAAACAAAACAACAACAACAAAAAATTCCATGAAGGTTTGTTGGGATTAGAATTTTCATCTATTTTTTTAATCCTTTTAATATACTATATTAAGTGCTTTTCTCATTGGTATGAGAAATATATTACAAAATCAAATTAATTAAGGAAGGATTTTTATTTTTAGCTCACAGTTTCATGCAAAGTTAGCTTCTACCACACTGTCATCTCCGTCCATTACAGTTCTAGCACGAAGTGACTTGCTCACATATTGATCACTGACCAGAAATCAGAGACCTTGGACTCAAACCAAATTGGAGCCAACCTGAAACCCAGAAGCCTTGCCTCTACAGCCCTATATTGGCCATATACACCACAACCAAAAGGTTTCACAACCTTCCAAAACAGGACCCCACTGGGGACCAAGTGTTCAAACATATGAGCCTCTCGAAGATAATTCTATTTTAAACCTTAACATGCATTAAAACAGAACACTTGACTAGTTGGAGAAAATGTGAACAATCAGGTTCTGTCTTGTTCCTAAAAGAACACAAGGTTATGTGTTCATGTGCCTTGTGGGGCTGTGTGGGAGATGAATGCAGGGAACAAGGAAAGAGGAGAGAATGTAGTGGAGTCACACCTGCCTCCAGATGCTCAAAATCAAAAACAGCTTGAACATCATCTTGCTATTGTTGTTGGTGGTGGTTTGTTGTTATATAGATACTTGATGAGACAGTCAAGGGGAAAGACATGGTTCTACACAGAGTGGACGGGGAGATCTGTTCCTCATGACACTATTAACTGAATATATCACTGCACCCTACTTAAAACTTTACCTTTAGCAGTCCGTTGAGGACTTAAGAGAGGTGATGGAGCCAGCTTGAGGGGACCTGTAGACTAGGGATATCTGGATTCAAATTCTAGGTCTACTCTTGCCTAGTGTAGCATGTCATGAAGCCATTTAACCCAGCAATTCGGTTCCCTCTTATCTGTAGGAAATAATAACAAATGCTTTAAAAGGGAGGTCTAACAAAATGAGAAGCAAGTTTTAAAAAAAAAAAATACAATTTCCAGAAAGTTGGGGACCTCCATCAGGTCAAAGAAAATAAAACTACTTGAGCACAGAAGTAACTTCTAATCACACATCTCCTTAGTTCAGTCCTGATAGACATGAATTTGCCTCTCAGAAGCAACTCAAGACTTTCTGAATTATCCTACATAGAGAGTTATGTTTCTGGAAGGATGCTAAAAATAAGCAAACTATCCCAACTATGTAAATTATATGCAACTCATTTATAAATATTTTATCTCTGACTGACAGTCAGAGTGAGAATTAATCTATAAGTTAACAATTCACTTTAACCTTTAGGAAAGTAACGTATCATCTGCTCCTCATTCGGCTTTCCAACAATCACTTATCCACCCAAATTTCTCAGCCAAAAACCTTGAGGTCATCCTTGACATCGCTTGATCCCCTCGGCCCCCATATCCTGTGCCTTTTAAGTGCTAAATTCCTTTCCATGAAATCCACTGCTTTCTCTTCCACCACGGAGTATCTAGAACATACACCTCACCATCTGTTGCCTGGGCCACAAACAGGAATCTCCAGTTCTCTTCATCACCCTCTTCTGTCCTGCACCTTCATCCATTGCTCACTACATGGATTTCCCATAATCCCCCACACAAACTTCAATCTGCGCCATCGAGCACTTCGGGCACTGCTCAGCCTGTCTCTTCCCTTTTCCATCTTCCTCCCAGACAGGCTGACTTCACTTGCCCACTCTACTCACAGGCTGCTCTACTGAGGAAGCATCCTCTCACCTTTCTAGACCTCCTTAATTCTTACTCATCCTTTGTGTGGCTGCTTAAGCATCATTTTCTTGGGGAAACCTTTGGTTACCTCTCACAGTCCCATGTATATTTGTTTGAAACAATTAAGAAATATCTTATAACTTTTGTCATAAATAAACTATATAACTTTTTTGACATCGTGGGCATTGTGTTTCCTCAGTAAACTATGATATGTGCAACCATTGGGAAGTACCAGACCCTAGACAGTCTTTTGCAGAGTCCCGAACATAGAAGGGTCCTCAACAAATACCATGTTAGTAACAATTACTTATTGGTCTAATAAGTAATAATGAAGAAATAATGAATGTGAGATGTGTTTTTGCATATTACTTCATCCGCAGACCTGATTTTCAGCCCTGTAATTTAAAGGTACAGAAGTGGGAAAGGAAGAAAACATGAGTGGGAACAAGATGTTCACCATCAGACTGCTTTGGTTCCAGAGGGGAAAGATTTTTTAAGGAGAATAAGAGATCTGAAAAGAAACGTATGCACACGCAGAGCTCACAAATCCACGCTTCCTCCATAAATAGAACAAGCATGCACTATCTGTCAGGCCCACCACCCAGCTGCCCAGCTTGGTGGATGGAACAGCCCTGCTTGTGTCCTGACAGGGGAGAAATCTGTGTGTTTACCCACAGCTATGCACAGCTCACACGATCTTTCCGGAGACGATTTCGACAGCGGATTCAGAGATTCCAAGACGTGGTCTGGGGTATGATTTTCCAAGTTCACCTTCGTTCCTCTCAAGGCAGAAATAGTCATACTTTTAAAAGAAAAAAAAAAAAAACCTGTATTTCTTTTTAATAAATGGAGGGGTTTGCTGGCTGCAGAACTTCTTCCTCCCCACCACCCCTCTCCTCAAGCGTTCACATTTGAATATTGTCAACTTATCACGCATTGACTAATCAAAACAAAGGGAATATGCGAGATGACTAAAAGTTTCATGCCAAGTATGAAACCCGCCTGGAGGATGTGGTGGCACCAGCCATTCAAAAGACTCAGCTTCTTTTGGGAGTTGCTTGCAATCTTTGCTTCGGAGACTAAACAAGGCGTTACAGGGTAAGGACTTTACTTAAGCAAGGTGGACTGACAGGCACAGCACTTCATAAAGCCAGGCAGTAGCTGAAATAAATTGGAATCAGCTTCTTTATTCCCACAGGAGACAAAGCTAAGATGAAAAAGTCAGGGAGGGAATTATTTGCTCTCCCTCCCCGCCGCTGCCCCCCACTCCCCGCCCCCCACCCCCAGCCCTGGCTGCAGTGTGGTTTAATCTAATTTGCATATGAGACTGGGAGTTCCTGGAAGCTCATTCCCCTGTGGCTTCTAGACTCCCACCCCTGTTTCCACCACCGACTGCATGCTGCCTCTTTCATGGTGACTGGACACTGAGCGTAGGAAAGGCAGCAAAATTCATTTAATGGCCTCGAAAACTGGGCAATTATACTGCCCTAAAATAGTGACATCTCCTTCCAGAACCTTCGGTAGTTACTGAAAAACACATGGGATACTGTATCTGCTGAGAGTGAAGCCAGAAAAGGAGAGTTAGTGTTTCCTACTAATACATTTTCTCCTTTCAAACTTCAGAAGGCTTCACCCGGCCACACCCAGCTACTTAACGACTGCTTCCAAGTAGTGACAGCAACTGTTGAAAGATGACATTTTTGCAACCCTTTCCCTCAAATACTCATGGTAAGGTGGCCCTCCCCCAGCAGATCATACACTTCATCATCTCTGTCTGCCTGTCTGTCCAGAGAGGGACAAGGTCCAAGAGGGAGATAACCTGTGAAGAAGCTGCTGGATCAAACCTAAGGAGCTGAGGCCGGGCATGCAACCAGAGAGGCCTGGTGCCCACCCACCGCCTCCCCTCGGAAGCTGAGTCAGAGACCTGGCCGGTTTGTTTAATCACTTGGAAACTGGTTAGAGTGAACAGGACATGTAGTGATTAGCAATTCAGTCTGCTCTCAGAGCTTCGTGTTTTTCAGTGTAATACGCCAACTGCTGCCTTCCCCTTGGAGTCAACAGGAAGCAAGAAGAGCAGGCCAAATTTGACACCCCTTGACGTAACCCGGGATGGACTTCAGCCCTCATTTCTCCACCCAGTAACAGAGATTTTTTTTTTTTTTTTAAGTAAGCCATTCTCGCTAAACACCCCTCAAGTACCAAGGGTAGAATAAAAAAAGTTAAGAACGAAAGAAAGCCTGTTTGGATAACTAATTAAACCCTTATCTGGATGTCATGTGATCGAAGGAGGAAAAGGAAGAAGAAAGGAAGATGTCTCAATTTGGAGTTGGAAGACAGAAAGAATCAAAAAGTAACAGTCAATCCACAAGCTATTCTGCCAACTAGAAAGAGACTGTGATGGGGGCAGATGCAAAATCTATGTTCCTGAATTTTTTTTTTTAATTCTGCTGTATTTGTGAAATATCCCTCATTGAGCACAGTAAGACATGGCCATGTAGTCAGACCTTTAACAAAGGAGCCATTTAGGGAAAAAATTCTTTCTGATTAACATCACCGTGTGCTGATTCACGGTCAACCATTTGCAATTCCAGTCTTGATAGCAGTGAGATTTAAAATGGCATCATTTCATCCACGAGCAGGGCTTTGTAAAAGGAAAAACGTGGTGTCTTTGCACTCACCTCAACTTCCCATAATTTCTGTATTTCTTCTCCAGTTCTTCCCACAAGGAGTCCTCAGATTATTTTCCTAAAATGCCACTGCCTTACATGTATATGTTTGCCATCCAGCCATGTATTCTACAGCAAGGCAAGGCTAAAGGTTAATAAGCCACTGCTGTAAAGAGACTAGGGTTATCATTATTATGCCAGCACAGCAAAAAGACATCTGAGTCATGCTATGGAAGAAGTTCAATTTCTCACATAACCCTAGATGGGATGATTGTTTAAAACCAAATGAATTCTTATTGGAGATGGTCCCTTTAGTTTACACTGAAAAACAAATATCCCTGTTTTATTTACTCGTCTATTGTCATGACAAGACACCTTGGCCAAAGGAATTTATAAAAGAAAGCATTGAATTTGTGGTTCACAACTCCAGAAGGTTAGCATTCATTCACGACCACCATGGTGGGGAGCATGGCAGGAGGCATGTCATTAAGACATGCCACTAAGACATCTTATCCACAAGGAGGCAGAGAGAGCTAACTGGAAATAGTGTGAGCTTTTGAAGCTGCAAAGCCCACACGCCTACTAGTGACATCTCCTCCAGCAAGGCCATACCTCCTAATCCTTCACAGTTCCACTAACTGAGACCAAGCATTCAAATATTTGAGCCTATGGGGTTTGGGGGAGGACAGTTTCAGTCAAAGCACCACAACCCTGTATAGAAACTCTCCCTTTTCCTCCATATTCCCTACAAGGCCTCCTTGTTTCTCTTTCCTGTCCTCTCTTGTAATCCAGCCTCACACCTCCACTTCACCAGAAGACATCAAAGTAACACCTCCTCCTCTTACTAAATCAACAAATACAATGGAAAGAGCACCCTCCCCTATGCTATGTGTTGAGGTGTCCTGAAAGCAGGTATCAAATGTAGTAGATTTAGGAATGGGGTCTCCCTCAAGCTAAAGAAGGGGTAGGACCTCAGGGAATCTATGTAAAAAACCCACAGAAGGTGCAGGTCTGGATGCAGGGATAAAGAATTAAGTTATTTGAAAATTACTTGATTCCTGAGGAGCCCCCTCCTCATAACCTATGACTCAAAAGCAATTACTTCCTCAAGCCCTTCCATAAAATGGAAGTAATAAAATAGTGTTAATAATTGCAGCGATAATAAAGACCAACCATTCCTAGTATGGAATAAGAAGTTTGAATATTTCTAAAACAACGCAGCTCATTATAAACTATGGGGGAAGAGATCCCTGAGGGGACCTGAAGATCAAAAAACTGTGAGGCCCCAGCCCCATGCCTCACTTTCCCTTCACAGGAGACCCAGATTCTGATGTTGAAGCACCCAAGAGAATCTTGCATTAGAGGAAAACAAGACAAAGAGAACCAGCCCTTTGCCTGCCATCTCTATGACTCCTCCCTCTGACCACACAGATTACAATTTAACCCCCGTTTCTCAGTTGTGTCATCTGACATCTTGGAGTTATTTTGTCAAAATGCTTTCTTGGTATCTGAGAAAATGCTGCTTTGGGAGAAAGTGTTCAGAAGTAGCCACTCAATCTCAGCTTCATCTTCTCTTGCATCACACAGAAAACTGGCCTAGCATGGCAAGAATTTTAATGTCATCTTTCTAGTGCCTCATCTGCCTACTTGGAAGCAGGGGCCATTCTTGGAATCCTGTAGTATCAAGCAGATCACCACATCAATTGTTTTAGAATTGGTCACACATGCCTGAACTTCTCAATTAATATATCTCCAGATTCATTGGATGCTTTTTATCAATTTCTTTATCTATAAAAAATAACTCATGCCCAGAACCATAGAAGTAGAATAATTAAATGAATTAACAAGCTTTACATGCTTAGACCTTTTCCATTAAGGATCAGATAAAAATATCTTAGAAATAGCTGTACAGATGATTTCTGTCTCTGCTGCTTCACCTCCATTACAGTTGAGCAAACTCAAACCACAGGTGAAAGAAGATGACCATGTTCCACTAAAACTTTATTTATAAAACCAGACCATGAGTTGGATTCAGCCACCTGCAGTAGTGTAAAGACCCCTAGCTCAAACAAGAGTTCAATAGATTTATTATAGTTCTTATCATAATCAGCACTGGCAGGTCAGGTTCACCTTTTGCTTGTGTTTCCTAATAGTATCAGTAATTAAACTCTAAGTGCCTAACCTTGTCCATTCATCACTGGCCACTGAGGAGGAAAGGGAACATGGCAGGCTCTTTACCTTGCTTATACATGCATATCATCTAGTGGTAGAGAGGTGCAACTGCAAGATTTTTTTCCCTCACAGTGTCCTTGGTCTGGTTCAAGCACACCCTCACCAGAATAAAGCTCCCTCAGGCCATCCATATGGAACAGCTATGCCTATGCCACAGACCCTGGTCACAGCCACATGGTTTCAGATATTCTTCCAATAAGACCTTGCATGTGCTTAGAAAACAGGGCTTATGTCTAGATGACCCCAAGTGTTCAGTGAGGAGGGAAAATGAACCTGGTTGTAAAAATACTTGTTAGTCAAGTAATTGTGTGTTTAACAATATGAATATTAGAGGAAAATATAATTAACATTTTTTATCTTGAAGTTAACCCTCATCAAAGCACAAAGCTTCTATTTCTTAGCATGAAGTGTGGAGGAGTTCTCATCCAAGATCTTAACTTTTCTTTACACTCTTGGTCTGTGCAGGCTGCTAATCACCTTCTGCATGTGGTTCTGATCTATGTTCCATGATGACATATGTTACCATTACCACAGCCTCGTACTAAGAACAGTCTAGAAGGGTTGAGAATTGGTCTCTCTGATATTGTTCAGATGTGAATACTGAAGTAAATCAAATCTTCATAAACATGCATTCTAGACCTGGCTTTTTGTTTATCTTATTGTGTGCAGGGATTCTGTCATTCTTTGTACTTTGTACCTTGTCCCAGAGAGTCATGGACTTCTTGATTTTCTCAGCTATATTCTTATAGACCCATGATTACCACCCCACCCTTGCCTCCCACCGCTGCTGGTGACCTGAGACCCACATCTCTATTTTCTGGAGGCCTCAATTCCTGGGCATTTGAGCCCCTTTCCCCATCTTCCCAATGCTCTGACTTAGAAGGATTCCCCAGCACTGTCTTTGAGGAAGTTTTCCATCCTATGTTTGAAAAACATCCCTGTTTTATATTTCCCAACTGTTTAAGTTGATGGGAAAATCTGGACACAACTGGCCACAAGACTCTTTGGATTAGCTTTGTGATTCTTGGCCACTTGCCCTTCCCAGCAGTTTATGTGCCTCGTCAGGTTTTCCACAGTCATCAGATAGATAGCACACTTCCTCCTTACACTTACCTCTGGACTCATCCAGCTAAGTTTTAGGATGTTCTTGGGCTCATGTGTGAAGACAATGCTGAGCACTAAAACAACAGACACAGCTCTTGGAGCTCAGAATTCTGTCCTTGGCTGTAACAGGAAGTAGCGGGACTAGGGAGTCAACCTCAGTAAACACTAAGGTCCACCTCATCAACTATAGCTTGTCCATCAAGACGTAAGATTATTCATAAACCAGGTCACCTGGTACAGTCATGAATCACTTAACAAGACTATGTTCTTGGAAAAGAATCATTAGGAGACTTTGGAGGTTGGTTGGTTGGTTGGTTGGTTGGTTGGTTGGTTGGTTGGTTGGTTGGTTTGCTTGCTTGCTTTCTGAGAGAAAATTCCCTGCCTTCCAGGAGAGCCTAAGACTCGATTTATAGCTGGGGATAAACTTAAACTTCAGGTCCTCCTGTGTCCGGGTCTCCTGTGCTTAAATTATAAGTATATGACACTGTGTCAAGTTTATGCAACAAGGGAGGCTGAAATCAGGGCTCTGTGCATATTGGTTCAAGTGCTCTACAGACCAAGCTAAGGCTTCCTTCAGGCCAGAAGTTTCATGTTGTGGACCATCACAGAGTACACTTGCGCAAACATAGTGTGCTAACCCATCAGTAGATGGTATGATGGCATGAGACAATCACCACACTGGTGGCAGTAAGACCTATTCATGCCACTCTCAGGAAAAGATGTTAAAATGATTTACCCCAGCATCCAGCAAGCTTCCAGCCTTCGTTAGTAGAAGGCAGAGGCTTTGAGTTTCTGATTTTGCTATTAGAGCTAGGAGCAAATACACCTTTCTTTTCTTTTTGGCATCAATATCTCTTCTAGGTACATCACTTCAGGTTTTGCAGTGGTGGAGCCTGCCTGGATTCCTGCTACCATTAGCTTCCTTTCCTGGGCCTGCACCTCAGAGGTGCCTGAGTTTAGCACTCTGGTCCATATGAGGAAGGGTCTGGAATCCTTTGAATGCTCTGTAGGTTTCCTCCCATTTCAGAATTTCTGCTTCCAAGTCCTACAAGAAAGAGATATTTTTGAATTTTTATTTGTGGCATATATCCTGCTTATGCCAGCAGATGCGTCAAAGATACCACAACTAAAATAGGATTTTTATAGGAAAACAGAATGTAGGGCCTGAATTAATTGCTGACATCATATGTACTCCCTCAGACTAACTATTCCGAAACAACTCTGCCCCCTTCTCACATATTTTACCCCCTACCCCGTTATTATTAAGGACACATGTATAGAAACAGGATCTTGCCTTAGTGAACTCTTTCCACGCTAGCCACTCGTTTCCCCAATAGATTTTACAATTGTCCCTTTCCACATCACAGCAGTCATTGTACAAATGAGAATGTCCTCCAAGAACAGATTGTGACTTTAGGTGGAGAAAGAGCAGCCATCAGAAGCAGATGAATTCGCAGTGAGCCAAGATTGGGACTGTGCCACGAATGTCCTCAAGAAGACACAGGGAAAGAAATACAAATTTAGAAAAATCAAAATAATAGATTAAAGCAGAGGTGAGACTATGTGAAGAAAATTTGGAGCCAGCTTTTTAAGAGATGTCAATTATCTCATAGACTGTATATGACCACATGATTTCATTCGTAAAAGTCTGTAGCCTCAGCCACAATTATGAATTTCCCTACTTATCTTAGCCTAGGCTCCAAAATAACTGTTCTATTTGTTGTCTCTGCTCTTAAATGGCTCTGTATTAATTCTCTTTTTAAAGTAGTGTTTAAAGTAGTAGTAATTATTTACATCATTTCCAACTTTCCCATTCCTCCTTCAAACCCGCCCACATATGCTCCACCCACTTTCTCTCTCAAACTCAGGACTCCTTTTCCTTTGATTTCTTACCTTGAACTCGGCATTTGGATATCTTCTATCTGCCATAAGGTGTTTTGGGTCTCCAACACTTTCCTCCATCTTATCCGTTTCACCTTATTTATGAAGTGGAGAAAGAATTGCTGAATGCATCAAGCCTGGTTGTGTTTTATTTTGGTTTTGGTTTGGTTTCGGTTGTGTTGGGCTTTTGAAAGCTTTAATTTTGGTTCATTTGGAAGCAAAGCCACAATGGAGAGGGTCTGTGGGTAAAATAGACTTGAGAAGCCTATCAAAGAGCTTCCTAGAACTGTATTGTGATTTGTTTTACTGCTCCCTAAAATACATCATACATTATATTCAAAATCACGCTTTTCTATACTATACTGATACTATACGTATTTCTATACTGTAAGGTGGACTTCTGAGTATGGACCCGAGAAATGCATAAGGGCAAATGTAGAGTGAATCACAAATAAATACCAATAATATCTAATGAAAACTCTATGTCTCAACTGAGAGAACTATGTCTTACTGAAATTTTCTGCATTAGTCAATGGTGGTGTTTTTTCATTTTAGTGTGTGTGTGTATGTGTGTGTGTGTGTGTGTGTGCGTGCATGCATGCACCACAACATATGTATGGAGGTTCGAAGATAACTTGCAAGAGTCAGTTCTCTTGTTCTGTGTGGGATCAGGGATTGAACTCAGGTCATCAGGCTTGGTGGCAGGTGCCTTCACCCATTGAACCACCTCATCAGCCCAGTCTGCTATGAATTTTAACCTGATACCTAGTGCAGTTAACCCTAGGAGAGGTCTCTTAGAAGGTAAGCTTAAATATCTTTGTTTTCTACTCAGGAAAGGTAAATTTGAATAGCTCATCCAAATTCCAATCTGGTACACACAATCTCAGGTCAAGCCAACACAAGAATGTCTTTGCTTAGTTTCACCTCTAAGATTTCTTTATCATTTTCAAAAAAGACTACTCTACTGATTCCAGACCCAATATCCTCTCAATCACAGCAATCCAGAGGCAGCTACAACTTCACAGTTTTGAAACACAGCCATTGGGCAAAAATGGAGTAGAGACACTAGTCTAGCAGCTAGAGCACCTAGGCCATGGGCAACTTCCTGGTCTCTTGTAACCTTCTGTAGGTTGCACAGTTAGTCCTTTCCTCTGAAAACTACACCTATATTTCGAGTTCCTCAAAACATCTCTGGAGAAACACTCCTTTTCCATCCCTCCTCTGCCAGCCTGCCTTGTCTGGCCAGGCACAAATCTGAAACATTTTCTCCCTATCTCTTCCACTCTTTCGGTTCACAATACTTTAATTCCTGGCTCAAATAACCACTGAGTGTTAGTCTACAGAGTGTTCAGAAGTCCTTTGTCTTCATTGTCCCCAATCATCAATAGTTAATGGCAGACACAAAGTAACTGAATAAATAGAAAGATGGTGGGGCTTTACATATCTGCTCAGAGATTTGTGGATGAGAGAATGGGTGATATGCGGATCCCATGTTGGAAAAAAAATTTAAAAACTTGCAATCTCTGTCAAACAACTATAATTTTTAATATGCCTCTTAAAACATGAGATGAATTAAAAAATCTCCTCACTCTGCTGTCTGGGAAACAGCATCCTTACCAGTCTAATGAGAGATGCAATTAGAAATTAAGTATCAAGAAGTAGTTGAATAAGTCCTTATTGAATTAAATCCATGTCTCTGAACTGAATTAAACTGAAAGGCAACTGCAGCTTCTCCTACTGGAAACCATTGAGCTGCAAGGGTGGAGAGTCCACCCTAAGGAGAGAAAAGACTATCTATGGCCCCAGCTCTGGGTTAGAACCTCTCAACCCTGGCTACACATTACAGTCACCTAGGGAACTTTAAGAGATGTTGGATGCATGCTTCCCATCCTTAGGATATTTAATTAAACTGGACTGAAGTAGGGCCTTGCCATCCACATTTTTTAAAGCTCCTTAAGTGTTTTTAATGTTCAACCAGCCATGAGACAACTTGCCTGGAAAACAAGGTTACTCCCTTATAGCTATACCTCTATGGTCAGGGGAACCACAGCTAAAATCATGGTCTTTGGTAGTGGGTTAGTTGCATCTATTATAGGGCCAAAATTTGGTGTCTTTGCACAATGAGCATAGCAGGAAAGTCTGCCTGAACACAGAGCCTCCAGAACAAATGTATACTAAGTGTGGGAGATATTTGTGTGTATAAGCAAAACAGTCATACCACATCCTACAAAAAGGACAAAGAGAGGACTCAGCATTCTGACTGGGATATTGTTCCCACCCAACAACTCCCTTGCTCCTTCTGTTGTAGAGCATTGGCACCAGGTAAAGAGATCCCAGAAAAACCTTGAGGAATATTGTGATAGCACCACAGCTGGGCCTCCATGGAGTGGGATGGAGGAGGCTGCATGAGGCTTCCTTCTCTTGAAGTTCTCTAACAGTTTCTTTTCTGGTTTGGAAACCAATGGCACTGATATTTTTCTTCACTGACACAAGCTTTCCTTTTCACACTTGCCCAGAGCCCAAGCTACAGCAGCACCTTGGTGTCTAAGATTAGCAACAGGGCAATCCCCCCAAGAGAAAGCACGTGTCCCCAGGGAGGCTGCTGCTCCTTTGCAAAAAAAGATTCAAAATCCACATGACATCTGTCAGGCTTCAGTCTCGTTTCTCTGCCATGTTTCCAAAGGCTCTTGCAGATTTCATGTTTGTGTTTTCCTGTTTTATCTGGCTCCATGTTCCCCTATGTAAATTAAGGACGCTCTTCCAGTGGGAAAGTGCACCCGACAGCCATTGCTGACTCCATACTCATTGGGTCTCACTGAAAGCAACTCTGCACACAGCAGCAGTCTGTGTTGCATAAAGGAAATCCAGAGCAATTTAAGAAAAAGCCCTTTAAAAATCAATTCCAGTAAAGGAAAAAGCTAATAAAAGGAAGCCATGCATGCTCAACTGGGAAATAAATATTGCAGTCATATTGCTGAATATGATTAAATTGTATTTTCTCTGTCTTTTGTTATTCATTTATTAAATATGCAACATTTTCTCTATGAAATTTTTCTAATATTAGCCCAACCTACTGGACAATGTTGCCTCCTTTCATGATTATGTTTTATTTGCATTTGTGTGTGTTTGTGTGTGTGTGTGCGTGTATTTGCTATTTTTTATTGTATAGAATCCTATATTGTCTCCTACCCTACTATGCCTCTGATATGCATGCACAGACACACAAATGCCACAAAGAAAAGACAGGAAAGTCACAACTGACAGTCCTCCTTGGGGGTGTCATCTACAATGTAAGAAGTGAGCCTAAAAAGAAAGAAAAGAAAAGAAGAAAGAAAAAAGTGAGCCAACTTTGTTATTTATATTGTTGAAATGTGATTCATCGTGAACAGTT
The DNA here is from genome assembly GCA_021653895.1 of Mastomys natalensis. Classification (NCBI taxonomy): domain Eukaryota; kingdom Metazoa; phylum Chordata; class Mammalia; order Rodentia; family Muridae; genus Mastomys; species Mastomys natalensis. The sequence goes on along the minus strand of JAJTUV010000040.1, from coordinate 348,514 downwards.
TACAATAATTTTGAGCCTCTAGAATAGTCATCAGAATATTAATCTTGATTAGTTTGGTACTCCTTAAAATGTATATCTAATGACAAGGTTGGCAGGGTTTTGGGGTTTTTTGTTTTGGTTTGGTTTTTATTTTTTTGCTTTTTTGTTGTTGTTTCTTATCAATTAATCTTATTGTTTGACGATTTTTATACATGTATATGATGCATTCTGGCTATTCTCTCCCCACATCCCTCCTTGTTACTTTTCCATTCCACCAACCCCATACTCACCTTATTCTAAGTCCTGATCTCTGCCAACAAACAGGAACATAGACTAGTATGGCCAAGGCTGGGTGTGGATGAACTAGGACTGTCTTTACACTGGAGTGTTAAGAACTCTGTAATCTAAACTTCTCTGCTTATTGTTATAGACATATTACAACATTAATTAATGTAGTTAATATCTCAGAAGAGCTGGAATGTATTGAAGGTTGTGACTTGAAGAACCATTACATGACTTAGGGGGCACCCTCTAATCAAATCAGCACTCCAACCCATAATATTTACACACCTAACCATCAATTCAGCTCAAGGGTGAATTCCCTTGGTCTCTCCCATTAATCCAGCAATGTACCTGACGCTAACACACCACTACCCAACTGTAGAGTTCACAAGCTAATTAAAATTTGAATTAGGTTAAAAACTCAGAAAGAGTGGCACGAATGCTATTGAGTGAAAGTAGCACAAGAAGGGCCACATCACAGAGACAAGGGCTTCCCGTCTAAGGGCAAGGGCTTCCTGTCTAAGGGCAGGCCTTCCGTCTAAGGCCAAACCTCTGCAAGAGGTCGCCCAGGGAGAATTGGGACATGTAGGACTCTACTTGCGAACATATTGGGATTCAAAGAGTCTAAAAGGTATGTGTGTGGCTTGGACCTCCTGCAAAGCACAACTTGAAAACATACCTCCGAGCATGTGCACCGGGGCATGGACTGCCTCTGCTGCGCCACACCCCTGTCAGCAGGACATGTGCTTCCAGTTGTTTTCACAGTAGTAATTATGGCTCACATTCAGCTATCTACACCCTCTAGTCTGGTTCCATTGGTGACCAAGGATACACATTTGTTCAGCAGCTGGACAAAGGCAAGGGCGCCAAGCCTTGGAATAAACAATTTACCTTTCTTCACAGCTAAGACACATTAGGTATTGAACCTTTGCCCTCAAACTGTCAGCCAATACCAACCCCTTCATTACATGATAGTGAAGATTTTGACAGTAGTTTGTGTGGATTGGTGTTGAATCATAAATTGAAAGAAGAAAGAATCTTGAGGAAAAGTCTCACCTGTGTGCATATTATCATGGTTCCAGATCTTATTGCCCAAAAGAAAAAAATTGAGTTTGTTGAATGTGAACTAGTTTAATCTGCAAGTAAAGTAAAAAGCTAATTTCTAGGCCTATTATACACAAATTTTCATTATAAAGCAATATTTAATGGGACACTATTCAGCCCCCACCCTCTTGCAAAGCTCAGGGAACATTGAAAAGGATGTAGCAAAAAGAATGTAAGAGTTAAGGTGTGGGTTACTGTGAAAATGTGTCTTCTGGATAAAACATAACTACCACAATATCGGCAATCACAGCAGTAGTGGTTACCTGCACAAGACCTACATGGGACTTGGCCTGTCAACAATCTAGCACGGAAGTGAAAGGGATTCATGAGGCCCTACCCCTTGTTGATGAGCTACTGGCAGTTAATGGAAGAATCATGTTCTTCTTACTTGTGCTCATCATGGCCACCCTAATTAAAGTAAAGTAAATCTCTCTCTCTCTCTCTCTCTCTCTCTCTCTCTCTCTCTCTCTCTCTCCTCTCTCTACACACACACACACACACACACACACACACACAGAGAGAGAGAGAGAGAGAGAGAGAGAGAGAGAGAGAGAGACCCCACCCCACACACACACACAGAGGAGGTGGGGAATTTGTTGGGGAGGAGAAAGTGTCCCAACAGTAGTGACAGAGAGATATAAAAGGGTAATAGAGATGAATTTGATTAAAATGCATTGTACACATGTGAAATTGTCAATTAAAAATTTGAAATATGGTTTTTAAAAAGTAAAAAAATATTACAGGGAGAACCAGATGGCTCAGCAGGTAAAGAGGCTTGCTATCCACCTGGCTCCCTGAGTGTGAGCCTCTGCAACCTCGTGGTGGCAGGAAATAACTGACTCCTGAACGCCGTTCTCTGATTTTCATTTCTAAATTGTAGTACATGGGCATGTGGACATGTGTGCGCTCAGATACACAGAGAGGTACACACACAGATATACCCACACAAATAGATATAATTTTTAAAGCAACACTTTTTTCTTGAAGTCTACAGTCTACAAGTGCTAGAATAGACACTTCAGTCAGGGGACACTTAAGTTTCCCGTCAGGTGGATGATTGTCATTGGCAAAATATTCACAGTACCTTGCCATCTCTCATTCGCCATCCTTGATGGGTGAGTGTGGAAAGAACATATTGACCTATGTGCTTCCGAGAGGAAAGCTAGGATCCAAGTCAAATAAAAGGCTGTCCCTTGCTCCTAGGGTTCTGTTGAAAGAGCAATGACACCAGCCTGAGTTTATGCTTGGTTTTATCAGTTATAATAGTATGTCTGGTTTCATTTCCTTGTGGCTTGAAGCTATGTCTCAACAAATGCTAGCACTGATCCCAATTTGCAGATAAGAAACATTTTCAAATTCCTCATAAGTCCTAGAGGTAGTAGTAGTGTAATCAGAATTTAAGATCAGGTTGTTGAGGCCAGAGATAATTGAATTCAGTTTTGACGGTGGATTCTTATCCCATCGATAAAGAGCAGAACACGATAGTTAATTGAAAGTGTTAGAAACCAAAATTATTGATCCTATTATTGTAGGTACAGGGGTGTCAAGGATTTCAGAGCCAGAATAGATGCTCAGAAATTCTCCCCAGTTTATATAAGGCTCTAGAATCTTTACCACCATTAGCACAAAGCACTGTTTCAGCCATTAGTGCCAAAGAAGAAAATATACAAGCTCTGCTGGAAAGATTGACTAAGAAAATGTGCTTCTATCAGAAGTTTGCCGTTTTAAGATCCCCTTGTGCTTTAGTGGCACCAACACACAAAGGGAATTAAGCCATTTTGATCTCCAATAATGAGAAACATGGCTGACGTTCAGACCTGAAACTATTTAACACAAGTTAATCCTTGAAACAAATTTGGAATGAAATGAGGGAGAAAAAAAAAATCTCATGATGGTAGACATCAACTAATGGGTTGCATTTCTTTCTTCTCAATTAGAAATGGCAGAGGGTTTTTAATTATTTTTCCTTAGCAGGCACATCAAAACATATCTACACAAAAACACAGCAAATATGTTATAAGTGTATTTAAGTCAAAGAGCTCATCAACGCTGTTTGCAATTATGAAATCATTTGGGATATGGTATTTTCTTTTCTTTTTTTTTTGAAGGAATTGTTTTTTCTCTTAGATGCAAACCACATCACAGAACATCAGACATAAATCTTTTATTGTATCTTCAAGAGCAAAAATGTGAATTGTGCAACAAAGGCACCACTGATAAAATGCAATGAGCCCTCCAGAATCACGGAGATGATCTCTTTGTTTAGGAAAGATAGCAAGGAATGGCATAGCTTCAAAAATGTGTGTTTGAGCTGGTGGGGTGGGGGGAGGCAAAAAAATTGAAATTAAATGCTACCCAAAAAGTTCCAAGGGGGAACTATTGGAAACTCCAAAACTATCCCCCATCACTTCTGACAGTTATGATGTGCATTAAAAATATGGCGTTCTTTCCAAATGTTTCCTTGTCACTCTGTGGGTCATAGAATACTCTGTGGCAATGGGATGCAGCACTTAAGACACTTGGAACACACTTAAGAACACAGCACCAGGATTAACTCCTTACCATGAACACCGTAAATCTACCTTCCTTGTGACTCAGTTTCTTTAAAAATGGGAATATGTGTGATTTTACGAGACTGTTGTTCAGCCATGTGGAGAGCAACATGGTGATATCAGTTCAAAAACCGTTGGGTTGTAAAATGAGTAAATAAATAAATTTAATAAAAGAAATAAATAAATATGAAGACTAAAAATAGCATGTATTAATTTTAATTATACTTATTTGTGTGTGTATGCATATTTGAGCACACATGGCATGGTATACGTGTGAGATCAGAGAACAACTTGTGAGAGTCAGTGCTCTCTTTTGTCCATGAAGGTCCCAGGGATAGAACTCTTGTCATCAGGCTTGATAGCAGGGACCTTTACCATATAGGCTACTACACTGGCTCTGGAATATTAATATATTAATATAGTAATACATATTAATTTTAAATAAAAACTGAAGATAAGAACAGAAGTGACTTCATACTTTTGCTTTAAGGATCAGATGACCTAAATACATACATGTATACATACACACACATATATACATATATGTACATATACATGTGTGTGCATATATGTGTTAGTGTGTGTGTGTGTGTACATATATATATATATATGAAGAGAGAGAAAGTGAGAGAGAGATGTACTTTATACATTTGAAAGCAGGAGAATTTGGTACTAGGTCAGGTCACAGTCTCCAAGTGATACAGGGTCAACCAAGGGGGTCAGAAATGGAAGGTTAGAGGACATAGAGGACAATCTGAGAGGCAAAGAGACCAGAGATGACAACTTTAATGACAGTGGCTAAATGTAATCATTTTGATTTTGTTCAATCTTAACCACATCAGAGATGCATAACGAATCATTCTTCAACAAAGCAACAAGCTGTCCCTTACATGATTCTGAATCCAGAAATCTCATGTTCAGTGAGTATAAACTAACCAGCCATTCTTCAACAAGTCTTCAGTTCCTGGGAGACGTGCAAAGGGAGTGTTTACAAGACAAGGGCCAACACTGGGATAAGCATACTCACAGGAAGAAGTGGGAGCCCAAAGACTGAACTTTTTTTTTTTTTTTTTTGGTTAGTTTATTTATTTTCATTTCAAATGTTATCCCTCTTCCCGGTTTTCCCTCCACAAACCACCTACCCCATTCCGACTTCCCCCTTCTTCTATGAGGGTGCTCCCCTACCTACCCACCCACTTCTGTCTCCCTGCCCTAGCATTCCCCTACGCTGGGGCATCAAGCCTTCACAGGACCAAGGGGCTCCCCTCCCTTTGATGCCCGACAAGGCCGTCCTCTGCTACATATGCAGCTGGAACCATGGGCCACTCCATGTGTACTCTTTGATTGATGCCTTACGAGCTCTGTGGGGGTCTGGTTAGTTGATATTGTTGTTCTTCCTATGGGGTTGCAAACCCCTTCATCTCCTTCAGTCCTTCCCCTAACTCCTCCATTGGGGTCCTCATGCTGAGCCAAGGGGGCACTGCCACTCCACAAGTTTACTTCCAAGGAAAGCCACTCAGCTGATGGCAAACAAGTCCTTAAGCTTTCCATGCCTGCCTGTTTCTGAAAATGACCAATTTACAGGTGATAGACAGGCAGACAGCTGACTGACTGACTGACTGACTGACTGACTGACTGACTGACTGACTGACTGACTGACTGAAGATTGAAACCGCGATTCTTGTATACTGAGGAAGAGTTCTCTAATGGAACTGTTTTCCCCAGCATGGAGTTATCTTTAAATGTCATTTCTATTGCTCCCTGTGCATTAGAATAGTTAGGAGTAAGATTAAGAAATCTAAAAGTCATTCCTCAGGAGAATCTGATACATATCAAAGTTAATTACCACTAGAAGAGGGTCTGTACAGGCCTAGGGCACAATGTCTCCACTACAACAAGAGAAAATATGGAAAGCTAGTACAGTGATGTAACTGTTCGTGGCTCCATAGTCTCCCAATGCAACATCTATGAGATTTGACTTTTTTCAAAGATTTACCACTGGACAAGGGCTACTTGGAGTGGTGGGAACTAGAAATAGCTTGGTTGAAATAGTTTCTGAATCCTTCACTAGAGAACAAATGTCTTAGGTCTTTGGTATCTTAGAATCAATTAAGTGAGTCCAACTTTGAACTGCCAGACTCCTCCAAATCCACAGCTATCTAATGGCATCAGGAAACAACTACAAATATAGAAAATGAAATACCTGCATGGAGCATGTTGTAGCACATGTAGTCACATACAAACATAAGAAGCATACAGGGAATACTGTCTGAATTATCTTGAATGACAATCTGAAAAGTTTTCAAGTGAAACAAAATAATGAAACAAACTAAAATATATTAAGTATCTGTATGCTAAATTAGGTATGGCAGCGAGGCAGGACACTTCCATTTTCTAAGGCTACCCCTGTATCTGTGGGCTTTTGCTGGTGAAATCTACTGAAGATATAGTTCCTGATGTTATTCACCTTTGAAATATGACAGTCAACCATGTACTGACACAAAGATAGCCAAATTGCTTCTACTCCAATGGGGTCCTTAAAGAGGCTCAGACCCACTTGGAAAATCTTATCCATACATTGACCCAATGGTACCAAGAGGTTCTGTGGTGGTCTGAATGAAAATGGCTCCCATAGGCCCATAAGGAGTGGCACTATTAAGAAGTTTGGCTGTGTTGGAGTAGGTGTGACCTTGTTGGAGGTAGTATGTCACTAGGGGGTGGACTTTGAAATGTCAGAAGCTCCAGGTAGACCTATTGGCTCATTTTCTTTACTTGCTGCTTCTGGATCCAGATGTAGAGCTCTTGGTTCCTTCTCTAGCACATCTGCCTGCACACTGACATGCTTCCTGTCCTGATGATAATGAGTTAAACCTCTGACCCTGTAATTTAATGCTTTCCTTTCTAAGAGGTGTCATGGCCATGTGTCTCTTTACATCAATAGAAACCCTAACTAAGACTGGTTTTCTTCCTTGTTTTCACGACAACGTGAAGCTGAGCAAGGACGGACAGCATTTCATTTTTTAAAAATATGAATCTAGATCACTACTCAGTCAAAGCTTGTGCTAACGAAGAAGATAGATCTAGAACTTCAAATGGTGATGTTGCAAAAACTTCATAGAAAGAATGAGTTCTAATAATTGGATCTATGCCAAGTGAGATACTCCAAGATGGGTGAAGGTTTCTGTGTACATAATGAATAATATCTCCTTGAAGTTTCCATTATGGGAAGGAAAAGGCTGGACACGATGACTTCAGCGATGTTCCAACCTAAGATACTAAAATGTATTAGCAAGCATCTGGGCAACATATTAAGTTAATCCTCTCTCTTTTTGTTGTTTAATCTTGGCAAAAGTAATGAGAAAAGGAAATTTCCTTGCAAAAAATTTCTACTGACTGTATACTTTTCTTGTAGAAGCAAAAAGAAAGCTGAGTAAAATGTTTTTTCTGCTTAATATTTCCAGATATAACTTATGGTAGAATAGGGTGTCGGGAACATGCAAAGTATATCATAGTAGTTAGAAGTGCTGTAGTTTAATATCATGGCTTTGGCTCTTCTTTTTTTTTTTTTTTGTTTAGTGTAATATTTAATGTTGGAAATGAAATACAATTTTGGGTGTTATATACAAACATTGTCATGAGGTCAATACCATCAATTATCTTTATCGTGGTGTGTTATAAAATATTTTAATTCCATAATATAAATTACAATAACATAACACAATTCTTTACTATCTCCAGAAGTAATTATCCAGATTTAGTGTTACTAAACCTATCTAATATTTTTTTAATTTTTATTTTCAGCAAATCAAAAAAATTTAAAAAGCATTCAAACAGAATAAAATGAAAAGAAACAAACAAGCAAAATACCAAGGGTCAGATATACTTATACAAGAATTCTATAGAGCCTTCAAACAAGCAATACTTTTTGAGTTATGTTTAAAAAATTCAGAACCACAATAAGCTCCTTCACAAAGCAAATAATATTTAAATGGTGAAATCAAGTGTAAACCCAACAAAAATATATAAGTTATAGTCCAGTATCCCTCATGAATATACATACAAAAATTCTCAATGAAGTAGTTGCAAACTGAATACAAGAGATATAAAAAACTAATATTCCATGAATAACTGAACAACTGGGTTTTTTTTTGTTTGTTTGTTTGTTTTTTTTTAGAAGACCATACTCCATATACAGGCTGCATGTTTTGGGATAGCCCCCACTCCAGATGTTTGAGACCTACATGAAAACCAAGCTGCACATTTACAACATATGTGCAGGGAGGCCTAGGTTCAGCCCATGGAGGTAGATCTGTGTAGACTAGGTATGCTCCATGGTTGGTGATTCAGTCTCTGAGAGCTCCAAGGGTTCAGGTTCGTTTACTCTGTTGATCTTCCTGTGCAGTTCCTATCTCCTTAGGGCCCACAATCCTTCCACCTATTCTTCTTTAAGAGTCCTCAAGCTCCATCCACTGTTTGGCTCTGGATGTCTGTATCTGTCTGAGTCAGCTGCTAGTTAGAGCCTCTCAGAGGACAGCTTCCCCCTGTCTGTTCTCAGGCTGGAGGTTTAGATCCTGGGAGCTCTGGTTGAATCTTTTGATACTCGTTCTAAAAAGGACAAAAGCACCCTCACTTTGGTCTTCCTCCTTCTTCTTGAGTTTCATGAGGTTTATGCGTTGCATCTTAGGTATTGTGTGTTTTGGGGCTAATATCTGCTTATCAGTGAGTGCATACCATGTGTGTTCTTTTGTGATTGGGTCATCTCACTCAGGATGATATTTTCTAGCTCCATCCATTTGTCTAAGAATTTCATGAGCTCATTATTTTTAATGGCTGAGTAGTACTCCACTGTGTAAATGTACCACATTTTCTGTATCCATTCTTCTGTTGAAGGACATCTGGGTTCTTTCCAGCTTCTGGCTATTATGAATAAGGCCGCTATAAACATAGTGGAGCATGTGGCCCTGTTGCATGTTGAAATATCTTCTGGGTATATACCCAGGAGGGGTATAGCTGGGTCCTCAGGTAACACCATGTTCAATTTTCTGAGGTATCACCAGACTGCTTTCCATAGTGGTTGTACCAGCTTGCAATCCCACCAACAATGGAGGAGTGTTCCTCTTTCTCCACATCCTCGCCAACATCTGCTGTCACCTGTGTTTTGGATCTTAGCCAATCTGACTGGTGTGAGGTGGAATCTCAGTGTTGTTTTCATTTGCATTTCCCTGATGACTAGGGATGCTGAGCACTTCTTTAGATGTTTCTCAATCATTCGAGTTTCCTCAGTTGAGAGTTCTTTGTTCAACTCTCTACCCCATTTTTTTAATAGGGTTATTTGATGGTCTGGAATCTAGTTTCTGGCTTTGGCTCTTCTAAGCTTCATTACTTTGGGCAAGTTGTTTAGACCTTCTAAAATGTATTTCTTCATCTGAAACAATCCATTTCACATGGTTAGTGTTTCAATAAAATAAAGTATATAAGACACTTAACAGAATGCACATACTAATCTGCCAATAAGTAGCAGCCATGGACTGTCAAAGAGGAAGACTGGCTTGGGAAACTTCATGTATGTTTTAACTTTTGTGTTACATGTGTGCTTGACCAGAGATGGTTACTGAATAGTTCTGGATGGTGACTGTTAGGTAGTTATTGAAAATAAATGAATGCTATGAAGGAAAACTTTTTTAACTTGTTTTTACACAAAGTAGAACGAGGGCTTTGGCTTATAACAGATTTAATTTTTCTTTTCTGTCCAATATCTGCTAATATCTTGAATATGTGTGTTAGCTCAGCTACACTTCCACGACCAAACCTGCAAAGTAGGAACACATCAGTTGGGGTCCTTAGCTGCAAATTACCTGGATACACTTTGATTGAGCAGCTTGGGCTTATTTGTCTTATCTATCATATATTCTAGAGGTTGTTAGCTACAGAGAACATCCTATAGCTCAGGCATTCTGAAACATATTGTCTTGATTCTCCCTCATGATAATTAGAAATGTATAACAGCTCCAAAAAGCATATTCTCATGTCAGAATTCTCATGTTTAAACTTCAAGGAGATGGCAAAAGACTGTTCTTGTACAGTTTGCTTTTCAGCAAGAGGAAAGTCTTACCGAGAAGTTCCTAGAAGGGATCCCTTTGGGAACAATTGACAAGATTGGAGTCACATATGCATCCCTACACCCATCCCTGGTTAAATGTCAGGATACAATCGCTGCATCTTTGTTCATCATCTGGAAAGTGCTCCACAACAGCACACATCTCAACAAATTAAGAGTTACATTAGTAAGAAGAAATGTAGAAGGCAGTAAGAAAATGGTAGCAACTAACTCAAATATTTGCCAAAGTGTTATAAAGCTTAAATGAAATATCATTTAGTACATGATAAGTACTCCATGCATACCATTTGTTCTTTTAATAGTTAAAACATCCTAAAGCCATTATCACCCCAGATAAACTACCTCACAAAGAGAAGTATTGCTTTACAAAGATACAGTAGAAATTTCTCTTTAAATTATAAAGAAAACTATTTAATATACATAATGTCTTTTCTTAAAATTTTAAAATCATATTCATGTATAAATTTTGAGTCTCTAATTTATTTATACATTCAGCATTCTTATCATTCAGCATCCATATCAATTTCTAGCAGACCTCTGCTATGTGTTATACATCCGTATCAACATGTCACATCATTCCTTGGGGTTTATGAGACTTCTATTAATAGAAATTGTGTTTGGGGAAGTTTTTGAATTGTCATATATTGGACCAAATGGCAGGTGAACATTGATTTATAACAAGAGACATAACAAGAGTCAGGTTAGCCACTATCAGAGTTTTGAAAGTTGCCTTGATCAAATATTTATTCAGTAGTGACTCTTTTTCGTGTGTGGTAGTTTGCATCTTCTCCTTTTCTGTTTTCTAAAAACAGGGTCTAGTTACATAGCCCAGAATTCTCATGAACTCAAGATCTTCCTGCTTCGTCTTCCCAGATATTAGGATTATTAGGTGGCAGCTACATGTCAGGCTAATTTACTCTTGAAATACAATATCATACACTTTTGACCACCATACTACATAGGAATCACTGTACTAGAGCAATGACTGGAACTTTATTAACTGAATGGTGTCTACCTTTGTGAACCCACTATATGCCAGGTCTGTAAAACAAGCTTCTGGAACAGTCTCCTATTGAGTCTTTCTATGAATGCGGACTGGACTTCAGAGAAGCTGACTGCTAAAGTCAAGCAGCTAAGAGAGGGGAGAATCCACATTTCCCAAAGTCCCTAGAGTTTCTGGTACATGACAAGGCCCCCAGAAGCTAAGGCATTTTTAACATTAACCAAAAACTACCATTCACACATCTTCTTTAACTACTTTCATTTCTCCTTTTTGCTGCTTTCTTCCTCCTTTACAAAACACGACTAGTATCCAGTAATACAACTATTTCTAATCATCATTTATTAGCAAGAAAAACAACCCTACAAATTATTGTCATTTCCATCACTTGAGATGAGAGGCTTAAGTGAATGTGTGATTAGTCTATAAATAAGCCCATCACAATCTGCTTTTAGTGGCGAGGAAAGCTTGGTTGCCTAATGATGGGTTTTTTTACACTGATCATCAAATCTTTCCTCCTAAATGAGGAGTACATATATAATCCAACTAGAAGAAGATTAAAAAATATATAATATTTATTTCTGCTCATGTGCTACATTTGAAATCGGAGCTTAATATTACACCCAGATCTCCTTTAGGAGTGAAGTACCCACTCCTGGCAGATAGGAATATGTAATGCTTAACATGCTACAGAGGCATCTATTACCTGAGGGGTCAACTCACTTTGACGTTCACCATCCATTCCCTCAGCATGTTCAACAAGCCATCACTCCAAGTCTCAAATACAAGGCATTGTAAAAACACCTCCAGTAGACGCTTACCTTATGTCTCAAATGCTTTTAACCTGAAGACATATCTTCATTTGTAATTCGCTCTCTACTCCACTGTGAATTTTCTGTTTTTTTCTTTGTGGGGGTTTGGGTTTTGTTTTGGTTTTGTTTTCATTTGTTTGTTTTGGTTTTGAGTCATAGCTTGTCTTCGCAGCCATGGAACTCACTATGTAGACCAGGCAGGCCTTGAACTGACAGAATCTGTCTGCCTTTGCCTCCCAAGTGCTGTGAATCAAAGATGTGTGCCACCACACTCAGCCAGTGTTAATTTTCTTGAAGGATACTCAGCAATCACACATGCTCATGTCCTGGACTTGGGCTCTTTTTAGGGAATCCAATTAATTAAGCTTCTTGGCTCAGAAGTGACACCATAATAAAACTTCTAAGGCTCAGTATGGTGCCCATACCTTTAATCCAAGCACTTGGAAGAGAGAGGCAAACATATCTCTGTAACTTTGAGGCCATACATGTCTACAGAGTGAGTTTCAGGCCAGCTAAGGTTACAGAATGAGACCCAGTCTCTCTCTCTCTCTCTCTCTCTCTCTCTCTCTCTCTCTCTCTCACACACACACACACACACACACACACACACACACACACGCGTAACATCCCATACATTCAAAAGTTAGTTTTACCACCTCTACCCCAACCACAGCAATAATATACTAATTTCTGTGAGAAAAGGAAGAGAGAGAGATTTCTAAAATGGCTCTCTCCTCTTAAGTCCTTTCTTCTAACCACTGTATTAGAGGGCAGAAAGCCACATCATAGATATCGGGTCTACATCAGTATAAGTATAGCCAGGGAAGTGCATCGGGTTCAATTCCCGTTGCTCTCATTCATCCTTCATGGTTGCTATGGACACAACCAATCTGGACAGGTGTGATGAAGATCACACCCACTTCTGAGAACTCAAGACTGATGGAAAAGCTTCCCCTCAACCATCCATACTGAAAGCAGCAAAAGCAACAGATAGACAAGCAGATCTCAAACTTACAGAGTCAAATCCTAGGGTGGTCTCATATTGTCAGAGGGAGAACTAAGACGAACTACCTTACCTTTCTTTATCTTTAGTACTTCATTTTCAATGAAGAATTAATTTTTTAAAAGTTCCTTTCTCATGTGATTATGATTTTTAAAAAACTAAGTTAATTGGTTGGTATAGGTGCCTGGAATCACTCCTAGCATAGTAACCTTCTAGTAAATAGGAGACTCCATTGCCCATCATCTGTACGTATTGGAGATTACAAAGTTGGTAGCCTACTCAATTTTGCAAATCAAACCAATGAAAATACCACCCTCTGAAGAAGCATATGAAAGCATCCTATGAGAAAAGAGATTGTCTAGAAAAATGGCTCTGTCTTGAGGAGCCACTGTAAGTACTATCTAATCAGAAAATGACAATGCCCCAAACTCAATGTAGGAAATCCAGTTACAAGATGAAGCAAAGCACCTAAGGCATGTGCTTCCAAAGCCTAACTGGAACCTAATAATTAATTAAGAAGGTTGTGGTCATGCTCAGTAAGTGGCACACCTAACAATAAAAACATGTCTGGTGGATGATGTAGGAGAGTATCAGTACTAAGAGTTTGTTGAGCTTATTCCATACTCTCTAAAGTGAGAAGAGTCACATTTCATGGCAGGAGTACTCTAATTATGAAAAACATACACTTGACAACAAAGAACAAAAAGTGCACGGGATTGTGTGGTTTCAGATTCATAGCAGCACTTAAATGCACAGGGCATTCAAATGCAACTCTTTTGGTCCTGTTCCTACCCTGAAAGATGAGAAGCTTCAGAAGTGGGGTTTTCCATGTAGTATTTTATAAGCTGATGAGATGGTTCCAGTGCATGCTGTACTTGGGGATACATAGACTGTCCACGAATCTGTGCTCTGACTCACTGCTCAAAAGCAACTTTGGAATGCTGACTTTTATATGATACTGCCCAACACCAGAGATGGTTAACATAGCTGTGTACCAGATTAAACTCCCTTACCATGCACAATTGTCCTTCTACTATAACATAATTTCTTGAAACTTTTATTAGTAAGACATAAATTCCAAGGGCTTAACAACCCTAAATGGATGGGCAAACTTTCTTCTGAGCCTAACTTTCTCAGTAACATCTGTCTTCATGGAGCCTCTCAGACATAAAAGCATCACTAGGTCATCAGACATAGAAAAAAACTCTGCTCACTACCCTAACATACAGCTTTGATAAGACTTTGACATAGGAAAAAAAAAAACACAACCTAAATTCCTTGATTTCTTTCTAAATTCACTTAACACCTAAACTACATTTAAAGTGGACATAATGACTCTCCTAAAACAGAATGAGATATGTATACATTGCCTATAATAGAAGTGTTAAGAGTGAGTGTGGGGGGGTTTCTCTGTGTGTATGTGTGTAGAGAGGAGTATGTGTGTGTTTCTGTATGTGTGTATATGCATATGGAGAGGGGTGTGTGTTTGTGGGTGTGTATGAGTGTGTATATGCATGTGTAGGGAGGGGCATGTGTGTGTATGTACATGTGATGTATGTTTGTGGAAAGGGGGTATCTCTGTGTATGTGTATGTATGTGTGTATATATATGTATATATGTATGTGTAGAAAAGGTATGTCTGTCTGTATGTGTGTGTATGTGTATGTATGTGTGTAGGAAGAAGGGTTGTCAGTGTGCGTGTGTGTGTGTGTGTGTGTGTGTGTGTGTTTCCTACTGTGTGTGCATGTGTGTGTGTGTGTGTAGAAGGGTTATGTCTGTGTGTGTATGTATGTTGTGTACATGTGTGTATATGTCTTTAGGAAGAGGGGGTATCTGTGTGTGTGTAGAGGGGGGTCTCTCTGTGCATGTGTATGTATATGTGTATGCATATGTATATGTATGTATATGTGTGTGCAGGCATGTGTGGAGGAGGTATGTCTATGTGTGTATTTGTTGAATGTGTGTATATATTATATTATATATATATATATATATATGTGTGTATGTGTGTAGAAAGAGGGGTGTCTGTGTGTGTGTGTGTGTGTGTGTGTGTGTGTGTGTGTGTTTCCAGCCACTAATACCACTACTCTAGGATAACAGCATTCTTTCCTAATATACAACATCAGTATCGTCACAGGTAATAGATGAATAATTAATTCTTCATGGCATCGTGGTATGTTTTTACTAAGAATGATGACAGTGGAGCACGTGAGGAAAGTGCCAAGTTCTCAGAATTGCTGCTGTCACATCAGTTTACTTTCCTTTGAACTGTGTTTTAATCAAAGCAGGTTGATTTCCATTGGTGAAAATGTTTCATTTCAAACCACTTGGGCTTTTATAGGTTTTCTACCACACTTTATTGGATCCTTGTAAATCTTATGAAATTCTGGAATGTCTAGACCATAAAAACCTGTCATTTGAACATGTTTTCTATGGAGATGTTTCTTCCCTATGCAGACTCACAGGCTTGCTTGCACAGGTTTGTAGTGGTGGGGAAAAAAAAAAAAAACTTTTAAAATGTTGCCACTGTGCCTGAGTTAAAAGACCACCTTTTTAGCTGACAGGAATTTTACTTGTCACAGACAGACCCTTTATTGAACTATCAAAAAGGCTAGAGCCCCTCCTAATAATCATAAATTTTACTTCTCATTACATGCTCCTTGTGTCTCTCGCTTCTGATTCTTTTATATGTACATACAGTAAGTATATCTGTAAGAATGTTAAAGTAGGTGATGTACTATTATCAGGACTGGATGTTCATCTTCATTGAGAAAGATGTAAACTAATGGCTGAGAACAAGATTCCAAGATAGTTTCAGAGACCCCACACACTCAAAAACAAAAATACCGGAAGAAAGAAAAACTTGTATACCTCTTTAATGAAACAGAAACAAGCTCCTGAGTCCTGTGGGTGAACCGATCCTTTCTTCTCACACAGTTTATTACCTGACCTCTTGGTAAGCAGGAACAAACTGCCATAGGATTTTCCATTTATTTGTCTAAAGCATTGACTGCCAGTCATGCATGAGAGTTCCTGTGTTGTCATTTCTAAACTTACTTGTCCCACACCACTCTGTTCCCAATGTAAACCGTATCTGTGCATGGGTGAGCATGAACGGTGAGATCCGAACCATGCCTTTCGTGTTAACTTTATGAATTTTATGCAAAGCCACTTTCCCATCCTAAAAATGAGGGAAAATGTTGTTTACACTGCTTTATATCTTCAGACGATTGATGTCTGGGTCCAGGGAAGGCTATGACATCAAAAAAATGTTTCCCTTCCCAGAAAGAGTGATAGTCTGGCAGTGAGCACCAAGCAGGTGCCCTAGCTTGTGAAGAAAACTGCATTAATTTCTAACTCTTTCATGTTGGAGTTCATCTTGGGAGGATGGGTGAACCCCCGAAAGAAGAAAGACAGTTGAATTTTCTCTAAACCACGGGATATACAATTGGAGTCGTGTGACTTTCACACCTAGGCTCTTCCCACTAAGGACACTGCCCATCAATTTGGGATCTGAAAACCAAGGTTCCTAAATGGTTTGAATGACACTTACCTTTGCTCTATGACTTCACTGACCATTTCTCTACGCTTTGTTCTTGATTGGAACTAAAATGTAGTTGACACTTTTAAATCACTTAGTCACCTAATTGAGTAGCTCACTAAAAGGTCTCTCTGATCCCCGGAAGCCAAAGATCAAAAGCAGCACTGGAGTGACATTTCAACACACAGTAACACAATAAATTGCCCACGGATTACCACAGAATTGTTAAACTCATAAACCCATATAAGTTGATCCCATAAATAAATATTAATAATGTGATCATAATATTAACTGTCCCCTTTTTAGCAGATGACATTGATTTTTATGTTTTCTCCCAGATCTTCAACGTCACGCATTCCTGTTACTATACAGTCAGAAAAGTTATAAGATCACAGGAAGTCATAAGATCCAATTCCCTTCATAATTTAATTTTTCAAAACAAAAGGAAGGGAGAGAAGAAATTAAGACTGGTTTATCTTAAAACTACAGGGAAAGTGTGTTAATTTTTAAAGAAAATAACCGCATCTCCCCCAGCACCGTACAAGATGTGTGAGCCCAAAATGCATGTATGGTTTTAATGATAAGAAAATCTCAGTAAAATTGGTGGTCTTGGTTTCACAGTCCTCCAAAAACTCACTTACTGTGACCTAGATGTACACAGAGGCTGACTCTCAGAAATGGTGCATGGATGAAAGAGAACATTCTAGAGTTACAAAGACAAGGCTTGACAGGACAGTCCCCCCACTCACTACTCAGCTCTCTGTTTCATGTCATTTCCCAGCCTGCCAAGTGAATATAGCAGCACTGTAGATAAGACTGTGTGAAAATTATACTCTCTATAGGAATGCATGTGACTATTTTTAATTATGAAGTAATAAGATGTACTATATGATAATGTAATTCCTTTCCACACACATTTACCTACCAGCAAATTACATAAAAAAAATAAATAAATAAATTTCATTAGACACAAAAGAAGGAAAACAGTATGAACTTTAAATAGTCTGAATTATAAAGAACTTTTCAAAATGCCTTATTCTGTTAAAAACACTACTTCAGGCCCTGGATATTAAAAAAGAATCACTATCTCTTGATTTTTGTAAAATGGATTTTAATGGCATTTACTATACTGTCAGAAAGTATTTCTGACCCCAAAATACACCAAGTCACTCTAAACTGAAAATCAGGAGAGAGAGGAGAAAAAGCATAATTCATACTGTGTCACAGTAGACTTAGGAAACAAGCTGCTAGCAACTTTCCTCATTGCACGACGGGCTTTTGGGAAATACATGAAGTGCAGTTTGTGCACCCAGAGCAAGGTGTGTGCCAAAGCAGATGTCAGAAAGCAGCAGAGAATCAGTGAGCATACAAGACAGAGAGGAGCTATAGCCTAGCAATGGGAAAGGGGGCAGAGTTGGACAGCAGAGAATTGGGGAGAAAAAACAAAGCAAAATAAAGCTAAACTTCACTCTGTTGCTCGATATACATACATAACAGACACACACACACACACACACACACACACACACACACACACCACACACACACATATATATATATATATAATATATGCTCAAGTAAATTCCAACTTCACAGTAAGCCAGCAGGAGCATCATTTTTAGCACAGGCTAAAGAAGTTGGAACTCTGTATGGGAATTTTGGTTCATAGTTCTTTAATCTTTCTCTACAGTGCAGAAAGAAGAAATCACTTGCTAAGTTTTCCAAACCTATTGAAGAAAATGCTTAAATATCCAATGACTTAGAATCACCATAGAGACCATGTTTCCTCTAGTCATAAAGCAAAAGAATTTTAATAACTATCCACTTTTCCTGAGCCTGGGTTTTACTCTGTCCTAGGCAAAAATAACCTCCAAGTTTATCTCATTTTATCTACTGAATATGTGAGGAAGACATTCTCGATGTGCAACAAGACTAAGCGTGGTGGTGGGAATGTGATTGAAATCCCAGCACTCAGGAGGTGGAGGAAGGCAGATCAGGAGTTCAAGGACATCCTCAGCTACAGACTTTTAGAGGCCAGGCTGGGTTACATGAGTCCCCATGAGGGAAAGTTAAATAAGAAAACACCGAGACAGTAACATTTTATAGATGAAGGATCTGAGACAAAAGAAAGTTGAAGGAATCTGTTCAACTATTAAATGGTAAGTGAAGTTCTAAGCCAGACAATGAGCTCGCTTTTCTTTTCATTATATTTCTATACCACACTTAAGTTTATTACCTAAATGAAACAAAAACATTTTAACTTTATATAGAAGAGTCTAGGTCATAAATTGGAACATTCTCCTGTAGATTTTTCTATTACTGCCATTTCCTTCTCTAAATACAAGACCCACCTTGCCTCAGTGGCCCAAGAGCTAATCTTACCTTTACAATATGATATCCAGGCTCCTGGTTTGCTACCAAAATTCAGCAGGGAAGTCCTCACCTAAATGTCTTCTCTCATTATACAGAGACCAAGGACTCGATTGAATAATATACTGATTGATTAATACATAGTGATGTATTATTCATATTTGCCTCAGCCTGACTGTACATGGAGAAGGATTGTAATACAATGACTGCAATATTTTAGTTTTGTCTGGCATAATCAGGTAATAGCATCCCTGGAGGAAAAGTATTATCCATGAATTTGGTTCTCAGATGAGCCTGAACTTCATTCCTATATCACTACATGCTAGTCATGTGATTTTGAACTTCTCAGAACCCCACAACTCTCTTGAAAGATAATTAATTATATGACCTCTAAGACAATGTCAAGTCCCTTTGACATCAATGATCAAGTAAAGAAAAATTCTGCTGTTCAGTATCACTGTTATGACTATAAATTGTACTTGTTTTATAGGAAATTTTATATATACTGACTCAAAGTAATTTATTAAAAAGAGATTACATATAGATGTAGTTCAGTTAGTAGAGTGATTTTCCAGCATCCACGAAGCCCTAGGTTCAATCCCCAGACTCTAATAAGCCAGAAACTGACGTGCTTGAGATCCTTAAGGTGGCTATAGGAAGACCAGAATTTCAAAGTTAAATGCCAAGTAAGCTGTGTTCTCTAGTGTAATAGTGGCATCACTGTTGTGTAAGTGGCCAATTGCTTCTGGACTGGATTTAAGCTTCTATATACCCATCAAGAACCCTGGACTGTAGAGGTTTTAGACCTTAGTAAGGAACCTACATCTGTTGTTTTGCTGAGAGGTCACGCTAAAAATCTGCTTTCTAAATATTGGTGTCTACACCCATATATCAATACTGTTCCCAACCTTCACCAGAGAAGCTTCTTACTGCAGCATGACTAGCCGAAGTGCTCAGAATAAACTATAGTGGAGCACTCAGGCCTAAATAAGACCTCTATGACACTTCTTCCAAGGACATCATGGAAGAGTGGTGGAAAGAATCTAAGAGCCATAGATTAGTGAGACGGGCAACAAAAATGTATCTTCTGGACATGACCTATGTGTTGCACTCATGAACTTGCCAAAGCTGTGGATATCCACACAAGGCCTGCACAAGAGTCAGCTCATGACTGTTTCATCATACATGAGGGAGGGACCCACGAGGCCTAAGCCTTCCTGAGGTATGAGTATTGACAACTAATAGTTGTTAGGAGAAATCGCTTCTACCTACACTGAGCAAGAAACTCTTATTAAACTCAGTGGGCCACACACAGAAAGAAGGCCTGAAATTAGAGGAGAAGATCCCTTTCTGACAGAGAAGAAGGAAGATAAGAGAGGGAATGGAAGATGAAAACAACTAAAATTAGGTATATACATGTTTGAGGAGGCTAAAGAGATGACTACACAGTTTAGAGGACATACTACTTGTTCAGAGGACCTGAGTTCAGTTCTCAGCACTCACGACAGGCAGCTAACAACCACCTATAACTCCAGCTCAGGGGACGTGATGATACCTCTGGACTCTGGCAGCACCTACATTCACTTTACATACTCACACACACATAAATACATACAAATAAATAGTTTTTAAAAATAAACTACAAATGTGGGAAACTATAAAACAATAAAATTTAAAAAAGAATCAGGAAAAGTTTGAAGTTCAGGTTCAGTTATAACAATACTGAGGCTTGGGACTAGCATGGGCGACGTGACACTCTGTATCAAAGGGAAGGAAAGGGAAGAATCTTAGTGAAATTCACTTCAGAAATATCTTTATCAATGCAGGGTTTTTTTTTTTTTATAATGTATGAAAACAGACAAAAAAATTGCTGACAGAAAAAAACATCTATTCTTTTGCTTCAACAGAAACTGATCTTTCAAATTGCTCTCCCACCTCTCACTTTCCATAAAGTAAATCTCCTCTGGCAGAAGTGTGCACCCCTGTGCCAGACCTCAATGATGCCAAACTTGATGGAGTTTAGGCATTCATTCAATGGCATCACAGATTTCTCACCCCCTGAGACATATGGTATACCGAATTTCCATAAAGTAAGATGGGAAAATCCTGCCTCCTGACAAGCTGGCATGGTATGTATCCACTGCCGGTGCACACAGTGGCTTTTAAAATAGGCATCATGTTAAACAGAGCTCCCCGAACGTGACTTCGCCAAGATGTCACTCGTATGCCTCTGAATGTCGAGACAAGGCTTTGAAAGCAGGTTAAGATACTGTCTTCTCCACACGACTATTTGTTCAGTTTCTGGAAGTGCATCAGCAAATGCTCAGGCCATTAACAGTCTACTCTAGCAGTTAGGGCCAAATAATACCCTCCAAAGTATCCTTCAAAAAGTATAGGACAAGCCTTTCCAAATTCAACACCAAGAGAGAAAGAAGGAAAGAAAGAAAGAGGCAGGGAGGGAAGGAAGGAAAGAAAGCATTGAAGGAGGGAGGGAGAAGAAGAAAAAGAAGAAAAGGAAGGAAGAAAAGAAAGGAATGAAGAAAGGAAGAAAAAAGAATGGAAAGAAAAGAAAGCAAAAGCAAGGTGAAAGCTTGGCTGTTTGGGGAATGCCAGTCCTGGAAGAATTAAAGTTGCAAGAGAAGTGTTCACAGGTTTAGAAAATGTTTCCTGGGCATCTTGAACTCTGGGGATATAGCAGTAATATAGATGATACATCCTGCTGGTTCAAAGCAATCCTGTACACAGGGACTTTTAGTGTAGCACAGTATCTTACAATTTGTTAGAACCAGGAGGTAAGTGACAGCAAGGGCAACTGACGGACTTTGACATCACAACCCTGGCACCTATATCCTGCATGCTTGACCTGGTTGCTAAACCTCTCTGAACTTCAGCTGTCTCACTAGTAAGATGTGTTAACTGCCCTACTGTTGTAAGACAGAATGCTGGAAGTGCCAGGATCACAGATGCCCCACAACTAGTAGCCATTTCTTCAGGTCCCCATGCATACCAGCATAGCCTCAAGGTATAAAAGAAGCATTACAATCCGCAAGCTATAGGCCAAGGAAGCATAGTTTATCTCTGCCATCAAGGTGAGCTTTTCTCAAGCTGAGGTGGGCACTCGAGCTTGAGAATCCTGGGTGCATGTGAAGAGAACATAAAAGCAACATGGCATACACGTCTCCTTGTTCCTGCATCTCCTTGTGTCCGTCTCAAAATGGTTCAAGCACTTATTTTCTTAAGAGGCAGAAAATAGCCAAGTGGTGACATACTCAACAGACAGGCAGATCTCTGAATTTGAGGCCAGGCTGATCTAGGATGATCAGGGCTACAAAAGAAACTCTGTATCTCAAAAAAAAAAAAAAAAAGGAAGGAAGGGAGGGAGCGAGGAAGGGAGGGAGGGAGGGAGGAAGGAAAAGAAATAGCAAAACTTAGATATCTAAATCTGAAAGTCCTCTCTCTCTCTCTCCCTCCCTTCCTCCTTCCCTCTGTCCTCTCCTCTCCTCTTCTCTCCTCTCCTCCCTCCCTCGCTCCTCCCTCCCTCCCTCCTCATTCACATACACTAATAAAAGCCAAGATCTTGTACCTAGACTCACATAAAACCCTAGTACCAATTGCTTCTTGCAGCCTTCCCTAGGTTCAAAAATAAATTTCAAATGCTCTGCCTCTGTTAAATTCAGCAAAGGTAGCAGCTTAGACATAAAAGTGCAAACACTAGAAAGAAAAAAATAATAACAGCTGTGGCCAGCTGCCAGCTCTTGGCCAATCAGTGGTCGTGTGTTTAGTTGCTTCAGAGGCTGGGGCTGGGAGCTGGCTGAACCCCTGCAGCTGCCCAGTGCAAGTGGAGACCACCCATGCTGAAGTGGACAGGCATGAGGAACATCGTGCAACAATGGAGAATCCCAGAGCCCTCCAGTTCCAAGCCTTCACCTTTTTCCCTGGGCTTAGTCTGGACTTTGAGAAAGTCAAGAGAGGAAAGAGGTTAAGGGGAGACAGAGAGACAAAGAGAGAAACAGAGAGACAAAGAGAGAGACAGAGAAAGGCAGAGAGACACAAAGAGAGAGACAGAGACACAGACAGAGAGACAGACACAGACAGTGACAGTGACAGAGAGGAGACAGACAGAGAGACAGAGAGAAAAGCCTAGAATAAGCCTGTAGGCTCTGCTATTAAATCACTGTCTTGGGCCAGCAACAGAATCCTGGAATGGAAAATTATTATTTCCAGTGGAAAATCACCATCCCAGCCTTCACAGGTCTCATTTGAATGGGGCACTCGCTCTCACCCAGCATCGTTAACATCTTACCTGTGGGCGGCTGCTAGAACTGCTTCACACCTCTCTCTCTGTTCCAACACCTAATACTTCCTGAATGCCTTCCACAGACACGTAGGAGCTGACGGTTTTGAAGACAGGCTTTGTTCTCCGTGGCTTCTCTGTAGCCCCTCTGTGCTGCTCTTAACAGATGCAGTTCATTTCATTTTAAGGCCAGAGGACAGGCCTAGTTCTGTGTCCTACTTCTGACACAGTTATACCAACTTGGTGTAATCACAATGATATATAACAGAAGTTGAAATAGACAAAACTGTCAAAATAAAGAGCTGGACCCGGGTTTGATCCCCAGTATGACAGAAACTAGGCCTGGAGACACATGTCTACAATCCTAGCACTCAGGGAGTGGAGAGTAGAAGATCAAGGGTCAAGTTCAATGTCCTTCTCAGCTACAGCATGAATTCAAGGCCAGTATGAACTACTTGAGGCCTTGTTTTAAAACAAAAACTAACAAGAATAAATAAATAAATGATAACCATTTCCTTCTTTAAAACAACAAGTTGGACCTAGCACAGAGAGCCATATAGGCAACCTTTAGAGCTGAGTGAAACTTTTATCCAGAAACATCCAGGTAATGGATGTCTCTATCAACCTTACTTACCCCCCAGCTCCCGACATGAATACCCACGAGGGAACTTGAAGCTGAACCTGAAACCTTTGCTTGCTGACTGTATGCTAACTCTGGAGGCGACCTGTCAGATTTTGGCTCTTTTGTTTATTTTTCAGTGACGCTAATCTGCAAGCAGATTAATGTCTGATAATCTGAGAACCTCACAGGAGATTTCTTGCATCAGAACCTCCTTCTATCCTCCCTCCAGGGCCAGACTGCTAACTAGCATCACTCGACAACATAGCCTGGCTGAGTAAAATAACTATCACGGAGCACAGCATCAGAAGAATCTGCTTTAGCAAAATGATACACTCCAGAAGCTGACTGGAGACCTCTTTAGGTTCTGTCACCAGCTCCAGACAGAGAAAACGGAATCATTGCACTTGCTAGAAAAAATGCCCAGTAACGCTCTGCTGACCACGGGCTTCCATACCCAAACACAACCTTCATAGAATGTTTGCTGCCGTCTTTTAAAACTGAGTCTTGGCTTAGAATGTTAGTGCACATAAGAATCTTAATGTGAGGGCTCCTGTGCCTCACAGGACCTAAAGAGAAACCCAGAATGTTCCAGTTGATTCAGCCATAGCTGCCTGGGAACTATTCTAGCACTTAGGGTAAACCAGAGCCAAGCTTCACAAAATCATCACCAGGATGCCTAGGAGGAGACTCCTCTGGCCACCAGTTAAGGACTGGGGAAAAAAATGTCCTAGCTTAAGACTGAGAAAATAGCTTAGTCTAGTCAATAAAACACTTGTCTTGCAAGCAGAAAGACCTGAATTTGATCGCCAGAACCTATGTTTAAAAGAAGCCATATATTGTGCACATGGTCACAGTCTCTATGTGTATCAGTCCTGTTGTATCTGGAAACTCAGTTTCCTTGGAGTCATCCTCCACCTCTTCTGACAGTCCTTCTGCCTTCTCTTCCACATAGATCCATGAGCCTTGAAGAGAGGGGCTTCAGGTGAGTTTTCTCAGTTAGAGGTGAACGCCGCAAAGTCTCTCTGTACATTGTCCAGACCTGCACAGGTTTAAACAAAACAAAATCCCAGCACTGAGAAAAAAAAAAAAGGAGGGAGATACAAAGTCCAACTCCCTATCAAGAAGCTGTTTGCGGTGGATTTTGATGGACTGTCACCCAACTCTACCTGAGGGCTTTTGTCTAATTTACACAAAAGTGATTTCCATGAGAAGGAAAGGGAAGGATCTTCCACTGGTCCATGCCATGAAATACAGCCATGCCTCAGGCACTGCGGAATGGTTGTTAACACCAGATCTCAGAGAAACATGGCTAGGAGACTTAGCCAGGAACCTTCTTCATACCTGGCTCCAGTAGGAACATCAGTAATGTTTCAATCCAAAATTAAATGCATGCAAGAGTTTCAACCCAGAGTAAGTGGATGCTGTATCTGGAAAATCCATCCAAGATGGAACTCTTTGTCTCTCTTTGCTCCACTCTATACCCAAAGATTTGAATGTCCTTAATATGTGGTTTCAAGAGCTATACCAGCCTGTTTTCTTTCCTCTGAAATGTTCAGGGTTCAAAGTCCCAAAGGTGCTACCCCTGTCAACTGACCACAGTATTGTACTCATAGGATGGGTTCTCGAATTTGATGTCAAATTACACAACCAGGACTAGAGATGTATCCTTCATGTTTCATTTCTTTCTTTCCCCAGATTTTATTGTCTTTATTCATGCACCCTGAACCAATTGATACCTTTAGCCCTAATTTCTCTGCTCCCGTTGTCACTTAAATTCCTGCCAATCACTTTCTGGCCCATTACCAACGGGGACTTCTTGCAAGAACTGTTCCGAAAGTACATTTACAAGGTGCTTTAATGTAACTGGTTTTAAGAGATGGCAAGTAATCCCTCTAAGTATTTAAACAGCAGCAGAATTGCTCCTTTCCTCCACATGCTGACACATTCACACATTTGTTATACCACGGGCCAGCTTTCTTGTGCTAGCTGCGGAAAAATTGCTAGGTAGAGCCTTTGCAAGGAAATCACTGTCCTATCATAACAATGAACACGAATGTCATGGAATCTCAGGCTTGTTAGAAACCGTGCCTCTGAGACACAGAATGGATTTGGGGTTAGATGGAAGTAACCCGCCCCCTCTATTCAGAATTTGTTTGCTTAGTGGCTTGCCCACAGATCATTCTAGATGTTTGGACCATGTCACTTTGCATCTCTCTGCTGTTCAACTTTCTCCCCAGAACCCACGCATGCTATTCTGTTATGCTTTCAATTAAAAGTGGTGAGGTTCGTTAGTATGGCTCCCTAAACAATACCTGAACAGGGACACCACCAATAGACATGCTAACATAAAAGGGGAAATTTCATGGAGATCCACCCATAAACAAAGAACTGCAAGCTACTAAGGAAGGCTCAGAAAGGGAGAAATCATCTTCCTCTGATAATCCTCCTAATTAGTTATCCAATATCAATTGGTCTGCCCTGATATCACATACGTAAGTGTTACACTAAACACACTGAGAAAGTTATGTTTATGTATTTGTATATGTAATGTGTACATGCTGTATGTGAGTGTGTGTGTGTATGTGTTTGTGTAACAATAATAAAGAAAAAGACACCATAAATTGAAAGGGACAGGAGCCATGAGACAAAGGGACATGAAAGGAATTGGACAGAGAGAAAAGAATGTGGGGGGAAAGAAATAATGTAGTTATATTTTCATCTCAAAAAAAGTTTTAATTAAAAAATTCATATATGTGAACACATACTGATATATATGTATATGCTGTATATATGTGAATATGAATGTGAATGTATATGTGTATGTGTATTTTTATATATATGTGTATGTGTGTGTGTGTGTATGCACATGTGGATAGACATAATTGCTCTCAGCCTTAGTCAGAAAAGGCTTCTTGCAGTGGTAACAGACAATAGAGAGCTGGATAACTCACCAGAAAGCTGGGAATAAGAGACCAAGTGCTCAGCCCTAAATGGACCTTTTATCAATGTCTATCACCAAGGCTCAGGGAAGGTCAGAGAAGAGACAAAGAAAATAACACTGGACGGATACGTGGAGTGTTCTGAAACGCTGCCCTCTGCACATGACATGGTTAGGGCAATCATGAGCTAACAGCAGCTGTACCTACCTACACAAGATAAAACCAGGCAAAAGCCTGATGTAGATGGGCCACATGATCTCCAGACCCCACTCAGATCTAGAAACTGATAGTGGCTGCAGGAGGGTGACCCGCTCTTCTCGAAGGGTGTGGCCGCTGGTAGCAGTACACCATGCTCCAGTGGATGGCTCACACCCATGCATGAATATGTGCACACTGCTAGTTGGGTTATCTAAAATTAATTAATTGATTAATTAATTAGAAGAAAGTGGGAGGGGACATTTGAAATAAATATGGGAGTGAATATGATTATATTTCATTGGTATATGTGTTTAAAATTCTCAAGAATAAGGGAAATTTTAAAATATATTTACTATAAATTTTGACATATTAACCATGATATTGTGAAGCAGAAAGCCCTTTTTTCTTGTTAAAAACAAGGAAAAGGAAAAACACGCTGTAAAAGTTGATCATATGAAAAAAATATTCAAAATACAATAGTAATGGAAACAGCAGATTGTAATGCAGAAACACGGGATGAGCCCCTTCCAAAACAGTGCATGCTGTACCTGTGCTGCTTCGAGCACACGTGCCCAGAGAGTGAACATGCTTGTTCATGAATTTCCAGGATGGTCACACAGGACCAGGGACTCTTTCTGGTCGGTACTTTTCTGGAGACAATATCTGTAGTGAAGCTAGAACTTTAATAGAGACAAACATCCAAGACTTCTTAAATACCACAAAAGACGGATGTCCAAAATAATTGATCTTTCAGAAGCTGAAGAGGAGAGGGTGCGTTCACACTGATTCCCGAATGTCCCAGAGACAGTGACTTTCTGCTCTGTGCGGATGGCTCTGCTAGCTGCCGGCACAGCTGGAGCTTAGGAATTAATATGGACAAAGTAAAGAAACAAGGATGTGGAAGGGACAGGAGACTTTTGGTGAATGATAGACATGGGGGCAAGTCAAAGAGACACATACACACAAGCCTGTCACACAAGCTCTCTGAGGTCTGTGGGAAAAGAATAGCAATGTCAAGGCCAGCCTAGTCTACACAGCAAGACCCTGTCTCAAAAAAAAAAAAAAAAAAAAAAACCCAAACCCCCTTCAAACAGAAAAGGCAAATGAGAATAAAGTGGTGTTGGGTGGTTGGATGAGTTACATTTTAATTTTCTGGAACCCAAAAACGTTCCACTGTGAAGCCCAGATTATAAATTTAAATTAAATCTAGCCCTACTGCTTAAGGCAAAAGAAAACCTGCACCATTAATGATTCCCCACCAACTTCAAAAGCAGGATTGGGCCACAAGGTAGAGAAGCAGAGGTTACAGAAGGTGCTGGGAGCTTTGTGTTGGCTGTGCTTTACAGAGCAAAATAAGTCCCAAACTGGTAGCTTGCTGGCCACAGCCCTGAGGCTCTGAGACAGGAGACCAAGGGACCTGGAAGCCTCTGGATGCTCCTTTATCAGGAGTCCCGGGTGCAGATGCTGCTTCTAAACAGAGTGTCTAGCTGCCTAAAGGAAACAAAGTCGGCTCAGAGCTCATCTACCTCCCCCTCGGTTCAGGAACATATTTCAAAATGCCACTTTATTAACATCTAAACAAAAAACACCTCTCAGATGTGGATGAAGGAGCATAGAATAAACACAGCATCCCCGCCTATTGTTCTGCACCGTCTAAACCCTCCTTTGATGGATTGGAAAAGGCAGTCATGGAGGAAACTGTTGGCGACCACTGAATTCAGAACAAACGGTGAGCCATTCCGATGAACAGGGCTGATGGATTAAAACGCGCTGAGGAAAGACATCTCATACCATGCCCGAGTAGGCCACGCTGGAATGAGAGGAAATTCGGCCCGCAATTTCCAATCAAGGAGAGCTGGCAGAGCGACAGAATCTGAGGCTTCCACAGATTTACACTTTATCTGCTAATTAGCATTAACATGCGTGGTAGAGGTGCCTCACCAGCTTGTGGCACAATTTAAAAAAAAAAGAGAGAGAGAGAAAGAGGAATGTGTTACCATCACAGAATGTGTAATTACTTTAAGCACCGGCTGAAAATTGCAGGGCTCTTCATTGCAGAATTTGTATATATTTATTGTTAGAGATAAACTTGTTGAAGTATATCTAATCTAATTTTATGTTATAATTCCTGTTTAAGATAATTTTTAGTATCAGCAAGCCAAGAACTGAAGTAGATACTGCAATAAATTGTAATACATTAAAATACCAGAGCAATGCATCCATTCAGCCGCGACTCGACTCGTGCATTGTGTAAGGGCACGAGAAGAGAGAAAAGTCTGGGATTACATCAAAACTCACATATAGCCTGTTTGTTCTCTCCAGTGTCGGGAAATCCAGATGAGGGCATTGCCAGCATCCCCCTCCTTCAGGTCTTTGGAAATGGGAGCTGCTTTAAAACACATTGTAGATTTCCGTTTCCCTTAGGTAGAATTTATTATTTTTGCAAAAATCTCTTCAAATTGGTGTTCCTTCTTCCCACAAGGCAAATGCGTTAGGACAGATTATTTGGCTTTAAGTCATAGCTAGGCTATTATTTGTTTTAACTTTGAGTTAAGACCAAGTTTAAATGTCTCCTTAAGTTGTTAGGCAAGACAAGTTAGAGCTACGAAGAGGAAGGTGTACTATGCTTTTCAGTGATGTGATATGGTGACAGGGGCTACCAAATCAAGAAAAGCAATTTCTTTTGGGTTGGGGGGTGGAGCTTACGGGGACAGCCCTGCCTGCATATAGGCTGTTGGGCTGTTCGTTCTGAAGCAGAATTCTGCCAAGCTTGAAAAACTTGGAAAGATGCGGAGATAAACACTGCCTCTGGGAAGAGAATACTGGGCCTATGGCTATTCTGTCCTGCTGCAGACAAACCCTCTGCTTTCTGTGCCCTCATTTCTCCGTGGGTAGGGGGTGAGGAGTTGGCTGTACATACATAACAGGGTCCTGCAGTTCATACTTGATTGTTAATACTTGATTCACTCAGTTTGTGTTTCTAAGATGGGAAAAACATTAGCAGCCGGGTCCTACTATTGTCTTGAGAAAGGCATTGACGTCAAGGATGCTGTGGAGTAGGTGGTACTGTAATTCTTTCAGCTAGGGTCCTAGCTTTCTAATATGTGATTAACATTCACCTCCCTATTATATGACAAATGGAGGAAAAGAAGGAGGCTAGTGACTTCGGCCATTACTCCCAATCCAGGAGTTGTCCGCGAGCCTGTAATGCATTGCAGTAATTAATTTCAATAGGATAACAGTTCTGATACATTGGCACTATTTTTGCCTAGGGAAGCAGAGTTGCTCAGCATATTCAAGTTTTATTGTATTTTTATGGCACTTTTTAAACTTGGGAACATTGTGCTTTCTATTAGCGATTCTAATAACACAAGCCAGGTACATAAAAGATAGGATCAGAATGTCTACATAACCTGGATACTCTGAGATGGGGGACAAGTGAGCAAAACTCAGGTCTTTTCCCAGAGCCCAGGGGTGTCAGGCAGTACCAATGCAGCAGCATAATGATGCTCATTCCAGAGGCTAAAGCATTGAAGGGGTATAAACCCAATTGTTGGGGATAAGGACTAGGCAAGTATTTATAGCACACTGCTTCTGATGCACTCTGTGGTTCCAGAAGGACTAAGAAAAGGAGGACTTGGGTACCAGTCTCATTCCTTGCAGGATGAGCCAGGCTACATGAGCTCTTGAGTTAACTATCCCTATGTCACTGTGGAAAGTATTCACGTCACAGAGCCAGCCATTCCCCTCCCGTAATAGCCAACCGTTGTCTCACTGAACTGGAGTGTGTTGTGTTTAATTATACTGAATAAAACCTGCATGTAGGCTGTTGGGCTGTTCCTTTTGAAGCAACATCCTTCCAAATTGAAAAAGAATGCTTTGTCTCCTTCATGCTCTACTGTTGGCTTGGTTAAGGGCAATGTTAATGTCAGACTTCCAGCTATTCATGGTACAAAGCAGAAGTTAAGATTTTAGATGAGGGAAACTGCAGTTAGGGCCTAGGGGAAGAAGAAATACCAGTTCCAATGACAATGGAAAACCACACAACTGGGCAATCAGTCAGTAGCTTGAATATGTTGACCACATGCACACATAGATGCTAGTGACTTGTCTAGAGCTATCACCTATCTTGGCCCATCGGAATAACAGAATACTGTAGCCCAGGGTGATTTGAATAGCAAATATTTATTAATCACAGTCCAGGAACCTGGACAGTCTAAGCTTAAAACACCAGCACAATGAAGGCCTGATAAGACTCACTGCCTGCCTCCTTGTGTCCTGTGTTCTGTCACATACAGGAAGGGTGAGATAACTTTCATAAGGGCACCAGCCACTAGGGATTTATCTCCAAAGTCTCCCTTTCCTAGTAACATGAGTTAAGACCTAGTTTAAACTTCCCCATAAATTGTTAAGGGCAATTTAGCAATTTAAGTTGAGGGATGGGGACAAAAACATTCTACATTCTGCGTGTAGGATCTACGGAGGAACTTACTTCTGAAGCAAGACATTCTGTATACAAGAACTTGTCAGAGTTCATATGAAGTAGTGGGAACTGCAGGCCCTAATTGGAGTTCCCCTCACCTCAGATCCTAACTTCTGCTTTGTACCATGATTAGGCTGGAAATTAACACTGTCCTTAACCAAGCCATGAAAGGAACAAAACAAACTGGGCTGCTGTCGTCCATAGACTGTACTGTGACAGTCTACCATGCAGGCTACCTGTGTTCAAGCTTCACACAGATTTTCCTTCTTCACATGCAAGGCAATTTCTACATATGCTTTTGGATAGTATTAATTATGATGCCTTTATTATTCTAATTGACTCGAATTTAAAATATTACTGTCGGGGTAACTATAAGAAGTAGGCTGACCTGCTCTGTAAGGTTAAAACTGAAGCTCTGTTTCATCAGTGAAGGACCAACGGATGCACCTACACTGCATTCAAGCGAGTCTTATAAAAGAGTGAAATGCAAACCAGTACAGAGAATGGATACAAGCCAACTGGAATTACCATCTGCCTGTGTCCCCTCCCACTCTAAGGATGGCTCTATGAGCTTCCTCATGAACCAGCAAGGGAGCAAGCTCCCTCTGCCTAGCCACACCACACGCGGGAGCTGTGCCATTCTGTAGAGCAACAAAGACAGGAACAAACCACAGCCCCACAGAAAGGCAGGCAAGGAAGAAAATACACTGACTTGCCCTCTTCTCTTCCCCTGCCCCATTGACCATACTCAGTCAAAGGGCAAAGAGCAAGGGATTTTGTTGATGCCTCTCAGAACAATGAGGCAGGCTGAAGAGCAGGGAGAGTCAGCTTGAGGGGCTTTCCTGCACAAACCACTTAACTTCTCCAAAGAAATGCCTTATGGAAACCAGGCATCCCAATGGGCTCCCATACAACTATAAATCCCTCCAGTAAAACAAATTCGTTACCACTTTTCACTTCTTATGGATTTTCACAGGAGTCCTTGGAGGCCAACAATTACCATTAACTGTGGTTGTCACCAATGTCTTAGAAACACACATTCCTGGAGTGCACATGTCCAAACATGTTAAGTGGTCTTTTAACTATCTTCTACCCAGAACTGCATTTACAGGCTCTTAATGATGTCCAAATTGTTTATGTTTTCCTTCATAGTGGGGCCTTGTTAACCACACAATAAAAAGAAGTTCCTTATCTTTATGATTTCAGACAGAGTTTATTATACCATCCCTATAGATGTATTAATGGGACTTGGGTTTTCATTTTTTTTTTAATGTATGCATTTGTAGGGGAGTTGTAGGTGTATATATGTGCTTTTGTGTGTGTGGAGAGCAAAATTCAGCATTAAGTCTTTGCTCGATCACTGTATGACTAATTTCTTGAGGCTGGCTCTCGAGGCACCTGGGCTCACTGACTCAGCTAGACTGAAAGACCAAGAAGCCACAGGGGTCTTCATAGCTCCAGTGCCAGAATAACAGGTGTTACCTAGATCAACGACATCTGGCTTTTTACATGGATGCTGGGGATTGAACATAGGGCCTCATGGTTACATAGCAAGCAGTTTGCCAACTGAGCCATGCCCAGACCATCATTAAAATATTCTTATCTCAGCATCTTTCTCTTGTTTTGTTTTTAAGATAAAACTGTTACATTACAGTGATGTCTGACTCGTCCTTAACTCTCATACATGCCCTCTCCCTTTGTAACTGGATTTAACCTATCATAGATTATTATTTCCATTCCATGTTGCCGTTTGGTGGTTTTAACGGGAAGATGCATCTACTGCAATGCCTTGTTTAGCGTGTCTTTAGGAACACGATACTAAATCTACCTATAATTTTGCCCTACTGTGGTTACTGTTGTTTTTATGAGGTACCCTCCTTTAGACCCACCTAGGCCTGCCCTTTGGTCTGCATTTCAGAATCTAATAAGTTAATATTCTTATGAAGAAAGGAAACTCTAATTCCTCATCAGTAATCCTTTTTTTTTTTTCAGTAAAAGAAGTAGCTTAACTTACCAAAAAAAAAAAAAAAAACAAATGCATTTTCTAAGGTTTCTTCCATTTATAGATTTAAATGGATGTATCTGAAAAATACCTTTAATTTCTCCAAGAACAGATTCAGTGCTTAAAACTTCTAGTGTTGTAACACAGGTGTGATGAGCAAGTGTGAAAGTGTCTGCTTTAGACCACCACAGCCATGGGCAGCACACCTCACTCCTTTGCTAGTACTCATTATCTTTGGCAAATTCTTTTAACCTCTCCACCTGTTTTTCCTCAGCGACAAACAGTATAAGAATTCCTGCTTGGCGTTAGCCCTGTGTGTTTGTTATATGGGACTCCATAGGCAAAGTACCTAGGGTGGTATTTAACAAAGGATGCTGCCCATCTCTTCACTCCACACTCTGCCTCCTAGTCACCTCCTAGTCAGTCACCTCTGCTCCAGGCCAGACCCAGGAATAAGCACTTTGCAGTTATGGCTTCTTTTCTCTGTGTTTCTGAAGCCGTTCATCTCTCCCCTCCACATGCCTATCAGAGTTACCAAAACTGAAGATGTAGTAACGTGCATGTTTAAATGTAACTGGAAGAAGATAGCAGGGCATGATAAAGATTGTGGGAAACTAGACAATGTTTACCTACAAACACTCCAAGCACAATGCACACATATAATTTATTTGCCAAGGAAAATACAGCAGTCAGTTGAACTTGGATATGGGTAGCCATTTTGCAAGGTTGCCTTCCAACAGATCCACAGGCAGTCACGGTTCCAACGTCTTAGATATTATTGTGCTCTGATGCTTTGATGTGAGCTGTAATTATGAACAATTTGCTACAAAAATCTTTCCTGAAAACATCTACCTATGGTGTGAAGAAACATCTTTTGCAGATGCATGCACGTAATGATCAAGATTTATGTGTTTACTTTTTCCTCTACTAACGAAGCTGTAAACATAGTCAAAGATGGTCCCAGATATACATAACTATATTTTAGAACGTTGTTAAAGAAAGCTAAGAGTGTTGAGAGAAACTGGTACTTGCCAGGAAGCTGCACAGTACCTCAGGAGGGTAGCACTGTGGACCATCAACACTCCCTGATCCTCATGTGCATGTGAGGTGTATAAATAAGTTACAATGGAATGGTGTGTGTGAACTTCCTTGCCTGTCATATGAGCTAGTTAAGTCACTTCATGTTCTTCATCAATAACTTCTACATATCAAAAATTAAGACAGATGCTTTTAGCAAGGCAGAAAAGCTCATGTCTGTAATCCCAGCAGTCAAAAGATTAAGGCAAAAATGATTACCATGAGGTGCCACACACTGAGTTCCAAGTTATCCTGGGTTACAGTGTGAGACCTTGACTCCAAAAGTTATATAGAGAGATTAGATGGTAGATAGATAGATAGATAGATAGATAGATAGATAGATAGATAGATAGATAGATAGATACATAGGAATATAGAATGAAAAATAGATGATAGATAAATAAATTAGATATAGATTAAATATAGCTATAGAAATTCCAATGAGTTTACATCACTATCAGCTTTCATATGTCCTCTTCTTGTTACTCCTCTTTCTCCTCCTCCTTCCCTTCTTCTTCCTCTTGCTCCTCTCCTCCTCCCTTTCCCCTTCTCCCTCCTCCTCCTCCCCCTTCTTCAGTGTATTATGCAACCTAGGCTGATCCTGAACTTCTGAACTTCTTGCCTCGGCTTCCTGAGAGCTAGGATTACAAGTGTACATCAGTTCTCCTACCTTGCTCTTTAATGGCCCCCATGACTGAGAGGAACAACCTTATCAGATCTCGAACAAAGGACAAAGGCAGCATATCTACCAACAAAGCAAATACATGTGCTACCTTAAGCCAAGTTATGAGTGACCACTGTCCTGAATGTGACCTCTACATAGTAAGACCATGTGGTGACAATAACATAGGGGCAGAATTCTATTTCCTCATAACTTACATGTTGAAGCACTTTAAAATGTGGTTGTGTTTGAAGGCAGGATGCTTAATAAATGAAAATAATGTCATTAAGGTACAATTTAATTTAAGCATATGTTATTTTTCCATTATTGGGGATTGGGGTGGTTAACGTCAATTGTCCACTTGACAGAATCTGAGTCTTCTGGGAGACAGGCCTTTGACGTGCCTGTGGAGTATTATCATGATTTCATTCATTGAGGTGGGGAACTGGACCTGCTGTGGGTGGCTCCATTCCCTGGCTGGAATCCTGGACTGTGTAAATAGAAGAAGGGAAGTGAGCAGAGGGAGCAGCAAAAGGCATCCATTCCTCATATTTCTTGGTATGGATGTGATGTGACCAGCTGCTTCAAGCTCTTACCACCTTCATGTTCCCTAAACTGTGAACTAAAATAAGACCTTTCTCTTGAAAGTTGCTCTTGTCAGTATTTTATCACAGCAATGGGCAAAAGATAGAACCTGAGTCCTGAGGCAAGTTAGAGCAAAAGCTCTACCACAGAGTGGTACTCCTGGTAGGACTTTAATCTAATATAACTGCTGCCCTTATACAATAAGAGTATTTGAACACTGACCCACAGAAGAAAGACCCAAGAAGACAGTGACCTAGAAGCCCAGGAAAAGGTTCTCAGAATCAATCAGCTCTGCTGGAACCATGATCTCAGATTTCAGCATCAAGAACTGTGAAAAAATGCATTTCTACTGTTTAACTTTAGGGCTATGATAGTTTGAAAAGGTATCCCTACTAAAGTAGTAGAATATCAATGTCCATAACTCATTCAGCATTGGCTGTGTTCTGGCACTGAAGAAACCACACAGATTTTGAGACTAGATTCTTTTTCATCCACATTCGTCCACATAACTAACAGAAAAATCTAAAAGAAAATAACAATCTTTTGTCACTAATAGTCACAGAGATTATGAGGTAATAATGCAGTCAACATGGTTGTTATGTGGGTTTCACACCCTAAGAATGGCCAATATGGACTTTGCTTGCCCCTCTTCTTCTCTCCAAGAAAGATGCTTTGATGCCATCCACCAGGGAAGAGACAGTCAAAGAGTGAAAGCCAGCATGAAAGCAAAGCTCTTGGGGATGAATTCTTGAAGGGACAGAAGAGCCAAGGACCCAGATAAACGTAAAAAAAAAAGGAAGCAAGAGATCATAGATTAAGAGGTTGGGTACAGAACCCAGAAGATGGACACATCGACAATATAAGGCTGAAAAAAGAGAGCCATTACCACTGTAAGAAGACAGAGATTGTCCAAGAGAGCAGGGCAGTAAAGCCACTCCTGGAAGTCTGACTCCTGTGTGGAATACACAAATTTGTGACAGATACCAAAGGACCAAATGAACTCAACCTATGCAATGGAGCAAACTTTCCTCTCATAAGTGTATACTTGCAGGTGTGTAAGTTCACTATATGTGTGCTTGGCGTCTAGAGTGACCAGAAGGGGGCATTGGATCCCCTAGAACTAAAGTTATAGACACTGTCAGCCACCATGTGGGTGCTGGGAATCAAACCCTGGTTCTCTGCAAGAGCATCAAGTAATCTTAACCACTGGGCCATTTCTCCAACCCTTGTAGCAAACTTTCACATGTTCTCTTTGGTCAAAGAGTAACCTGATTTGGGCATGGATTCTGTAACTGTTTCCTTTGAGTGGCAAACACTTAATGCTGAGATTTCACAGAAAACAGTCATCAGACACTCAAAAACACTCTACAAAGCAGGCAATGCCAGCATCGCCATGTTGTTTCGATTTGGAACCGAAGCCCAATCATGGTGCCTGATCAAAACATTTTTTACTGAGCAGGTGCTTCGCATGGTGTCTGGCAATGGCAATTATTTGATAATTATTTCTGAATATAGTCAAAGAATCATTACAGAAAAGCTCCAAGTTCAGCATCAACAAGGTCTGGGGCAAATGAATTTGGAATGTGGTTACTGAAAATGGGGTGGGTTTCTTGCCCAAGGATTCGGTGCACCCTGGAGTGTAGTGAATTGATGTCAGGCTCTAACATAGAATCTATCATCACAGAGTCAGAGCCAGGCTCTTCTGAGTATGCCATGTGGAACCAAACGTGGATCTTACACCTGTGGTGTTTGCTTTTTTTTTTTTCAGACAAATATGCAAACTGATAACAAGACCATCTGTTTCTTCCTCCTCAGATATAAAAGATGACTGCACATGGAGAGAACGGATCATTCTGCTCTTTCTAACTGCTTGTCTGATTACATAAACATCTCTGTATAGTTCCATTTTAATAAGTTGCTTTAGAATTTTCTACTCCTAGGGCTTTGTTTATATACTCTTAACTTCCCAAGAATGAAAGAGTATCCAGCAAATTTCTTCAATTGCTACATCAACAACAACAACAAAACTGCTCTCATAGAATTGGATTCAAAATTTCTACCTAGCACTGCTTTATGGAATTCAAGGGCGGGAGATTCAAATGCAGCTAGAAAGAAGGGACAAGAGAAGTTTCTGACAAAGCAGTGAGAAAGTCCTGTTGTCACCTCTTTTGGTTTCTCTGTGACTCTGGGTTCTTGGGGATTGTTCCTCTCTACCTAAAATGTTTGTTGTTCAAAAGAAATGATGGTTTTCTGGTTTCTTTGACCTTCTCCCATTTCCTAACCAATGATGGCATAAGAAACTCTCATTCTTACATGTTTTCAAAACTTATAGAAAGATCTCCTAAGAAACCAAGAATAAGGAAAACTAGTAGAAAAATTTGGACCCCTAGACATCCGCAGAACACAAAACGGACAGATTTGAGATGAAACTATCCAAGACGCCTGTGCAGCCATCTGCATTTTTTTTTCTAAATATCTACCCTCTTTGCCAAGGAAATGCAGAAAAGGAAACGAGTTCTGGAGTCCTGTTTCCAGCCCAGCCAAGCCAGTGTGGCTGTGCTTTGGAGAACAGGGTTAGCAAATGACAGCTCTTGTAGTGTCCATTCTTAGTTTGCAAGCTGATAATTATTTATGAAATAAATTAAATTATAATAAATTTATGAAATTAAATAAAAGCTCCTTCCTTTTATAAATGTAAAGGTCCATACATTAAAAGCAGTAGGCTCCTTTGAGAGTGGTAGTCTCCACAACAGTTCCACTCATGCCAGAAAACCATACAGTAGAAAAACATATATACATATATGTATTGTATGTATATGTATATATGTGTGTATATATATTCATTCATATGTGAGAGTACACAATCAAGAATATTTTATTTAAGAGTATCCATGAAAGATGCTGGGAGCCACTGCCCCAAAAGACTGACAGTGTGCTGGTAGTTTCTATGGAAACCTAGGATCCAGTGGAGGGAGAAACAACTGATGGAGTTAGACTAGAAGATGAAAAATCCAGGTAAGATGGAGCCAGAACTCCTGATGCTGCAATCATCTCCTGCCTGCTTTTGCTTAGTGACCACATAGTTTTCCCTTCTTGTAGATTGTTGTGTTAAGTACACAGGCTTTGCATCCAGACAGACTATGCCTCCACAGCTCTTAGTTAAAATTTGATAAGGTTCTCAACTTTTCAATCCCCAATTTGTTTCTGTAAAATGGGATTATTATCTGGGCATAATGATCATAACACTTTTGAGATAAAAGTGGAAAGATCAGGGGTGAAGAGGTGGGGGCATCTCCAGGACGAAACAGAGACCTGGGATAAGGGAAGTGCCCAAGAATTAAGAAGAGTGATCTTAGCTGTGACTCACAACATTGGGGATATGGAACCTGAAGAGGTGACCTTCTGCAGCCAAACAGGTACCCCAGTGGATCGATAGAAACACCAACCCACCCACAAAACTCTCAGAGTGAGAGAACAGAAACAGAGGGAAGGGCCAATCAGTAACTGGCCCAAATTGAGACCCATCCTATGGGCAAACACCAACCCCTGACACTATTAATGATACTCACAGACAGGAACATGTTGTCCTCTGAGAAGCTCCATCCAGCAGCTGGCTTAAACAGATATGGACACTCACAGCCAAACAGTGGATGGAGCTTGGGCACTCTTATGGAAGAAAAGGATGAAGGATTGTGGGTCCCAAGGGGATAGGAACTCCATAGGAAGACCAACAGATTCAATTAACCTGGACCCTTAGGGCTCTCAGAGTCCCAACCTCTAACAAAGACCATACATGGGCTGGACGTAGGTCTCTCTGCACAGATGTAACAGATGTGCAGCTTGACCTTCATTTGGGTCCTGAACAATTGGAACAGGAGTATCCCAAAAGCTGTTCCCTGTATCTGTGATATGTTCTTCTAGCTGGTCTCCCTTGCCTGGCCACAGTGGAGAGGAGGCACCTGGTCTTGCAGAGACTTGATGTGCCAGGGTGGAGGGATACCCAGGAGATCCTCCACCCACTGAGAGGAGAAGGAGGAATGGGGGAAGGATTATGGGAGGGGGAGACTGAGAAGGGGCAGTGAGTGGGATGTAAAGTGAATAAGGAAAAGAAATTAAATTTAATTTTAAAATATATTCGATTTAAAAGTAAAAAAAAATAATAATAATATATTTTTTTTAAAAAGTCTCCATACTCTACCAGATATTCCCTAGGAGCAAAGTCACCCCTGCTTGAGAACTACAGCTGCACATCACCCTTTGTTATTCTAAAGACTTTTTTCCTCAATCTGATTTAATTGATGTCATTTTTCTCATTTTATGTATGACAAAACTAAGACACAGCTAAATCTTACTCATAACCATAGCTTTGATGTAAAAGGCCCTTTAAAAAGTCTATGACCAGACACTACTGAAGTCACATCGGTGAAGATCTTTGAAGCAAATGGAGGATGGTCAGGGCTTTTGGAAGTTCTCCAGGAAATTCCTGGACATAGCCAATGGTAAGAACCAGCACTACAGATTTTCCTTTGGGAGACGAATCGTAGGTCCATTCACTCACTGTAAAAATCAGTCTAATCCCCTAAGTACAGCACAGCATTTACTGTTTCCTCTCTGTCGTCTTTTCTTGAATCTCCCCTTTTCTTGAATCTCATATCCCTCTTTTGTCACATGCCTTAAACCTTTCTGTTCTCCCACTATGCCCTCCTGAGTATATACTTCTTCATTTTCTCACCTACATCCTTCTGAAATGTTCTTTCCTAGTTTATTCCTGCTCCTCACACAACCATCATTACTTTTCATTTGTCACCAGCTAAAGCCTGCAGACGCATCAACCTTATGGAAAAGTAGCCTTGATCCACTCATTGGTTCTCATCTTTGATACCACCCTGAAGAGTGCTGGCATCCTCCCTATCCAATGTCATCTTTGCTATCTGTAGTGTATTGCCATCTTTGACACTGTTTCAGTCTTCCTCATTTCTACCATTGACAGCAACAGGTGAATCTCCCAAAAGGCTGTATTTGTGTCCCTTACCTCTGAAGTCTCAGCATTTTCCTGAGCCTGATACCTCAGGAAGACCATAATGAATGCTTACAGCATGAATACATGGACAACTTACCCTTTCTTATCATCATCTTTTTCCACCCTCCCACTAGTCTGGTGGTGGTCTTCTTGCTTCATCGCCTTCTCCTTGCACATTTCATCAGTGCCAAGCCTCCTTCCTCACCCTGAGCCATCTGCCCACTGGACAGAGCAGTAGCTGAACTGTTTCCACTCCCAGGGACTCAGAACAAAGCCATGCAGCTGTGACTAGAACTCATGCCTAGCTTTGAATTCTCAATGAAGCTATCATCGACAAGCTTCAAGTTGTGGTGAGCCTCTTCAGGCTCAGATCCACTTCTATCTGCACTACAATTCTAGACGTGCACATAAGAACCTCATAGTGTCACTGGAATGACCAAATTCTCTGTGTGTCCCATAATGGAAGGCAATCTGAGTTGGTTGTCATAATGAAGCTGTACCTTATCTATTCTGCACCATTATCCAAAATGAATCAAAGAAAAGAGGTGATTGCTCAGTGGGTAAAGTACTTGCTCTGGAAGCATGAGAAGCTGAGTTCAAACCCCTAAACCCTGATAAAAGCTGAGTATGAGGTATGTACCTGCATACCAGGGAGGGCTGGGTGGACATAAGTAGATCTCATCTAGCTAAATTCAAGCTCTAATTCAGTGAAAGACATTGCTTCAGAAAATAGGCATAGAATTTTATAAAGAAAGACTATGAACCACTGGCCTCTACATACACTTGTGGGTCCACATACCTGCATGCACACATACATCAACACACACACATACACACACACTCACACGTGCTTGAAAATTTGAAGACTTCTCATCCTGATCTTTTATCTCCCATAATTTCCTAGAGAAAAGTTAGCATACAGAGTATCTAGAGAAGGAAGACTCACCCATATGTAAAGTAACACTTCCTCCCAAACTCAGAAAGCACTGAGGCTGGATGCAGGGGAACAGTCAGTCACTTTAGAATGATAGATAGGTAAATGTCTGGTTTCTTCTCCTGCTGGTCTAGCCTATATCACTGCACAATCACTGTAAGTCTTGGAAATGACTGGAAATGACTTGACACTGAAGTTAGACCCTGGAATTTTCCAACCCTCTATACTTGCTTAGTCAGTAAATGCTCACAAATAGACTGTTTCTAGAATAGTCCTCCTTTATATCAGCCTTTACAAACTTGTGTGGCTGGCTGGTGGGTGTGTGTGTGTGTGTGTGTGTGTGTGTGTATAAAAATGTATATCTTTTAATCTTCAGAAAAAGTGATTTCTCATGAGTGGAAAAATAACTTCCTTCAGAGTTACTGAAGCAGCATGGCATTTGCAACATGTATTACTTAAGAGCTGTGTTATAAAGACGTCAAAACAAAACCACCACTTATCACCAAAAGTGGAGTCACACTAGTTAAGGTTTTGGCATGGCAGACAATTCCTGTCATGCTTGTTTTATTAAGATCCACTGGAATACAGGAGGGGCTTTTGTCAGAAATGCTGATGAAGGTGACTCATGGTAAGTTTCAAATAGGGAAACACTCACAAGAAAGGAAGAGAGAGAAAGATTAAACGAAGAGTAAAATCCTCCAAGATTATTTTTCCTGTTTAAATGGAAACTATTCTACACAGATTAGATAAATAGACGCTTCAGTAGAATCAACAAAGCAAGGAGAGCTAGAGCAAATGGAAGCTTCTCCACTTTGTAGAGAAGTCACAAGCGATGCGCCATCAGATAACACCAACCTCCTCCACAA
Organism: Mastomys natalensis; assembly: GCA_021653895.1. Taxonomy (NCBI): domain Eukaryota; kingdom Metazoa; phylum Chordata; class Mammalia; order Rodentia; family Muridae; genus Mastomys; species Mastomys natalensis. Next base: position 306,072 of record JAJTUV010000040.1, on the reverse strand, counting down.
CTTTCTGGATGTTAATAAACCAAAGCCTGCTGGGCATTCCCAACTGTAAACAATGGAAGTCAGGCCACCATTTCCTTCACTACTGTATTTATTCTTAGGGCACTTTTCTATCCAAGCCACAATTGCATTGGCCATCCTACTCACACCCAATGTCTTTTAACCTCTTAACTTGCACCTTGTGTATAGATCTGTTCAAGAATAAACACTAACTGGCACAGAAACGTCTGCTCTCATAGTATATTAAGCATGCTACCACTTGCCAGAATGAAGTTCGGTTGTTACCCGTACATTTATAGATAGACACATATGTGTCTCTATATTCAGACGAATAGACTTCTACACAGAGAGACTCTGCATATGAAAATGAGACCTTTATTTGCTTGTGTAATGTGTCAAAATATTAAAATTAGAAAATTCAGCCAAGCACTTCGGAGTTTGCCAGAAAAATATCTTTTAAACTCCATGCAAAGTTGATCCACTTTCGTAAGAATGTCAAAAGTACCATGAGCCAAACTCAGCTTACAAACAATCTATTTAGTGCTTAGGACTGAACACAAAATGTAAGAAAATGTACCCAAAGGAGAGAAGAAATCAGAAATTAATCAGTCTAACTTGAAAGGAAAACACTCCAGTAAGCTCTGCTCAAAGACTCAGTAAAGAGCCAGGTATTATACATGTGTCCTCTGTACCTGGGAGGGAGGGGCAGGGAGGATTGTGACTTCTAGGTCATCCTGGGCTACATAGCAAGACTTTATAAAAAAACTATATAAGTATATATAATTCCGAACCAGGTTTTCTTAAGTTTTCCAAGATTAGCTTGTCATCTTCGTAACACAACCTTATTTGAAGGAGTTAATATCGAGCCATTACCCTGACACAAGACAATAGCGACAGCTGTCTAGGTCCCAGCACACTGATATGTCTTCCATATCGCCCCCACATTCTCCATGAAAACCTCCCTTGTCCCAGCTGTTCACCCTTTCTCTAAGCTGTCATCACACACACCTTCCCCTGGCCTCTGTTGCCTTTCCCTTCAAAGAAGGAGTGACCTGCTCATGGGCATGTCACCCTAACAAGACTATCAATCTCAGGAGATAAAATCTGAATCATCATCTGTTTTATAAAAACCCTACCGGTCTCACTGTTCAAGCTAAATAAACAGCTAGTACGTTAAACTAACAGCTCAAAGAAATGTGAGTATTGCTGTTTCTACGTTTTCAGACAGTGTGACACACTGCTGTCACTCTCGGCTGCTAATAGCTGCAGTGCTGTGTGATTTTTGAGAGGTGAGCTGAGAATTTGGACAGCATTTAAGTTCTTAGTGCAGGAGTTGAGGGATCAGAAGAGATGAATCAGTGCTTAAGAGAATACACTGTTCTTGCAGAGAACCAGAATTTGGTCTAGCACCCAGTTTGGGCATCTTCCTGTAACTCCCAGTCCAGGGTATCCAAAACCTTCTTCTGTTATCTTCCAATATCACCTTAGGTACAGCACTCACATGTACAGACAGACAAACAGACACACACACACACACAAATACATAATTAAAATAGAGTAATTGAAACTGCTATTTAGTGGAAATTCTTATGGTATTGCCATAAATTATATCCCTGTCACTCTAAATAAACGATGAACATCATCAAAGACTATGGTTATAGATCTTCTGTAGCATAAAATCTTTCTGTGGTTTTGTACGGTGAGGGTGAATGTGTTTCTTGGGTTTTTTGTTTGTTTCTGTGTTTGGTTTGGGTTTGGGTTATTTTTAAAGAGAGAAATAGAAAAAGAGCATAAAGTTAGGTGGTTAGAGACATGAGGAGGATCTTGGATTAATTGAAGGAAGGGAAAAATATGATCAAAATACATTGTATAAAACAGAAATATTTTCAATATAGAAAGAAAAAAATCTGTAGGCTAAAAGAGACTCCCCTACCTGCATTCATCAATTCATCTATGAAGCCCTTCATCCCACTGGTTATTCTTGAGTCTGTTTTTTTACTTTGTTTCTTCGTTTACATTTATAATAACCAAGCAAGCAGAATTGGGTTGGTACAAATCTTCAGTTAATCCTGTCTTGTCTTCTTTGATTCCTGTGTGACTCCATTCTGCCTTAGTCCCTTTTATTTTATCGTTGGCTTGTTCTAATAAGGTAGTGAAACATGTTTACCTCACTATCCAGATAGCTATGGATCAAATCTCTGGCAATACTGTGTCTATGTTTTCCTCTCCCTTCCTCTCTCCCATGTGAGGAAAATATGATCTCAAATCAGCGACCCTTCCGCTTTTATTTTGGTTTTCCCCTGTATGTATGCAGATCTAAGCAGCACCCTTGTTCATAACCTCTTCCAAAGGCAGTTTTATTCATGTCTTGATGTCAGGAAACAGGCACATATTTTGTCTTAGAATGCACATTCAGGTTTGGTCAAGATACATATGGCCCTGGTAAAAGTTGCAAGCCTAAGGAAAATAGAACTACTCTGCATGTTGTCTAATATTCTTGTTTCTATATCACAACTCAGAAGCATGAAAAAGCCAGATTTTCTCCTATATCCATTTTTCTGTCACTTATTGATCATCTTCATGGATGGAAAATTGTTATTGGGGGCTAAAATTCATGCAGCAATTGCAATTTGAATGGAATTTGAATGGTTTCGATTACTTTTAATACCATTTTGAACCTTGTTCCCCATCCCCCACCCCCTCTTTTTTTTTTTTTTTTTTTTAGATTGTTGCCCTAGAGAGATGTTTCTATGAATGCGAACTTTGGTCATTCAACATAAAAGACTATACATTTGTATTGGTTCATTCTCTGTTCCTATTACAAAATACCTCAGGTGTGGTGTGTGTAAAAAGAGATATTTTTTAGCTCACATTTCTGCAGACCCGAGAGCATAGCATCAGCATCTACTCAGGTCGGACAAGCTCATAGCATACACCACGTACACCGCGGCCTGGTGGAGGGTATGGCGGTAAGAGCATGCGCAAGAGGGAGAGCTCACAGGATACGGCAGGAAGTAGGGAGATTTGGGTGTTAAGCTTGCTTTTTCTGTAACAAAACCTCTTGAAGAGCTGATAGTCTGTGAGATCTGTGTCAGCCTCTTCTCAATATGATACGCTATGACTTAATCACCCGACAGAAGGACCCACCTCTTAACTATCCAATAACATCAGCATCACATCTGGGGACAGGCTTGCAATACACTAACATTTAAGGGACAAACCACATCCAAGTCTAGGGGAAAGACATTCATTACATAGCAATACAAACGTATTTCAGATGAATGAACAAAATGCACCACAGTCCACTGTTAGGTGGTGTTGGACTACTCTATAGCCTATTTTCTTCCTAGGAGTTCAGTCTCAGCCAGGCTCCAGTGCCTTTCCCAGTAATTTCAAAGGTTCACCCCCTAACCCTCTTTCTCCATCTATGATTTTACTTGGCTAAAGATTTCTGAGTTTTAGGAAAAGTCAAGGGGCATCTTAGGTGCTCTTATTGCAGGATGTTGTCCACCGTGTTTGGCCCCTCACTCGGCTGTCCTCTGTGTCTTTTAGATGATGGCTTTGTCTTTTTCTATTTCACTGGAGGCTTTAAATATGTGTTATTACACGTATGATGATGGAAGAGAGCGAAAGTAAAACTTAGAGGCTCAAGAGACTTGACAAGGATGGCATGGTGTGAAGTGTAAGCAGAAGACACAGTCCTTTCCTATTCTTCTCCAGGCCCACAACCCCAAAAGAAGGAGTTGTTGTCTGCCCTTCTTTCTGTAGAGATGGGAACTACACAGTGTTCCAGCGCACTTCCACCCTTCGTGTTCAGCGATTCTCACAACATTCACAAGGTGGAGGCGAGGAGGCAGAGATCTCTGAAAACTCACCTCGGCGCACTGCATTCTGATGTGCTCTGTTCTGAACCACGTTAATACAGGGCATCGCTGACATGCCACTGCATGTACACTTTCAGGACTGTGTAAGTGTTCCGCTTCCAGGAGTCTCTTCTGTCATTGTCACAATGTTCTTTGAAATCTCTTTCTCGAAGTGATGCTGACAACAGTCCTGAAAGACAAGGTTTAAAAGCCATCTACTCCTTAGAAGCCAAGCAAATGTCACTGGGTATACAGAGTCCCCACTCAGCTTGCAGTGAGAAAGGCTCTTGAAGGTGTCTTATACACAAGCAAAACCTCTTTCTCAGTTTCTCCTCCACCCCAACCACTTTCCCCACCATGGCGGGTTTTCCTTCATGCGTCTGCCACCAAGTGCTACCCTCCTTAATCATGCTCCATAAATTATAACGAGTCATAGCATTCTACAAAGATGCCTTTGAAATGCAATCCATTATGAGCCTCTATATTTCATACCTTGAACATCTTCAACATCTGACTGATTGCACTTGGTCTTCCATTTTCAGTTCTTAGCAGCATACACACTCTTAGGTATTAAAAATCCTCTGCTAACTTATCGTTAACCTACACTTGCTGAAGAACAGGTTTACACAACCCACTCCGTTGCTACCCCAATCCATGTGCTCCCGACATCCCGCTTCACATCTCCCTGGCCTCTGAAGGTTGTGAATGCCCTCACCAAGCACCTGCAGTCCCCAGGCATCTATGAAACTGCCCTGAGTTCCCTGGGGCTCTGCATACTGACGTGGGCTTCAGTAAAAAGGATGGCTGGGTGTGCCAAGCAGACGGTTTTTATTCTGGCATTTGCCAGAAGGGAAATTGCTAAAATGTTTTAGGGCCCCCTCAGGAAAATAAAAATGTCACAGTGCCTTTAGCTTTTATCCCTCACTAAAATCAATGTTTTCTAAAAAGAGAAGCTTTTAGAGCCCTTGTAAGAGTTTTGCTTCGATCCAGCTCACGTTAATTAGGCACATACTTTTGGCCAGAGTTTTTAATAACTTCATTCTCATCACGATCAGCTATGAATCATCTTCACATCACAGTTGTAGAAGCAAGATGGAGAATTCAACAACCTACACAGGTCAGTCGTGTTAAGGCAGAAGCAGAATCCTAATCTGGCTCCTGGGACTCTGGTTTGTGTGCCTATACCATGATGCTGGGTCGCTGCACCTCCACACACTATGCATAGCAAGCAAGGCTAGGCAAAATACATTATGGCGAGTCCTACATGGAGCTTTTGATACTAATCTTTTGATCACCCTTTACTGAGAAACAGTACGGTCCAGGCACTCTTTCGGGTACCAAAGAAACAAGATAAATGTAAATGAGCAAAACTCTCTGTCTCAATTCTACTGTGGGTCACGGCCAATAAACAAGATGCAAAATACCCAATATATAGTATTTTAGCACTCTGTCAGAAACTAAGTCGTTAATAGTAAGTACTGAGAGGAAAATGGTTACTAATGAGAGGATGAAGTTTTAAGAGCATATCAAGCATATCTCCTTGAGCAGAAAATAATTTCTGCAGCTTTAGCTGCATTGAGTTATTTACTGTTGGTGTTTGTTGTTTGGAGATGACAGAAGCATCATTTACTTCAAGGAACTGCACTGTGAGAATCAACTTGACATTGTTAATCAACTCCCCCCAACTTATCAATCATCTCTACTTTGGCCGGTGTATAAGATGGCATCTAAGGACCAAATGCACTGATATGTCTTGGACAGTGTTCGGTTATTTTCAAAGCACATTTAGAACTGGCATTCCAGGGGCTGATGATCCCTGACTATCAGCGTGTTATCCAACTGTGTCTGAAAGTTTACTGTTTCTATAACTGTTTATATAACTGACAACAGTGACTTATGAACAAATACATTGTCTTGCCTCACAGTTTGACAGGCCCTATCTGTGTCAGCCGGCAATGGCAAAACACGACAAAGCACACCATCAGGAAGCAATAGTGAGATCAGAAAGAGACCTGGGTCCCATTATCATTCCAATAACACATAGTGACGGAAGGACTTCCTAGCACACACCCCCTAAAAGTTCCATCACCTCTTAACAGGAAGACCCTGGAGACCAGGCCTTTCACACACCGGCCAGGCCTTTAGAGGACTGTCAGTGTCCAAATTGAAGCACTGAATCTTTGTACATGAGGGAGGTCTAGGAAAGTCTATGAAGTTCAGACACTGTGGCACTTTCCCACATAAGCTGCCTATAAAGGCAAGCAAAATGATTGTGAATTCCCCATCTCTGATGCAAGCTTGCACTCAAGTGGGTCTGCCATAGAGTTTACATGTGGAGCATACAGGTGAAAATACAAATGAAGGACAAGATATCTCCCCCCCCACGCTCTCTTCATGCACACACACACACACCAAAGAAGGAAAAACACTCATGAAATCCTGTTTCTTTAAAGAACACTGACGTCGACTGAGATCTGGTGTGGCAAACAGCCAGTGCTAAGAAAACGATTTTAATTTAAGGTGTGACTATAAACTAAAAAGGCATGGTTTCTTAGGGAAAAAAAAAAAAATGTTTCAAAGGCAGTTCCTTCAACAGCTTAGAAAAGAGCAAAATTGACTTCAGCTCTGGATTAAAAAAATGGCAGTCACTGGGAAGCGGGTGTAACTGTGGAGATGATTAATTTTTATTGTGTATGAACTAGGAAATTTGTTTGGCAAAGAGATAACACATGACCGTTATCTATATATATCCCTGTTATCCCTGGGAGACAGTGAAGACATAGAAAATACCAAAGTTTACCATAGTGTATAGTTATGACTGTCTCCTCCTTGCTTCCTCCCTCAAACCTTTCTTCTCTCCCTTCCTTCTTTCTCCTCTTTCCTTCCTTTCCACCCTCTTTCCTTCCTTTCTTGTACTGTTCTTGAGATGAGACCTTGCCATGTATACCAGGCTGCCTTCAAACTCTCTATCCTCCTGTCTCAGTGCCCCACTTCACTGATCAATTTTCAAACCTCGTTCGACATTGTCCTTGGGCTATGCAAAGCCATCTCTCAAAGCACAAAGACATCAAAAACTTGATTTCCATTCACTCTCCAGTGACTTCAAGCCCACTGGCTTTATACATAGGTTCATATGCAAAAATGTACCTTTTAAATCCTTTTACATTTAAAAGTTTGTAAAACGTTACCACATAACTAGCATGTTCCACTGTTAACTAACCCAATACCAGACTCATTCTGTGGCTTCTGCTAAGTAACTGCACCATTCTAGAAAACACATGCACATAGTTACTCAAGAATAACTTCTGTACAAACTCAACCATCACGAGCAATTACAAGTTTTAATGTTAATCTAAAATAGTCAAGATAGATGAGGTTTAGAATAGAAAAATTTGTATTTTTTTTAAACTGTTGTTTCTGCTTGAAATTTTAAGGAAAGAGAAGTTACATGACAGTGGATGGACAGTAAGTGAAAGAAGAAGAGAAATACAAATCTTAAGTCTAGCAAGTCTGGGCTGAAGTCCCTTAGGCTTTGTGTGATGTTAAACAACTGACTTAAACTCATCCAACCTTAGCCCTGTTGAATTTATCATACATGGTACATTCAGTTTCAAGCAGATTAAATGGAAATTCTGGTAGAGTTCTTAGGCCAGTGTGGCACACCAAATGTGTTTAGCAAACATTACCTGAACATAGATATGTATGTGTGTATGTGCATATGTCGTATGTGCATATGTGTACATGTATGATTCCTCACATTTTAAACCTGTCAGAGACATAAAAGTTACATAATCTGGTGGTTTTGATTGGTTCTTATTAGCATCAGGATCCCTTACTCAATGTATGACAAAATTTCTGCCAAATGAAGAAGGTCAGGTTGGCAAGCTCATATCTCCTCCATGCACATGCTCACATTATTTCTGATCAATACAATATATCATGTTTTATTAATCTTACCATCACTTATCAAAATCCCAAGGCCCTTGGAAGATTTAAACATTCAGAAAATCAGACTTTCCCAAGTGGTTAACAGCCTAAAGAGATCCAGAATGATAGATGTTTGTGTCTGATGTTTATGGAATCACTATATAAGATTTATGATTGCTTTAGTACTATTGATATTCTAGGTACCACACTGAGTACTACTGTTTGAATATTGACCACCTATTTGATGCCACACTTAGTGATACTACTAGTTCGTTACTAATTACATATTTGGTACAACAGTTAGCTACCCTTGCAAAAATCCATATTAAATCAGTATTTTATTAGAAGGGTGAGAATTGGTCAAAGCCCTTGAGTGTCAGCAAGTGCCTAAATTTTAACCTGTTTCAGATGAATCTCAAGCCCCAACCTTTGAACTGACACCTCAGGCATCCTGCTGCTTACTTTATTAAGCCTAAGTCTTTTCTTCACATTATCCCAGAAACATCACTTGTACTTCTCATCTGAGAATATGAAAGTCCATATCTGATTTACAGGCCTGAAGTCATATTTAATAGATCTGATGATCCAGCCAGGAAATGCAGGGAATGTCTAGTCTGTAACACAGCATATTTGGCTCATGATTCAGCAATATGTGAAAAACATTTTTATGACCAAGACAACATATTAGTTGTAGTTACTCTGTCAAGTCCAGGGTTGCTACTAGAAATCTTACCATTCAAAGGACTCCACTCCTGACAAAATTATCCAGTCCAAATGGTCACCATAGGATCAATGCTGCAATACATGGGTGTCGATTAGAAAACCCACAGAAGAAAATAATCAACCAATCATTTACTATTTAAATTCTGTACAAGTACAAAAGGGGAAAACAGGTGGATTGCAGAACATGGTGCAAAATGGAAAGCTTCAAGTCTAAAGGCTACAACACAAGCTTTGCAATTGAACAAATGAGCACTAAATTCTAATTGTCTTTAGCTAGTTATGTAAATACAATCACATCTGTGTTTTTTATTTTGTTTTGATTTTTGCTCAGTCCTGCTCAGCCATGACAGGGACAGCATGATGTGGCTCCCATCCCTGGAACAGAGCCGGCGGGGTGTGAGTCTCCAGGAGTGTTGATGGTTGCTGTGGACTTAAGTCTTGTAATATATTTTTTTTCCTTTATGTTCCTCCATCAGAGGGATGTCCTCTCTGCCAAGGTTAATGACAGCAGGATCCCAGGAGGTAAGAGTTTGACTAATGTCTTAGTAAAATGATAGGCTGTGGGAAAGAACTCTGAAAACATGAGTTCAAAAATTATATAATTTCTCAACTGTGAAAAATATAAAGATGCAATATGAATTATATGAGGGGCTTGATGGACCTCGAAAAGCAGAAGCATCTGCACTCTAATCCAGCTTGTCAGAAAGATGCAAAGTCAGGCAGACTCCTGAGATCAAGGTCAGCCTAGGACAGAGGGAGTTTAGGTCCAGGCCCAGGCATGGCAGGAGTGGTCATTTCTGGGTGAGGCCCAAGCCAGCTAGCTTATCATCTCTGCTTAACCAAGACAGGCAGATCTCTGAAAATGTGCTTGCTGTCTCTTTCAAAGAATCATGGGGCTAGGTCATAGGATGCTGATTCATGGGATAATCAAAAAGGAACCTGGGTAATGGCTGAATTGATGTGTAAATAAAAGACTGGGCTTTTGATCAGCAAGTGGTGAGCTATTCAGAGAGTTTTTTGAATAGAAAGAGAAAGCAGAACATAGACCATCAGTTTGTAAGCCACGATTTGACTTCTATTTGTTTGTTTTACTGCTCCCCTTCCTCAGAAACCCTCTCCAAGCTGAGACTGGTCCTTGGCATTGTTTTACTTTTGTGTTGTTGGTTTTTGCTTTTGTTTTGTTTTCATTGTCACTTTTAGCAAATAATAAAAATATTGGCCTTATAGGAATCTGATGGCAATTGAGATGACATAGAATGGATGGTAATTGAGAAGATGTATAAATTGCTCTTCCTGACGCTGAGATAGTTGCCCTGAAAGAAGGTTTTACTCTCCTATTTCTTTTCTAAGGTGCAGGCCATAGTAATGTGACTAACACAGTTGGGCTAGACTTACTACAATGTTGATATTTCAACTATCTCATTGACATAACAAGTTACAGAATGGTACCCTAAACTTGTTATTCAAAGGGTGGCATCCCCAGACAAATGCAGAGTAGAAGCTAGCCTCCTGCTCAGCCACTAGTACACTTTAGCTCCATAGTAGCCTTGGTGTCTTTTCCCTTTCAGGCTTAAGTCATAATATTCCTCTTACTCACCATTTTATTTTTAATTAGTTCTCAGTATGTAGTCTTAGCTAGCTTGAAGCTCACTGTGTAGACCAGGCTGGCCTTATATTTGTTCCAATCCTCCTACCATTACCCCCAAGTGCTGGGATTGCAGATATACCCACTAGGTCTGAAACTTAGCCTCTTTGATTTTAAAAGTGGGGTAACACAATGACAATGTTAAAGGGCACATGGAAAGCCTAACCAATTCTCAGGCAAGCAGCTTCTCCCACACTTCCTCACTTAACTCTTCCATTTCCCAAAAGACAGACCATGCTATCCAAGGTACTTCTCTTTGAACCAGGAATCCAACTTCCTTTCATGAGATCTGCACCATCAGAGAATCAGAAGGGTGACACTGAAGCCAACCATGTGGAATCACAGAGTTCTCACTTAGGTCCAGATCCGGCCAGTCTCAGCCCACAGGGTGGGATGCAAGCAATTAGGTCTTAGGATTCAGAACGAGGCCCTCCCAGATAGGGAAAAAGCATGTTGAGTGTGTCAGACTGCACTAGGCCGAACAGGCCAGCAATGAATTATTTTTCTTGGGAACTTTAAAATAGTTCCACTTTCCCAAAGAAGGCAAGCTAGGGTGTCTGTACCTTATTTATGAAAAGCTTCTGAAGCAGTCCGCCTAGGAAAAGCAAACACATGACTTCACTGTCTGCTGCAGCAACCCCACTACTGTTTATCCAAAGAAAATGAAATCAGTATGCTGAGGAGATGCTCACTCTTCCACAATGATCAGTATTATTCACTAGAGCCCACTGACATGTCTTTCCACTGATAAACTAAAGAAAACACAGTGTGTGTAAACACCTGGAAATACTATTCAGCCATAAAAAGAATGAAGTCCTGTCATTTACAGAAACAGGGTGAACCTGGGGGAAACTATGTTCATAGAAGTAAAGCAACAGAAAGAACCCCAGAAACCCCCTGATCTTACTCATTTGTAGTCTTTAAAGATGAATATCATACAAGTAGATAACAAACTAGCAGCTGCCAGGAAATAAGGATGTCAGGATAGAAGATGAAATAGGTAGAGATGGGCTGATGATACAAGATCAGCACTAAGAGCAAATTCCGGTGTTGTATTGCATAATAGAGTAAGTAGCATAAATGATGCTGTGCATTTCAAAAGAACAAGAAGGCAGGACTTTGAATGTCCTCCTCACAAAGAGCCGATAAATGCTTGAGGTGGTAGATATGCTATATACCCTATGTTATCATTATGAAAAGAGTACATACGCTGAAATGTTACATTGTACTCTATAAATGCATTCATAATCAGTATATGTCAATTAAAAGTAAATGAGGAGCAAAGATGGCACTGGCTTTTGGCCAAACAGTGGGTAAAGCCCCAGTGCTGTCAGCTGGACAACTTCTTCCGAGCCTTGCTACACCATGATCCTGCCTCAGATCATAAGCCATCTTGGTGAGCCCTGGACTTTCTATCATATCCAAAGCAGAATTGTGTCTCCTTTTCTAAGTTAACTTAGACCTATACACACAAGCACACACACACACATACATGTATGTACACACACACACACATACACACATACACACAAGCATACATACTACAGGGGAAGAGGAGGCAACAATCAGATCCTATAGGATAGATCCATGAATGCACTGAACCATATGGCAGCCTTATCCTTCCACATATGTCTCTGAGAATAAAACTTTATACCTAGAATATTCCTTAGTAGTACTTTGCAGAAATAAAATGAGACTTCATTATTAAACTCCATTTTTGGTGCCTGGCATACCAAAGTGATCTAACAAATTATTGTTATAAGGTGGGGTGGTAGACACTCGTAATCCCAACACTGGGGAAACAGACTGGTGGGAATTTCTGGGGCTTGCTGAGTAGTCAGCCAGTCTATGTGCAAGCTTTAGACCAATAAAAGATGTCTCAAAAAAAAAAAGTGGACAGTACCCAGGGAACAATATTCAAAATGTCCTTTGGCCTTCACAAGCACATACACACACACACACAACACACACCACACAACACACACGTATGTATGTCTGTGTGTGTATTGCACACACACAAACAGGCACGCATGTATTCATACCTCTAAATAAATAAATTAAATGTGGCTAGTTGCCATAATGATGGTTATCATTCAAAATAAGCATATTCATATGCATATCCTATAAAATACATATTCATGTATGTAATAGTAAACTAAATTTTGATGATACAATACCTATTAGAAGTCTCTAGAACAGAAGTTCTCAACCTGTGGGTCACAACCACTTTGAGGTCAAATGACCCTTTCACAGGAATCACATATCAAATATCTTGCATATCAGATATTTACATTATGATTCATAACAGTACCAAAATTGCAGTTATAAAGTAGCAACAAAAATGGTTTTATGGCTGAGGGGTCACCACAACATGAAGAATTGTATTAAAGCATCAGAAAAGCTAAGAATCACTGCTCTAGAGAAACAGGATACATAAAATGAATGTCTATTGAAAAGGATTATGTTACTGTATTAGATTAGCTTGGATGATATGGTCTGGTTAGTCCAACAATGACTGTCTTCACATTGGAGAGCCCAATTGCTCCTCAATCTACCAGTCTAGTTGCCTCTTCACTACCAATCTGGTGCTGAAGACCTGTAGGATTCCTGGAGAGCCACTACTCTTCCTTCAATAGCTACTGAGAGAACAAAGGAGCTGTGTACTAATATCATCAGTGAAGGATTGGAGGAGCAGCCACAGCCACGACACGGTAGGTGAGCTTACCAGCAGAAGGCAGGAAGGCAAGAAGCAAAGTGTTTTCCCTCTTATACTTCCTTTTTATCTGAACTGCTACCAGAAGGTGTCACCCATATTTATTTACAATTGGTTGTCTCACTTCAAATATCCTGATCAAGAAAAGCCCTCATGGATGTTCTATCACATATCACTTAGTTGATTCCAGATTCCATCAAGTTGACATGAGGGTACCATCAACCAGACAGGATCTTGCTATCACTGACCACTCCTTCCCAGCTGCAGGCATGTTCTGTACCATGAGACAGTGTGAACAAACACTGCGGTTTCACGTGGGGAGGAATGCCATACAGAAAAACACGCTGGTGTGCTGAGTAATGGCTGCTGCCATAGAGAAGGGACAGCTACTGTAATCGTGTTCCAAGCAGGGTTCCCAGAGAAAACTGGAGGGTAGAAGCCTCCAGGCCTAGAAATTGTCAAGTATTAAAAAATCCTAATGTGAGGCTGCATCTGAGATTGAAAGAAAAGAAAGAGCAAAAGCAAGTGTACTTTTGGTGACCAAGCTGGAGAACGGCTAAGATGGTGTCAGAGATCAGGCAGGCCCAAAATCCAGTGGCACTCGAGTTATGCCAAGGGCCTGGGATTTCATCTCAAGTGCAAAGGAAAGCCATGGGGAGTTTTAAGCAGGGAAAATGGCTTCTTTTATTGGTTATTTTATTTACTTACATTTCAAATGATACCCCCCTTCCCAGTTTCCCTTCTGCAAACCTCTTATGCCATCTCCCCTCCCCCTAGTTTCTAGGAGGATGCCCCCCTACCCACCCACCCACTCCTGCCTCACCTCTGTAAGATTCCTCTACACTGGGACATTGAGCCTTCACAGGATCAATGGCCTCTTCTCCCATTGATGCCCAACAAGGTCATCCTCTGCTACATATGCAGCTGGAGCCATGGGTCCCTCCATGTGTACTCTTTGGTTAGTGGTTTAGTCCCTAGGAGCTTTGGGGGGGTCTGGTTGGTTGATATTGTTGTTCTTCCTATGGGGTTGCAAACCCCTTCAGCTCCTTCAGTCCTTTCCCTAACTCCTCCATTGGGGTCCCCAGGGTCATATGTGTGCCATATCATGCACGTGAAGGTCAGAAGGCAACCTGCAGAAGTCTACTCTCTCTTTGCATCATGTGGGTCACATGACTTGAACTTTGGAGGTCAGACCTGCCAGCAGACACCTTTACCCACTGTGCCATTTTGCTAACCATAAGATGATGATGATGATGATGATGATGACGACAACAATGACGGCAATGTGAGTTTCAGACTTACCATTAAAAAGGCAAATTCAGAACAAGGTGAACAATTATAAAGCAAGCACATGACACAGTAACCCCAGGAGAACCAACAGCAGCCTAAACAACAAGCAATTCATGCTTTCGGCTCCCAGGTTGTTACAATGAAGAACTGAACTTAGAGAAATGCAATGAGGACAGTTTCTGCATCGAGTAAATTCTCGAATTATTTGAATTCTCTTCTTCTAACTCTGTACACAGCCGAGATCTCTATTTCCACCAAAGGCTTTAAAAAGAAAAAAAAAAAAAAAAAAAGCAGACACAACGCATGTGACTGTGGGTGCCAGAAACCTGAATTCTCATGCGCGGAATGTTGATACAGCAACATTATAATAAGTCCAAGCAAACGCCAGTTTGAGGCTGGTGCATATTGTCTTCGTATTACCATTCTGTTAACTCTCCAAAAAACTATTATGCTCGAACATTGTAAATTCGTTGTTTAAAAGTAGCATGGGGGAACATCATGTGTTTCGAATTCAAAATCTAGGATCACTGTTCTCCTGTAGTCCAAAGGGAAGATTTTAAAGCTTCCCATTTAAGCCTACACCATATCTGTCCTGCAATTAATGCTGGAGGCACAGTCTAGCTGAATTAAAAGCTGCTGCTTCCCTCTATCATCTATTGGATACTGGAAATGGATTGCTGAAAAGTACATGCAAGGAAAACAGCATTCGGTGTGATTCAGAGGGAATAAGAAGTATAATGGACATGCTGGAGAGACTCCAGATTAGAATTCCTACTCGATCTCAGGAAACAGAAGGGAGCACTGTGCAATGAGTATGAATCTAGACTCTGGAGAGATGTCCCGGGGCTCTTTAAGCCTTTCCTCAGTTACTCTCCTGTGTGTGACCTCAAGAGAAGGCCACACACCCTGGAGACCTTCTTAAGCTCTTCGAAGGCAGCTCCCTCGCAGGTGGATTGCCAAAGTAAAAATTCCCTTTCCAATCAGATCATAGTAAAGGCTATACATGATCATCCATGTAAAGTGTTTAGCAGGGCGCTGGCATGAAGTTGAAAGAAATGTTCCTCGTCTTTATTGCCCTCCAGTACCCAGAGGCTCAGCCGAAGAAACTGGTATTATTTATTCTGGAATTGAGATGACTGAGTGCGTAATTTAGATTTTCATGATGAAAAAGGAATACCACAATGTATTGAGTCCTCGGGTCTAGAGGCTGTGCCAAGGATTTATGTTTTTTAAAAGAATGAGAAAAAAATCATCCCCCAGCTTCTGAAGTTAGCCTGGTATTTATAGTAGGGGTTTTTGCTGTATTCTATACGACGGAAACCATCTCACAGAACACCAACCACAGGCCAGGTTGCTGAAACCAGGATAGACTGAGACAAAGTGAAGTCACTTATAACTTCATCCAAGCAGAGACAAAAGCAAGATTACCCATGGTGCAACTCTAAAGCTATAGAGCATCCTTCTGCTACCTACAATGAATGAACTCTGCCTGGTTATCAGCTCCAGCTTTCCACCCACTCTAGTGTCCATTTGTTGAGTATCTACACATATGGTTGTCTCTGCTTTCTGAAAGTGTCTACTAGAGAGTGGTCCTGTCCACAAATCACATATCAAATCCCAAATTCTACACTGGGTTCTACATAACACCTTCTTATTCAGACACACATGGTTGCCTGGGTGGGTCATTCCTTGATGTACCTGTTTATTCAGAGGTCTTCGGACATTTACTCCTCTGCCACCTGTGTCATAGCATCACTAGTGAGCAGCAGAAAGAATCAAGTTGATTATGCAACTGACCCAGGATCCCCACATGGCAAATGTCAGAAGACAAAAACACAGGCTCAAACTGGGTGTGGTGCTGCACCTAGCACTCAGGAAGTTGAAGCATAATCGTCATTCAAGAAGCAGATTGTCACAATGTTGAGGCCCACCGTTTCCTTCTGGTGATCAGGGATGATCCAGATGAAGACTGAACAAAACAATCATGCAGGAACAAATGGTCTGTATTAGCTAGGGAAGGGACCTTTCAATAGAGAAGAGGTAATAGGGTTCCGAAGACGGACAAATTGTCTTGCCAATAAAGACAATTTTTATTAAAAATAATATAAGGAAGGTAATAAAATCAACATTCATAACTTTGAAAACTGTCAGGCACTTTTGGGGAAGTCAAGGAAGGAAGGAGGGATCAAGAGGGGAGAAGTAGATAACAGACAGATATCCCATGCTTATAATTTCATATCACCATGATTGATTCAGGTATGGTGCTCAAACAAAGTCACTGTAGCCAACGTTATCTTTTCAATGATCAGAGGTTCCTGCTCCCATTAACAAAGAAGAATGGATCTTTAAAAAATGAATCATAGGAATTGAATAATATATGATTGGGGTTGTATTATTTTTCAGGCCAGAAAGAGGATAACAGGCAAGTGAACATTTAATGGGGAAAATATATAGCTTGCACAATTTAAAAATAAAACCTAACAGTTTGCATATTTAGCACCTCTCATGCAAGAATCTCAGAGTGTTTTATAAAAAATGAATTATGTCTCCTTCCCTTCCCCATCACTCATGAAGAAGTTCAGTTCACAACTGCAAGAAAGGGCTCGTGAAAGTCTGAGAGCCTGCCAGCTGATGTGAGCTTCAACCTGAGTTGAAAAGGAGGTTTTGGAGTGAGTTTTTAAACAGGTGTTTGCACAGGCAATACAGTTTCCACAGAAGTGAACATCTTCCTTCAGACCTGCCTCTCTCTCTCTCTCTCTCTCTCTCTCTCTCTCTCTCTCTCTCTCTCTCTCTCTCTCTCAGCTATCTCTGCTCTCCTTGGCTGTTTTAATCCCATTTTCTCCCTCCTCTAGCCTTCCTGTCTTGACCCCCTTAACTCGGGGACACAAATCATTAGTTTTATGTGGAAGTCTTTGCACAAGCTCCAGGGGAAGTGAAGGAAAGAAGATGGTCAAGAAAGAGGTAGACTTTCCAAAGCATGTCCTTGAAGGAGACTTTGCCAAGATGATGAGACCTCCATGGAGTCCCAGCTGGCTTCATCTTAGCTAAGTTTTTGTGGAATGTATGCATTGTTTTTTTTCTTTAATTTTTTTGAACATTACATTTTCTATGGATATTCTAACAATATAGCCGCGGATACAACAGACAAATCTGTGCTTTCAAGAGGTACACATCTAAGACAGAGAAAACTAAAAAACAAAATAATTGAGACAAATCTATTAAACTAGAATGACCAAAATGCTACAAAATGAAATTTAAAAAAAAAAAATGATAGAAGGAAATCCCAGAGGTTAGATTTCTAAATGAGGTAGTTCTGAAATAACATACAAACTAGGCACAGTAGCTCACACTCTTAATCCCAGTGACTGGAAGGGTGGAGTCAGGAGCATTACCATGAGTTCCAGGCCAGTCTGAGCTACAGAGTGAAACTCTATCTCAATAAAAAGGGGAGTCATCACTAACGTAGTATTTTAAGCAAAGATGTAAAGGATTTGTGGGAACCGGTCATAAAGTACCTGAGAAAGCAACACTCCAGTTAGGAGAAAGGCAAGGATGAAAGATTTGAGCAGGAGAATATCTACAGTTCCTGGACTAAGGTTGAAGCAGGAAACATGAGAGGCAAAAAGGCAGAGGAGCCTGAGTGTGATCCCAGTGATCATGTGATCCCATGGGCCACATGGGCCCTTTTTTTTCTTTTCATCACAATGCATAGATTTAGCACTTAATGATTTTTTTTCCCCTTCTTGGAATTGACCTCACTGCAATATTGAGTGTCATCCTAAATTTCTCATTTGACTCCCGAGTCCATGAAGATCTGCAGAACATCTTACTTTGCATCGTGTAGGCACCTAACACACAAAGGCCTACGTAAATATTTGTGTTGTTTGTTGATTTAATTTCAACTGTTACCCTTTCAAAGCATCAAAGTCAGGTCTAATAAAGGTATCTCAGAAGACATGGGAAGTGGTTTGACCTTCTCAATTTATTCACATGAAATTAAGCCAAACAAATAAGATTTTTTTATTAGTTATTATTATCACTAATTATAATGGGGCTGTGGCAGAGAAGGAAATGATACTTAGAATCCCCCAAAATGTTATCCATCATGCAACTCTTAGAATTATATATTGAAAAAGTCTGGTATGTAATTGCCAGGAAAGCTATTTAAAGCAGAAATATGAGATTAAAAGTGCCAAAGGTGTAAACAACTTTAATCTGTTAATTTATTGCACATGTCTCTTAGAGCCAAGTTTCAGTTTTAAGATTAGATCTTGGTTATTTTCATGTTTCTGCAAATGAAACAAAAATTTCAAACTCAAGCACTAAGCATTTTTCATCTTTTAGATGTTCCCACTGCCTCTTTCAAAGCCAGAGTGACTTCTACAACTTAAGCCTGTTGATCTACACATATCATAGCTTTCCCGTGAAAGGCACTCTGAAGTTAGTAAGATACTATGGCTGTACCTCACCTACGTCTGCATTCCATCAACAAATGGCTTTAGGAAACAGACTTCCATAGAAATTGTGTGTGTGTACATGGGAGTTACTTTTTAATTGTCAGGACAGCAAAGATGGTTTCCATTAGTAAAGATGATTCGTGGCCACCAGACAAGAAAAATCATCCATTCATTCCGACAGGGAAAGGTGTGAAAGTGTGTAATAAACCTCTTATTACCCACCAGACCCAATTACCTTCAGCTTTCCTTTTCTTGTAACTTCGATCCCACCTTTGTTGGGTGACCTATCTCATTCTGACCACTCACGTAATCCCTTGCTATATGAGGGAGCAGCCACAATAAAAACTTAGGCACAGTCAGGTATTTAAAAGATGATTCACTACCCAAGGTAAGTGGCTTTTGAATAGGTCTATGTTCTCAAACTTTCCAAAACGGCTCTGCCACCTCTCCTCTTAAGAAACACTGTTCTCCAGTTACACCACCGTGAAACGTGACCTTTCTCTCCAGCTGGCACTGGGCTTTAGCCATAATCATTATAAACGTACAGGTGTGCTGCCAATTCAAGCTAGCAGGAGAGTGGCATGGTGTGAGACAGGGGGATGGAAGGGGAAATTTACAGGAAGGCTTGCACAAAATTGAATCCTTAATATAATCTTAATAATGTGAGCTCTTTCAGCCAAATATTTGACCTCCCCTCTTCCCTTCAGAATATCATGATTGACCGAGAGCTTATGTAAAACCATATTTCAGGGATATTGGAGGATTTTTAATGTACACATTCAAGAATTTGCTACATGTGTAACTAGCCCAAGCTTGAGTCTACCTTGTCGACTGCAATTTCCATGTCTACAGAATAAGGAGACATTCAGGAGATGACTCTCAATTGGAGGAGAAGACTCAAACTGTCAGCTAACGGGACAGACGTAAGAACCATGAAGAGGAATAGAGACAGATTTCATTTCCATTTATAAAGAAACTTGATTAGGGTATTTACAAAAAACAAGATACTTCACAAAACTTTGCTTCCCTCCAGGTATTCTAAAAAGCAATGAGTGGTCAGTCGTTCATGAAGACAAATTAGAAAGCTAGCCAAGGTGACCTAAAGGACACCCTTAATGATATCATTTTATTCCAGATCCCAGATCTGGTGGGGACCAGAGATTCTCTCCTGTAAAACCTTGAAAAACTGCTAGTGCTGCCCTGCATGGACCACACCCTAGAACATCGGAGATTCAGGGCAGACTCACAACTGAACCTATCAACTCATGCAACTTCATCATATACTCAAGTTACTAGAGAAGTAAAGTGAGTGTTTATGAGTATGTGCTTTCCTGGATAAACATGCTTAATACCCATCAGAGTTTCCAAAGCATCTGTGCAACACTTAGAAGGGAGAGGCCAAGGCCACCGTTGTGCTACTGTTCTTCATCTCTTGCCACTAGCTCCTGCACATTCATCTAGCAGGTTTACCCAAAATTACCTTTCTCTGCCCAATAGGGATTCTCATTATCCCAGATACCTGGAATAGTCATTCCAAGAAGCTCCTTCAAAAAGGCTAGGGGGCTTTTGGATGGCTAGATGGATGATTGAGAAAAAGTAATTAAAACACTATGATAGTGGACAAAGAAGATGCTTTGAGAAAGCACGACTTGAGTTTGAATGTTAGCTCACCCACAGGTTGGAGAGGTTCTCTGCGTTTCAGCTTCTCTCCATAATTAGACCTGTGTGTACTTTCTTCTAAGACAATAGAACAATAAGGACTAAATTCCTGGCATAGAATGCTTATAGAATCAATTAGCTAGCTGTTCCTTTTCTCCTCATTATATAGGAGAAAGATATATATATATTATCGTGAATCAATAACATAAGATCTAACAAATTAAGGTCATACTTAAGGAAGCATATTTCTAGTCTGGAATACAAAATAATAAAAAGATATCTAGTTTTTTAGGATGTGTAGGTAGTTTTTTTGTAGTATCTTAAAATAGAATAAAACTGGAAGCTTTGGAGGATTTTAAAAGGAGAAATAAAGAATTCTTACACCACATTTCAACCTTTCTTGCTTTGAAGAAATTGTGTTAGAAAATGCTCGCTCTCCAAGAACTCACAGCAAATATGTATCTAATTTTAATACAACGCTATAAAACTGTCTGGAAAGTTTAAACTAGTTATTAACAGACTCTGAGTGGGAGAAATATTCTCCAGAGGTAAAATGATTTCCCTTGAGAAGAAGTGGGCTCAGGGACTCCTGGTCAGATGCCTTTCAGATGTGCGACCGTAAAAATGCTGTTAGGTTCCTTATGAAACTATGTGGCCCTTAGTAGTGCATTTTCAGTGAACCTCAACAAAACCAATAACTGCACAACTAAAGCAAAGTGTTGCCAATGGTTTCATGCTCCATGTGACACAACACTGCCATTTGTCCCAGAATGTTAAGCATTTAAGAGATGTCATGGCTTCAACACAGGTTCTAAAGGTGTCTTTCTATTCTGTCACTATTTCACTATTGCTATTTAAAAAAAAAAAAAAAAAACCATACTGGAAGAGTTTAGAAGAAAAACAATCTCTTTGGACCATTTGTCATATAATGAGAGTTCAAAGCTCTCATGTCTTCTTTTAAAACAACAGTTACCCCTCAAGGATGAATTTTTCCATTTCTGATAAGGTCCTTGTCCAACCCAAATTACAAGGAAAGGAAGTCTTGGGGGTAAAATGTGTTTACTGATTTTTCCACGTAACATCTTCAAAGACATTTAAAGGAAGGAAGAATTGATCCTAAGGATATCTTCCAGAATAATTAAAAAAAAAAAAATACTATGACATTTTGCTCCTCAAACAAGGCTTATCTCAGAGGAAGTTGAAGCAACACTGACGATTCTACATCCCAAAGCAAACATTCATCCCAAAGAGTTGTCCTTATTTGTCCAATATAAAAATCATCCATGGAGTCATTTTTATGCCCCAAGATTCACATTAAAGCCAGTTTAAAAATAATTTGCCGTTTACATATGTTTTCACTAGATTGAAAGTCAAACGTTCTTTCACCCTTACCATCCCGGCAGCAAAAACAGAATCATATTATCCTAGGGGTTTTATTCAGCAAGATCCAGTGCTGGGCCTCTGAAAGAGATACGTTCCTCACGGTGAAGGGTTAAAAGAGGGCACGAAGCTACCCTCTGGAAGTCATTAAGTTACAAAGCCCCAAGAAGATAAAAGTTTCCATTTTCTAAAATGTAAATCAAAAACATATTCATTAGTATTGCAAAACAAACATGCAAATCTTCCCCACTTGAAAAGCTCGGCTAAATATGTACAAGGGCTAAACCCAAAAATACATCTGGTCCTCAGTTACAGGGCTTGCTTTTTTTGGTTTTTATCTAAAGAGTTTGTCTGTCCTCCATGGTTGGCTTCTTGGATTATTGCAATTCATAATAAGCCTTTTAGCTAAGGATGAAATAAACAAAGATAAAGTCTTTGTCCTAGTTTTAAATGATCCAGATGGGATGATTTTTCCATATGCTTAGCACACCCACTGTTTATTAATCATTGCTAGCACAGTTGAAAGGATTACAGGGTTTACTGCTTGAGCAAGGTTGAAATTTACAGTTCGTGTAATCTCCACACACCTTTTAAAATATTCTATCTTTTCTGGTTGTTCTTTGTGCTTAACTCAGGTTAGATATAGGTCCAAATCTGGATGTGTGGTCTCTCTGCTTCTGTGTCTGTGTATGACATATCAGGGGCAGAGACTCTCAGCCAACTGATCAAGAGGAGGTTTTTGTGCCCAAATTTGGAGACAATATCAGTCTTAAGGAATGTGTTACATCATAACAATGACAATGTGGGTAAAACTGGCAGTACTTGACTCACCGCCCTTTACAGTGATTTACTTAGCGTCTGGCAATCTGTTCTTCATATGATGTTTGGTTCGCATAAACAGTTTCAACATGGGAGAGTATGGTGTCAAGATAACAGTCATATCATTCGTCATTGCAGAACATCTATGTGGCTTGCCAAGAAAATACAGTCCTTTTATCTTGAGAGTCTTACAAGTCCTTGCTTTCTGCTGATTGTTTCTCTTCAGCTTGCTGAACTGTCCTTTGAAACCTGATCGTTGCCACTCCGTTCTGTTGCCAGGTCAGCTTGTCATGAGTGAGGTGAAGTCTGTGAAGGACCAGCATGGGACAGCAGAAGGAAGAGAGAGGAGGAAATCTTGAGGCACAAGGGAATCTTGGAGAAGGGAGAACCTGAAAATAAGTCAAGGAGGCCACAATGGAGCCCTCCCTTTTAACCTGTCATTTCTGAAATGGAATCGGTCTTAGATGAGAGGGACTGATGGTTCCAGTCTCGCAAGCATACCACAATCTTCCCTGCAGTTTAGTAGCAAAATGGTTAAACCAACAATGTGGGAGGTAGAAGGAAGAAATCTCTGTCTTTTTATGTGACAATCACAGTCTCCCGTGGATTCAAGGGGAATCTGACAGAAGGCTTCCATATTTGGTACACCCCCTAAAACTTGGAAGGAGAAAAAAGGGGGAGATATTCTTTAAGTTTTCTTTTAATAGAATTGGTTAAGACAGTTAATGTTGAAAATGTTCTATTAATCATGGATGCTTTTTATATGTGTTTCTACATGCATTCTGAGATGTGGTTTTATATCTTCAGCAAGTGTAGAGTGGAAGACCACGGGGGAAAAAAAAAAACGTAAGAATTGGCAGCTGTGGGCACAAAAAAACTGAATATTCAGCCCTTCAAAAAAGACTTTGAAATCTCTCTGCTGGAGTCTTGTGTATAATAATTAAGCTCTAAACAGGACTCTGGTATGATATTCTACTCTATACTATGGGCCTATAACACTTGCCCATATGAAATAAAATCGAGAATTCATTATCAGAAATCAATGTCTTACAATAGTGATATCTAAAGGACCAGGATTGTGTCCACAGGTAGAAACAGTTTGAATTGAACTTAGAATGTTAATTATATTCAACAGATAACAGCAAGATGAGGTGTGACATCTATACAAAGAATCTTCTGATATCTCACCTTAGTTTGTGCAGTCAGAAAAGTCACTAATTTAAAGCATTGTTCTTAGGCAAATCAGTACCCAGGAGAAAGATATGGCTCTCTTTTCTAGGCAGAGACTAAGATATGCTATTTGACTAGTCAAAAGAGAAACACCTTGATTCTTTATAGAATCTAGTTGTATATACCAGATATCAAAAGACAGTTAGCCCTGTCAATTACAAAGTTTATCCACTTTACAATGGAAAGGAAAAGGAAGATTCTAGATGAAGAGGATCTAGTGGCCCTCAAAGAGTCTATGATGCACACAGCAAACTGCTAAATTCAGGGATTGGCAGGAAAACACAAAGAGGACCTGGCTTCTTTATGAGTGTGGTTGCCCCACCAAAGCTGTCGCTAGGCAAAGGAATGTTTTGTCACCACTGAGGAGCAAATATCCCAGCAGCTTATCCAGTATGCATAAGGGCTCTGTTTATAGTTTCCATCCCCAAAGTAATTATCTAGGTAGATGGCTCCCTCAGAAAATGACTCAGCTGTTTTTCTTGCTGAGTAAATGGCTAAACTCAGCAACTGCTCAGAGCAAAAGGAAATTATTGTGGAAGAGTGATTAGACTGTGTCTAAGTAACTAAGTCACAAAGCTGGCTTGAGAATGTCACCCTCCTAAATGAACCCGGGCCATTTCTTCCTTCCCAAATCTCCCTTCCCATGATACTCAAAATTTCCCCCCATTGCCTTTGCTCTAAGCTTCTTCAGTATGCAAGTGTTACTCACCGGCTGTGTGCTCTCCCTTCAGAGGCCGCTCTCTCCTACCTGCCTCTTTGCTTTCGTTTCCAGCTGTGTCCTTCAGATTCTGCTGCTTGCCATCTTCCTGGATTATTGCAGCAGCTGGAGAAGGGCTCACAGACATTTATTCCTAGTCTGTCTCCAGCAATCCATGTTGTAGCATGCTGTAGACCACTAGCCAGAGCAATGACCCCACCCCACCCCAATCAATTTTACTTTGTCACAGTCCAGCTTAAAAAGTAGCCAGATGTTTTCCCACTGAGCACAAGAAAAGCCAGACTTAAGTGGGTGGCATTCAAGCTCAGCATACTGCCACTTCACACAACTCCCTTTATCGTGAACATTCATTTGTAACCTCATCTGCTCACTCCCTGTCTCTTTACACATATCTTTCCTAACCTCAATTCTTGTTCAGGTCCATCCTGCTTCACCAGGTCTTGCCCACTGCCTCAGTCTTCTTGATGTCTGCCTTCTCTGGACCAGTAAAATTCAGTCTGACTCACTGTAAACACAAAGTCCTAGTTGTGTGCTGCCGTATCGCTATGAACAGCTTCATGTCTGTTTTCTTTTCTGAGTACCTGCTCAGAGGTGGCCAGGATGATTTCTAAATGAGCAGTTGACGCTGAGCACCTGTCACATGGCAGACAAAAAGGCTAGGCCCCTTCACTGAGCTCAATCTCTAGAATATAAACTCCACCAGAAACATGTCTGTTTTGCACATACAGTCCCCAGCAAAGTGAATGGGTAACATGGTTTTCTGGGTTATAGTGTCTAGATCAACCTTCGCTGCTCTGTTTTGAAAATAATTCATATACAGCACTGAAAATCCTGATATACAGAAACTTTAAGATTTATCGAAATCCATGGTCAAAATGTTCTGCTAAAATGAAAACATTCTTGTATCATCTCAGACTTGCGTCTCTGTTTTCATTGGACCGTTTTGTTACTGAAATGAGCTTTGCTGATATCTCACTATTTTACTGTGATTTTCCATGGTCACACCCGTGAGTTACAGAGACTTGTGAGGAGTTCCCAAGAGAATTGACCAAAACTCAAAGTTCCAGAGTGATCTCTTTTTTCCGTACAAAATTCCTGACTACGTTGAACCTATTAATAGTAGTTATTTTCAACTTTCCTTGCCTTCCATAAATAAGGTCGCCCCAAACCACTTCCACCACTTTCCACTTTACTACTCAATTTAGATTTGGTCATTTGCCCTCAGGAGAACCCGTAAGGAATAGTACCAACATGAAAGCATCTCACTGGAAACGCCCTAGCTCCTTTGAGACAGGCAGAATGAATAAGCCACTGACTTACAAAAATCTTACAAATGCACACAGATGATAAGCAGTCTGGATGGCTCAAGTCGCATGTCTACACAGCACAAATTCTCCAGGTAAAGCCCACCCCACCCTTTACTTACATTTTTCAGAATAGTGAAAGCAATAGATGCCAAGTGAAATGAGAAGTTTATGAAGCCAAAGTTGGCCCAGTAGAGAAATATATTTTATCCTACCACATTTTTACATTTGCATACATGGCACCCTTCAAAGCCAGGAGTTTATATTTTCCCACCAAGGCTCAGCATGTGTGAGAAAATGCTTTCCAAGAACTGAAGACTGGCTAAGATGCAAATGCAAATATGGATTTGTGGGCAAACATACACAGTTTAACCTGATCTGAGATCCTTCTTCCATGGCATAGATGAGCTTGGTAATTAACCCAAGTCTCCTTCAGACAAGAACTTTGAAGCATTAGGCCAGCCTTAATTCAATTTAACAACCTCAAAGTCCAAAACACAGTGACACAAGAGAGAGTCACTCTAAAAGCCAAATTGTTTCTCAATAACTATCATGCATAAATGGAGAAAAGGGATTCGGTAAGAGATAATATGCTTAGGGCTGGGAGTTATTTGTTAGTTCATTCTCTCTATAAAAAGGATTATCTCTGTGGCCACAAATAAATTCCAAGGGTTCTGATTCCATGACAGCTTTTCTCCTTAGTTGGAAAGGGAACAATATGAGAATTCTCTATTGATCCTAACTCCAAAAGGCTTCTCCAAATAAATATATATGCACAAAGCTGGTACTATAAGGGACAATTACACTTACCTATTGTTTTCTCTACCTATCACACTAAAAAAAAAAAAAAAAATCCTGTTGTCAAATATATGCAGGAGGTTAGAACAGAGCTTAAAAATTATGTAATCTATCTGAACCAAAAAAAAAACAAACAAACAAAAAACTCAGACGGTCAGGGAGACAAGGAGGAAGTTGGGGAAGATACTACCTTAAAGTCCATGTATACAGGATGTTGGGTACTGATGTACATTATCTCATCCCTGGACTTGAATTGATGCTCGGTGGCATGGGCTATCTCTTTTTCTATCCTTGAAAACAAAAGAACAAAGATGTCCAAGAGAGATTACATGGAGATTTGAATTTTGTTTAATGCATGGTTATTTGCCTACATATGGCATAGGCCTGTTTCATACAAACTGCCAAGAATCTTCGATGGTTCCCAGGAAAATTCAAGCATCGACTTCATAACCCTAGCTTTTCTGAATCATTTTAATTGTTCCAATGAGATGTTGCATAGTGAACAGCCAAGTACCAATAACACAGCAATTTTGCCAATCTGGATGGGAAAACCAAACAAAAAAAAAAAAAAAGAGAGAGAGAAAGATTCACTACTCAAAACAGAATTTGTTTCTGGTGGTCATTTGGTTTTGAACTTCTTTGAAAATAACATTTTATTTGGAACAGGTTCAATTGCCCAACATGAAAAACAAAAGCCCCCACTGGTGGTATCTTGTCCCCCAGACTAGGGTCCTAGGAAGTAAACAAGTTCTTCTGTGCTGTGGTACTGAGCCAATTTCAGGAAGAAGCAGCCAAAATCCTGAATTTAGGCTGAGTTCATAAAAGTGTTCTTTCCCTTATCAAGATCCAGTTTTCGGGCTCTTGGATTTCAAGGGTTTGCTTTGGTTTTTATTTTTCTTAGATCAGCACGAGCAATTCTCACATGTTTTGCCTTGGGCGCTAACTAAAATGAGCAGCTAACACTTTTGAGTAGGGTAAAGCAAATAGGAACTGTTCATTAAGTACTTACCATATGAGAGACATTGGGTTAGACGTTCAAAGGCCACCAAAGCCTAGGTAATATAGCCTCATCCTGAGCACGGATGGGGCTTTAATAAAATACAAAGTACATATCAAAATATGGCCAGCAAATCGGGGCTGTAGATATTTGGGAAAGGGCCTGAGTCAGTTAACTAAGGCTAATGAAAACAAGTGAGTTTGAATTGAATCTGAGGAAAAAAAGAAAGTCATGTTAGTGGCAAAGAAAGACACACCTTCATAGTAACAAAAAAATGCAAAAAGGAGGGGGGGGAGTGTTGTTGAACCTGACAATGGCACAGTTATAGCTAAAAGCTTTCTTTTTGGTTTTCTCTATCTCTAAAGAATTGTTTATTGTGTGTATGTAAATATATTGTTGCTGTCTTCAGAAACACCAGAAGAGGGCATCAGATCCCATTCCAGATGGTTGTGAGCCACCATGTGGTTGCTGGGCATTGAACTCAGAACCTCTGGAAGAGCAGCCAGTGCTCTTAACCACTGACTGAGTCTCTCCAGCCCCTGTTTTCTCTATCTCTAAATGAAAACTATTTAAATGTCTGTGCTAATGTTTGTGACCGGTGTTACCACCCAATATCCACTGTCTGTGCTACAGCCTGAAGGCATGTTTATGTCCCTGGGCTGTGTTGCCATCGGGACAATGTTGAGATTTGTGACATGTACTAAGGCCAGGGTCAAAGATCATGTGGTGTCATGGTCCATGATATCACCAGAAACCGTGTACATGTCCTTGATCCATGTTTCCACTGACTAAAAAAGGCAAGAAAGCTACTTTAGTCATGATACTGGTAACTGTAGACTCACAATTAGGAGGGACGTTGATGATTTTTGTGACAACACGTACCCCTGACCCACCCAAAAAAGTAACAACCTAAACATAAAACTATTGAAGAGAGCTCTAAACAATTGTTATAAGGATGCTGAGGTGTAGCTTTCCACAATTCATGGCTTCTGGCTGGGGTGCGGGTAGGGAAGGTCTCAGTTTTCTTTAAGGAGCTGGACACCAGAAGTTTGACCATGCCCCAGGGAGTATATGGGCAACACAAACTGAACTCTTTTTTTCTTTCTTTCTTTTCTTTTTTCTTTTTTTTCTTTTTTCTTTGGTTTTTTTTTTGGGGGGGGTATTATTTTGGGGGGAGGGGAGGGCCAGGGAGGCCACACAGGCGAGGGAAGCAGACCTGAGAGGAGTGTGGAAAGTGAGTTTGCTTAGGTTCATTATGTAAAATTCCTAAATAATCAACAAAATGTTATATATTGTTTTTAAAGGTAAACAGGTCTAAATCACATGTCAAGCTGATCAAAACAATTCTTTTCCATTAATTGGTTAGAAACTGTTTTTGACTTATCCTATCAGGGCCATCTCTGAACAGAGCGAAGACTTGAAATTAGCAGGATTTTCCTTCTCCTGCAGAGACCCGAATGAGATCCCTACATTCTTTTGTAAGAAGAGCAAAATCTATGTGTTATGGTCAATGAAAGGATCTCTCTCTCTCTCTCTCTCTCCTCTCTCTCCTCTCTCTCTCTCTCATGATGACATTCATTTAGTGAAGAAGAAGAAAATAATTTTCAAACCTTAGGTCATGAATTATTGGTTGTTGACAGGGTGGCATTACCTTAGAGGGGCTAAGCAGGCAAATGAGTTCCAGTCTGTCTCTCAAAGCAATAACAATTCACAATAGAATTATACAATGTTCTAAGGAGTAATTGAGCTAGTCTGAAATTAAAAGAACTATGCGTACACAACATAATGAGCAGATTTATTAGGGAGAAATACACAGATGATGAGGGAATTATTGAGCCAGCAATGAAACTATGGAAAAGATTGCCCAACCCAATTCCACAGCTTCACAATGACTCTCAGGCAGCCTTCTGGGTCTCCCAAGACATAGCTTTTCACAGACCTAGCTTGAGCTGTTTGGATCTGTCCTTTCATAGAACTTCCAAATCCCAAGCCTCCACTTGCAACCAATGCAATGAGAAGGAAGCAAATTTTAAGCAGAAATGATTGACGTTGTCGAAGCTTCTGTCAGTAAGCCTCCACTCTCGTGATCACTCTGAGTTCCCAGCTGCGTCTTTAATGAACACATTCGTGATTTATGACCTCATTTTGTACTTTCCTGGCATACATATAAACCTGGCATTATTCAATTTCCAGTTGCCCCAAATCTTTATTAAGCAACAACCACGTGCAGTTGTGAAGGGCTAGAGTTAGGGCCGGTGGATGTACCCATACATAAATTCCCTCATTGTCCTCCAGGTGGCCATTATGATAAAAACAGTCAGCTCAGAGGTAATCCCTGTGGCTGTGGGCTCACCACAGGTGGAAGACGTTAGCTTAGACAAACATGCTCGAGAAAGCAGACCAATTTGCCAATAGTATGAAAGACTATCAAGGGAAGGTGGAGACTTTGAGACCAATAAATGAGTATTATTATCTTTCGAGATAATTGGGTACAGAGTGGAGAGGGCAGCAATGGCTTGAGGGGTTGAGACAGACCTGATTCCCTTCCCGTCCTGTCTAGTCAGCAGTGACTTTCCCACAGGTGTTCTGGGGCTGCCTGGAAGAAAGCAGGCAGCTGGGAGGCAGCCAGCAGGATGTTCATCTTTGTCTTCCCTGCCACACCCAAACCCACAACGAGAGAACTCCCAGGCAGACATGCCAAACTCAGACACAGAGGATAATGCAGCAGATATAGAAACGGGACTCTGTAAAAGAGAAAGAGCTAGTCAGACAGCCAGCCTGGGCAGTCTTTAACGAGGCCTGCTAATGCCTAGTTGAGAGCTTCAGGGAGTGGCTGTCATCAAAGATTAAACCATCTTGCAAGGTAGAAGGAGAAAGACTTAGGCAACTGATACTTTCCTAGATCACACTGACCCTCATTAAAACCAGAAAAAGAATGCATAGCCTTATCAACGCTTTGTTTAAATCTCAGCTTTCCCAAATGCATATTTGATCCTACAGTAGACATAGAACTCAGCCCCATGAATAAGGTGTCACAACTCTCCCAATGTCACCTTGATTGCTGCTAGGCAGAAGAAGACATCTGCCCTTAGGAAATGAACTTGTAATTTTCCTTCGAATGCCCAGCATAGTGGTGCACATCTGTAATCCCAGCTCATGGTAGGTAAAAGGAAGAGGATGAAGAGTGCAACATCATCATTGGCTAAAGTCCAGTCTGGGCCACCAAGACCATCTTGGTAAAACAAAATAAGTTTGTGGCTAGAAAAAAAAAAAAATCTTGATTCTTCAAGGTTATTTTCTCTCCTTTGGCACCTAGCAACAAGATTTCGTGAAACTGGTGTTTGTTTTCAAAAGGAGTTTGCATGCAAAATATGGTCACCCACAAAAGAGCCAGCCTCCTGGGAGTCCAGTAAGCTGTTCCTCTCCTGGTTTTTCCTGCAGGAAAAAAATGACAGTGACCTGACTAAAACCTCTGATATCACCTACTTTCTATCTCACAATCCCCCACCCTTGCAATCTCCAAGTCCCTGTCTTATTGTTATATTCTTTTTTTTTTCTTAACTGAGAGAGGGAGATTATTTCTAGTTAATATGTTATCTCTATTTCTATACTTTATGACATTGTTAATGTAAATCACCTATCTAGATAAGCATGATCATCTACGGCTCCTTGCTTTCAAGGTGTGAACAATTTAGGAATATGTGATAGTTCGTAACAAGTAATATTTTCAAGTTGCCTTATGATTTGGTAAGTAGTTTCTTCCTTATTATCTTGCTTCATTCTTAGGAAACCACTGTGAGGTGTTTACCATCCCATCTAATCACCTCTATCCTGAAGCTAGCACAGCCAACAACTGTGGCAGGACACATCCCCTGTCAGCAAGCCTGTAGCAACCCACCTCGAACCCAGGGATCCCAGCTCTGAACCCTTTGCTTTTCTTTCCCAAACAAATGATCTGAGAAAAGTACAAAGAAGCCACTATTAGAATTCAGAGAAGGAAGCATCATAGGAGAAAAAAAAAAAAAAGACAACAGAATGCTCTCAAAACCACATCACAGATGTGTTCTCCCGCCGGGCATCTGGCTGCAGTGACTCCAGTAACTGGTTTATCAAACAGATGCTACAAGTTCAGCCAACAGGGTCCTTCCCTAGAGTTACTGCTCATCAGAAAGAAGAGGCCATTTTGGTCCTAACCCTGAAAAAAACAAGTTTGTCTTTATGGGCAAAGTCCATAAGGTTGCCAAGAGATTTTTATTGAACAGAAATAGAATGTTCTGGGGAATTACCAAATTTCTAGTAAGAGACATAGAGGTAAAGGGAGAGAGGGGAGGCTTGAGGTAACTTACCAGGAAGTTGCAACATCAAAACTTAAATTCTCATTCGCCAAAATATTTACCATTTCTCTAGTTCATGTGAGGTACTGCTAAGTTCTAGAGCCCTTCCAAGGAACTAGCAAACTGTGTGAGGCACATTCGTCAGACACAGGCACCCAGTTCTGAATTGTGCTCCTCACACTTGGGGCACACCACTTTTATTGATAAGTCATTCTGATTCAGTATCATGCCACCTATAACAAACTCCTGGTGAAGCCTGAGTTTTACTGTTCAGTCAGTAGCATCCTGCAACCTACTTCTGCAAACAAAACTTTGTTTTCAAGAATGTCCTGACCATGTACTTTGGGAAATCCTGCTTTGATGATTTTCCAAGCCCTTTGGGCCTCCTTGGGAGGTAATGACAGCTTTATCAAATCTGCCCCATCCTCCTCCACGGCCCCCAAGCAGCTTTCTCCCTGACCTTCCCAGAAAGATGTTAATCACTCCTTTTAAAACCAAACCCACCATAGCCTCCCCATTGCTGATAGCAAAACTCAGAGGCTATTTTTCTGGCACTTCTTCTTTCTGCCAGGAAAGAAACACACGGGAGACCTCCCACCGTGTTAGAGAGGAGCAGAGCTGTTCTCAAC
Source organism: Mastomys natalensis (assembly GCA_021653895.1). NCBI lineage: Eukaryota > Metazoa > Chordata > Mammalia > Rodentia > Muridae > Mastomys > Mastomys natalensis. The sequence continues at coordinate 273,589 of JAJTUV010000040.1, read as the reverse complement.
CTTATTTTTCCACCATGGGTGAAATCTTTCCTGATCTACAAGTTCTGACAGTCAGACTGTGGAAAAAGTAGGTTCCCTTGTCAGAGAATCCTGGCATTTCTGTGATCTCGCTCTTCCTGTCTGGCATTTCTTTTCTAATTCTGCATTGTGTAGGTATCAAATGTTCATAGGATGAGCATCCAAGGCATCGATTTTGCACACTTGGGCCTCTGAGCCATTCCTACTCTGATGCAACAAGAAGTGATGCATTTCCCTGGAAGATGCTCTGTAGGACATCAGAGAGAAAACTGAAGACAGCACCATAACTCTGGTATTCACAGAAGTCAAAACACAGCAATAATAAAAATAATTATTTGATTATGGTTAAATTATCTGACGTACTTGGGTCTGTAATTCTTCAATTTCCAAAGAGTAATTCAATAGATCTAAAACTAGAGTGTGAAGTGATAACCCTGATGGGCAGCTCATTCCAATAAATGCAAAAAAATCAAATATGACAGAGAAGTTTCCATGAGAATCTGATTCTCCAGGCAGGGACATGTAGTGAGAATTTTGGTTTCTTCGAGAAACATAGAAATATTATGGGAATATGGGTGTGGGATATGGGACTGCTTCAGACTGTCCGTAGAATTCTTGTGTTCTAGCAGGGGCATGATTGTATGGAGTTGGGAATTTTGAGGACTTTTCAGAGGCTATATAAATGCCAGGCCACCTACAGGCAAAGGGGGTTGTTGGTTGTGGGTTGTTGGTAATGGTTTGTTAAGTAGTCTGTGGACAAACAAGAAACAAGGAGAAGCAGAAATAAGATACCCTGACAGCAAAGAAACTTGCCCCCCAGGAACACAGTGCCCTTAATCAGCAGGAAGTAATCTAATGATAACGTCACCCTCTTTCGGTTCTATCCTTTTCTCTCTCTTATCTAGTGTTAGGGCTCGAAAGGGTGGGGAAAGGGTATAAAAGAGTGGAAGAAAGAAGAACTCAAAAGTAGCAAAAGACAGGAACATTTCACCCAGAGAAGCCAAAGAGACATTTAGGTCACAAATGACTGAACTCTGGGAGAATATCAAAAGATTGTTTCCAAAGATAAGCTTCTCAGAACAAGAATCCCCCTGAATGCTCTGCCAAAAAAGTATCCCATGGTCTCAAAGCTTGGGATACTCAGCAAAGAATTATTGCTCTTGAAATCCTCAAAGCATCAGGAGCAAAGATCTGAAAAGGTCCGTCTTAACCTGGTTAGCTTTGTTAAACCCTTTTCAAAACTAATTTGGCAACCCACTTTGGCTGGTACGGTGTGGTTAAGGCTTGCATCGGCATTTCATGAAAGGGAAACAGTGTAGGGGAAGAAATAAATACATCTGGGTAGGATGGAGTCCGAAAATTGAAATTTAAGTACTCAGCATGTGACTGGCTTAAGGGGACAGCAACCTTGCTATTCAGTGCCTGTCTGTCCTGCTAGACTAAAGCAATAGCTAAAATATGTTTCTTCTCTAATTAGCATTCTAAGCCTTGGTCTCTTATCTCAGTCACAAAACCCCACCCCAGTTCAATCAAGCGGCCTTACTGAAGCCAAATCTCTTATTTACACACATCCAGCCCCTGAAAGTTTTTTATTAAATATATATATATATCTTTTTGAGCCCAGAGCTCCTATCTGTTGACCAGTTCTCCAACCATAGTTCATGAAAGTTAGTATTTATCTAGAACACATGGTTCCTCCTCAGGTGGGGCAGCAGGCAATAAAAATGTAACTCCCAGAAATTAGTAGCAAGTTAAAAATACCATTGATGGAAAGACAGTTGATGGGATGCTTAGTTAGATATTAAGGGTGTAAGTGGGAGATGCCCTGAAATACAGATGGGAGAGTCCTGTATCTGTCCTGAAACTGAACCCACTAAGAACCTCCTGAGGCTGGTAGTAGAGTGGGTAAGGACTCTCAGAACCTGAGGCACTACACTCGAAGAATAACTTGCCTAGGTTCTCCAAGCAATTCCTATATCAATATTGACCCCTTGCCCACCAGAAAGGAGATGGCGTGCTTGTTACTGTATCCCAGCACTTCCTCTGTGGGTTTTGGCCAGATAACTTCTCATCCAAGGGTGAGAGCACATGGGCTGTTTGATAGCTGGGACTCCTTGTAGCTTTGCTTTTGTTTGTTCGGTTAAGAAAGGCTTCCTGAGCGCTCAATAGTGCCTGGGCTGTATTAGGTGTGGAGTTAACATGTCCTTGTAGTCAGCAAGGAAATCAGGAGCCTGAGAAGGTAAACCATCCAACGGATGCATAACCAGAGGTAACTGGCTTTAAATAAAATAAATGGAGGCTAGGGATGGCATTCAGTTGGTAAAGTGCTTGTCCAGCGTGCAGGACACCCTGGGTTTGATCTCCAGCACCGCATTCCTAAGACAGACACTTGTAATCAAACACCTATAATCCTAGCATTTGGGAAGTGGAGGCACAAAGACCAGAGGTTCAAGGTCATCCTTAACTCTGTAGTGAAACCAGGCTGGGCTATATAAGACCCTTTCTCAAAATTAAGTAATTAATTTAACTTAATAAAACAATTGGGACCTTTATGGTGGAACAAAGAAACTGTGGCTCAGTGATGCTCCCAGTACTGACAGACAATATCCAGAACAGGAACAAACAACTGGCAGAGAGAATCAGGAAGCCCCCTTCAGCTGCACAGCACACTAGCTCGACTCCTGTGTCTTAGGCTGTCACTGTTCCCAGGGAGATAATTCTCTGCTGGCAGCCCAGCAAGGAGGAAGTGCAGTCTTTGAAGCTTCACAGCTGTAAGCACCAAGATTTAGAAAAGAAGAACAGGAAAAGAGGAAAAGGAAAAGGGAAAGAAAGGAAAGAGAATTGCTAACTAAAAACAACAACCATAAACAACCACAAATAACCAACCCTGCCCCATGTACAGCCCCCACCTGGCCTGACAGCCAGCTTGAAAATCTAGGACAGAAAGCAGGGGACCTCCCACCAAGAGCTATGGCTGATTATTCCATCCTACATTTTTTAGAAAGAAAAAAGGGGGGAGGCGCTTCTCGGAAGTGCAAATGAGGACCGCTCCGCAGTGGAGCTCAGAGCATCATCTATAAGCAGCAGGGATTGTGTTCTCAGTATGGAGATGCAGTCTGACAAGGAAGGTTCACTATAGTTCACACTGCAGTGAGAGGCAGAGGCCTGGGAGGCTCCCATATGGGACCTGGGGCAAGCTAGCTTTGTCACCGTTACAGCTGCCAGTAATTATCAGTAATAATAATAGATAATATTTACATAGCCTGCCCCAACTAGAGCTCCCAAGACAGATGACAATGCTTCCCAAGTTAGGTATGCAGAACCACCCCCCTGACAACCTGACTAGGGATGGCTCTCCTCCTCTGGTGCCAGGCAGATGACATGTGGCAAATTATCACCAGGCGCTCTAGAGTGGTACCGCTGGGGATCAGAGGCTAAAAGGGTGAGATTTAAATATTCATTGAGGATTTTAAGAGATAACGAACCTGGAATTTATCCTTACAGAGAAACAAAGCAGATAGTAGCAAAATGTCATTCAGCCTTTGTAAACACAGGGCCTAAACCCCCCACGAATAAATTCTTAGTAGCTGTGGACAGTGAGTAACAAAGAGAAGTCCATGTAGGTTTTTCTACTGCCCAATGTTAAACATGGGAAGGATGGTACTTCTATGGAAGTAGCTGGAACACAGTTTTGCTATGAATCTCAGATGGCTTGAAACATAAAGGCTAATTAAAAAGAAACAAAAAGAGATATCAAGTTCTCTTCATGACAGTCTGAGATACATTTGGCATAAGTCAAATGCATTCTACTTAGTTCAAAACCCTACCCTGGGGTCTGGAGCGATGTCTCAGCAGTTAAGAGTGCTTGTTGTACATACAGGAAGGTTCCTAGCATCTACATACAGGCTCGCAACCAACTGCCACTCCAACCAGTAAATCTGATGCCGTCTTCAGAGAGTGTCAGACATGTACATAAACATACATAGACAAAACACTAATAGATATAAAATAAAATAAATGAATCAAAAAATGCAAGCCCTGTTCTGGGGAGTTCTGAATTCTGTAAAAAGGCAGTCATTGGGTTCAAGTGTGTGCAGCAACTGGGGAGTGGGGAGTCCTAGAAACAGTCCTCAGAGCATTGGGAAAGGGAAGAGGAAGGGGAGGGGAGCAGAGGGGACAAACACCAAGGATGCTGTGTAAAGTCAGCTGTTGAGGCTTCATCACTCTAGGAACTCAGTGAGAAACTGAGGACCCTGCCTCAGAACTCCCCTAGAAAGGAAGCTGTGGGACTTTCCACATTTTCTAACTTTCCATCATAGTCCATCAACTTCTAAAATCTTGCAACTTGTCTACGGATCAAGAACTTCTCTGCAGAACTCCTGTCGAGGCCCTAGGTGTTCCCAGTGTACAAGTGAGTACCAGTGGGCAAGAGCAGGGCAAGTCACAAGTCCTATCGTTTACTCTACCTACTTCTACAAAAGAAGTGCACTGATCAGAGGGTCCGAGGACACCAGTAACAGGGAACAAAGTCCTTGCCCAACTCTGATAGAAAAAGGAAAAAAGCCTCTAAGATTCTTGACATGAATCGATTCCTGTCTCCCCAGTTACATATTGTCATATCTATTCATGAAAGATAGATCCTTAGCCTCCATGACCAACAGAGAGACCACTGGGAAACAATCCGTCTCACGTTGTTTGTGCAGCCGAGCTTGGCAGCCCTGCACGGAGAATGCCTCAGCATGGAAATATGTGGGCGTGTTTAAAGCATTTCAGATTTCTAGAAGATATGAGCACTGTCACGGTGGTGCCTAGCGAGCCTGGTCTCACCATGTCGCCTTGAAACAAGCGTTCCCTTCAAGGAGGTAAGCAGTAATGTAAAACATGTTGTCTTGAGCTGTGAAGTTTGAAGACTCTGCAGTGACCACAGTAATGCTGAGGCTTTTTCCTTCATTAATATTCTAGCTAAAGCCACACCACTCACAAGCTGCCCCGCCTCGTGATGTCCTGGGACAACTTTTGAAAAACTCTCACATTGTCTATTCTATGAACAGAAGAAAAAAAGAAAGAGAGAGAGAGAAAGAGAGAGAGAGAGGAAGAGAGAAAGAGAGAGAAAGAAAGAGAAACACAGAGAAGGTTTTTGTTACTAAAGAACACAAGAAGAGAGATCCTAAAAGACCCTATTAAAATAGTACATTTATCATAAAACAATAAGGTACTGGAGTTCTCCCAATGAAAGAGCGACTTGATTCAAGATTAAAGACATGCTTCAGAGTTGCCTGTGAAGAGTAAATGTGAATCTGCCCACCTGCCCTAGAAGCAAACTTTTCTACCCCTACATCTCCATTCTCCACCCACCCCACCCACTCCCATCCCCACCCTGATCTCAAAGCCACCAGGCTGGTGCATGAATAAGAAATGTCAGCAGGCCAAGGAGACATGAAAACCAAATGCTGTGTGGGAGACGTTGGCCAACATTGAGTAGCCTAGGGGAAGAGAGCCTTGGACATGAACATGGAATTTGAGTCTTCTTTATGCAATTAGACATATCTGAGTTTCTGAACTATAGTTTGTTCAAATGCAGAACCCCTCTGCGGAGGAACTCGGCGCGGCGCGTTCCGCTGCTTTCTGTATTCTTCTCTCCAATTTGATGAAATCGTTTCCAGTTTTGGTTAAAAAGAAAACAGCTTCTGGATCCATTTAGAGATTTAAATTTGTACACTGTATTTAAGGATTGCCTTCAGTTTGGGTTTTGGGTTTTTCTACTACACAGGAGGATTTAAACTGGAAATATATAACCTTCTGAGGGACCACTCTACAAACCTAAACTTAAAAGACGACAGTGAGCATCCTACCAACGGCATGTTTCTGAGACACTGCATCCAGGCTTATCCTCCTCAGCAGTACTAATTAAGGAGTGGTCCACCCATGGGTAAACCCTTCTCTTGAGCCAATAGCTGCTTCAAGTCAGAACTGAGTAAACATTACAGGGAATATCTTAAACCATCCATGCATTCCTGTGACAAAGGTTTATTGGGCACTCACTACAGGCTGGCTTTAGTTTACAGACTTGTAGGTGAGGGACTCCTGTCCCTCAGGAACATCCACAGTTCTGGTCCTCGTGTCCATTAGTTCTCACTGTTGAAGCAGACACCCATCCTCAGCGTTCAAGCCCCCCGCTGGCCCTGGCCTGCCTCTTTAGGTCATCTTGGTTCTGCTTCTCAGGTCTTTACTATTTGGTTCCCTTGAGACCCAGCATTGGTTGGGGTTGATCCAGAGGAATCTCTGCCTTCCAAGGGACATTTTCTGCAAAACACAAGTGTTACCGGTTCCACAGACCCACTCTACAGGGTTTAAGGAAACTTAGACTTGGACTTACATGTGAACTCGGTCAATCTTCGGAGTAAATAATTTAACTTCATTAAATGAACCTCCTTCTTCTGTAGAATAAATAATAGTAATGCCCTTGGGAGATTTTTGTGAGAATTAGAGAGAAAGAAATCAGTTACATACATTAAATTTAGCGCTCGGGTCACTTAGAATTCTCCTTGGATGCCAGTATTAACATGCAAATAGACAGAGATCAATCCATTTGTTTCACCTGGTCCCTCATTCTTTGACCAATAGATGGGCAGCTTTCTGCCATAGCCACTGTAATGTTTACACTTGGCTGTTGAATTGACTAGTTCTGTTATCAACTAAAAGGTAAACCACTAGGCACTCCTGTGAGGAGCCATCTTGATTAGTTTCTTAGTAAGGATTTCTATTGCTGCAACGAAACACCATGGCCAAAAAGCAAGTGGGTGAGGAAAGGGTTTATTCAGCTTACACTTTCAGATCATTGTTCATCATTAAAGGAAGTCAAGACAGGAACTCAAACAGGGCAGGAACCTGGAGGCAAGAACTGATGCAGAAGCCATGGAGGGATGCTGCTTACTGGCTTGCTTCACATGGCTTGCTGGACCTGCTTTTTTAAAAACCCAGGACTACCAGCCCAGGGATCGCACCACTCACCATGGCTGGGCACTCCCCCCCATTGATCACTAATTGAGAAAAAGTTTTACAGCAGGATCTTGTGGAGACATTTCCTGGACTGAAACTCCTTCCTTTCTGGTGACTCTAGTTTGTGATAAGTTGACACACAAAACCAGCCAGTACAATCAAGTTGTCTAAAGTGTGAAATCTCACCCTAAATGTCACGAACACTTTCCTGTGTCAGCCCAGATAACAGGAAGTAGAGAAAGGAAATTCATCCGCAAGAAGCCTGCTGGCTCCGGCATTCTTTCACTAATACCAGAACCAAGTTCTTTCAAGCTTCCAATGTGGACTGAAGACCAGTGGCTCTACAAGCCTCCAGTACCAGATTGGTCCTGCTGACTGCCAGTCTAGTGGACTGAGTAACCACTTGGTTCTCAGTGTTCTCTAGTATGAGACTCTCATTGTTAGACTACCCAGTCTGTGCTGTATAAGCCAAGCTAATAACTCTCTCTCTAACACATCTTCCTTCTATCAGCTGTGATCCTCTGGAGAACCCTGGCTACTATAGTCATTGAGGGTATCCAGCAAATATCCACTGTTGAATACAACTAACTGAGGTTAGGACTCATAACATTGAAATATAAAGCATGCATTTCCTGCCAAATATACTGTGAACTCATACAATAAACGCAATGAGTCTTTCTCCAATTTATTGTTGAAATCCTACCCCAACACACACACACACACACACACACATTGCCAGGGATTTGGGAGTTTAGATCTGTGGGAAGTGTGTTAGACAACTTTCTTCTTGTGACAGAATACCTTAGAATAGCAACCTTAAAAGGAAAACGTTTTCCTTGTGACATTAGATGTTTCAGTCCTTGGAAGGTTGAGTACTTTGCATTTAGGTTTGTGTCCACGTGGAAATATCACTGCATATGTAATGGAAAAGGATGCTCAATTCATTACAATCGGGAAATAAGAGGAACAGGAAGAGGAAGATTCTAAGGAAAAGCATCCTTCAAAAGCAAACTCTCTGCAGCCCTCTTCCTACAGGCGGGCCCACCTTCCAGTTTTCACCATCGTTTACATTTAGTTACAAGAGTCCATCAACAGATGGTGTCAATATCCTCACAATCTGACCAGAACTGCACCTCTAAACGTTGCACTGGGGATTGAACCTGTTCCTTAGTTTCTTGACCTGCACAATCTCAACTCTAGCAAGTGGATGCTGGGAAGAATCCCAGTTGCAGTCATCACCCATCAGCCATGGTTTGCAGAAAATTGAACTGAATTAGAAGAAATGAAACTTCAACCAGGAGAAAACGTTATTGAAAACGGAACATTAATTTTCACATTATCGGGGAGGAACTAACTGGCGAAGATGTGGTCACCATGGATGGAATTACTGACCTTATAAATGCTCTCTTGCTATCTCCACACCAGGGGAGGACACTGGGAGAAACTGGCCTTCTGTAGCCCAGCAAAGCCCCTTTCAGAACCCAAACTTGCTGGCACCCTAATCTCGGACTTTTATTCTCCAGAGCTATGAACAATAAACTTTGCTCCATGCCATAAAACCTGTGATGATGTGTTATTCCAACCCAGACCCACTGGAAACATATCATCTCAGTTAAATCATGATTGCTCTGTTCTACAAATGAGTAAACTAAGACCTAGAGAGATTAGAAAATCTACCCACTGCCAGGCCACTGTCAGGGAGTGGAATGGCCAGAGCTGGAAGTCAGAGCTACCTGCCTGCTCAGAAAAATAGCAGGCTCAACATGGCAGAATCCTGGACCTGTTCCTTAGTGTTTTGACCTGAGCAATCTCAACCCAGGGAAATGGATGCTGAGAAGTATCCCAGATGGAGCCTTTCAGCCATGGTCTGCAGAAAATTGAACTGAATTCGTAGAAATGCAGCTTCAACTAGAACAAAAAAATTTTATTTAAAATGGAAAGGTAATAGTTTTTGATTTCTCCAGACCACATCCTCTGGGACCTTATTTACAATGTAGGTAAGGGTGGAAAGAGGTAGCCAATAGGACTCTATCAATAAAAATGGTATCTAGCTGCCCTCAGATGAACTGCCACATACATTACGGTATTTTGCAGCAGTTATTGGCAGAAGACAAAATTTTCCTCTTTGTAGGCTGTGTATTAGCTGTGACTCAAAGTGACTTAGGCTCAAAGTTGTTCATTGGGCATTGAATAGGACAATGGGAACAACAAAGTCTCTCCATATAATCACAGACCACGTCTGTTTTCCATTATAAAGCAGGCCAGGCAACTAACAAAGGTGAAGCTTTTCCTGAGCTGCCACACTTCGCCAAGACTACAGAAACACACACACACCACACCACCACCACCACCCCCGCCGCCGCCCCTCTGCCCTGGTTCTCTCAAAATCTGACCCTCACTCAGTTTTACAGCAGTCTCTTTGTTTGGAACTCAGCCCCAGTCTCCACCATCCTGCTAAGTAGCTATGATCTCTTTCTCTTTAAGCCTGCTTCTACGGCAGCTTACTGGCACCGGCTTCTTCCTAATGAATGGTCTTGGCTTTTGAATTTATCTTGTTATTCACTTGTCTTTGTGTGACATGGCTGGCTTCCCTGGGTTTTAAGACTCCATCTCTGACATCACTCCTAACTCCACCCTGAATCATCTTTTCATCTGGAGTTAAAGAAATATGAGGATTCTTTAAAGAAGTAGAATATTGTACCTGGGAAGACAGACACTAAGAAGCACAGAGCCTATGTTTTACATGATGCAAATTATTATTAGAGTGAATACGACAGTAGCCTGCACCCACTGTAAGGAATTTGGTAATTATTACAATGGTCCAATGAGCGAATTCCCTGTCACCAAGAGTAAGGATTTCTTACAGTTTTCAGTGCCCAGTTTCTGGGGGTATTGGAAAGAGGCTGAGAGAGGAAACGGAGCCGACCTAAGAAGCCAAGGTCCTCTCAGGCTGTGCAATGGTATAAAGTAAGAATCAGAAACCATCTCTCAATCAGCAGGAGAAACTGCCACTGTCCATCAATCTTTCCTTGGGGCAACATCTCCTGAAGACCTCTTGGTTCTTTTTAACAGTTTTGTGAAGTTGGTAGAGAGTAAGAAGTCAGGGTATTATGCACGGGATCTCGCAGCACAAGCTACATCTTTCAATGTCGGTTATGGTAAGAAGCAGGAAATTCCTTCAAGGACCATGGTAGAAATTTGGTAGAAAGTTCCTGAGTATCAAAACCTGAATCCTGGACTGTAGAAGACTCTGGTTTGCTTATATGGACTATTTCCCATGTCCTTTGTCCATTGGGAAATGGTTCGGGTTTCAAGTTACAATCATCTAAAAGGTCAAAGCTATCTTTGCAGTAGCATATACCCCCAGGCTGTGTTTAGAAAGCATGGTCAGGAAACACAAGCACTGCCAGTGGCTTGGGGAGCCTCTCTTGGAGCTCCTGGAACTGAAAACACAAGGACAAAAGAAAAAACACCAAAACCCTGCTTCTAACCCAGGCTTCAGCAAGCTCCTACCAAAGGTTTCTATTTCAAAGGCTCAGTCTCCACAATATGGGGAAGTGATGGAATTTTTTGATGTGAGAGGGGGGAAATACTGAGGGGAACCTCCACCCTCTCAGAGGAGAAGGGGAAGGGATACGGGGAAAGTACGCAGGGGACCAAGAGGAAGGGGAGAGTAGCTATTGGGATGTAAAGGGGATAGATAGATAGATAGATAGATAGATAGATAGATAGATAGATAGATAGATAGATAGATAGATAGATAGTCTGAAAATATAGGCAGTGGGGAGAGAGATTGGACATAATGGAATAAAATTAGGTCACTGAAACCTTGCCTTCAAAGGGAATATATGGACCCCATCCTCTCCTTCACACATTTATCTGTCACACGTTCCCTGCTGGATGTACTGACTTGCCACCAGCCAGAAAGTAACCACTGAAACTTCCAAAACCATCAGCCAAAATAAACCTTCCCTCTATTTAAGTTAATTATCTTAGGTATTTTGTTACAGTAATGGAAAGCTGACGGACATGGCATTCCCACACCAGTACCTTCAATAAAGGATGGTTCTTGAAGCTGTGAGTTACTGTATTGATGGCTGGGACTTTTATCTCTTTGAAATCTTTCTTTAGAAATCAGTTCTGGCTATGAGCAGCACCAACACACATATGCAGTCCTGGCTACTGAGAGTCTAAGGTCAGAAAATTACAAGTTTGTGGGTTGCCTAGACAATTCTGGAGACCTCTGTCAAGATTTAAAAAAAAAAAAAAAAAAAAAGGAGAAGGCTCTGTGGAAAAGTGGTTGTCTGGTTAGCATATATAAATAAGGCCCTGAGTTCATCCTTATTTCTGAAAAATTCATTTGATAATAATATACAGCCATTAAACAATATATTTATAAAGAACATACAGGGACAATACTAGGTGGCCAAACAGCATCTAGAACTTTCTCTGGACAAGTTAACCTTTTTGTATTATTCTGTAGTTCTGGGAGGTAGCTCATATTACTATAACAAAATATCACATCAGACTGCTGAGCTTAACACAGATTTATTTCTCGTAGTTCTGGACTCCAGGAATTCCAGGTGCCTACAGACTCAGTTCCTGGTAAGTTCTTGCCTTGAATGTGAAGTCTCCTTTCTCACCGTTTCCTCGTGTGACCTTTCTCCAGTATATACAACGAGAGAAGAAAGGTTTTTCTCTCCTGTAAGGTCATCAGTCCTATTGAGTTAATAGCAAGTCTCATGATTTCATTCTCTCACCAGAATCTTTCACCAAGCACTATCACAGTGAGGATCAAGTCTACAGGCTGGTGAGTTCAACGGAGAGTATAATTCATTCCACAAGAAGTATCCTGATAGCTAAAACCCCAGCCAACCAAAACCACTTCAAGAATCCATACAGAAAGTCTTTCGTGGTTCAATATAGCTGCCCCCCAAATAAAGAAATATCGACTTTATAAAATTCAAGTACATTTTACATAAGCTAGAAGTAAACAAATTGCTGTTGAGAAACAATACTACAGTCCCAACAGGTGTGGGCACCCCAGATAGTGTCTCCAAAGAAGATACAGGCACACCTCTAAAAAACACAAACATAAATCCTTGTAGGTGTTAGATAGTGAAAAGTCTTCTAGAGGAAATACCACAGTATACCACCACGCTATGGGTCAGCAAACAGCAAGGGGCATACAGCTGTTTGATGAAATAATATTTCAGAGAAATATTTCAGAAAAAAATAAAGCCTGCACTTAGGTTTCTTGATGAAACACAAGGAGATGCATGGCTAGGTGTAAGTGTGAGTGAGGGAGGTGGGAGTTATGCACAGGGCCAGCCTAGCAGAGTCCTTGGTCCTTCGAGGGACTTAGGCATTTCATCTGAGTAGAAGGGGGGCCATTGAAGATAGAGGGATACGATCTAACTTAGCACATGGTCACTGTGACTCTGTACTTAGAACAGGCTCCTAAAGTAGGGCAGAGAGAACAGCAGCTAAGGAGCATTAGAAAAGGCCAGGGGACAATGATGGTGGCTTGGACACCAAGATAATAATAGGTATTTGAAAAGTGGTCAGACTCAGTGCATGTAACTGTCCTCTGGATCCATGGGCTCTACATCCATGGATTCAAAGAAGCTCGAATGAAAAGTATTTTTTTAAACCCACAAAAATCACAAATCTCCTGAGTGTGTCTTATCATTTTCTCTAAAATTGCAGCTTCTTGATTATTCAGATACATTTAAATTGTGTTGGATGTTATTAAAAATCCAGAGATGATCTACTCGATCTGAGTCTATCTGGACATCTGTGCAATCACTGCAGCTTTGTATCTGCACAGTGAATTTGGTATCTGCAAGCAGGCTTTGTGCCAGTGGGAGGGGTCCTGGAAACAGTGTACTGAGGACATCCAAGGTATTGGATACCAACCAATACCTCTGGTTATTACATTTCAAAGTCAGACCACTTCTCCTCCAGGACATAAAGAGATGTCATACACTCTTTCTTAAACGCCTAGTCAGGGACAGCATCTTTCACAGCCTTCTGGGAGTCAGAGTTTAGCTGTCCCATACACACTCCCCAGTAAGGAAAATAAAAGGTTTGGAAAAATAAGCCTTGAAGAGTTGCAAACTTAGACTTGAAAAACACCATGTGCCAAGTGGTAAGTCACATACTCAAAAACTGACTCCATCCCTGGAATTTTATTTAAACCCACAGAGGTTCTGAAGGTGAAGTCTGCTGTGGGGTGTACCCGGCCTAATCTCTTCCTAGCCTTCCTCTTCATCCTTGCATAATACTCAAGCTCTTGCCAAGAGGAAGGAGAACTGTGCACCTAAACACAATGTACTCTTTGAAGACTTCATCCCTCCCTGTGTGCCTCTAAAAGCCACACCGCACACACCTGCCTAACCAAATCTGTTCATGGGTCGTATTCCAGCAATAAAAATTCTGGTATTGGTTCTATTCCTATCTGGTTTGGGACCTCTTAGCTCCTTTTTTATTTAAGGACCACTCTGGCTAGCTGAGAAAGGGAATCCTTTCCTCTAGTCCTAAGCCAGGACCTCAATAGTTTCAACCAAAGTTACAGTCTAAAGAAAATAATAATAATAAACACACTCTCATGTTATATCTCTTCCATTCGCAAGCATGTGCTAAAATGGATCAAGCAGCCAACAAGTTTAGTATTTCGGAGAGAAAAAGAAAAGACACAAAGAACCATTCTAGATAATGGAAGGTGGGGGGGGAGGGAAGAAGAGACCTACTATAGATGCCTGGCAGGCAGCCATTCTGAGCAGTTTTACATTTTTAAACAGTACTTACCCAATGCTCTCCTTAATCCCATTAAATGAAAACTTTTTCTAATTTTAAAATTAAATTTCCTGTATTTCCTGATAGGCTTCCAAGTTAGCCTCCTTCCCTCCTCCTCTCTCGGTCCCTTGATACTTCTGTAAGAAGAGGGGCATTAGCATCCTGGCCAGATGCCAGTTGGCACAGTTGCCCTCGGCGTCCCTCGTTGCCCCTGAGGTTTTCTACTGAGTTCAGATTGTTTCCTTACTTCCTGTTCTTAGGTATTGCCCTAAAGCTTGTGGCTAGTGGCTGTGACCTTTCCCCCCACCACATGGGGGCACACTTCAGTCATCTACCTGTAAGAACCTAATCTTGAGCTCCAGATCTTTCTAATTACTCCACCCCTTCTCTTCTGTGGAACTGGGGGATTGAACTCAGGGCTCCATGCAAAGAAGGCAAGTTCTCTCTCACAGAGCTCAGCCCTCAGGCTCTTCCAACTCCCATCCTCAACACATGTCGTTTTATCTGTTCACGCCTTCATAAAATAGGACCGAGAAGAGAAAATAAAAAGAGCGCTATCATCATATTGTATGTTAACACCAAACCAAAATAATTCACTCTGTTATAAAACTTACCTTGGTGCACACAAAATGGTGACTATCTGGCATTACTTGGAGAAAAATTTTTCAATGATACCATTATTCAATATTTGCCAATTCAGCTTATTAGCATTCAGAATTCGAGGTTATTCTCATAGGTGTGTAAGGGCCAGTCACAGAAACACAGCAGTATTGAACTTATAATGTCCTACTTGTTATGCATTAATTATGCAAAGGTTCTGCTTAAAATTTCACTGATACCATCTGTCTTCCTTTTGCCACTCATTTTTGTGGTGAACTAATTTAGAGATAGCATACCTTAAATCTTTTCACTGGACTTCCAAGCAGGTTAGGAAATTCTATCTCCATTTTTTTTTTAAGGTGTTAAAATTTGTTGTGAATGAGAGGCACAGTATGGCGGATTACATGAAATGACTTCCACAGAGTCGCACATTTGAATCTTGAGTCCCGGTTGGTAGACTCTTTAGGAAGGATTGATGAGCAGGTGAACTTCCCAGAGGAAGTGTATCACTGCTCCATCTCTGCCTGCAGCTTTCAAAACAGATGTGTACCCTCCGCTGTTGCTACAGCACCATGCCATGCCTACCTGTCGCCATGCTCCCTGCCATAATGGTCACGGACTAATCCTCTGAAACTGTAAGCAAACCCCCAATGAACTGTTTTATGTTACAAATTGCCTTGGTCATGGTGTCT
Source organism: Mastomys natalensis (assembly GCA_021653895.1). Lineage (NCBI taxonomy): Eukaryota > Metazoa > Chordata > Mammalia > Rodentia > Muridae > Mastomys > Mastomys natalensis. The sequence continues at coordinate 258,482 of JAJTUV010000040.1, read as the reverse complement.
CCTCACAGCAAATAGAACAGTCACAAAGACATACTGATTCATTTTTGGAGATAGAAATACATAAAGTATCACCTGGTTTATAAACCTAAACCTTTAAAATTCTTTCTCCAGCCAGGTGTTTTTACACATGATTGTAATCCCAGCATTTGAGAGGTGAAGGCACAAAGATCAGGAGTTCAGGTCTAGCCTTGGTTACATAGTGATTTCAAGGCCCTAGCAAGAATTAACTTTGAAATGACGTTATTTATTTTCAACCTCTCATATTTTAATAGTGAGCTGGTGCTATGCATAACTCATATACCATAGCACTACCTCATTATTTAAAATCATGTTGAAATTTAATCTCCACTCTACCGCCATTAAAAGGTGGGCACTCTACAGGAAGATTGTGATGAAGGTTCTCCCTCCATTACACCCTACAAAGCACCCTTCAGAACCGACCCCTTTTGTCTCCTTCTGCCTTCCGTTACCTGAAGTCAAACAGAGGTGAGGCCTTCAGATGTCAACCCCTCTGCTACCTGCACCTGAGTTCCAACTTCCAGAACTGTGAGTAGGACATTTCTGTTCATTATAAATCTCTTGGCCAGTGTTCTGCTAGAGCAAAGCCAACAGACTAAGACAGGTGAGATACATGTTTTTAAGGTAATGCTGTCGAGAAGAGCACTTCATATCATTTTGGAGGGAGTACTTAGAAGTACATAAAATTTTAAACAGGCAACCTACCTTTGTTTGATAACTTTAGAAATTTATACTACTATAATTGAAATTCTATGCAGTACAAAATATGGACAGTCACCACTTCAATAAAAAAATATTAAACTTCTATTGTATTTTCCAGAGAAGTAAAATGATGGGGAGGGGAGGTCTTCTGTTTTGTATATACTGTGTGTGCTAGCAAGTCTAAACTCACGGAGTAAATAGGTACCCAAAACTTTAGCAAAACCAGTTAGCTGCAGTCAGTGGAGTTAATCCCAAAAGGAAGAAATTGGAAAATCTGTGCCAATCACTCTATCAGTCGTGGTCTTTGAGATCCTCAACTGATTTGTTGAAACCCGTCCACCTATCCACAGGATAAAATGTGTTTTACTCAGAGTTTCATCATGTAAATATTAACCATATCTGAAACACAGACTAAACACTGTGATATACCTTGAGACCCAGCATTTGGAAGGCAGAGGCAGGAGGACTGCAAAGTTCAAGGCCAGAACTATGTTCGGAGACTTTTTCTCAAAACATAGACAATAAAATAAAATACCTTCATAGTAAACACTTCTAATGTGTTTGACCAAACAATTGGCCCTATAGCATTGCCAAGGTGACATATAAAACTGGCAAGTATATATGCACAAGTCCTGTTAAAAAGTACATGTGAGTGTGACTTTATAAAATTTCCAAAATATAACTAATTGATACAATGTAGCAATATCCTGGAAGCAGACCACTGGCCACCCCTGTTAGCTTCTGCTCTGGGGAGTTCCTACTGTCATTCATGATGCAGTGACTACAGGTGTGGATCTGTAAAACAGAACTGGACATGATAAGTATGCAAGAACAAAGTTATAAGCAATGTTTACCCTCTTCCATAATTTTTTAGATTAAAATGAATATGGAAAATTGGAAACATTCGTTTACAAATGTCTATTTGGAATCCATTGATTTGAAACACTAGAAGATTTATGAGGATTGAAGTCTCAGACCAATAATCACAAACTTTAAAGGAAGCTGAGTATTATATATGCCCCACACATTTATAAGTTGAACTCTGAACTAACTCAGTCAACCCTGGGGGACACTGTGCTTTGTTCTAGGTCTACCTATACCAAACTAGATGAGCTTAACCAATTCTGGAAGAGAAAAGAATGACCTAGAATGGTTTGAGATCTTTTTTGTTTGGTTTGGCTTAGTTTTGCATCTTAGAGATGCCACTTTACTCATTAAATTGGTTTTGTATGAATATGTGTATGTATGTGTGTGCTTGTTTGTCTGTACATGGATACACGTGGATGCACTTGTGTTTGTGTGTGCAGTTGGAGGCCAGAAGAAAACCTTGAACGTCATTCTTCAAGTGTCATTTTCTTTTTTAAATAATTGGTTTATCTGAGCCAACTTCAGGCTCTTCGTGGAGGTCCATTGTCTGCCCACTGCTCTGCTGGCTTCTATCAGGCCTGCTGAACAAGGAGTATCAAAGTCCACCAAACAAGGAACATTCATGCCTACTACACAAGGACAAGCAGTCCAAGGCTGCCCACAGGAGTCCTGCTGCATGGGAACATTAGATTAGGCCTGCCGTCCCTATACCAGTTACACCAGGAGCATCCAGGGACAACCAGATGGTTAAAGGCCAGTGTAAGAACACAAACAACAAGGGGCAACATGGCGCCTTCAGAGCAAAGAGAGCTGACTACATACCCCAAGCAGGCCCTACATATCCTAAGATGACCAAGAACAAGAAAATGACCTTAAATCCAACCTGATAAAGATAATAGATGCCCTTAAAAAGGAGGCAAATCCCTTAAAGAAATACAGGAAAATACAATTAAATAGGGGAAGAAAATGAATCAAATTGTTCAAGACCTGAGAATAGAAGCAATCAAGAAAACATTGAGGGAATTCTGGAGATAGAAAACTCATGGAAGAGAACAGGGAAAAACAGACGCAAGCATCACCAACAGAGTACAAGAGATGGAAGACAGAATCTCAGACAAAGAAGATGTGATAGAAGAAATTGATACATTAGTGAAAGACAAGGTTAAATCTAAAAACTTCCTGACCCAAAACATTCAGAAAATCTTGATACTATGAAAAGACCTAACCCAAGAATAATAGAACTAGAAGAATGTGAAGAGTCCCAGCACCAAGGACCAGAAAATATTTTCAATAAATAAGTGGTTTATTCTGTGATGATAATGATATCATTTCTCTATTTCTTTCCTTCCACCACAGCTTCTCATGTACCTCTCCCTTTGCTTTTTTTCAAATTCCTGGCCTCTTTCTCCTCAGTGTTGTCAGTTTATAGATCACTGGCCTGGAACTTACCTAGTAGGCTAGATTGGCTGACTGTGGAGTTGCAGCAATCCAACTGTCTCCAACTCCCATTGCTGGGATTACAAGCATATGTCACCATGTCCAGTCTGTGAGGTCTGAGGATCAAGGAAACTCTCATACTTTCAGGCCAAGTATTTTACTGACTGAGATATTCTCCCAGAGTCATTAAATTAGATTTTTACAAAAATAACTTTTCACTAAAGGGTTCATTTGTCCCATGATATGCATGCACATGAGCCCTTTTTGTCATTGAAGAATAATATAAAACTGTATAAATATTATCAGCCAGCCTTTACTTTTACAAGCAATGGCCCCAGGCAGCTATAAAGTGAACAATTTGTCACCAAAACCCATTTTCCACCACACTCCAGCAACACTCTTAATAACACTGGAACATGTCTGATTAGTCTGCTAAATTATTTGAGGCATTTTTACATGTCTCATTCTATTGGAGTGTCAAGTTAAGCAAGCAAAAGTCTGACTGAAGTAGGTGAGGTGAGTCTATGAGTAAAAGCACCTGCCCTGTGCCAAGTCTGATGATCAGAGTTCAATTCCTGAGCCCCACATGATGGAAGGAGGTAACCAACTCCCACAGTTGTCCTTTGATCTCCAGTCATGCCCCACAGAATGAGCACAAATGTGTGCATAAACAGAGGCCATGGGGGTTGTCTGCCCTGTCAGACAAAACAAACAAATAAATGGAATAACTTTTTAAAAAGACTCTATATTTGTGTATAGGAAAGCTATGTTGAGGAAAAATGAATTATCTGACATTATAGAGTCAAACAGCTCACTGTGGCTTGCACAGGATTCCCTGACTTCTTGTGGTGTCTCTGGCTAATTCGGACAAACTTCTAGTGCAGCAACATTTCTCCTGGGAATGAACCTTGCCTTCTCCAGCACCTAGTTCTGTTCCTTAGTGCCCTTCTCTCACAGACCCAATAACAAATCCTTAGTAATACACATGGATGCTATTGCCCTTGTAGACACTTCCTTTTAGATAATATAGAAAGAATCTAAGAAAAGTAGTCTAGAGACATGGCTTAACCTCACGATAATGCCAAATGGCATGCTGTAAAAACTTCATACTTGGAGCACAAGAGCTTTGTTACTTTTTAATCACAGTGGGGCACAGCTGGCCCTGATATGTTCTCAGAACATCCAGGAAAATGCCACTACAGATAATGTTCCACACAGTTCAAACCTTAAACCAGAGGAAGTCGTCATTAATTGAGCACCCACCACTTACAAGGTAGTGGCTCACAGGATGTTGAAAGGCAAATAAATAGCTGAAGAGAAAAATCTTTCATCAGCAATAGCCAGGGAGATTTTTAAATATACATATATGTAAGTATATGTGTGTGTGTGTGTGTGTGTGTGTGTGTGTATCATAGAATTTAGCTTTCTAACTGGAAAATGGCATCCTGTTTAGCATAAACATATTCTGTCATAATAAGTTCTTCTCCCAAGGCTCTTGTTTGGGAAAAATATGAAAATCAAGAGATAGGAGCCACTGGACAACGACAGGAGGACCGGAGCCATTACAAGGTCCCCTTCAATTATTGGAGGTCAGGCCTCTATCCCCGCCTTTGCAAGAATAGAATCGCCAAGGCCCTTCTATACTTAGAGAAGGGAGGAGATGTCAGGATCACCCCTGCATATACACTAAAGGCCTAAAATCAGCCATAGGCCTGACATACATGCATGCTATCACAAAAGTCTTGGGTCTCTGTGGAAAAACACTGAAACAGAAGGCTATAAGCTATTGTAAACAGGCATCTTCTGTGGAAATTTACCAGCCAGAGTAGTCATAGGTCTTATAAATAGGCAGCCTCGGTGGACAGTACCAACTTAGATAAGGACAAGTGAATCATAGGCAGAGTCATAGTGACCTGTCCCCTGAACCTACACCCGGCTTATACCCTGTTCTGAAAGGTATCTGTACTCCCCCTGAACACCTATGCTCCGGTGCCATTCCCTTCCCCACATCCTGCCTTTTTGTGTTTATAACCTCTGTGTAAATAAATAAATTATGATGTGATTTAAATAACTCAATAAATTTTAAAAAAAAGAAAGAAAGAAAAAGAGATAGGAGCACAAAGGGAAGTGATAAACAGAAAGCCTCAAAGGAGAGGCTGCTCTGAAAAAAAAAAAAAGTAGCATTGTTGAATGAAGAAAATGAAGGAGTTTCTTTTGGTAGAAGTGATGTGATGAATCCCCTGTCTTTTGAAGGCCCACTTTAGCAATGGCAAGCTAAAGGCTTACAAGAAAGTAGAAATAAAGACATCTATCTTTTATAAAAGTTTACTTGGTCTCTATAACTTTAAATATACTGGAAAGATCTATAGAGCTGGACTCCTAAAGAAAAGGACTGTAAATCTGTAACAGGATAGATGTAGCTCTTAGAGGAATGTCTATTGTCTAAGTACTTTCACCAGACTGACAGTGAGAAGGGACCAGCAGCTTTTGTTCATCAGTACTTGATGTTGTTTACTATATAATTTACTATATGAATATGTTTTCTACAAATGGAATATTATGTTGTATTAAATAAGTTATCTGAATGAAGACATCATCTGAAAGATGGTAATAGATCTCAGACTAGTGGGTAGATAGATATGCCTGGCTACTGCATCTCAGAATCTAATACTCATAAAGGCACAGAATATTCACAAAGAACATCAAAATAACCCCCAAACACATGAAAGACACTCAGCTTCATCGTCATCCTGGAGGAAGTTGATTCAGACCACAGTAATCACAATGAAATACCATGACATGCTCAGCCCAGTGTGTAGGATGTAAAACCCTGACCACAGCAAGAGTCAGCATGGATGCAAAGAAGCCAGAAATCTTGTTTTGTGATGAGAGTCTGAATCAGCAAAACCACTTAGGAAAGTGTTTTATAACACTTTCCAAACACTAAAACTAGATGTGTTCAAGAGACTTGACCCAATCCCTGGTCCCTCAAGCTATTCCCTTCACATTCATCAAAAGACACACAGCACAAGGGCATCCATAGTAAATTCATTGTAAGAGCTAACACTTAATAATGCAAATGTCCATTAGACAACCAAAATATACTGCATTAGAGTCATATCCAGCAACAAAACAACTGATACATTGATCAATAGGGGAAAAGAATCTGATAAATTGCTGGGTGAAAAAATTAAAAATATAAAATGTATAATATATGGTTCTGCTATATGAAGTTTAAAGCATGTGAATCCAGGACTGGAAAGACAGTTCAGTGGTTAAAAGCACTTGCTGCTCTTCCAGAAGAACCAAGTTTGACTCCTAGCACCCACATGGTGGCTCACAACCACCTGTAATTCCAATTCTAGGGAATCCAAAACTCTCTTCTAGTTTCTGAAGGCACCTAGCATGCACATGGTATATAGACATTCATGCAAGCTAAAACATCTATGGACAGAAAATAAAAATAAATAAAAAAAATTTTAACGGGTGAAAGCAACCTTGAAGTTTTGATGTTGGATATCCAAGTGGGAGCTAGCAGGTTACTTACCACAAAGGGTTCAAGGGAGATTTCTGGAATCTGCTAGTATTTTGTTCATCTTGATTTGAGTGTTAAAAACATGAATAGGTGGATATATGTATGTATGTATATATAGGTATGTATATATAGTTGATTTAATCAACTATACATTTAATACTTGCACAAGTCTCAGTGTGAAAGTTCCGCTTCATCTCTTTATCCTTCCCCCTCCTTCACATGCTCTCGATATATATGACTAAGGGGGTGGGGCAAAATAATATTTGTGAGCCTTAAAATAAAGTGCTCCCTTGGCTGGGTTTCCTTGACCTAGAAAAGCTTCATACCCTGCTCCTCAAGAAGTCTGTAAAGTAACCAAGCATAGGGAGGGCAATTTTGCCTAGTTGGCCTGAGATATGGAAAGGAAGAAAATCATAAAGTATTTATGAGACAGATTCAGAGGAGAGATGGTGTTGTGGCTGTCTCTGGTCCTAATAATGAGTAGAGTTTAAGGTGGAAATGGTAGATGAGACAGATCCCAAGCAGGGACCTCAGCATGAGCAAAGGTGTAGCGGTAACAGTATAAATGATTTTTTTCCAAAGGGAAAACTGACTGATAAATGCCAAAGACTATGGTTCTCTAGGGCAATCAGAGGTGTGTGGAAAGGAGACAATGTGTGTTAGGTAGCATGCACAGTGGTGGGGTAGGTTGAATATGGAGGATGCAGCTGGCAGGTGGTTTATGAAAAGAATATGAACTGAGACAGGGAATTCATATAAACAAGACTGGAAAAGGAAGTCCCTGGTTTAGCTCCAAGCAAGCTAAGTCAAACAGTAAAACAGTTGTCTGCTTTCAAATGTGTAACATCTTCTTGACACCCCATCCCTCAGGGGGAAGATTCATGCATCCCCATGCCAGTTTTCTGAGAGCATCGACTTAGGCTCCAAAAGGATATTTCAACTTCATCATACACCCATGGTTCTGAACCCAAAGACATGATCCATCAAATGCAAAATTAGCTACATGGGGTTACCAGTGGACCAGGTGGGATAAAGTCCCAGTTCCAGCATGCTCATTAATGATGTCTCTGTAAAGGAAAATAAATTAAGATGCTTTTTGTGATTCAGCCAAAATGCTGCTCGGAAGCCAGGGGTTGTTTATATGGAGAAGAGCTTGTGACTATATTGCATTTGAGCAATTTCTCTCATTCAAAGTGTGCTTTATTCTGAGTTGCAGCCCATGCCAATTAGCATGCTCTTTAATTCATAGTTTATTTTTAAAAATTCAAAGATAGTAATTTTCTAGCATTGACCAATTTTTTTTTTGAGGGGAATGACTATTGGTTTCCAACTTTAATCAAGCTCTGAAAATTATTTATTGATATTTTCAGTAGCAAAGTTATAAAAGTAATTTTTACCTTCCAGTATCTTTTATATCAACAGAGTTAAAACCTATAATTTTTTTGTGGCTTAAGTAATGTCTGTTATAGCTTCAATGTCAAATGTCCTCCCAAAAGCATGTAGGTTTGAACATTCAGTCCCGAGCTGGTGGCACTCTTTGGGAGACTGTGAAACATTTAGAAGGTGGAGAAAATAGATGCTGTGGAGGAGTGGTAAGTCCTGACACTATATATAATGTGTCATGGTTCCAGCCCCAGCTCTACTACCATGGTACCATGGGAGGAGGGAGCCATCTGCAAGCTCCTGCTATCATATACAGAGTCACCCTAACTTCTCTAATATACTAATGCCCTTAAACACTGAGCCAAAACAGACCTCTCCTCCAATAAGTTGATTGTATGAGGTATGTTCTTCTATGAACCATAAACATTTGCATGTAAACTGCGTTTGTTGAAATCTGACAGTTGGAGTGACAGATCCAAGCTAATGCAGCTATCAGTAAAAGAGGCTGGATTTTAACTCTAGTGTTCCTGGTGCTGGCCCAGCATGCATTGCATTGTTGCTCCATCTGGGCTGCAGAGTAAGTTTGTGGTGGTAAAGTAAGGCTATGGTTGATGCCTGAGACAAGATTAGAAGCTTTGGAGATCACCTTTCATGTCTGTCTTTCTTTGGGCTTCCTCGTCTTTGCCTATAGATAGCTGACACTTTGGTTCTTCCCTGGGACTGTACAGAGTCACAGGTAGATCCTATCACAATGCTTGCACTCAGCCCTGACCTGAGGCAAACACCTCTCCTGTACAATGAAAATGAAATGGAGCCAGAGACACAGTATTGGGACTACCATAAAAGGTCACTCATCTTCCAACTTGCCTGAAGTACTTTCCCTTCTTAATGAATAATACTTCACTCTCTTGAGCTTTCATATTATCCTAAGTTTAACCTCATTTTAGTGAATTTGGTCTATCAATGTGGCCTATCACTGTTTACTTGACCATCTTCCCTAATAGACCTCCCAAAGCAGTAAAAAGCTAACACTCTTACCGAATTTCTCCTTTCCTGTCTCTGCTTTCTTTTCAGTCAATACACTGGGGCTGGGGGGGGGGGACACACTATTATAGTTATACACCATATTTGGTGAGCTCACGTGCCCTGATGTGATATGAGTATGCTTTCTCTAGCTGTGGCCCCACTTTGGGCGCCATCTATGATACACCTGTAGGGGACCAGCTGTGATTCTGCATCCTCCATTTCCTTCCTCAGTATAACCAAGGGCCATTGTACACCAGGCTGGAAAAATGAAGCAAAGTCTGAAATAGGTGAAGTCTGAAGGAGCCCAGTTCAGCTGGAAGTAAGTGTGTTTGGGAGAGGGAGTCTTCTCTAGGAATTTTTGTGTTACAGCTCTTTAGACTGTATTCAATGAAACAGCTCTCTTAAAGAATCTTCAGTGAAACAGCTGGTGTGTATACACTTTATTAGTACCGAGGGCTATATATGAACCTTGGGGAATGGGAAGGAGTTTTTATGGTGAATATCAATCATTAGCTGGAGTTTAAAGTACTCATTTGCCAGGAGAGGCATTCCAGGAATCTCAGGTACTTGCTGGTTGATGGGTTCTTATTGGGAAAGAGAAAGTTGAACTTGTACGTTTGTCAAAGACTCTGTGACATTACTCAGGTAGAAAATCAGGGTCATGCTCCCCAGATCAGGCAGAGAAGAGGAAGCCCCACTAAGAAAAGGGAGTCTTCCATTTTGCACCAAGCTCAAGGGAATTTTCCAGACATGGTAGATTGTGACCTTAAGCAGTGAGGTACAACACCCTGAAATCCTAGTTTATTCCCTTTAGAAAGAATATGATGCAAAGATCACACAGTGTATTGACCCAGAACCTCCAAGTTATCTAAGGAAGAAAAAAAAAATTCAGGGTTCTGAACATGGGTGAGAGAACAGAGACCTACAAATGAGAAAGGAGGCAAAGCATGGGAGAAAATCAATTCTACCTAAGCTGATCACAAACCAATTTACACTCCTTCAGCTTCTTTATATCTGGACAAGTAACCCACTCACTCCAAGGGCATTAGCAAAAAAAAAAAAAAAAAAAAAAAAAAAAGAAAAAAAAGAAGTCCATATTATTACCACACTCATGGGAAAAGACAGAGTGTGAGGTGATGTTTAGTGAGGGAATTATCTTCTCATAGGCTCCCAAAACCAGAGCTTTATGAATTTCAATGTGCCACTTCTCCCAGGTTTCTTGGATTAGACCACACTACACATGCTTCCCATCCTAGTCCTAGATATCTTTTCAGCTTTGTAGGACTAACTGTATGGCAGGATCCAAGTATTTGTGACCATGTGAAGCAAAGTAGGCACTCCATTAACAACATCTCTTGGAAACCATAAAATATTATAAACAGCACTTTTCCCTGTAATAGACAGGACAACAGACCATACCTAAGGAATTAGGAGAGGGCATTTTTATGAACTTATTATGAATCAACAAAATGTTGGCATTTAGCATACATCTTGCATGGTGGTAGCTCTTAAGATTCCATACACTTAAAGAAATGGACAGAGTGGAGAAAGATATTATATTCGTGTCGCTATTCACCCACTGAAGTTTCCATCTCTTCCTCTCTGTGAGATGTCTACTATGCCTTCCAGGAGAAAGCAAGTAGCATGAATTTAAAGAAGGGTGTTGACATGACAAAGACTGGGAATGCATCGTGAAGTCTAGCCAATGGAAGAAGCCTCCAGAGTCTTCCAGATAATTCAGGACAGGCTTGTAAATAGATGTCCAATATTAAGCAACAGAAAATAAATATGGGTGGGGAGCTAGACAGTAGAGAAGGTGGCATATCACTATCTACTATTTTCCTACATCAGACAAGGTTTCTGTGTTGTCATGAAATAAAAACTAACTCCTCTTTAAAGACTTCTGTAATTTGCCTGTGACACACACCTCCCCATGGTGACACTTGGAACAGCTCAGGAAACTTGAAGTAGGAATCATTGCGGTGTTGGAAATTAGGGGGAAGCATTTTAAAGAGCTTATTGTGTACCAACAACAGGGACAGGGAGCTGGGAAACTTCACAGCCACAGAAGGAATGACCTAATTTACCAAAGGCTTTGGTGGAAGGGAATAACGCTGGTTCTCTGTGATCCGGGAGAGCAAGCTGCCTGGGGAAAGAAAGGTTATTTTATCAGGAAATAAATCAGAAGCCTGGACCATGACTGCTTTTTTCCAGGCACATCTTGGTGACGAGGAGGGTGTGTGTTCAGACCACAGGAATCTCCAAACTTGCCTGCCACCCCATCAGCTCTGAGTGGGACACCAAGCCCACGGCTGACGAGAGGCCCAGGCAACAACATGCTTCAGTTTGTGCTTTGTGTCTCTCTGAGTGTGTGTGGTTTCTTTCATTTGTGTTTGTGTTTGGCATTTTTTTTATTTGTTTGTTTGTGTGTATGGTCTCATTTGGAGGCTGGTGGTTACCGGCCTTCCCTCTGTGTGAAGTGGCTGCCAAGAAGCCTGGTGTCTGTAGCGTTGTGCTTCAGCCTCTCTGGCTAGCAGCCAGGCCTGAGGTGGCAGCTGGAGCTTACGCCAGCCTGGCTCAAAAAGTACGTTCCAGTGGGCACTGGGAAGGCCGGCAGTACGGGAGCACTTAGGGCAAGAAACAAGGCAGAAGACAACCAACCTGCTAAACAGTCCCCAGGAGAAAGCAAGTGTCTGCCACAGAGATGTCACCGAGAAAGAAAGAAAAAAAAAAAAAAAACCATAAAAGTATGCAGAAGCGGGTAAGAGCACATTCTGCCTGGCGGTCAGCACCTCCTTTTGTACTGAAGTAATGCATATTTTCAAGTAAGGATGGGAAGCAGGGCCCAAAGTCCTAGTAGACATCTGTGAAAGGACAAAAGAAAAGCCTAGCATTGCAAAGTCAGTTGGACATTTGTCCTTGTCGCTGAGGTGTGTCCCACCTCAAAACCTGAAATAAACTTGAACAGTCCACCTTTAGAAGAAGACGGGGCTATTTTTAAAAATGGCTTCAGCTTTGAAGCTATTTTAAAAGCCTAAGATATAATTTAGTGAGGAGGGTGTGAGGGAAGAAACTGCCCTATGAGAAAGGGAAAGAGCTTAAACACTTTATTAAAAAAATAAAAATAAAGTTCTAGAATTGAATATTGTGACCTAAATATAGGCCTTGAGTGTCTCATCAATCACTGCTCTGTGCGGCTGCTTTGACCAAAAGATTTCTGAATTTTATTTTTGAATAGTATAATTTTCAGATTACAACTTTTAAAAAGAAGTCTAGAACCAAAAGATGATCTAAAAATAAATAAATAAATAAATAAATAAATAAATAAATAAATAAATAAATAGAAACTGTTCCACACAATCATTTCATAAACTAAAGGTATGTATGCAGGAGTAAATAAATGTTTCTTTCAATTCTTCACAGTTCCAGAGTTCTGTGCCTTCTCTGTCCATGCCCTAGAAGTTTCCCTGCTCCCATGGCAGGGTCTGTTTGCCTACTTCATAGATAACATCAAGACACTGTTTCAATTATCAAATCCCTGTTTTCAGAGATGTAGCTCAGGTATAAAATGTTTGGGGAACTCAAATTTGGCGGATAGCATCTCAAAGCAACAGTTGATTCTCTAGTATGTTTTCAAAGGCAATCATCTTTTAACTGTTGGTTTTCAGAAAATCAGACAGTGAGATCGTCCACTGTGGGTCACAGACCAGGCAGGCCCATTGCAATTGAATCCTGAGAAGATGCTCTGTCAAACAATGGTACTTTTTCAACTAGACACTTTTTGCCGAAATCATTCAATAAGAAACAAGGATGGTCAGAAAACAGGGATGTTGTTACTATGACAACAGACCATAATGAAACTGGGCAATAATATATTACTTCTTCATTTTTTTCCCTTCCCTGAAACCAAGTAATGTGTTATTGTCTTCACGTCTTGGGCTATCTAGTTTTTAAAAACATAGACTTGATATCAGTGTAATCAAAAGCAATAGGTACTGTAAATTATTTACTCCCTTTGTATGTGTCCTGGGGACAGAATCCTCTAGAAGAAAAAAGATAATGTCACTGGCTTCCTGGAGTCTAGTTGAAAACATGAAATATGAAGAGATAAATAATAACTTCTTAGTAAATAGATTGGCGGTGCCCTCACATCAGGAAGATAAGAGACAATCTTACTGGCCAGGCTTGCTAAACATGAGTGTTAATAGGGGTTTTGAAGCTAAACCACTTGAAATTTAAACTTGAAGTCACCTTGGACAATTCACTTAGCCTCTGTGTCTCTTCGTTTCATGTGTAAAATGGGTTAAATATGATACTAGCCTCTGCAGATACCTAAAGAATTCAGATCTGAGTTTGCAGGTGGAAAGCACAGAATACTTGAACTGGTAAATTATTCTAAACAAGAGTCTGACATGGAAGAGAATGAAGTAAAGGACCAGAGAGATAAGGTGATGCTCCTGTGAAGGTCCTATATTGTCTCTTCTTGAGTCCTCAGGAATTTTGGACTTCTTGCTCAATAATAATCTTATGAGTCATCAAAAATCTTAGACAGAGCTTCACATTATATCTGAAGGACACCTAAGGAAAAGACTTCTACAAACAGGCTTGCTTTCCTGCCTCTAGTTTGCTCCCACTGCCTGTGTCCTTGAGAGACTCAAATCTGCACCCACAGGTCATGTGGAATTCTAGTTGTGCTGCTACATTTCCAGCATTCTACACACTTGTCCACAGTCAAGCAATACTCGTTCTGAGAGAGCCCCAACTTGGAACTTCCTGCCAGCCCTTAGGGAAGGTCCCTGGATCACTCCTCCCAGCCCAGCCAATTATCAGGCCACCTGGAAGTATGGAAGGTCCCAGAGTCCCCCCATCCCCGCCCAGCCAATTAATGTAAAGGTTACCAGAACCACCAATCATCACATGCCTAGTTACTGTTGCTATAATCTGCCCTCAACAATTGTATAAAAAGCTTATGAAAGAAAGAGAAGGGGCCACCTCTCTTTTAGGTGCAGGACGATCCCAGTGCACTGGAATAATAAACCTCTTGCTTTTGCATCGAACTCCATTCTCGAGTCTCATTTGGGGGTCTCCCGGTAACTAAGGTTTGCTTTGAGTCTTAGAGTTCATTGGACAGCTATCTCATACACAGAACTGGAGGCTCTCTAGTGAAGCTATTTACTTCATATTCTGACTCCTAGAAGGGGAAATCAAGGAGGGCTTTTAAAACACTGTGATAAGGACTACCCCCACCAGACTGAAAATTACAGTTTCTCAAGTCCAATACAGGAAGGATGTAGAGATCAACCCACCCTCCTATGGTAAACTTTTGGCTCTTTAGCTTTATCATAAAGCAAGTTAGACAATCAGTTAAACCAGTGACACTGGTAATTGTCTCAGTAACTAAGCAAGACAGTTACTGCACCCCACACAGTCTGGGTCCTAGACCCCTGACCAGGAACAGCAAGGACATGTGAAGAAATGACACACACAGAAGATCTGGGGTCAGGTCGAGTGTGCACTCTGATGGAGTAGCACCTACTACCACCTCACCTGAGAATCTCGGTGTGTTTATTATGTAGAGGACGGGAGAAGGGTTAGATAGTCTGGTTAGGAGGTATCTGAGTCTTAGGCTGTAGACATCCAGAAGAAGGAGGAAGCTGCAGTTGCTAGTTTTTGCACACACTGATCAATCATTTGTAAACACTTGTACTTGGACAGAGGAAGGCTTTACCTTTCAAAACCTGATGCATGTGCATATTGGCTTTGCTAGACTCCCATGGGTCCAACACTTTGCCAATATCAACAATACACATTGACGCAAGCCTTCATGCAAGCAGGACTTCCTCTGTCCCCACAGTGAGCATGTATTCCTTCAGTTGCTATTTTCCTTTTCACTATTTCCTTTTGTTTTTCTTTCACTACCACCCCCCCCCATCCCTTGGGGGAACAACAAGTAGTATTTAGCATTAAAAGAGAAATTTGAAATCACTTTGTTCAAATATCTCTTATGCAAATCAATGGCTCCTTGTAGGCTATAGAATGTGCTTGCAGGGACCTTTCCGAACCAGGAGTATTTTTACATTTTGTATGTTTTCCTTTTAATCATAATAGTAAAACAAAAAGTAAGCGTATCTGAATAAATTAGGTAGTCATCATGAAAGGAATACTTCTGCCAAGCTCACGTTGATGCTGAAAATTTTTTTCATATGAACATGAAAAGGAGGCTAAACTTAATTTCATTCAAATACACAGGGAAGGAAGATGGATGGATAAAGAGAGAGATGCAGTCAATAAATAAAGATATAGACTTGGACATAGATGTAAATTTAGATGCACAAATATGCTATTTCTTGAGTATCTTGGCTCTGTCAAGTTTTCTGCAAGGGAACTTTACCTACACATCAGCTCAGGCCATCTTCTCCTTAACACTAATGGTTTATCATCCAAATGCAGGTTTATGAAGCAACCCCTCACGAGAGAATTGAAGTAACTTGCCTAAAGTTTCAAAGCCAAAGAGTGGGAAGTCAGGACACCATAGCTGTCCAAAAGCCCTACCTCTAATACTGACCAGGATTGGCTCTGTGCAGCTTTAACAACTTTTTAGCTATTCTTTTTTCCAAATGCTATTTTCTGCATCTTCTAAAATCTATTCTTGTCTGAGGAAAAGAATTACAGAAAAAAAAAATTGTATACACTGCTTTTCTAAATGTAAAGATGGATAGATGGTCAAACACCCAGACTTGCCTGTTGAATTTAAAATACTTAGAAAAATGGTAAAAATCCCAATACTTTTCTAACAAGCTTTAGTAGGTTAGGAATCACTACCACCCTTAGAACAGAGGACAGCAAATTCAAAAGAAACTCAAATTTCCTAGCATATCTTTCAGCTTAGTAGCACAGCATCAAACAAGTTCAAAATTGTTTTAATGCTTAATCTTTGCATTGACATCTACAAAAGAGATACTTATTCACTGACACAATTATCTCTGCGGGTACAATGAAGCTAAATTTTCTTCGTCAAAATAAACTACCTGTCCTACTTTGGATAGCTATTCAACATGGGCAGGTTTGATCTGTCTGACAACAGACCTCATGTTCTTTCTAGCCTGACACCTTCCTCTCTGAACCATTTCTTTCCACTCTGGAACTGCCATGAACTTCCTCATCTTTTTACCAAGAAAAAGAAGTAAATTTTTCTGTGCCCACAAGAGCACTTTATTAGCTAATAATCTTTTGCAGTGATAAGACATGATGTCCAAGTCAACTTATAGAAGACAGACTTTGCTTGACTTAAAATTCCAGATGGAGGAAAGTCCCTCATAGGGGGAAAGCAGCAGGAAAAGCATTCTGATAGCTCACCTCTTGAACCCCAAGCAGGAAGCAGAACATGTAAAGTGGGAGTAGACAAAGGCCTTTTGCTCTCAAACTCCACCCCTAGTGACATACTTTCTTCAGGAAATGCCATACCTCCTAAGCCTCCCTCAAACAGTGTCATCAACCGAGGACCAAGTCATCAAATGCTCCAGATGAATGGGGACTGTTTCTCAACACTAAATAATGTATCAGCATGTACTTCAAGAATAGACAACCTTGGTCCTGGAAAAAGTGGACAACCTGATTTTTCATTTCTTCTAGTGAAATATGGAGGTTAGAGGATGGATTATGGCCACATACAGAAGTTAAATTTCTACTCTAAACAAAGCACTCACCATGTTTATCACACTTTTCTCTCCCTCCTCACCTCCATCATCTAATATTCTTCAATTCTCACTCTGTGTCCCAGCAACTATGTTTACTTCCCCGAATCCTATGATGTTCTGTGATCTTGTGCCTTCCTTTGCTTTACTCTCTGGAGTGAGTTTTTCACAGACTGCACAACCTACAGTCCTTTATCCAACTGGGAAAACTCCAAGAATACAAGAAGAGTCTGTAGAACTCTCCAGAACCACCACCCCAACTCTTCTAACCACCTCAGCCAAGCCTTCCTCTAAGCCTCAAAGATCTTGCACCGACCATTTCATAATGGTCAGTAACACTGTCCACAACAGTGTCCTCTGCTAGACTGTAGGTTCTCTGAGGGGAAATACAAGGCCTTGTTTCACCTGGTGTCCCTCAGAAAGTACTAGTTCACTCCTCACCTTAACGTATGACATAATCAACTCATAATCATAAGCAAAAACAACAGAGAAAGGATTGAGATTTTAAGATTTAGGCTCTCTAAGGAGTCTTTTTCCTTTCTGTCTTTTAACTATATTAAAATTATTTTCTGGCAATTTCATACAAGTACATTCCGATTACCATCATCTCCCCATACTCTCTGAAACTTCTCCAACTCCTTACCCCTCCTTTGCACTAGTAGTCTCTTTCTACACTCATGGGTTGTTTGTTTTGTTTTTTAGTTTAACCAGGGCCATCTGTGTGATTATGCATTTGGAAGTAACTATTGGAGCCTGGTAGACTCATCAGTGAGTATGGAACTGAAGACAATGTCTTCCCTTCCCCAAGAATCTATCAGTAACTAGCAATTCAACAATAAGGTATAGAGCACCGTGAGCCCCTTTTCAGTCTGTGATTGTCTGTTGGCAGGCTCAGGGTTGAACAGACTCACTGAAGGCAGTTGCAGTGGCTCTGAGGTCCTGATTGCTCTGATCATATCGTGCCCAGGAGATAGCATTTCGTCTTATGTTTCCGCTCTTATACTCTTTCTTCTCCCTCTTCTGTGATAGTTCCTGAGCCTTTGGGAAGTTAGTATAAATGTCTTATTTAGGGCCAAGTATTCAGGGATCACTCATTCCCCGAACTTTCAGCTTTTATACACCTCTGCACTCATTACTGTTCCTTGCAAAAGAAAGCATCTCTGATTAAGGCTGAAAATAATATTTATGTAGAGATATAAACATAATTATTAAGAGGTAGCTTGACACCAGGACAATTGAGGTAAATAAGTTTTACCTAGAATCTAAGACCTCCCCTTCCATAAATTGATGAGGTTTACATTGCCAGTCATGGATTCCCTCCTGCAGAACAAGATTCATATCTAGTCAGAGAGTAGTTAGTTAGCCCCATAACAGCTATACCAAGATAGTACCAGTGGCAAGTTTACATCGTAGTTTATAGGGATGCTTTAGAATGGAAGGATAAAAATAGAGATTCTTAGCAACTCTTCCATTCTTATGGGTAATTCAAGTCTCTGTGCTCCAGGGAATTCTATGAAAGGATCACAGGAAACCAAGTTCCCTCAATGGGAACAAAGACAAATAGACTCAAAAACACACAATCATTTGCTTTCAGGGGTTTCTGGGGGAATGAGAGTGGTTCCCAAACACACCAATTGGATAACTGTTATGGTTTTTCAGAGCATCACTCAGAGCGCTAAGCTCAAGCCAAAGCCATATCACCTGCCACAATTTATACTCAGTGAGCATCTGCTGTGTCTGAGCAGGAAAATGTAGTAAACATGACTCTTCTGGGCAGTAGCATAATAAGGGATGAGGTCAGGCTAATGAGAGTGGCCCTGTAAAATACCTTGGAAGATTCGATATCCTGAAAAACTGGACCTGCCTCCTGGCTATGATTGGGAAATTGGCAATCCTCTATTTTGCCAGGGATACAATCAAATTCATCAGCTCAGAACCAGCCCCATTTGGGATAAGGATTAGGAACAAGGAGAAAGTGAGACCAAAGAGAGGTGATTCTGCTCTCCAAGTTTGGGCTGCCCACCACCTAAGAGGATGGGGTTGAGAACACCAGGCACAGATGGAAATTCAAAACACTCTTTGTTTGAGCTTGCAAAATTGGTGAAGATTGTTGGGAAAATGCTAATAGAATTAACATGTTCCTTATTGTCCTGTCAGCTGCCCCTAACGAATTTTTCACCAGTTCTCCTGCTCCTAGAAACTGGCTCCACAATCATTATGGTTCATTTCAAAACTCCAGAACTAAGCAAAGAGTCTGCTACTTATTTTTGTATGTGTGTTAAGACAAATGGTCTGAGCTACAGCAACAGTAATCGTGCTCCTTTTGGGAAATTAGGACCCTTTAGAAGGAAGGCTGCTCTCCCTCCCTCTCTGGTCCTGGAATGAGCAGAAACCAAGTTCTGCTTAATAGCTTTAAGGGGGATTGAGATTTGTCCGATTTAATACCATGTCTGCTGCATTTCTTTAATACCAGTACTTTTAAGTGCACAGTGCAAAGCGCTAACGCGGTAGCATCTAGTCTTACCTGTGGGATTAGAATTAACAACTTCCACAAGTCTTTCCAGTTCTGTGGTATGAGAGGTTTAAACCTTTCAGGTGGATGCAGAGCCATAGAAAAGGGATTAGGGACTATTTTTCAATGTGTATAGAACATGATGGACCAAAGAAAGTAGACATTACTATCACTAAGTAATATGCAAGCAAAGGGTGGCACTTTTATTGAGGTTTACTAGAAGGAATTTGGAGTTGTTAAAATGGGCTAGTGAGATGGCTCAGTGGGTAAAGGTGCAATCACTCAGTCTCACAGCTTCAACTTGATCCTCAGCCCTCGAATGGGAGAAAGAGGAAACAGATTCACGCAAGTTGTCTTCTGACTCATGTGTGCACTCTGGCTGCATGCACCCACACAGATCACACACACATACACACACACACACACACACACACACACGTACATGCAAATAAGTAACTAATGTGATTTTAGAAGGAGGGAGTTGTAAAACACACCTATTATTTGACAAACCAACACTATCTCTAGAAACATATCCCAAGGAAGTACTTGAAAATGTGTTTTTAAAAAAAAAGTCAAAGATCACATGATTTTCTAAAAATATGTTTAGAAACCTAAAATTATTTAAATGCCCATTAATGAAGAGTAAGTTCAATAAATTGTGCCACATATGTCAACAGAATACTGTACAGTTGACAAAAATTAAGCAATAAGGATTATTTACTGACGTAAAAAATGCATTATAAAATTGGTGTTGAATGACATTACATTTGAATAGAGCCACCCACTCATGCATTAAGAAAAGATTCTTGGAGCTAGACAGATAGCTCAGTGGTTAAGAGTGCTTGTTGCTCTTCCAGTGGACCTGAGCTTGTTTCCCAACACCATGTTAAGGTGACCCCGAACCCCCTGCAGCTCCGACTGCAGGAAATCTGACACTCTCATCTGGCCTTGCAGACACCAGCATATATACACAGAGACATGTGTACACATGAAATAAAGAACAAGGGAGCATGGGAGGGAAGGAGAGAGAGAAAGAGGGAGGGAAATTGTACAGAATCATGCTGAAAATTTACTGTTGTCATTGATACTTTTAGAATAGAATAAAACACATCTTCTCTTTCCACCTCTTTATGTCTTGTTTGTAAATTTCTTCTATGAGTAAAATTCTATTTTACAAAAGTAGCTTAAAGGGACCTAAATGCATATGCATACATGTGTTCATCATTGTGTTTTATAATTCTTTATCAAATGTCCCTTGTCCACCAGGCTCTGCAATACAGGTAAAGTTCTCTCTAAAAAGTCGTATTAACTAACTGATTATTTTCCTAGTCTCACTGAGCAAAAGCAGCCCCGCCCAGGGATGAACCAACCAAATGGTGAAGAATCGTATTTAAAATCACAGAATGAATTCAAAACCGTAGGTGGGATATGTAACCTCAGACTCTTGGAGCTGCACCAAAAAAAAAAAAAGAAGGTGTCCTCACGTTGGTTCCAGTTTCTGTTGACTGTCTATTGGTTTGAACTGTCCCTTAGTGTGGCAATTTGAGGAAAACACTGGCCTCAAGCTCTGGCAGCCACTTCGACCTAGAACTCCAGTCTGTTTTCCTGTTGCTGCATGTGAGGGTGGTATAGAAGGTGATGGTGCCTCCTGAGAGCAAGACCCCAGGATAGCTTCACAACCCTCATTCGTTGGAAATTTGACCACTCCCTGTATGGGCAGGGGCAACGTGGCTGGAGAATGAGCAGGCTTGCAAATTCAAGCTCTGTCATCCCACCATCAGACCCCATGTATCCCACCGGCTGACCACAGACACATGAGCCCAACTGGGATCGCTGTAGCACTGGCTCTACCTGCAAAATCACCGAAGAGTTCAGAGCCAACTGATAACCCACAGAAGCTTCTGTTGTAAGCCCCAGGTCCAGGGTGCTTTCTCATGGAGCAGACGATCACAGATCCCATGCCTGGGCTAGGCAGGCCTCTGTATTGTTCAACTGATATTGTTCAACTGAAGCCAGTGAGGTCTATGAAGAGCTCAGTCACAGTTCTTACAGGAAAGCCACCAAAGTCGAAAATAAACCAACTTCTCCTGACCACCCACCAATGTCTAGTCTTAAAATAGTTCAGAAAGAAAATGATAAATACAGTTCACACACATGGGAACACACACAAAGAGAGAGAGAGAGAGAGAGAGAGAGAGAGAGAGAGAGAGAGAGAAGAGAGAGAGAGAGAGAGAGAGAGAATATGAAAGAGGCTTCGATCACCAGGAGCTCCATAGAGCGCCATAGTTCCTGCCAACTCAATAGCCTGGCTGCAGAAGAAAAGAAAAAACTAAAAGCATTCTGCCCACCTTGGTCCTGGCAATGCCTGGACTTGGGAAACTCACAGACCACCTGGAAGTAAGGCCTTCACAGACCTCAGAAGGCCTCTCTCTCTTCTCTTACTTTTCTCCTTTCTCTTCCCTGTCAGCTTCTACCTGTTTCCTTCTCCAGTCTCCCCTTCACTCCCCGCTCCTCCTTCCCCCACCCCACCCCCCACCCCTGCTCCCTCCCTCCCCACTTTTTATCTACCGGCTTCTCTTGAGTGCCAACCAGAGATCCATGGCCCTCCTCCGTTCGAAGTGCCCAGCTAGGTCCCTGGCTTCACCACCTCTCTCTGTCCCTCAGAGGGTCGGGCTGACACAACAGCTAATCAAAATTGAGACCTAAAGGAGCCTCAGGATTACCCCACAACTCCTCATAATGGACTGCACTTCAAAGCGCTCAGTCCCAAACACTAGCCAATTAACCCTCACGGCCACCCTGCGTGTTAATCAGGCCTCATTATTCACGAGTTACAGGCCAGGAAAACAATCCCAGAAGGAGAAAGCAGCTGTACTCAAGGTTCTGAGACAGAGGAGGGCCCAGGCTCTTGGCACCAGAGCCACACGCTCCCCCTGGTGTCCACCCAGAGGCCAGCCGGAGCCAAGCTTTTCCTCTTTCCATTACCACAGGTGGGTTTTACCGCAGCCTAAATAGCAGCTACTATTTATTCTCTGGGATTTTTTCTAAAAATGTGCTTTTACAGAGCTTCGAGCCAACGGCTTTCCTAGCATCGCTCTTTATTAAATCAAGCCACAGAAATGTATTGAAAATCACGAGCGTTTTGAAACATACTGAGTCCTTTATGGCTGAAATAATCTAATAGACAAGCTGTTGTTAATTTACAACCTTAATTTTCAGACACACTTCTTGAGTCAAAAGTACTTCCTGGCCCGTAATTCCTGGAGGGACACAGGTGGCCTAGCACTAAGTACACATCTACTGTACATTAAAATGTATTTCTTACTTAACTTCAACATTTCTGAAATCTCAAGTTTATGTCTAGACTATTTTAATCAGCAAAATGTCATAATAAACCATATGTTGGTCTTGATCGGTTACATACACCAGCCGTACTCATAAAGTATCAAAAGGTGTTTTTAGAAAGAAGTCTGTATTTATTTTACCAAGAAAATGGTACTTTCAGTCTATCATATCAGACATGTTGGCAAGCAGAAAGGAGCCATACGTAACTGGTAGAAAAATAGGTTTTTCCCTCTCTTTGCACTTCGTGCACCACCCCATCAGTATCAATTTTAAACTTCAGAGTTTTGAAACATCAAACTTAAATTGGCCTCACTGGGCACTTGACTGCTCCCCACAAAGTATCCCCACCCCTGC
Organism: Mastomys natalensis; assembly: GCA_021653895.1. Classification (NCBI taxonomy): domain Eukaryota; kingdom Metazoa; phylum Chordata; class Mammalia; order Rodentia; family Muridae; genus Mastomys; species Mastomys natalensis. The sequence continues at coordinate 235,609 of JAJTUV010000040.1, read as the reverse complement.
AAGCCCAACCAAGTGAGCAGCCATGTTTATTCCTTCTATCCAAAGTCTTCTGTTGATACCCACCTAAGTTAGCCTGCATCTCTCAGACACACAAAGAATCCCCAAGTCTCTTCAACATAAGGAGGGGAAGAGAAAACTATTGCTGACTGGACTAGAGAAAGGGCTCCTCAGTTAAGAGCACTGACTGCTCCTCCAGAGGACCCAGGTTAGATTCCCAGCCCCCAGATGATGGCTCACAATCATTTACAACTCTAGTTCCAGGGGACCCAATACCTCTTCTTACCTCCACAGACCCAGCACACATGTGGCACACATACATACATACATGCAGGCAGAACGACCACGTATAAAACATGAAAGAATAGAAAATGTACTAAGTAGTGTTGACTGGCTAAATATTTAAATATTTAGATAGACTAAATATCTAAATATTTGTTGGGCATCTGTCATAGCTAAGGTGTTATACTGGGACCTACAACCACACTTAGCAAGAGACTCCTGACACACACTTTCATATTTCATTGGAAATTTTATTGCAAAAAATATATTACACAAATGACCCCAGGAATAATCTTTCTGGGAGCTCTGAAGTGAAAATACTGGCTGCCATAGACTCTCATACTCATCAGCTGGAGGGAACAGAAATAAGAGTTTGACTGTGTCCTTGAGACTAAGAAAGTTGAGTTGCACAAGGTGGGTATGGAGCTGGGGAAATGTGAAATGGTTATTAGAAAGATGGAGAAGGGGGATTGTGAGAGAAGAGGAGGACCAGGGAAGAAAAACAAACATGAAAAAGAATGAGAATGAAGACAGGAAAGGTAAGGATTAAAAAAAGAAGAAATGGGATAAGAAGGCAAGATGGGAGAGACAAGATGGCAGGCAAGGGGGAGGGGCAGAGTAAGAAGCAGGCTGAACTGGAAGGTGGGCAAGATGTCAAATCTGTCAAGTTCATATTTTTATGACAAAGCAAAAATTGTACAAAAGTTGTTTTGTTTACAATGCTAAAGAAGCATAATTGGAGGGACACTTGTTAATCAAACTGTGAGATACAAGTGTTGCTATCAATATAAAGAGCTCTTAACCCAAACATGAAGAGAGAGAGAAGAAGAAAAAAACATACATGGAACGGTAAGTACTTCAAGGGAAATGAGCAAATGGGGTTTTAATGTTACCACTGGATAAAACTTTATGAACTGTGGAGTATGAATAGAATTCTTGCATAGACACATTCTTTAGAAATGAAAATATTCATAAAGCTTGTTTGGGCTTGCTTCTCAAGCTACCCGATAGCCACACGATTGCGCTTGGTTGGCATACTCTAATGAGTAGAAAGTAATTTGAGTGACAGTATTTTAAAATAATGGTATTGTCTCTGGGCCTTTCTGATGCAAGCTCTGTCTTCTCAACAGAAAGCAGTCATCTATCTTGTAGGCCAGGCTTGTGGCCATTCCTCGGAGCCTATCATGCCTGCAAACAGCATGCCTGTCCATTCATCACCCACTGCTACATGGGGAGTGGATTACTGGCTCCTTGCTGTGATGAAGGACCAGGACAGAAGGAACGATGAAAGGGAGAGTTAATTTGGTTTCCAGTTCCAGACCGGTACATCATAGCGGTGAGGTCCTGAGGTCCTGACAGCAGGAGCTTAGGGTTACGTTGTATTCATAGCCAGAGACCAGAAATAGATGAATATGGATGCTCAAACAGTTTCCCTTGTCCACATAGCTCAGGGCCTAACCCAGAGAATTGTGTCAGCCACTTTTATGGTGTATCTCAGTTAACCTAATCAAGATAATCCCTCATAGGCATAGCCAGAGACTAATCTAGATAACCCCTTGCAGGTGTTCCTAAAAGCTTGTCTCCTAGGTGGCTCTAGATCCTGTCAAGTTGACCGACAACAGTAATCATTACAAGGCTCCATTTGTAGCCTGTCCAGGCACAACCTATTCTCCAAGACTGAGGACAGGATTGTAGCTTTCCACCTTTTGGAAATAAGGCTTGCCCAAATGACTTGTTTGATCCAATGAAATGTCAACAGAAGTGCTATGAGTCACTTCCAGGTGACAATCTGATGCTGAATAGGAGTTTCCTTTTCACTGATTCTTCCTATTGCAAAGGTTGCACAGATCCATTTAAATTCTGAGCCCGTGAGTGACTAGAGCCACCCTCCTGGTCAAGCCAGGAACTTCAACGTGAGAAACCGGACTGCCGCTGTGCTGTAACCTAAACCACAGGTCTCTGAGGGCTGATGTTAGAATTTCCTTTTCATTTCACCATTCACTCAAAATTATCGGTGTACCTTCTATATAAACGGCTCGGCAATCAAGGAAATGCAAAAATGTGTGCTTACTGAGTCAAAAATTGCTGCTTTCAAAAATAGCTATTCCTATAAAATAGTGACTTCAGCAGTAACTGGCAAGTTTTAGGGTTTGGGCCCCACCCAGGGGATCATGGAAGGTAGGGAAGAGTTTGCATGCCCCACCTCCAGGGAAGAACAAATGAAAGCACACACTTCAGCATCAGTCGGTGTGGACTCAATGCTAGCTTCTGCCCCTCGTTATCTATAGCCTTGAACCTGGTATTTGGACTGTAGCAGATACAGTTTCCTCACCTATGAAAGGGAGGAATCAGATGAAACAGAACAGGAACTGTCCCTGGCAAGGGCTTGGATGTCCTGTCACCACAGTAATAGTAAAAATCCTGGATGGAAGTTCAAACATAGTAACATCCATAATCCAGCATTTGGGAGGTGAAGGCAAAAGGATTATGGGCTCAAGGCCAACCTTAGCTACAAACTAATTTTAAGGATATCCTAGGCTACATGGTGATACTGTTTCAACAATTACAACAAAACCCCAAAGGTGCAGTGTGACATGCTGTAGCGTCTCATGCTGGCCACCACAGTGTACTGTGTAGCTCGTCTCATGGCTCCTGTATCATTTTGATTTTCCAAGTCAGACTAGGGCATTGGTTCTCAACCTTCCTAATGCTTCAACCATTTAATACAGTTCTTCATGTTGTGGTGACCCCCCCCAACCATAAAATTGTTTTCATTGCTACTTCATAACTATAATTTCGCTACTGTTATGAATCGTAATGTAAATATTGTTGAAAACAGAGGTTAGCTGAACCCACAGGTTGAGAACACTGGACTAGGGTGTCATAGATCCTTCACCTCTTCAGAAAGCCTAAATCCCAACTTCCCTCCCAAGGCTTCACCAGCAGCCTTTCCCAGAATCATTTCACCCTCTTATAACTATGAATGGCTCAACACGCTTCTGCCTGCCTAAGATGTTGTGTTCACACACAAGGCTAGCAGGACTCAGACGTCACCTGAACAGGATACATTGTTGCAAAGGCCGAGAAGGACCCAGAAGAGCAAAGGAGCACAGGACATTTGAGAAGTTGCATGCTCCAATCAGTAGGACTTTGAAATAACCACACGAGTAAAAAGATTATGCTGCGGTACCCTTACTGATTAGCTGAGACTGAAATAGATTTTAATTGCCTGTCAGTGTCAGATATCCAAGCTTGTGTGTGCTCTGGGTGCACAGCGCGCTCAGCCAGCTCTGAAAGCAACCTCACTTTATGGCTCTAGGTGTGCAATGAGGGTTTCCACAACCCCTTCTCTCTCCAGGTCCCCTCCCCCCATTTGGTGTTTTTCTTTCACCTAAACACTCCATAAATTTTCTAAGGACTGCTTATTTCCCATATACCGCCATGCATTGCTTAATGAGAAATGTTTCCTTATGTGATGTCATCATTGTGCAAACACCATAGAGTATCCTTGCAACAAACTAAGACAGCAATGACATCACTGGACAATATATTCTTTTAGCTCAACCATTGGGTATGTGGTCCACCGTCACCATCACGATGCAATATAAGACTTTTCCTTTGTTTCTCAGTAAGCTCGGGTCACTGTGTGGCATAAGCAGCACACACTTATTTTCTTTCAGTTTTGAAGGCTGGAAACCCCAAATCAAGATGCTGATCACTCTCCCTATGTGTATTAATAATCTCAGGTTGCTATAACAAAATGGTATAGATCGGGTGGCTTAAAGCACTCACACACTTATATTCTCTCTCTTCTGGATGCTAAAAACCCAAAAATCAAGATGCTGACCACTGGGGCTCCTATGAGGAACTCATCCTGGATGTAGATAGCCGTCTCCTCTCTGTGCTCACACATGAGAGAGAACAGGAGAATCTTCCAGTGGTCTTCACTTTGAAAGCCTAGAAACCCAACCTACTTCTCAAAGGTCCCATCTCCATTCTCGAGGAATGATGGCGTCCACATGTGATCTGAAAAAAGATAAAGCACTCATTCGTAATAATCCATAAGGGGAGAAAACCATGCTGCGGACCAGTTGTGATCTCCTAGACTTGGGAAATCAGTCTGGTTCTGAGAAACCTATTTGAAAGCTTCTTCTTTAGGAAGTACTTACCAAACACCCACTATGCAAACGATGTTGCACTGAATACCAAAGGGGTACAAAGGGAACTAGACTTTTACCCTCATGCAGAGCACCATGGAAAATTAGACAAAACTGTAGGTTAAAAACCCTTAAAGGACTAAGAAAACCTCTTTTAACTAGAAGGACATTTGTTTAAGCAACAAAGGAGTACAGTAAGAATGACATAGCTGGGCCCAGGAAGCAGAAAGACTTGATTCAGTAATCTGGCTTTGATATCATGTAGGGGTGGGTTGACTTCCTGGCTCTGGTATTCGAATCCTTCCCATCTGATACTGAAAAAAAAATTAATTAGCCATTCAAAACCTGTTCTTCTACCTATAAAACTAATGACATTATCTACATGTGGAGTTCTTACGATAACACCCATAAAGCCCTTAGCATCCCGAGAGGCTTGAGTCATTCCTCAATAACCAGTCATTAAGGAGAGGTGTAGGTGGGGGATCCCTCTGGAGGAGACTTGTAGGGGCTGGGGAACAGCTCTATCTGACTCTGGTATTCTAGGGTGAGCATCAGTAGGGGCAGGTATTTGGTGGGTTGTGAGGAATTGGGGTAACAGTCTAGAAAGCACATGAGTTTGGGGACCTGAAAATCAATGTGTCTGAGTGGAATGAATCACAAAGTGTGGAAGGCATGGAAAAGTGTAGCCAGCAAGTGGTCTAGCCAGAATCTTGGAAGCCTTATTGGTCTGTACACCCCTCTATCCTGTAAATCCTATATATCTAAGAACGGAGCACTTTGCCTTCAGAGCTCAGGAAAAATGTTTTAGCTCAAAGTACGTTTTCCTACTAGCCAAGATATAATCATTTTTTAATTCTTTTTTTTTTTTTTTCTTTTTACATTGTCCACAACCAAACCCAGGATGGTTTTACATCCAGGAGCTTGTCCTGTCCTAATGTAAACAGTTCATAGCCGGACTCAGATGTACATCAAACCATTTCAAAGGAATTTTAATTCTTAAATGTCTAGAGAAACCTCATCTTAACCCCTAAGGCTACAAAAGTAAGTCAAGTTTTGAAGTTCTCTACCATTTTTCCCCTGTAACAAAAGCTTTCCTAAAAGAAGAAATATTAACATAGTGCTAATTGAATCTAATTTGCATGGTCATTTTACTTAGTAAAACGTCTAAATTTCTCAATATATTTCATATTACCTTAATACTTTCTAGGACAATACAAGCCACATATTGACAAATGAGTCACTAATAGTATCTTCATTTTTCAAGATTTTTAAAAATGTTTAATTATGGGTATATGTGCAATTGTGTGTATATGGATATGGATACATAAGTACATGTACTAAGGGAGACCAGAAAAGGACATCGGTTATCAGAAACTGGAATGACAGGCAATTCTGTACCTCTGGCCATGGATGAACTGAACTCAGGTCCTGTGGAAGGGTAGTGAACACATTTAGTCACTGAGCCATGCCTGTAGCCCCACCAGTAGATATCTGATGAGCAGTTAATCGTTGGAACTGTACCTTTGATGAAGTCAGTGTAAAAATGTCCTAATATAATTGTTTAAAGAAAGAATGGCAGTCCTTAACCCTTTAAATGAAATCATGCATCCTACTAGCATTAGGTAAGAAACTGAATGGGTTTGGTATCCTACCTTCTGGGAGTTCATAACCCAGTTTAAACAAATAGTAAAAATATCTTCAAAATACTATGGTAAAACTAAAATCATGATCTTAGCAGAGCACTTCATAGACAGGCCCCTAAGCTTCTTTGAGTTTTCCTTTGTTGAATAAACCCCGTTTTTAAGAAGAGTAAAAGTTGAGCCAGCAAGATGATTCAGCAGAAAGTGATACTTGCCTTCTGAACCCGACAGCCTGAATTTGACCCTGGGAACCAACATACAAGTGTTAAGGACCGAAGCAACACCACAGTTTACCTCTGAGATAATCTGGATGCTGTGACATAAGTGTGCACACACAGACACACACACACAGGCACACGCACATACACACGACTACCGCACTAGCAATGATAAATCATGCTTAATAAAGGATATCAGAAGGTGATACCTGTCATTTCATTCCACTCATATCAGTGTCTAATTCCAAATACATGCATCTTATTGCACAAACTGCATCAAATCCACAATCTTCTAGAACCGTACCAGTAGAAGCTGTACTTCATTCATTACTACTGTTCCTTGGTTGAATCTTTGAAAGCCTTGAAGGAAACTGCATGTCGGTGAGTACAGATTTCTTGAGAAGGACTTTGTGACACTTTTGTACTTCTTGATTATTTCTGACTCTTGGGTTATTTATTTTGAGACTTGGTTTTACTATGTAGCCCAGGCTGGCCTTGAACTAACAATCCTGCCTCCCCTTTCTGTGTGTACAGTCATGCCTAGAATGTTGGTCTTCTTTGAATCCCTAGAAAAGTACCTAGAAGAAACTAACAGGAAGTGAGACAGAAAGGCAATGTGACTGTGGACTGAGTCATTACTTTAGGGAAAAAACAGGCTTTGTCCCAGGATAACCTTTATTATTTGAGAAATTTTCCTGTAATAACGTAACCATCATAACTATAACAAATGCCAAGTACTGAACACTTACTTCAATGTTTTCTCCTAAGTCCTTTATTTGTGTTTACTTAAGTTCATTTCACAGGGATTGCCTTCATTTTACAAGTCAGGAAAATGGGCCAGAAAAGCTACATAGAGTCTAAACTGTATTTAAGAGGTCTTCAGTCAGGCTCCTGGATCCACACTGGGCATTAGAACACCAGCACTTAAATATGTGCTATTTCTGTGGAGAATTCATCCTTTATACCTGTGATACCCCTCCCAACAGTTCAGATATTTTAAATATTGAATTTCAGCCTCGTGGTATTCACATGTATGAACTAGTCATGATACTAAAATGACTATAAATCTGGCAATGGCTTAGTATTTTTAAAAAAGCTCTAATTTTTAATTCTCTAATTTCTCCAAATATAATAATGAAAGAAAAACCAAAAAGTCATTTAAAAAAGATCATTTGACCAAAGTTTCCCAATGTCCTATCAAGATGTTTCCACACGAGCGAGAAAGAGTGAGTAACACAATCAGTGTGTGGTGAACATGTGTTTGCCGAGCTCTCTACAGCACATCCCATGTCACCTTCACCTTAAGGTGACACCCAGTGCCTTTGCCCACCATCCACCTCCCCAGCTCACTCTCCTAGTAGACTCTGCCTCCAGCGTTCGCCTGGATCCTTGATTCTTCCATCCCAGCCTCAGTCCTTAGCTCTGATACTCCTTTCGTTTATTTACTTTTTGTTCGTGTTTGTCAAACCTTGTATGACATCAATATGAACTTCTCGCTAGCAACTAGTGGTCTTCAACGGCTGTTCGTGACCTTCCTTATCACGATTTGGCAGTATGTGTTTGGCTGAACACTGGCCATTTCCAGCGAATGTTCTCAACACATCTCAAAACCCACCCATCTGCATCGTGATCTTCCTTGTGAAGCTGTCTCCTTTGGAATACTCCGTTGTCACCGTCATTGAGTCTGTGATTAAACTCTAAGAACCTCACTCTTTGTTCTTAGGTCCCCAGGCATAAGATCTGTCTTACAAGGTATCACCTGCAGCTTCCTCTCAGCACGTGCTGTTCTTGCTCAAAGCCAGAACTACCACGTGGTCCTCCAGCCAATCACATCTGGGCTGTTGGATTCACGAGTTCTTTTCCCTTTGTCAGTGTTCCTGGGGGCAAGCTCTCAGCCTTAGTTTAAGTCTGGCCCCCCTCCACAAGAACTCTCCAAGGGCTTGCAGTACTGTCTTTTCTACCGTGTGAATGAACGACCCACCTGACACTGGCTTCCCACGGAAACTCAAATTTTTGAAAAAGCTAACACACGCTTCCATAGCATCTTTATTTTGCAGGTAAGAAAACTAAACTCAAAAAAATGTTCAATGACTTGCCCGAGGTCATTACACCTAATCTGTCACAGGAACATCGTGAACCAACGACATTTACCTGTAGTCCAGGCTACAAAGCCAGGTTCTATCTCCATAAAGGGCAGAAGTGTGTTTTTCCACTTCTTTGCAGCCTCCTATATGCTGAGAGGAGAATTGGTACATTGTAAACATTCGATGATTGGCATGGTGTGAAAGAGATAGAGCAGGAAGGAAAAGGGAGACAGCCCAGGAGCACAGCTGACCATTTGGAGCTCAGAATCCATGGGTCCTCACGGCTGGCGGGCAGCCAAGGCCCACCACCCACGCCAGCACTCTCTGAGAGAAAGACCTGCAGTGCCTGGATCACACCTTGAGACCACAGGAACATCCTGTCCCAGCCTCCAAGTTGCCGCCCGCCTTGACCCAGTACTGAGGGACTTTCCCAAAGCAATTCTTGCTGTGTGGTTGGTGACTCAGAACCATTGCTGTTGTCCAAGGTATCATTTGTAAAGTGCTTCCTTGGAAGAGAAAATGTTTGGGACAGCTGGAAAGGGAGCTCCCGGGCTGCAGCCACAAGGAGCCTTGTTGTGTGTGTGAGAACACAGGCTTCTTATTTCCCTCTCTTCCCCTCGGCTGTGTTTATTTAAAGCTCTGCTGCCACTGTGGGTGCGTGCCCAGGACTCCAGGCAGGGCCCTTGGCAGCACCAGGAAGCAGGCCCAGCACTTACTGCAAGGACCACAGTAGTCATGGGCACAGGCCTCAGGCCAGGAACCAGGGAGTCCAGCCAGGACAGTGGAAGGCATTGGGCAAGAGTTGTTATTGTGTCCCGGGCCACCCTATAATTATTGTGTTGGCTGTTATGATTTCTGTCTCTATTGCAATTTCTCTTAGTAAATCTCTTCCCACTAGTGTCTTATACAGGGAGAACTTATTTATATGCACACTTATATGAATGTGTGGCATATATTTATTTGTGGATTTCGCTCTCTTTTTTGCGACAGGATGTTGATATGCAGCCTAGGTAAGCCTGGAACTTATGATGTCCTGGCTCCAGTTCAAGAACACTAAATGTATGTATATGTATGTATCTTCTCATATATATACATGTTTTGTGTGGTGTTGTGTGTGTGTTTGGAATGTTTTTAGTAGTGTGTGTGTTTATGCGAGTAGATTTGGTAGTCAAATAAGTTGAGCAGCTAGGCTGGCTAGGCTGACCTTTATCCAGCACTTGAAGGGCGAAGCTGATTTGGCGATCGCTGTTACCAGGTAGTTCAGGACAGGAAAAGAGTAAACCTGCGAACAAAATCAAACAAGACTCCTCTAGGGAAAACTTATATATATATTTTTTTTTTTCTAATAATGTGTATGTGTTTGTGGGTTTGAGGGTGCATATTGCTTGTGGAGGTCAGAAGACAATTTATTAAAACCATTTCTCTTCCACCCTATGTTCCAGAGGGAAAGATCAGGTCATCTGCCTTGGTGAGAAGGGCCCTTAAGCCATCTCACTAGCCACAAACTTGACTTAGATTTATTTTGGAAACAGAACCTCCAATGGGCTGTTTGCTCCTGGTCTGTCCCTTTGCTCCAAATGTTTCTCTCAGTAACTTCACACTGGAGATCTCCCTCCACTCTCCTATGTTCAGTCAAATACTAAGGAGGAAGGAATAGACTCAGCCAAGGGGCTCAGGCTCTCATCCTGCCAGGATAAAGGGTAGATTAAGAAAGAGTCCATGGGGCAGTGGTGGCACAAGCCTTTAATCCCAGCACTGGGGAGGAAGAAGTAGGTGATTCTCTGCCAGCGCTGGTCTACACAATGAGTTCCAGGACAGTCAGAGCTACACAGAGAAACCCTGTCTCAAAAACAAAAAAAAAACAAACAAACAAACAAAAACAAAGAGAGAAAGAAAGACAAACAGAGAGACAAAGAAAGTCCATGGCTCATAAGAAGCAGCAAAGTTATTGTGCCCGTCCATAGACAGATTTATAAAACCATCACCAGTCTTGCTAGCGGCATGTCTTCTTGTGCCAGCAGCAATCATGAATTCCTTACTTTGACTTTAATTATTTCTCACTTCCATCTCACCAAGAGAAGCTCCAAAGGCCAGCAGGAAGTAGACTCTTTAAAGTTAAGTAACTTGTCTCAATAATTAGCGCAGTGTCCTTCTCAGACTAGAGAAACAGAACGAATATGTTTAGTTCTCAGAGATGATACGAGTCCACTGTGTCAGGCAGTTACTCAATTCCAGGCAGCCTCTGCCTCCATTTTCCCTAGTCAATTGAAGTCAAAAAACCTCTTTCCAGTTTTTACCCTACCAGTGTCTGGCAAGACACTGAGTATTTAGAAAAAGAAAGGCATCATTACAGGTAATGCTTAAGTGTTTTCAAACTTGTTTTCCCTCTCTATTAAAAATGAAAATGCATGAGGACTGGGAATTATAGCTCGGTTGGTAGCATGCTTATCTGGTTTGCAGGGAGCCTGAGATTCAATCCCTAGCACTGCAGAAACTGGTCATAGTGCAAGCCAAGAAACCCAGCAGAGGCAGGAGGATGGGCAGCTCTAAGTAATAGTTGGCTTACTTAGAAAGTTTAAAGCCAATCAGAATAGACGAGACCCTATCTCGAAGGAGAGGATGGGGAGAAAGGAGAAAAACTGCAAACAATAGAGAGCTACCTGCAACTTTCTTATGTTAAATTTTCTCCTTGAAATAAATCCTTGCCATGAGGGAAGCCCATCCTGACACTGCCTGGATGGCCATGAACTGGAGACTGAGTAGCCTACAGACCTAGGGTAGAATCAAACAGGTCTGGCAAGGAAAAGAAAAAAAGTCTCTAATGACATGACATTGTGCTATACTCATAGACCAGTGTCTTATCTAGTCATCATCAGAGAGGCTTCCTCTGGCAGCAGATGGGAGAGGATGGAGAGACCCAAACAGATATTATGCAGAAAGAGTCTAAATTGGTGGTCTCCATTGGTCCCTCCCCTTGAAGCTCGAGGAATCCTGAGGAAGAGGGAGAGAAAAACTTCTAGGCATCAGAGGGTACAGAGGACACCAAGAGAATATAGCCACTGAATGAACTGAGCAGGGTTCTTATGGGCTCACAGAGACTGAAGCAGCAAGCATGAGGCCTGCTTAGGCCTGCACCATGAGAATATGTTACAGCTGTTGGCTTGGTGTTTTTGTGAGACTCCTAACAATAGGAGTAGGTATGTGTCTCTAGCTCCTTTTGGCTGCTCTTGGGACTCTTTTCCTCCTATTGGGTTGCTTTGTTGAGCCTCACTATGAGGGTTTTTTGCCTTGTCTTATTGTGTCTTGTCTCGTCATGTTGGAATATTGTCTCTTGGAGACCTGCTCCTTCTTGAAGGTAAATGAGAGAGGGAGTGGATCTAGGGGAGAGGGGTGGTGGGGGAGGGAGCTGGAAAGAGTGAAGGGAGAGGGAACTGTGGTCAGGATGTATTGTATGAGAGAAGAATCTATTTTCAGTAAGAAGTGGTCACTGTGAACTACATACCTAAGAAGCAAACCTTGGGAACACCTATGAGGACTGTCAAGACTGAGGTTAGCCTTTGAGAATATCTGTGAGGGACCATCTTGATTATGTTAGTTGATGGGAGAAAAACCATCTTAACTACAGGCTAGACCATCCCTAGATGGAGGACCCCAGACTACATAAAGGGAAGAGAGCAAGCAGAACACTGGCACTTGTGCATTCATTCATTGCTTCAGAGAAACAGAACTAAAATAGGGAGCAGGGAGGGCTTTATAATTACCTGGCTCACTCAACTGGAGCCAGCATGTTTGACATGCACAGGCAAGCCAGCTTGCTGGAACTAGGATAATTCCCATGTCCTCGGTTTTTCCATCTGTGAAATGGGATTGATAGAATACATCAGGCTGGCCTATGGTATAGATAAAGAGAAATGCTTGTGCAAAGGCCATGGCACAATTCTTGGCTGGTGACAGCAGTGTCCTCTTCCTCTCATTCAATATAGAGGACCTGCCTTCGAATAACAGTTGGGATTACTGGTCTCCACACTCTACTGCCCTCTCAGTCTGCAAATGCATGGGCAACACACACACACACACTCACACACACACACTCACACACACATTTACTACAGCTTGACTTGTGGCCTTCTGACTGTCCAATTCTCTGATGGTGCGGAAACGACAATCAGAAGGAACTATACCTACATGCTGAGCCCTTTCCAGGAAGCATCATAGTGCCATCCTCTCTTGAGATGGCAGGCAGTGTCATCCCCACAAGAGTAAGGCATGACAACACTGAAGTGACATAGCAGGCTATGCTGCAAAGATGGGCCCTTTAGGAGTGTTCAGCTTGCAATGTTTTCAACTTAGACTCGGCAGGTTGTAGCCCCATTGTAAGCTGAGGAGCATATACCCATGGTTATTTTAAGCTGGGAGAGTGCCTTAGTCAGGGTTACTGTACTGTGATGAAACACCATGGCCAAAAGCAACTTGGGGAGGAAAAGGATTTATTCCACCCAGCTCTGTATATCTAACAGTTCATCATCAATAGCACTGAGGACAGGAACTCAGGCAGGGCAGGAACCTGGAGGCAGGAGCTGATGCAGAGGCCGTGGAGGGATGCTGCTTACTGCCCTGCTCCCATGACTTGTTCAGCTTGCTTTCTTATAGAACCCAGGACCACCAGCCTGAGGGCGGTACACTCACAAATGGGATTGGGTCCTCATCAATCACTAATTTAAAAAATGCCCTACATCCCCATCTTATGGAGACATTTTCTTAATTGAAGTTCCCTCCTCTCAGATTACTTTAGCTTGTGTCAGGTTGACATAAAACTATCTGGCATATAAAACAGAAAGTTACTGAATCATTACAGGGAGGATCACAACAAATCAAGACTCACAAACAGAGAGTCTATTTACAGGAAGGGAAATTAAAGGGGTAAGAAAATTAACATAACGTCTCCCTGGCTACCACAATAAAAATGCACTATTCAGTTCGGAAGGTGACCCCGCCCTTAGCAACATTCGTTTATCAGGACCACATCAGCAAGAATCATGTTCTGGAGCCTAAAGTCTGGAACCAAGGTTCAGCAGCTGTGGTCTACCCTGGACTTGTAGAAGGCTATCTTCCCCCTATTTCTTTCCAAGTACATTCTCTCTCATTCTCTCTCTCTCTCTCTCTCTCTCTCTCTCTCTCTCTCTCTCTCTCTCCCTTCTCTCTTCTCTCCTCTCTCCCCCCTCTCTCTCCTCTCTCCTCCTCCCTTGAACCTGTGTGTCTGTGTGCGTGTGTTTTGTGTGTGTGTGTGTGTGTGTGTGTGTGTGTCGCTGTAAGTGGGTGGAGAGGGGGTATCTGTCCACCCCATCCTCTGCCTTCTTCATTTTACAAGATTTTTATAAGACTAGACTCACCAGTGATAGCCACATTTCTAGCTTAAACCTTTTTAAAAGCCCTCTCTCCAAATATACTCACATTCTGAGATACTGGGGGATTAAAACATGTGAATTTTCTGTGCAACATAATTCATTTCATAATGCCACCTAACTTACCAAGACACTTTGTGTCACTGTTCCCCACCTCTCTCCCTCCCCCTCCTTTCCTCCCTTTCTCTCTCTCTCCCTCTCTCCTCTCTCTCTCTCTCTCTCTCTCTCTCTCTCTCTCTCTCTCTCTCTCACCACACACACCACACACACCACACACCACTCCGTCTCGCTCTCTCTCTCTCCAATGAATACATACCAGACCTGACTGTGCTTATTCTAGTAACTGCTCACACCACAGGAAATGGTGAAAGATTTGGATTGGCAACTCATACGTACATACACACAAGTGCACATGTCTCCTGTGATCAGTGTCACACATCACAGGCTTATCATCGAAGGCTACAGAAACTGAATCACAGAAGAGTTCAATCAGTGATCTTGTCAGCCCGATTTAGCAAGGCCTCAAGGCCTCAGGATTGGAAAGGAGGCGTATTGCATAACAAGCAGGATGGGTCAGAGTAGTTGCTCACTCATCTATAGAAACACCAACCATATCACAGTTTACTAGAAACCAGCGGCATCTACGTGAAACAGCCCAGAGTGTGTGAACTGTATCAATAAGGGGCACGCATTCCAGAGAGAAGAAACACAAGCATTTAATCACCACCAAAGGCAAAACACAAAAAGCATCTAAAGGCTGCTCACAAAGAAGCAGATATCACTCTAAATTCTGAACAGGTTTCTCACTCCAAAAGGGCAGCAAATCATGTTACTTATCATTTAAAAATAACTGGGATTTAAGAAATCAAATTAGACAAGTGGTTAATGCATCAACTTGAGCCAGAGTTCCTTTGATAGTTGGAAGAAAATAAAAGCCAGCCAAGAAATAAACATTTCAAATTCAGGTGCTTTGCAATCTGTGCTCCAAATGTTTCCCCGAGTTTGTGAAGAGGTGGCCTGCTCTGCATACACAGCAACCAGCTTTCTGGCTCCAGGAAGTTACCTTCAAAATAAGAGCATCGGCTGAAGAAGCAACCAGCGCCATGGGCGCAAGGCCTCCTGGGACAAACACAGAAGCCAGGGCCCGGCCAGGAGATGGGTTGGTGGAGGAGGCAGGTCCTGGGGGTGTTGGGAAGACACCTTTGTGGTTTATTTGTTTGTTTGCTTGGTTGCTTGGCTGGCTGGCTGGTTAGTTGGCTTTTTAACTTGCTAATTCTATTTATATTAGAAATCCAAGGAGAGCAAAGAGTCTTTTGACATAGTAAGAAAAAAAAAAAAAAAAATGTGGGTGATAGACCAGTCTGTATAGAGACAAAAAGAAAGAAGTATGTGGTGAGTAAGAGAATGGATTTTTTTTTTGGGGGGTTTTTTTTTGGTTTTTCTCTGTAGAGAAGGCTGATCTTAAACTCACAGAGATTCATCTGCTTTTACTCTCTGGGATTTAACCCATGTTCCACCTGCCTGGCTAGAGAGGGGCTTCTTAACCCCTTTCTACCTACAACTAGTTTGGACCCAAGAAATTTTTACACAATCCACAGTACAAAAAAACAGACACAAGATCAAACATTTATTGATAATAAACCATAAATAAATGTCTTGTTAAAAAATCTTTGACCCACATATAGTTTCACCACTTTGTAAAGGCAAAAGCAAATGAGATGGATGGAGCTTCTTTTTACACGAACATAAAGACACTTTAATGGAATTGTACGAGGTCCTCCGGCTTCGGTTTTCTTCTCAGTTGATAGCTATTTTGCTTTTCCAATTGCCTGTCCTGAGAACATTTCTTTGCATAAATACGTGAAACAAAATGGCAGAAGTATGCTTAGGGTCATTTCAGAAATAAATTGGAAAGTTTGTTCTAATCCCAAACCAAACTTCATCTCATTGTTTTTGATGAAACTGCTTTCATCAACTCAAACAGCAATACATAAAAATCAAACATTCGAAAACAATAGAATACAAAGATATTACTAATTTGATACATGCTGAGGACTGACAGTAGAAAAAAATACTCCAATTTTGTTTTCCCTAATAAAGCTGTGAGACTATCCACAGGAAATGAGGATTCTTTTTTGTTTTTGTTTTTTTAAGATTTATTTATATAAAATATATATATATATATATATATATATATATATATATATATATATATATATACTGTTGCTGTCTTCAGACACACCAGAAGAGGGCATCGGATCCCTGTTACAGGTGGTTGTGAGCCACCATGTGGTTGCTGGGAGTTGAACTCAGGACCTCTGGAAGAACAGTCAGGGCTCTTAACCACTGAGCCATCTCTCCAGCCCAGAAATGAGGATTCCTAAAGCCTAATTTCTTTTCCGAGATGACTATGTCAGAAGTGGCATCAGGAACCTTGAGCTCCTGGGCAGAGGAATGTGCATTAATGACAGGATGTCCTCACAAGCTAAAGGAAAGGAGAATGAACGTTTTCAAAGTAAAGACATTTGAAATTTATTTTATGTTTTAGATGTATAATTGGTTTTGCTTATGTGTATGTCTGTGCACCATGTGCAACCCTAAGGCCAGAAGAGGCCAAAGAGGGAGTCAGATCCTCTGGAACTACAGTTAGAGAAGGTTGGGAGTCAAGTGTGGGTACTGGGAACGAATCCGACTCTTCTGGAAGAACAACCAACGCTCTAAACTGCAAAGCCATCTTTCCATCTCAAGATAGATTTTTGAGGAAGTGTCTTTGATAGAGTTTCTATTGTTGCGATGAAACATTGTGACCAAAAGCCAGTTGGGGAGGAAAGGGTTATTCAGTTTACATTTCCACATGGTAGTCCCTCACTGAAGGAAGTCAAGACTGGAACTCAAAAAGGGGAAGAACCTGGGTAGGAGCTCATACAGAAGCCATGGAAGGGTACTGTTGACTGGCTTTCTCAGCATGGCTTGCTCAGCTGATTCTTTATAGAACCCAGGACACTACTAGCCCAGGGATGGCACCACCCACAATGGGCTGGGCCCTCCCCCATCAATCAGTAATTAAGAAAATGCCCCTCAGGCTTGCCTTACAATAAGATCTTATAGAGTCATTTTCGTTTTTTCTTTTTTCCCTAACATAATATTTTTATTAATTCTTTAGGATTTCACATCATGGACCCCAATCACATTCACACTGAAGAATTTGTTACTTTATATTTTAAATCAACACAAAGAAGGAAGAGGAAAGAGAGACAGAGGGGGGAGAGAGAGAAAGAAAACAGAGAGACAGACAGAGAGACAGAGAGACAGAGAAACAGAGGGAGGAATTAGGAGGTCAATTCACCCTCTCTTTGGGGCATCGTGTTCCTCATTTATAAAAGCAAGGAGGCCTGGCAACAGATTTCCTACGTGCAAGGCTCTTAGCCTAACCCGTTTCCCCTGAGCCTGGCCAAGAGTCTTCCTCAGTCCTTTTTCCAAAGGAAACCAAGGCTTTGGCAGTCGGACCTGCCCCATCTCGCCTAACTCTAAAGCCTGACAGCTGGAGGACCCTTCAGAGCATTGTCTATACAGGGTTAGCCAAGTGAGTGAATGTGTTCCAAACTCAAAGGTCTGGTGGTGAGCCCTGCTTTCACCTGCCTCAGCAACTGACTCCGCCTTTGCTCCTAGCCTCTCCATAACAAAAACAAGGCTCCCTTCTGCTGAGAACAGAGGAAAGCAGGTACATCATCCATTCAGTGCAAAGCAAATCATCCATCCCTGGCTTCCTCCTTAAGCTGAGGCCTTAAAACATGTCTTCCCAGGATACTGGAGGGAAGCTGTATAACATGTCAGTCCTGAGGGATGGAAAGAAACGACCATGGTTTCACTTGGGAGAAAGGTGTGTGGCTCCCCCTCGGCAGTAGATTCTAGTTCTTTATCACATTCCCTTTAGACAAATGTTGAATTTCTTTGATGTTGAGAGAGCACAGCTGTGTTGATTTGAGAATGTGACCCAGAAGCCCACCCTTAACAGAAGGTAGGCTTCGATTACTAAACTGACATGTTTAATCCCTACAGCAGATTAAGTGGAATGTAGATAGAACTGGCTGAAAGATTTTTTTTTTTTACCCCCCCAGTTTGGACTATTTCAATAAAGAAAATATAAGGTGCTTTCTTGGCAAAGGTTAATCTTTACAAAGAAGATAATGCTGGTAAATAGGATGATATCAAGTATTGTGGAACTTTCACTTCCCTTCCCCCACACCATCCCCAGGCCTTCAGTAAACCACCAAACAGTGAAACAGAAACAAAGAGTTAACTGCATCCAGCAAATCTCCTCTAGAGATTTCCACCACCCACCCTCCATTTTCTTCTCCTTTATTTCTTAAGATGTAGTTTCACTTTAATAATATTTATTAAGTTTTCCATCAGGCTAAAATTAAAAGGATCCATCACCCACACTACCCAGACAGCCTCTGCTCACATTGGAACAGTGCATGGAAAGCGGAAAGTACCAATGTGACCAGAATAGTACATACATAATGTTCCAGACTGTCATGGGAGTTTATCACCAAATATACTCAGATTTTCCTTTTTCTCTTTTTTTTTTTTTTTAAAGTAAGAATGTCCAGAGTGAGTTAGAGAGCCTTATAGACAATATTTCAATGACTGTCTTAGCTTTCATGTATCTTTATCAGCTTTCCCTTGAATGATAACACTGATCACCAGGTAACCATATTTTGTCTTTATCTATGTTATAGATTGAACTGGGTTGCTCTTAAAATTCTTATGAGGAAGTCTTTATAAACCTCAGAACTCCAGAGTATGGCCATATTTGGAAATATAGGAAATTAGAATTGTGAGGGAAGGCTCTAATCCCATCTGACAGGTGCCTTTATTAGATAAAACAAGACCACAAGCCCAAGGCCCCCAAGGTGCAGTGCACACAGGGACAGCATAGGCAGGAAAGCAGGAATGTGGCCATCTTCAAACTGGGGGGGGGGGGGGGCTTCAGAAGAGCCATTCTACCTGAGACACCTGGATCTTGGACTTCCAACCTTCAGAACTGTGATGAAATAAATTTGTGTTGCTGAACCCTGTCCCTCCCTGATCTGGGGTACTTTGTTACAGAAACCTTAGTTAACTAATACAACTTCTTAGAACTTACTATGCTACATCTGTATGATGCTTAGAAACATACTTCATTTCATCATAGAAATCGTCAATTTCATCCAGGTGGTGGTGATGCAAACACATTTAATCATGGCACTTAGGAGGCAGAAGCAGGACAGATCTTTGCGTTTGAGCCAGCCTGGTCTATAGACTAGGACTGCCAGAGTAACCCAGAGAAACCCTGTCCTAAAAAGAGGGGAGGAGGAGGAGGAGGAGGAGGAGGAGGAGGAGGAGGAGGAGGAGGAGGGAGGAGGGAGAGAAAGTTGCCATTTTTTTCACCTCTGTTCTGCTAATTAAAATTTACATCTATTCCAAGTTTTTGACAATTTCAAACCCTACTACCACAAACACTTTTTCACTAATGTCTGGGGGTAAGTGTAATTTTACATTTTTATAAAGTAAATCCCCATAAACAGAATTGATAGCTCAGTGTATAAATGCACACTTCCACTGAATGTACTTCAAAATGCAATTTCACATACAAATGGCCAGCAACATGCATGTGTGTGTGTGTGTGTGTGTGTGTGTGGTGTAGAAAGAAAGCGGGAGGAGTAGAGACAGAGACAGAGAGAGACACAGAAAGACACACACACACAGTAAGAGAGAGAGAGAGAGAGAGGAGAGGAGAAGAGAGAGAGGAGAGATTTTTAAAATTTCACTAACCCAAACACTGCAGGTGATAAGTCTGAACATCTTAGAGAGCGATTACCATCACAGCCTTAGGGCCAGCTTGGATATGGGTACTGTCATTTCCTAGCTGTGTGATTCTGGCCAGGTTCCCTGACCTCTCTAGGTACTAGGCTCCCCTTTATGCAAATGAAAACAACAGAAGCTGCCTCAGCATAGGTTACATGCGTGAACAGACAGTTGAGTACTTGGCACAGTGTTTGTGAGATAATAAGCCCCAGGGTTCTTAATGTTGCTAAAACAATGTCAATTATATCTAGTTTCTGAAGTAAGTGCCTGTGGTTTTGTTACAGCAACTTTATATATAAATACCCTGTAAACATCCTGTTTACATATATATATATATGTATATCTTTACTATTTTATATTCATATATATATATCATATATATATATTATATATCTTTTACTCAATTTCCATACATCCAGAGTGTCTCTTATGTATAACTTTTCTTCACCAAATGAAGGATACACAATGTTTAAAGTTCATATTTCCTTTCTGTGGCTGTGGTAGACACCATGACCAAAGCAACTCAAGTGAGAGAAAGGTTTATTCCAGCTTATAGTTCCAAATCACACTCTACCATTGAGGGAAATCAGGACAGGAGCTTAAGAAGGTATTGAGGCAGAAACCACGAAGGAATGCTGCTTGCTGGCTTACCCTCTGGCTGTTCTTTTACACCCAAGGATGATGGTACCTCCCACAATGCACTGGGCCCTGCTGCATCAATTAACAGTCAAGACAGTCCCTCTCAGACATGCCCACAAGACCAAACGATTATAAAGACAGTTACACAGTTGAAATTCTTTGCAAGTGACTCTAGATTGTATCAAGTTGACAGTTAACGCTAACTAGGACAGATGGATTCGCTGAGGGACCCTGGCTGGAAAACAGGGCTGTGTGATACAATCACTCACTCAGGTCTTCCAGCCATGACCCATGCCAGAAGCACGAGAGATAGACTGTTACCACTGCTTCGGATGGAAATATGAGGGAAGCAGTGCTGGAGGTAGAATTTTGAGATTTAACTCATCTAGCTTTAGAAGGTACAAGGTACGCATAATCCTAGCCCTTGATGGCATCTCAACTTTAGAATTTGACAATCTCTTTTGCAGACTTCAGCATAGGGTCCCTTCTGTAGACATGTGACTGTTTTTACACATCGTCTCCTATGGAAGGAAACTGTCCAATGTGAGTTACTTCCCACCTTTGCTCATTTCCACATCAAAATCTGGGCCCTAAAGATGTACTTTTTCCAATGTAAATCCAAAACCGTAATTTAATATGGAGCTATTGTAAGTAACAGAGGCTGACAGGTTTGTGCCTTTTGCTTCTACCAGAAATAGACACACACATTAGTTTCACATTGTTGGATATGCTATCCACACTAAGTTAGAGACCAGGTATGAGAGATGGCTAATGCGAAGTCCATGAATCTAGCTTTAGAACATGAACGTATAGGGAAACATAGGCAAATTGGGAAACCAGACACATAAAAGATGCACAATATCTGACAGACCCGTTAAATCAGCAGGATGACTAAAGATGAGACAGTAGAGTATGAATCTCAGAACTGCAGTCTCACAGGTTCAAATCCTAAGCTTACCACTTCACCAGCTGTATGATATAGCCAGGATAATTTCTCCTTTAGGACACAGCTTTTTCCGCTATAAAATAAGAATGATGGTATCCTACCTTGTCAAGCTGCGAGAATGATATAAGCAAAGACGAAAATGCTCCACTTGAGAATAACACAGTGACACAGATCTGAAATCTCAGAACTCAAGAGTTAAAGCTAAGAGGATCTGTAATTTGAAGCCAGTCTACACAGAAAACCCTTGGGCTCCACTCCCAAAAATGGGTGTGTAGATCAGCCAGCAGAGTGGTTGCCTAATATACATGAACTTCTGGGTTTGAGTCCTAAGCACCATATGAACAAGGCATCACAGCTTATAGTTATCATACCAGTGCTCAGAAGCAGAAGCCAGAAGGAGCAGAAGTTCAAGGTCATTATTGGCTAAATAAGGAGTTTGAGACTATCCTAGGCTATCTGGACCCTGTTTCCAAAAAAGAAGGAAGGAAGGAAGGAAGGGAGGGAGGGAAGGAAAGGGAGGGAGGGAAGGAAAGGGAGGAGGAAGGAGAGAGGGAGGGAGAGGAGGAGGGAGGGAGGGGGGAGGGAAGGGGAGGGAGGGAGGGGGAGGGGAGAGAGGGAGGGAGGAAGGAGAGGGAGGAAGGAGGAAGGAGAGAGGAGGGGAGGAGGAGAGGGAAGGAAGGGAGGGAGGGAAGAGGAAGGGAGAGGAGGGAGGGAGGGAGGGAGGGAGGAGGGAGGGAGGGAGGGAGGGAGGGAGGGAGGGAGGGAAAATATTTAGCCTTTGTTTGACACATACTAAAATAGTTCTACCAATGACAAAGTATCTCCAAGACTGTTTCTCAACATCTAAATGTTTGAATTTCTGAGTTTTTATTATACACACAGATCATGAGTCCTAAATGCCCAACAGAACATGTATGAGAATAAGAGAGAAAATAAGACCCTCAGGAAATTCACAGTCTAACTAAGGAGCCACAGGATATAAATGCAACTACTAGCAAATAAAGAAAGGCCCCCTCTAACTGGACTGTTAGTCACTAGTGGCCATACTAAATAACTAAATACATGAATAAATACTGGAATTCGTGTTTTTGTGCATCTTGTGTCAGGGTAGACAGGTAGAAACAGAAAGTAAAGGAACGAGTCCAAGTTTCTGGGGAGAAATTTGAGCATTGCTTGCCAGGGTCTATTTTAATGAAACTCAAATCATGTTCCAGTTTTTGTTTCCCCTATGGCTCCAGTTCCTGGCCATAAAGTTGCAAGAGGCATAAGAGCATTCAACTAGAAACAGGAATGCTTGGATTTGTGGAGAAGGGGAGAGAAGGGGGGATTTCAGTTACCATGGTTTACACAGCCATCCAGAATTAATATTACAGTGTAGGGAGCTAAAGAGAGGACTTAGTGGATAAAACTGCTTGCTACACAAGACTGAGCTCCTAATTCCAAATTCCCAGATCCCAGCTTGAGTAGATAATCCCAAAGTCCCAGGTCTATCTCTCATCTCTCTATATATATCTCTCTCTGTCACAGACACACGAATATACATTTTAATTAAGTAAATTAAACTACTTATCTTCTCTCTTGTGGTTCTAAGGGTTGACAGGAAATTTTTAACTTGATGGCTCAGTGCAGATGAAGCCTCTGGCTGTAGTGATCTAAATCTTGGTGGTGCTGTCTCTCCAAGATGGCTTCTTTAATAAGGAGTCTACTCCTCCCACATCTTGTTCTCTTATTTGGTGTCTGCTTCCTCCAAGTCACCCACATGGTTTGGGCTTAGTACCACATGGTGGTGCCCAGGGAGTCTTCCTTCCTCCACAAGGATGAAGCTGGAAAGAGGGGAGGGAAGACTTGCATCTGGAGTATCAATGTCATATCTACTACAGGAAATCAATCGGTCAAAGCACTGATGTCATTCAAGGTAACAATGCATGTCTTGGTGAAAGACCACACATCTTAGGTCCCCCCACATGGTGTTTTGTGGCTTGATGATAGTGAGAGAAAAAGTCACCCCTTAGAGGAAGAGTCTGCCATGGCCTTCATCACTCCTAATCAGGACCCTTCAGTAGGCACCAAAACCAAGGTAAAGAAAGAGGTGTGTGTATCAGCTCACCCGTGTTGTGACTGAATACCACAATCACTCATTAGGATATAGCCAAAGCTATATTCTCCATTTTACCAGAGTGTACAATATTCAGCCACCTCTTTGGAAACCTACAATTTTGAAATAAACCCTTTCAAACTGTAAATTAACATTTGTGGGCATTTGAGTTACTTCTTGGATGATTAAATCAGATCTAACTTATTTGTTTGTTTATTTATCTCTTCCCTTTTCCAATCTATAACTCTCGTTTTATGACTCATCTTTGACAGTGTGTTTGTTCTGTCTTCATACCAGGTCCAAAAACTTACTAGCTGTGAGGAGAAAGTCTTAGATGTTATATGATCTTAAAACTCCCTTTCATAAAATCAGGAAAATTAATTATATACATATACACACATGCACATATGTATGATATATATTTTATATATAATATGTGAAACTAATTATAAACACGGACTCCCACTTGGGTTATCAGGAACTTGAGTGGCCTATCGCTGGGAGTGCTACCACAACCTCTCTTTACGTTCTCTCAACACCAGGATGGCCCCCAGATCCCTGGAGGAATGACCCAGCCATAAAAATGTACCCGTCTGGAAGCCAGAGTATCAGCTTGCACCAGGTGAAGCAAAACCAGAACCTGCAAGCCTCGTGGACTTGGATACCTA
The DNA here is from genome assembly GCA_021653895.1 of Mastomys natalensis. NCBI lineage: Eukaryota > Metazoa > Chordata > Mammalia > Rodentia > Muridae > Mastomys > Mastomys natalensis. Next base: position 211,631 of record JAJTUV010000040.1, on the reverse strand, counting down.
CCAAATCACTTCACTCGATCAACCCAGTACTTGTAGGTATGTAAAATGTAAATATTTCGTTTTATAGTTTATATGGGGTGTTTTATAGAGCGGAGAAATCAGAACCCTCTTTCCATGGCATCCGCAGTTTCACCAGGCTTTCATACAGTTCAGCTGGTCTCTCTCACGTTCCCCTTATCAGGGGGAAAGGGTGGCTGGACATGCATGAGGGCCTCTGACATTCCTAACAGAAAATCCTGGAGAGCGCTGGGTCGGGAGGGAAAGCTCAGACTGGAGAGCTCTCTCCCAGGTGAATCTATAAACCTTAGTTTGGGAAGTTTACAGAAAATGCAGGGTAGGAGGGATAGGGATGTAGGAATAGCTAGGAAGCACAAAGGCCTGGGTTTGATGTCCAGTAATGCACACAAGTGTACCACACACACACACACACCAACACACACAATATTTAATTTCCAAGTTCTAGTACTGTATTCCTACAAACCCAGTGTCCAGGGCTGAGGCAGGAGGATAAACCAGCCTAAGTATTGGCTACAAAATACTCAGAATGAGTACTGAAAGCAAACTACATAATGCCTAAGGGCTCAGTGTTAGTATACTAAAAGGAACAGTACCCAAGATTAAATCTTGAGTCGAAGGGTAAATCTCTGTGGGCTGCAATCACTTACCCGGTGTGTAGGGTACTCACTTACCCGGCATAGAGGCCCCATGAGTACCTCCATCAGTATTCTGCACTCCTGTGACACTGTCAGCTCACACACACAGCCTTCACTATAAGGAAAGTTGTCATCACTCGCAGAGGAAACTGAAGCCACACACTCAAATCCTTAGAGGCCGTTGACTCAGAAGCCAACGTTTAGTTTTATCTTAAGCATGTCACAGATGAGGAAGCCAAGTGCCCTGTGTTTCATAAATCTAAATGAGAATCTATGTCACAAGAGTTCATCTCCGGAGCCCAAACTTCGTTGTTATTGAAGACTGGACAGCAGAGCCAGTCAGCTAGCTGTCTTCCACCTTGAGTTTTACAGCATTCTTTCTGATCACCCTTGCAGTACCAAGAACATGACTCCAAAAGAACAGCTTCAGCTACGGTGAAACGAAAATCGTCTTCATGTATGATTACATGAACATCCCAACACGTGATGCTTCTTATGTTTAACAGGGCATTCTCTCTCAACCTACAGCATGGTCTCTATAAAATGATCTGTGGCCCTATAACCAGTTTAAAATTCCTTTACCAGACTTTTCTTTAGAAGAGAGAAAAATAAAGGTTGGGGGCGGGGCAAGCACAGGAATAAACAAACAGAAATCATCGGCTTCAGGTCCTTACATGAACAGCCAGCTTGAGCCTACGCTATATTCTGCTGGGGGACTCAAACCTCAAGAGCTAAACAAATTTAGTGAACTAGTGGAGCTGACAGCGACACACTTGCCTAAGGGATGGGAGGCCTCTAGGAGAAGCTCTCACCCTAAGGGGAAAGAGAGGTCATCAGACAAGCTTGGCCAGGTGACAAAGCCTTTAGTCATAGGAAAACAGATGTGCTATCAGTATAGCACTGTGTTCTATCATCTGCGTGATTCTGTGCCTGGGAGGTGGGCTGCTTGATGAAAGAGGAGATTATTCCACAGAGGGTTCTGATTGTTGTTCATGGGCTTAAGTGGGACCAGGAGGGTTAGAGAAGAGGCTAGCTTCCTGCTGTGACATCCTAGATGTCCCAAGATGCTAGCTTATCTCTCTTGCTTTCGGACAGGAGAAGAAACCGCACTGGCGCCGAGAGGACCTGGAGAGCATGTGGCAGTTCTTGGATGGCGTTGAATGTGAGCACACAGCATGGGCCCTTGAAAGTCATTCCTGGGGTACAGCCCTTGAAAATAGACTGTGTACCTGGGTAACTGGCTAGGATGGGAACATAGAAAAGAAGACAAAGACAACACCACAAAGATTTTCTCTTCCCTGCCGTAATCCATCTCTTAATTGAGAAACAGGACTGACTCCCATTTAAATTCCCATACTTCCTTTGAAATATACCCCAATTCATTCAACAAGCATTTATTGAGCAACTGCTATAAGTCCATCATAGGCAAAAGAAAGTAGCTGTTGGCCCATCAGCTCTTCCTACAAACGACATTGACACCTGCTTGCTGCATTGTCACACACTCTTCCCTCATGCCCTAGCTCTTTCCTTCACATGCCAATCGGACTGCTTATGACACTTAATTTAACCTGCCCGGGGCTGGCTTAACCTCACTTTAGAAATCAGTTCCTTGGACTTCCTGGCCACCCCCCTCAATGGATGCCACTAGTTTTATGTTGCATTCCACTTTTCTGTGTAAAATAGAATATGTTTCTGTTTCCCCTCAAGATTAGGAAGTCTGCTTTATCCTTGTCATCAGTTCTGTGCCTGGCACTCAGTAGGAAATTTATAAATATTTACGGAATGGAAGTTATTAAATTATTGGATGATCTTCATATTATCGAGGGAAAGCTTCAGTAGACACAGTAGTATATTAATGAACTCAGAATCCAATCCATATGCTGGTGACTTGTTAGGAAACAATTTCACCTTACCATGCCACCTGAGGGACCATATGTTGAGATGTAAATGAGACATACATCGTAAGTAAAACCATGTGGCTCATGCTATTAAAATGTCCATCCAAGGTGCTATGCAGACATGAAATGTGGCATAGTTCATGTGATCAGTGACTAAGGAAAAGCTTTGATAAGCTGCATCTGGATGGAGTGTCAGATCATAATAAGAAATGGGGATGTCAGAGCTCAGATCATTTGTCACATAGATGTGAAATGACATGATGGGGTTCCTAATCTTGTCCCTGTCTACCAGGATTTCACATTTGAAACAAGCTAGCTTCTTATTGCTGTGACCAAAATACTTGACAGAAGCAACTTACGAAAGGAGAGGTTTATTTGGGCTCATGGATTCAGAAGGACTTCATCCCATCGTGACAGGGAATGCATACAGAGGGTGGACTTTACCTGTGCAGGTTGTGGACATGAGATGCCAGCTTATTTATACCATAGTGGTCAGGAACTAAGGAAGGCTTTCCCCTTCAAAGACCTACCCTCAGTGACATTCCACCAGCCATCTCCAAAGGTTCCACAGCCCTAAATATCGTAACCCACACTGAGGGCCTGTAGGTGGGGCAGGGGGAGTCAATCAGATTAAAAATAACAGGACAGCTGAATCAGGAGCTCCATTTATACATTCAATAATAGTGAGTGACTCTCGGTGAAACAAATTACAGCTCCTGTATTCTTCAAGAAACTGGACAAAGTATCAAAAGCTAATCCAAGCCCACATCATGGAAGACCGCACTGAAGAATAGAAAGGTTTGAGTATAGGCTCCCAACATCCTGACTGTAAATGAAGCCAGCCAGCTCATCTGCTGTCCTTACTCGCCTGAAGGGGTTCAGCAAACATCATCTTTCCCAGTCCAAAAAAGCCTTCCAGATAGCCCAAGAGTTGGATAAAACTTTGTTGTTTTACGCTATTCAGTTTTGTAGCAGTTTATTGAAGGAAAATGTTTAATAGCCAGTAAGTGCGGTTTCACTATGGGAGTGGACCAAGAAAGAAAACATGAAAAAGAAAAGACACTGATCTTCATAGAGGTCCAGTCTGAGTTGTGCATAGGTGAATATGAGACATTATGGACCAGCAAGAACTCACCAAGGAGGCTCCAAACTGGAACAGAAGACAATGAGGCTACCTCGGGTCCAGGGTGGGAGAAGAAGAGAACAGCAGTCTGAGTGCAGACAACCAGATACAACCTCATCAAAAAGTCTAGACTAGTGATTCTTCACCTTCCCAATGTGTGACCCTTTAATACAGTTCATCACATTGTGGTGAGCCCAAACATAGCATTGTACTGTTGTTACTTCATAACTGTAATTTTGCTACTATTATGAATCATAATGTAAATACCTGATGTGTAGGATATCTGAAATGTGAACTCAAAGGGGTCACAACTCATAGGTTGAGAACCACAGGACTAGAGGAAGGAAACTTTCGCATGGTAAGAACATCCTATTTAAAAGCCTAGGAGGCAGAAAACCAGTAGTTATCTAGAATTTTCTGCTAGAATAGTTCTTGCTTGCTGCTTCAACTCCTCCCCACACCAGACTCCCTTCTAATGACCTTCTGGTGGACATCACTTCCTTCAGAAGCCTTCTGTCATACACTTATTGTGCCTCCCCAAAATTCATAGTTGATCCACTGGTCCCTAATGTGATAGGATTTTAAGGTAGAGTCTTTAGGAGGTAATTATCAGTAGGTGGTACCAGGAAGGTGGGGGCCAGGATGGGATTAGTACCCTTAGAAGAAAAGAGATGGCCCTGAGTTCATTCGAGCAGGTGAGTGGAGCACAACCCTGGCTGACTGCAGCTCTACAGCACCTCACCTGTGCAGCAAAGTAGAGCTGACCCTGGAGATGGGATCCGGGGAGCAGGCCCAGAAGTGTGAGCTCAAGAGAGCTGTCTCACCCTCACCTGCTGCAGCACTTGGGCCTGCACTGGGCAACAGTGCTTGCACAGGTGAGCCAGTCTGAGGTGGATCATGAAGAGTTGGTCCCACCTTTGCCAGTGCTGTGCTGTGTGAGCTGCCGGGGCAGTGCTAGAGAGCTTGCCCTACACCAATGGCAGTTATGGATGTGGCGATTAGTGTAATTAGTAGTCACAGATCTAGACTATGAGCTGGCCCACTCCAACATCTACCCCATTTAGATGGACTGGTGGAACACTTGAAAGGGGTGGTCCTTGAAGATCCAAATCTGCAGGCTCTCCGTGACACAGGACAACAACAGGCTATCTGAGAGGAGTCCCAATGAGAATCCAGTATTGACAGTGTGGCAGGAGCCAGAGACCTGGAATCAGACCAGTGACTCATTGCAATGACCATTGGCAAGTAAGGATGTTTGAACAAAAGAGTATACACTGTGACACACTGCAGCTTCCACAGGAAGATGTTTGTTTCTGTTTTGTTTGGGGTAGGGGAGGTTGCAAGGGCCAAGGGCAGATATGAAGGAATGGGGAGATCAGTGGGATTAAGATGCATGATGTAAAAGTCACAACAAATAAAAAGTTGAATGAAAAAGAAAGAAGAAGAGGATGGAAGGAGGAAAGAAGGAGGAAAGGAAGGGAGGAGGAGGAGGGAGGGGAAGAGGAGGGAGGAGGAGGAGGAGGAGGAAGGAAAAGAAGAGAGAAGGGAAGGAAGGAAGGAAGGAAGGAAGGAAGGAAGGAGAAGGAAGGAAGGAAGGAAGGAAAGGAAGGAAGGGAAGGAAGGAAGGAAGGAAGGAAGAGAGAAGGAAGAAAGGAAAGAAGAAAGAAAGAAAAGAAAGAAAGAAAGAAAGAAAGAAAGAAAGAAAGAAAGAAAGAAAGAAAGAAAGAAAGAAAGAGAAAAGGGGTCAGAGGACCATATGAAGCCATGATAAGAATCATCATCTAAAAGCCAAATTGGAGTCCTCAGCAGAAACTGAATCAATCTTCTGTCAAATTGACCTAATGCTTCTAGCTGTGTGTTGGTTACCACTGGAACTGTGGGAGATTGACTACCTGTTACTTAAGCTCCTAGTCTGTGGCATTTTGTCATGCCACCAACTTAACAAAATACTACCCTTGGCACATTTCTTAACATATCAGTAATAGGTGTCCTCCTTTGACAACACTTCCCACATGTTACAAATATTCTCTCCTGACTGTGTCTCCCACCAGTTCATGAATTTATGAGGACCAAGATCGTGCCTAGCTTCTCACCTCAGGCACAGTGGCACTCAGTGCTCCAAATGTGTCATTCCACGCGGCAGCCCGAAGACTGCAAGAAAATAAATCACTAGCTAACTCTGGACATAGCTATGGAAATAGCTCAGAACTTTTTGCAAAGTTTGCTGTTTCTCTGTTATTTCAATAGAAAGAATTGATTTGAAAGCATCTCGTAATTTGCTGTCTGTAAAGATGGCTTATAGCCTGCAAATGAAACCAACTCATTAGTAGATTATTCTGAGTGAGAATCCAGAACAATTTGATCTCTAAGCCTTCCAGGTGGCTCTGTTTTCCTAAATACTTCTAGTGAGTCATTTACGGATGTGAAGTTCCCAGCATCTCTGCAGCATCCTGGAATATCTATTAGCCTTTGCATCAGCCTCCCTCATCAGTTCTTCATTCTGTTTAACTGATAAACTGAGACTCAGCCAAGCTAAGGACTTGTTCAAGGTCATCTGTTTGAGAGGGAGTTGGGAGGAGGCTAGGACACAACTCTTCTATATATGAGTCTGGGATTTGCTGGAAGGAACGAATGCAGAATTCAGAAGTTCTTGGCCTAGATTATAGAACACATGTCTCCCCTTAAAATCAAATGCACGCAAATGTTATTTTATATAAGAACAGTAGAGAAGGTCCAGTATTTACTATCAGCAATTTTCTACCTTAAAGTGTGTCCCAAAGTGCCAACTGCTCTTCTCTAACATCCTGTAACATAAGCACATGGCACTTCTGCTGGGCTAAGAATCTGTCATTATGCTTTGCATGTTATGTCTGCACTGTTCCTCTCAAATAGATTCCAAGGGCACTTGCACCATAATATCCCATCTGTGGAATTACTTGGAGATCCAAGTTACTTATCTGTAGACATAGATGCCACCTTGACTGGCAGGTAGAATTTGGGATAAGATAAGAAGAGATAAAATGTCCCTCCTATTTGATCTGCAACACCAAGCTTTATAGGTAGAAGCTTAGTCACTAAGTTGGTCTCCACCTGTGGATCACATATCCGATATCCTGTGTGTCAGATATTTACATGACAATTCATAACAGTAGCAAAATTACAGTTATGAAGTAGCAACAAAATAACTTTATGGTTGGAAGTCACAACATGAGGAATTATATTGCACTAAAAGGTTGCAGCATTACGAAGATTGAAAACCACTGGCCTAGTGCCTGAGCTAACTACACATTCAGGAGACATCAACAGGCCCTAAAGACCTCTAGTGGCAGCAAGGGTCCCAGCAATCTATTCGCATAAGGTGAGTTCATCACTAATCATCCCATCAGGTGAGATGAGAAGGTTTCTTCCTAGCCCAATACACCACTCTTCCCTTAAGTGGCTCTCTTAGTTCTCATAGTAAGTCTGGTAAGTCACAGTAAGATGCAGTTGTCAAGTGCCAAAACTCAGTTATAAGAGACACTTCTGTTGTGCGGGTGAATCCACAGGTTTGGAGACCTGTGGGCCAGATTTCCAACTGTGGTCAAGTTTGTGAAGCAAAGCAGAGATATGACTATCAGTGATAGGAAACAAAATGGCAGTAAACAGTGAAAAAAAGCCATCTGGGACACACACCTGCACAGTGACTAGCATTTCTAACATGGCTGCCTGTGAACTGTTAAGTTTACAAGCTCTGATCCAGCCTCCCTTCTTTGTTCATAACAAAACTGATTGGTGATCTCATATGGGGAGAAGGACACCAGTAGCTTCTTATCCCCCCTCAGTGGCTTCAGTGTGTGACTCCTGAATTCATTCTCTAGCCTGGCTTCCTCAGTGTTGGAGAGTCATTTATTCAATGGCAGCGTCTCTGCTTACATCTCTTGGAGATAGAGAGACAGCTCCAAACTCAAGGTTTCCAGGTGGAAGGTTGGGATTTCCTGTTCTGCGTCCAAAGATCTGTCCCTGTTCAATCCCAGTAAAAGGAACCCCAGTGCACACATCCAATTTTTCTCACCCCCACCCCAGTCTTTTCATACACACATCTAATTTGTCTTTTAGACCCATCAGCACATTCTCCAATGTACATCATGAGCTGGGTAATTTATGTCCATCTCTCTGGTTACTCTCCTAATCCTGACCACCATTATATCTCCCTAGACTGTAATAAACAAGTTGAATTGGTCTCCCTGCTCCCATTCCTTCCTTCCCGTGATCCGTTTTCCACCAAGCAGCCAGGTTGATATCTTAAAACAAAACTCATCCTCAAATCCTCTCTCTCTCCTTCCCTCTCCTTCCCCTTCTCTGTCCTCCTCCCCCTCCCTCTCCCTCTCCCTCTTATTCCCCCACAACCCAACACACACACACACACACACACAAGGAAAAACCCAAAAGCTTCTCACAGCACTCAACATCCACACTTCTTGTTCTGTGTTTGTATCATTATCTCACTCCAGGCAGATCAGTCTCCTTTCCAGCTCTTTGGATATTTTTTTCTTTTCTTTTCTTTTCTTTTCTTTTCTATTGTTATTCCCTCTACCAAGACTGTTGATGCCAGCTCTCTTTTAGCTCTTCAATTAACCAATTCTTTGCCAGTCTTGATATAAATGTTACCTTCTCAGAAAGGTATTTCCTGGCCACCTTGATGACAATGAAATCCTGAATCATCTTTCATCAGTAGACTTGGTTTCCTCACAGAACTTTATCGAAGTCTGACATGATATATCCTCAGGGTCAAGAAAGAACTGGGCTAGTAATATACTAGGTGCTCAATTAATAACTTAAATAAATGCATAAACTTGTCTACTAATGACCCCAGTAATCATCCCTCTTTAAAAGGAAGTAAACTTGAAAAAGACATTCAAGCAACTCTGAGAACAGTAGAGAAACAATTGGGGTATACAGAATCTGATGTCTTTGATTATTATAACTGATAAATGCATGCAATATAAAAAGTCTTTTCTAGCAGACTTTATGAAAGGGTTGGCAAGTATGCGTTGTTGAGAGGAATTCAACTCCAGACTGAGTTGGGAGATAGCCTATTAGTTTCCACTATAACAAATTACTACAAATTTAAAGATTAAAAACAAAATAAAACATGATTTTGTTAGTCTGGACATGGGCTAAACCCAAAGTATCCACAAGGCTACTTATGTTCTTTGCAGACAGTTTGCAAGGAGTGTTCGTCTTCTTGGCTTCCTTCAGCTTGGCCAGGCCTCCTCAGCATCACTTGCCTCAGCCATCTTGCATCTCCAAAGCACTCAGATTTCATCTTTCATTGTCCCATCTCTTGTCTGACTTTGAGTTGATCTCCCTCTTATAAAAAACCTGGGGATTCGCATGGGTCCATCTGTATATCCAAGGATCATCTTCCAATCTCACAGTCTTTAATCACATACCAAAGTCCCTTTTGCTATGCATGCAATGCTTTCCATTCTCAAAAAAAAAAAAAAAAAAAGAATATTGAGAAATCCTAGAAGCTATTGTTTATTTGAACTATAACCGTCATTTTTGCCATATTAGAAATTTAATTTTTTTAATTTTAAACTAACAACAATAAACCTAACACATGTTAAATCAATGAACTATAGATCGTGAAAGGTAGCTATAGTTTCCAAACCAAAATAAATGAACAGCATAAAAGAGTAGCATTGTTTTACCTCTTTGCCAGCCTCTGCAATGTCTGGCTAGACAGCAGACAGCTAGATTTTCATCGGGCTCTGCATTTCATCTGCTCTGGTATCACACTTCATATAACATCCAGAAAAGCCCATTTTAAACCCATGAGAGAATGAGACCCTATGAATCTCGGAAAAGGTCTCTCGGGTGCCACAAACTGTCTGCAATTTAACCTCACGCACAGGGCTGCTTTCCTTCGAGCTCTCCACCCCTTAACTGGTGAACTTCTGTTTTTCCCCTTAGAACTGGACTACTGCTTCCTCCAGCCGGCATTGCCTGAACCCTACAGCTGAATCAGATGCTCATCCTAGGGCTTCTGCAAAGGCATGCTCCTTTTCACTCCCCTCATCTTGACTGCCTTGTTTCACTGGATTTGGTTTTCTGCTTAGGTATCCAAAAAGTTCACATCCTGTGAGCTACTTTAGAGTGAGAACAAGGTTCTAGGCATCTTTCCGGGCTCACATCAGTTACTCCATCCAACCCTTCTTCCCTCTCTCCTGCAGTTGGGATCAGACCGTGTCACAGTCTGCCAAGCACTTCAAGATACTGCAGTTCCGTCTTGCTTCTCCTGACACGGGCATTGTCCCTATGGATGTTCTTGCATGTGCTGTTCTGGTTTGCTGTCTGCCTTTTAGGGATCATGGATGAAAACCCAGGCATCTCCTGGTAGTCTTGATCAAGAACTAGCATAACTCTGATAAATAGCAACCCAGGTAATTATGCAAGATCGTCCCTTTCTCGTTTTTCAGCTTATTCTTAAATTTTGATTCTCTTCAGTTTGTGAATGAATTGTCTGATTAGGCATGTCTGACTTATCTAACCAATTCTACATCTTAGATTGTATAGCTCCCATGTTATAGGATAACCAACATTCAAGGACACCCTTTGCCCATACCTGGATACCTCAGGTGAGGAGTCACATTCTCAGGTATTCTTCTTGGTTGAGACAAAGTTAAGAAGTAGCCACACTCTCAGCAAGGAGTTAACCATAACCTGTGGCTGCCAGGGACGTGAGAGAGAGGAAAACACTTCTAAGTTGTTCAACTTAGAATCAAGGACAGGGGCAAACCTCACAAGCCAGAATGAAGATATTCTACCATCTCCATGAAGAAATGTGGAATGTCTCACCTCTTAAGCCTCTACGTCTCTGCTTCAGACTCCCCTTAGCCCCTCAGTACACAGAACATTCACTTCACAAAGACCTCAGTGTCTGATAACCTGTCAAGTCAAAACCACAGCTAAACCAGTGAAAGGCTGCATTCTTTGGGTATAGCAAGATAATGTGAGAGAGAGAATCCAAATTAACAGGAGCTTGAAACCTCTAGATACTATATTCTTATAGTGAATAAATTAACTGTATAGCTCCCAAGCTTCTCTTCACTGTAACAGAAATGATGAAACTTGCATAGCAAACCCAAGCCAAACCACTGACCCACTCATCCTTAACCCCCTCCAATAATACAATGACTACATAGAGTAGAGCCTTCACAAAACCCCCAGCTCATGTGGGAGCAAGCAGAGAAAGAATGGAAACAGCTCCATGATGTCTCCCCCATTCCAACTAGCAGTTCCTCTCTTGTATGGGAAGAGGAAGAGTTACAGAAGTAAAAAAATATATATATTAGCAAGATGCAGAATACCATAGAAACCTTTGTCGTCCTTCTACCGATTTGCTTAAGAATTTTTTAGAATTCAGAAATCTTCTATTACACTGACTGTGGCAACAGAGGAACACAAGCAGGAGATATCCATCTGGTATACCCAATGAAAAATGCAAAGCCCCTGTCTCATGCTGGGCCAGCTCAGCTCCAGTCTCTTCTAAGTGAAGCTTGTTAATAAGACAGCATTCATCTTACTCTGGTGAGTTTATTTTATCACAGACTCACTGAGGGAAAAAAGAAAAGAGAGAAAGAAACCACTGGAACCTACCACAATAAAGTAAATATCACAAGATAAATGACAATGTTGGAATGGAGTCCACTTAGGGACTCGGCACGGTCAGACACAAACAGTTTCAAGACTATTAGCTGTTAAAGGTTACGCCTTATGTCACCCGAAAGGGTTTCTCCCTAGATTTATAGTGTGATCTCATGGAAGATTTATTGCCATCTTAATTTTCCCCCCATTTTAACTTTATGAACAGTCAGCCTGGAATTTTTCCTTGGTCATTTAGAAATGAAGAGTTGCTGCTTTTTTAGGAAATGCTTTGTGTTGCATTTTCTGCAGCTTTAATAGCCTTATTATGACTCGGACAATAACCAAGCCAATCTTCTGTGTGCCTGTGCAGTGAATCCAGTCCTTTCCCATCCTGTTTCTTGTCCCAGGGAACTGGCATTTAAGGACCACAGAATAATCTCCCGTGTGTTGGGTTTCTAGTGGGGTTCAAGCATAACGTAACTCGATCAGCAGTGGCTACTGGGAAGGGATGGGCTCCTGTGAGCTTCATGGCAGATGTGGCGGACCATGCACTGACTCAGCACCAGTACCCACCCTTGCTATGGTAGACCAATCACAAGGATTTATCTGTAAAGTACAGTGCCTTCGAAGGTGACTATTTGACTTTTTTTGGTCCACGGAATGTGAGCAATAGGTGATTTTCATCTCCTCAAAGCAAAAGACTTCTCATTGCCTCAACAATTTCTTTTCAATTGTGCATAGTTGTGGGGAGACATATCCAATAGAGACCAACCTAAGGGGGTTGATTATTTCCTTCCACCTCATGAAGCGCATGGATCAAACTGAGGGCATCAGGCTCCGTGCCTTTACCACATCACTTACTCTCACTACTCCAACATCATCTTTCAAATTCCCCAGTGCTACATAGTGATTAGCAACCCAAGGCATTTAAGAATATTCTGCATCCAATAAAATAATATCCAGCGCTAGCTCTTCAGGCTGTTATAAGAAACAAGTATGTTACCATACAAAAATACAAAGATACAAAGATGCATTTAGGGAAAGCCCTGGATCACGGCTGTTATTTTCATACAGCCCCCCCCAAGTATGTTATTTTATGTTTATCTTGCCAGTTAGACTTCAGTGAAGTGCTTAAAAACTCCCATGTCATTGCCATCATTTCCTCCTCCTCCTCCTCCTCCTCCTCCTCCTCCTCCTCCACCTCCTCCTCCTCCTTCCTCTTCCTCCTTCTCTTCCTCTCTGTCTGTTGGTCTCTGTCCCTGTCTCTCTGTCTATCTCTGTCCCTGCCTCTCTCTGTCTCCTTGTCTCTGTCTCTCTGTCTCTCTATCTCTCTGTCTCTCTCTCTGTCTCTCTATCTATCTCTCTGTCTCTCTCTGTCTCTCTGTCTCTGTCTCTCTGTCTCTCTGTCTCTCTTCTCTCTTCTCTCTCTCTCTCTCTCTCTCTCTCTCTCTCCCTCCCTCTGTGGGGGTGGGTAAGTACGTTATTGTTGCTGGATATAAAACTGTATATGAGGCAAGTGCTCTAAAACACCTATGAGAAAGCAAAAATAGGAATCACTTAGCAATTACCTGGGTCTTTACTTCATTTGGGCTATGTAAATATCTCTTGGCTGTCCTGTGGCACACCATCTTATCCCAGACAGCAAGCTCACCCATTTCATTTAACCTTGTTCACAGATGTGTTTCTCACAGAAACAACTTTTGGGTACCCAATACTAACCACTAGGGATACAGCAGAAGTATACAACAGAAATGCCCCTGCCTCTGAGGAATGCAGACCCAGTGCCCAGCTTCCATATCAGAGAGATGAAAATTGAAATGACACTGACATTTCCTCTCACCCAGTCAGCATGGCAGTCGTCAAGCAAACAAAGGAAGCCATTGAGAACACTCACTCTGTGGCTTGCTGTCAATCTCAGCTTCATAGTGCAGTCCTCTCTAAAAAGCACTAAAGCTTTGCCCTGAGTAAAGTCATCTGGCTACTTATAAAAGAACACTAAGGACAGCAAATGACAACAAATGCTGGCAAGGATGTGGAGAAAGAATCCTTCGAATACTAGGGCTAGGAATGGAACTGATAGAGCCAATATAGAAAACAGTGCAGAAGTTGCTTAAAAACTAATAGAACCACCATAGAACACAGGTTTACCAGGCCTGGGTATAGACACAAAGGACTCTAAGTCAAGTTCCCACCAAGATTCTTGCATAGCCATGTTTATTGCTGTTGCACCATTCACAACAGCAAGGAATTAGAACCAGCCTAGATGTCCATCAACAGGCTAATGGATTAAAAAAATATATGGTGTGCATATATACACATGGAATTTATTCATCTGTAAAGAAGAATGAAATTATGACATTTATCAGGAAATTGATGAAAATGGAGATCAGGGTGTTAAACAAAATAGACTAGACGCAAAAAAGACAAACATCACATGTCAGCTGGCATGTGAAATCGGGATTTATGTGTGTGTGTGTGTGTGTGTGTGTGTGTGTGTTGTGTATGTGTGTGAGAGAGAGAGAGAGAGAGAGAGAGAGTATAGGAACCTATTAAAGGAGGGAAACGTCTGAAAGGAAGAAGGAGAAAGAATATGAAGAGAATAGAGTATTTGTGACATGAATGTCTGAAGAGGGATTATTTGTGGGGAAAGAGGAAAGGGAAGCCATCATAGGGCCAAATAAGAATAAACGGTATTGATCTAGTTGTATGAAAATACACTGTGAAAACTATTTGTATGTGTGTGTGCTAACCAAAACTCAATTTTAAGAAATGATTGGCTTTCATTTTTATATCTTGGTTTTCTTTTTTGTTTATTTAGTTGGTTCTTGAGTTTAGGTTATGGAGGTGTTTGCTTGTTTTTGAGACAGTGTCTACAGACCAGATTGGTCTTCAACTCAAAAACCTGCATAAGAATTAGAGGTATACTGTTCCATGGCCAACACGGCCCTGGTTTTTTTGTTTTTTGTTTTTTTTTGGTTTTTGGTTTTTTGAGTTTTTTCAATACTGGTGACAAAGTAAAAAAGTTTCAAAACTCTTTATGCAATCTAAAACATAGCTTTTTTTTTTTCTTTATACCTTGATCCATCAAAAAGGTGGGAAGGTACCATCCCAAGGAACACACATTTGCAAGCCTAGTATGACTTGCTGACCCCCTCCTCACCCCCAGAATTTCTCAGTGCAGGTTAGCATCAGAAGACTGTGGAGTGTTACTGCAAAGAAAATTTCTTTGTGTGATCTAGCATGTTCCAGATGTACTTTTCTATAAAGTCCTTTTTCTTCTTGACTATCATCTAGCTTGTGATACATAATAAATAACCCCCATCGTGAAGTTTTAAAATAACACCCATTTACTTGATGCAGGATTCTGTGCTTCTATAATTTGGGCCAGGCCATGATGGTTAGCTCTTCTGTTGTCTGCCCAGCTAGCTGTCAGGCCACCTGCCAGGTGGGCAGGGATCTGCTTGGTCTAAGATGGCTTCAGTGGTGGCATTTTCTGTGGCAGCTGGTCTTGACCAGCAGCAGGTTAACATATGCAAGAACTGTCGAGTCAAAGACTGAGATTGGCACGAAACAACTTCAGATGCATTCCAACCACCAGAAGCCACCCTGCAGGCCATCCCAGGAAGAGAACATGAAGTCTACTTCTTGATGCCGTAAGTGCTAAGTCCTGTGACAAAGGGCATGATGTGAAAAATAACAGAGAGTATATTGTAGACTTATAAGAGTTCTGGTAACTTCCCCAGTTATCACGACATTTAGGCTGAACTGAGCAACACAACCTTTTAAGGAAGTGGCAACCCGGAACCCTTTGACTTCCATGCAACAGTAGTGCACCCTAACCACCTCCACACAAAGCTCACCACAATACAGTGCAGGACACCTAACCAGACTTGTCATAACCCCAGCTCCAGCTCAGAGCTCTGAAAGTCAGAGAACATGTTCCTTCCCAGCATGCACTTTGCCCAGTCCACAATCTAGACAACAGATGGACAGATTAAATATGAGAGGAAACCACTTTCCAGGCCATCAGGTGACCCCAGGGCCTTTAATCTACCCAGAGGGAAGTTCCGAACAGTCGTTGTTGTTTGTTTGTTGTTGTTTAATGTTGTTTGTGCCTTAGCTTTGCTTTGTGTTGTTTGTTTGCTTGGTTTGCTTTGGTTTGCTTTGCTTTGTTGCTTTGCTTTGCTTTGCTTTGCTTTGCTTTGCTTTGCTTTGCTTTGCTTTGCTTTGCTTTGCTTTGCTTTTTGCTTTGCTTTGTTGTAGGATACTGTGCTTTCTTTAAAGATCTTACTCTCCAACAGGACCAGAAAGTAGACAGTAAAAACTATCTCCACCCTTGCAGTCTAGGGTTTATAATTAGAGGGGCAGAGACCCAAATAAGGAAGCACTGTTACTGGTGAAGGAAACTTATACTCCGTAAGGGATGATAAAAAATTCAAATGAGTTTGTGAATTTTGAAAATGACCAATAATTGGAATGAGCACACCAGGTTTTATAGGGGAACCCAACTCTCTGGGCTTAACTAACAGGTAAGTGATAGAAGGGGAACAGTAGGATTCATAGTCTCCTTCTCTCTGTCTTTCTCTCCTCTTCTCTCTCTGTCACTCTCCTCCCCAGCAAATGTCCATCCAGTGGCTTCTGCTCCTACTGGACAGGCCCACATGTTCCCTACTTCTGCCAAGTAACCATGGCTACATCTTTAGCCATTGATTTGAGGCATGGCTAGACCACAAGTGGCCACCACATCTCCTGCTGGTTTCCCAGCTCTGTAGTGTCTTTACTGCCAGTTCCCTGCATCCGCATTCAAGTCTACCATATAAGCACTTGCCTGAGTTCTGAACACATATATGGCCCAGTGCTGCCTGACCCCTCCCCTTGAACCTGAGCTATATGAAGGAAGCAGGGTAGGAAGAGGTTGAGGGACACCAGGGGCTGGTTACTGAGATCCTCACCCTTCAAACTGTGAGGTTTGAATGCTCTAGAGGGCAGTGGGGAGCCAGGTTCCTGTTTACTAAGACCAAGTCACCGAAAGCAGCTCTTCATGGTATCTGACTTTCAATTTCCACAAGGAAATTGAATGCTGGGGAGATAGTTGCATTTTTTTTTTCTCAAAAGGAATATTAGTAGAAAGGGAAGAGACCATGGAGAGTGGACTGGGAGAAGTAGCATTCAGTCTTTAGACCTACAGACTGTGGCTCCTAAATTGTACTTAGGCCACAATATGCACAATGGCTCACACTCTCAAAACTAGTGCCTCATCTCTATCGTTCCCTTGTAAAAGGCTGAGTCCTGGCCGTTAAAGGCTAAAGGGACACATGGAAGCAACCACATTTCAATACAGCATTATCAGATCCAAATAAGGGCATCAGAGGATGCTACAGCAGATGCCAGCTGATAATTGTCATTCAAAGGGTGAGCCTATCAGTCATGTGGCTAACCATGGAAGACAGTCAGGCCTTTTTTCTTATTTATTTATTTATTTTAGAGATTTATTTCTGTACTCACTATGTATACATTGTTTTCTCTGCATGTATGCCTGCAGGCCAGATGAGGACACCAGATCCCATTATGAATGGTTGTGAGCTACCATGTGGTTGCTGGGAACTCAGGACCTCTGGAAGAACAGCCAGTGCTCTTCATCGCTTAAGTCATCTTTCCAACCCTCTTTTTCTTTTTCTTTCTCTCTCTCTCCCCTACTCCTTATCTATCCATCCATCTATCATCATCTCCGTATCTATCATCTGTATCTATCATTTGTCTCTTTATCTATCATGTATATCCACTATTTAGAAGGGAAACTTCTGATTCTCCTATGTCTCCCTTTCGAGTGCTGGGGTTACAGGCATGTGTCACCATGCCTACTTTTACTTGGTGTTGGGGACACAACTCAAGGTTTCATGAATGCTAGGCAAATGCTCAACCAACAAAGCCACTTCCCCGGCACACTCTACTCCCTACCCTCGTTCTCTCTACTCTTTGCCTCCTTCTCATTCCGATTCTAATTCCAATTCCCCCCCCCCTTTTTTTTTTCTTTAAATATTCTTGCAGCACTTTCCTGTCTATCACTTGTCTATCACTGTCTGTAATGCCCCAGGGCTGGGCAGAGCAGCCTCAGACACACTGGTATGTGTGGGACGACAGGGCTCTCCAAAAAGGAACAGGCCTGTATCTAGATGTTCATGTAGACTAAGGTGGAGTATAATCTATAAGAACCACAGTTCAGGTGCAGAGAGACTGAAGCGACTGGCGTTTCATCACACAGAACTCAACTCTTTAGGTAAGATTAGGACCAATTCTCCATCAATAGAGAACCGCCCATAGTTACAGAACATTGTCAATATACTCAGGGTTCAAGAAGAAAAGACAAGGACTCCTACCCTCCCAGGGCCCTGAAACTCAAAGGGAACATATTTCAGAGCTCAAGGTGTGGTTCCACCAACTGAGAACTTTGTGGTCAGATCCTTATTAAGCTGACCATCGGCTCTCGCTTGGAAGCTTTGGAGAAAGAACCAGGTTTTAAGGACCCTGACCCAGTTGTCACGTAACTATGTGTCTTAGTGTGACAGAAAGCTGTGACTTCAGAACAAGGCCCAGGAAGACGATCAGAAGTTGTTTCTCCCCTGGCCCCTCATGCACTGCTGTCAATCCACTATGAACCTTTGTACAGTGCCCTAGCAAAACTACCTACATACTTGGGGCTGTACAGGGCCCGCAGGTGGAAGGTAGCGTGAACAAGTCTTGTGGCTATTCTCTAAAACTTAAAGTGACAATGTGTGTCTTTTGAGGCACACTTTCAAAACTAGCTTGATAACCCATTTTCTGACATGTCACCATTTTCTAATACAGTGGAAAGGATGGTATCTTCCTCAAATCTGAGAGGCCCTTAATATAAATGACGTGAGAAAGAAAATGCTAATCTATAAGGTTAGTACATTCTACTGTCCAAGGATCAAAGTCTTAATGGCTCTGTTTTTTTATGCACAAGGTCTCAGTTGCATTTCCTTAAAATGTATGCGTTGGAGGGCAAGACAAAACTCATTTTGTTTTTCTTTTGCTGGAGCTTTCTAGTTTGTTTGCTTGCTTTTACATTACTGGGAATTGAACCTTGTGCTTTGTACCTGATAGTCAGACGCTCTACCTCTGAGCTATGTCTTTAACCATGTTTCTGTTGGTCCCCTGCTGTGGAGATAGCTGACCCCAACCTGGCTTTGAATCCATAGCAGCCTATATAAGGCAGTGCCCCTCAGGAGCTTCCCAGCCTCCGGTACTGCAGTGAATACAGGCCGGAGAGCACTGAGAGGCCCTGTGAGCACTGACTACTTGCCTTAGGAGCTCCCTCCTCACTGGCCACAACTCCTTAGATCTGAGTTTTGGACCAAGACCCTCCCTTCCTACCTCACCTTCCTGCCTAATCTCCTTCACAGGGATAGAATCATGTGACCATCTGCAGGATTTGCCCACTCCACCCACAATCCCTTCTTTTTCCTGAGGGCCACCTGGTTGACATAGTGAGTTCCAGGATAGTCAGAGCTATATAGAAAGACCTTGTCTCAAAACAAACAAACAAACCCTATTGTATTGCAAATATAAATACTTTCCCTATCATCCTGCCTCCACAGAAAGAAGCAGACTGGTCAGCACACACAGTGGGAAGTCTCAGATCTCCAGATGGGGAGGCTCCAGCCAGCTAGGTCTTCCAGAACACATATCACTTTTTTTTTTTTTTTTTTGCTGACATAAGATTTACCTTCCTTACCAGTTTGGCAAACACTGATCAGTTGGCTTCTGGAGCCGTGGAAAGCCCTCTCGCTGACCCACTGCTGTCTCTGACCACAGCTGGCTTCCAAAGATGTACCCTTTGATTAGTTTTGGCCTTCATCTTATCACTGTGAGTCTGTCCACAGTTGTCTACTCTAAGCTGGGACTGCCACCACCCTCCTTTTTCTATATCCCTTTTCAATAAACACTAAAATTATCTAGTTTCCCAACAATTTTTTAAACTCACTGATTTTCACGGATAAATAAGAAACATCAGCGGGGCACTGATTCTGGGGAGGTGGGAGCAAATTGCAATACAAAAAGGGGATTGGATTTGCAGAGCACAAAAGCATAGTAAGTAAGCTGATTCATTCACACTGCCGCTCCTCCCAGATCCCTGCTATTTTTGGAGGAGGCAACACACCTTTCACTCCAGGGTGGCAACCCCTGCTCCAGGCTGGGAAGGAAGATGGAGAATTTGTTCCAACTCTGGAACCTGGGACAAGCAGGGGACCAGAGCCCACAAGGCAGCAATCCGTTTTGGTTCCAGGACAATTCTCTACAGAGACAACAGTACCGTGAGCCGCTAAGCCACAACACTAACCTGCTCCTGCAGGGGAGGGGGTGACACAGTGACTGTCCATACATTGCAGCCTCCAGCTCTGAGCTCTTGAGGCTGCCAAAGTTCTTAAGCGTTTTGGTCCGGAAGCAGCATCTGGTTTCCCGATTGGAGCCCCCCTCCTTTGTCAGAGCAGCACCACCAAACCCCTGCGCCCCCCTTCCCGCAGCGGGGGCCTCCAGTCTTCTGAATCTTTCTTAAGCTTAATTGGAGTCGTGGGTCTGAGAAGTCTCAGCTGCCCTTGAGACGAAGACATCCTGGGAGAGAGGCTTTGGTCCAGTTCCTAGGGCCCACCGGCTGTGCTGGCCTCAATCCTGCCTTCAGCTTCCAGCAGGCTGTGAGCCGAGCCAAACCCATAACCCTTGCAGTACCTCAGTTTCCCCACCCATAAAACGCAGCTCTGGGACCAGGGAATCTTAATGAGCACTGGCCTTTCCTGGATTAATTAACCAGGTGCCGGAAACAGCTGCCGCTGGAAGCAGCCCGCTGCAGAAACAGCACGGAGGATTCTTCCTAAGCTGCAGCCTCACTTTGCGCTGAGCCCTAGGCTGTCAGGAAGACCAAGTCAAATTCTTCGCTCCTCTTAGATTGCTTTTACCATCCCACTCAGAGCAGAAAAAAGGAAGGAGCCGTGTTTGCGGAGCCACAGATCCCCTATCCATTTAAATCACACAACCCTCCAAAAGTAAATCGCCCCAGAATAATGGCTCTGTACAGACAAGGAGAAACTGATCTTATTTATTACCGTATTCCCAAGGACCATCGCGGTAGTAATTCCTGCTATAAAAAGTAATAAACCCCGATAAATAAAACTGTATATTTACATAGGCTCAGTAAATGCATCTTTCTCTCCGCTCTCTCATGAGTTTGTGCTAAACCACCTGGTAAGCAGTTAATTATGCTTCAAAGACGTTCTCTTGATATGGTCAGTCCCCAAATTGGAACAAAGGGGGGGCTCTCCAAACATTCGGTTAACTTATGTTCTTTCTCACTGATTTTTCTTTGCCTTCAGGTAGGGCCAGGCAACTACAGCAGGCCCACACTAGACCAGCTCCTGAGTCCATACGGACATGTCTCTAGATCACAGGCACACTGATCATTTCTACACGGTCTCCAGCAGACTTCTGACTGCATCGGGGCCGAGCAATCGCTGTACTGAGCATATGGTCCACAAAGCCTAAAATACGTAAGGCTCCTTACAGAGCAACGTTGACTGATCCCTTCTCTGCGGCCCCTTTCCCAGGACTCTCCCACCATCCCTGGGTACGACTGGTAGCAACAGGGTTCTGTGGTTACTGGGCCAGAGTCCACCCTTTAATGGGTGCTTTTATTTCATTTAATTCTATAAGGCCTGGGTTACTGCACAATTGTTAGTATATAACGTGGGAAGAGGACTGGCCCCAGCCAAGAGAAAGTGTCATCTTTTTATAGCTCATATTCAACAATTTCATTAAAGTCGAACAATTGGCATTGTTTCTAAGCTGGAGAACTGCAGCAGAGGAGGGAACAGGAGGGGCTGTGGCCAGCAGCAAACAGTTAAACGGTGAAGACACTCAGGTCCCAGCCAGCTCTATGGCTAGGACAGTGGTTCTCAACCTTCCTAATGCTGCGACCCTTTGATACATGTTGTGGTGACCTCAACCATAAAATTATTCTCATTCCCATTTCATAACTGTAATTTTGCTACTGTTATGAATGATGGTGTAAATATTTTTGGAGACAGAGGTTTGCCAAAGGGGTCAAAACCCACGGATTGAGAACCACTGGTGTTTGTAAGGTCATCTGCCACTGCTAATCCGTCATGCTTCACTTTATGGGGAAAAAAAAAAAAGTTTGGAAATTTCAAAGTAAAGATCACTGTCTAATACCATTTAAACAAACCTTTACCCCCACCCCAAATGTGTTTAGCAGGAAAATTCCCACTCATCCCCACAAAAGTAGCATTCAGGCATAGGAAATAAAAACTGATGCTTCTTAGACCTGCATAAGGGCTCTCTCCTCCTCCCCATCAAATCACCCACAGCACTGAGGTGCTGCCATCAAGCTCCAGGGCCACAGTCAGCCCTCCGTCCCCTGCCACCCTGAAGACTCACCCTGAAGAGCAAGCACTGTGGGAGAGTTGGAGGAGGGAGGGCATGACCAATTTAAGATGCACCGGTGCCCCCTCCACAGGTAAATGAAACCCCATTTTCACTGAAATAACCTGTGTAGTCCACGATGTTGCTGTGGGCTAATTTCATTTACCAGAATAAAAAAGCTGTGGCCTAGGTAGTGAGGGGCATTTCTTTACACTTTGCCTGTCCCATATCTCAAATCTGTGATGCAAATGAACTGTATCTTCCATCAGAACTGACCCTCTTCTTCTTCTAAGTATGTGTCCTCTGAATCTATGTGCCCAATCAGTGCAGGTTGCTTTTTCCAACAGTGGTAGGGAAAACTGAGGCTGCTTTCTAGTCCAGGTCAGTTGCGCAGGCTGGCAAGTAATTAGCACCTGCCCCTCTCCTGTTCTAAGGAAAGCACAATTTTTTGTATACGTAAAGTTTATAAAATATAACCTGTCATAAGCGGTTTCCAGTGCCCCTCCTAAAGCATTTACTTGGTGAGGAGGTTCAAAATCTATCACGGCCCATGACAGACATGTGTGTGCAAAAATAGCGAGTCTCAAGTTGAAGAGATTTTATTGCCATATTTTGAAACAACTGGCTAAGCAGCTGCTACTGTTATCTTCCAATTACTTCTCATTTTTCCAGAGTCTTAAATGCAAGCTGTAACGAATTAAATCTAAAACTCGTATATGCTCTTAAAAAAAAAAAAAAAGATCATAATCAGAGAGCACTGGAAAAACCAAAGTTGGATAAGTAAAAAAGGATGCCAGAAGAGAGAGAGAGAGAAAGAAGAGAGAGAGAGAGAGAGAGAGAAGAGAGAGAGAGAGAGAGAGAGAGAGAGAGAGAGAGAGAGAGAGAGGTGAAAAGTCCATTCCCTGTGCCTAGGTGATGGCCATAAGCTATGCAGGTTTGCAGCCTAGCCCCAGTGTGCTCTGGTGTCCCATCCTGAATAAGATAGTTTTAAGGATTTTGCAGCTAGCTAAAAACCACATGCCCCTGCAGCTTTATAAAGGTGATCAAGAATTCCCTTCACCAAATGTTGGTTTTGCTTGCTCTTGGTGTCACACTCTATTGATACTAACTACAGAAGAATCCCCCCAGAAGACTCAATAGGCAATATTTTGGAGGCATTTCAGATGCAAACAAAACAAACACAAACAAACAAACAAAAACAACAAAAAACCAACAACAAAACAAAACCATAATATTCTGTAGACCAGGCTGGCCTCCAACTCACAGAAATCTGCCTGCCTGTCTCTCACAAGGGCTAGGATTAAAGGGCTTCCTCTACATTTTCTAATCTTCATTCTCACCTTTTATCTGACTTCTTCACCCTAATGTTGGAGAGCTAGGAATCAGAGTAGGGAATAGAGTCTCCCACTTCTTCCCCACCTCGTGCTCCAGGCCAACATCTATCCCAGAGCACGAGTAAAGTCTCAGGATTTTTTCATTGCACAGTTGTAAAATGTCACTCATTTTGGGTGCTGCACTTTTTGACTTGGGCGCTACACTCCAAATACAGATGTATCCATGACATCCTACTAATCTGCCTTACAACTGGAAGTCTCTGGACAGGAGATTCTTCTGGTCCCCTTCTCCTTTGTTTACCCCTTCCATTTCCTGAAAACAATCACCCTTCTCCACTTCTAGGGGTTACAGTGAGTTATTATTATGTAAAATCGACTGATATAATCTGGCAATTTAAAAATGGGGGCAGGGAGGATTTATAAACCTTACGTGCTTATTTCAGACTTGATAAAGAACAAAACCAAAAAAAACCTTTCCCAGGAAGCGACATAGCCAGATTCCAGGCCAAACTATGCCCAGCCCCCAAGGAGTGTCGCTAAGCTCCGCCCCTTCAGCAGGGATCCTTCTCACTCAAGGAGTCTGGGCTGAGGCTGGAGAACTCACTGCCCTAACAGGCTTGCAGGAGATGCTCATGGGACAGTCTTTGAGAGCCACATCTTTGGCTTAACACACCATTGTCCCTGCCACCCGGAGCACTGAGCTGAGTCTGATCCATGTGTTTGCTAGATAGGCACCTAAAGTACTCAAAGCCTGGTACAGATCCGAGGATGACACCACCCTTGAAAGGCTGAGTTTGTAGTCATACTTTCTGTCCTGCTGGGGCTCTACTTTCAAAACTAAAGCCAGATTTGTGACAACAAAGGTACTGAACTGACAGGTGATTTCTTATTGGTGCTTGGCCAGTAGGGCTCTTTTCCTCAGAGCAAGTTGTAGCACATGGAAGATCAAAAAGAAAGAAGATAATCTTTTGTCCAAGCGTGCTTCAGTCGCAATGACTTACTGCTAACAGTGATTATTTTCAGGGCTCAGGCAGTTGCTGCCTCTCAGCTGCTCTAAGCACTCCCCAGCGGAGCCCCCCAAATTGTTCCAGTCCATCAGGACAAGACAGGAGATTGTCATCTGAGATTTACCACATCAGGGCTCCATTAACATGCAAAATCAACACCTTCCCTTTCTCCCTCTTCTACCCCAGATGAGATCTGAATCTCTGTACATTTGTGAATTCACAGAGGCATGAACAGAGTGACACGAACATCAGAAATGCAAATGTCTTTGTTGCTACCAAATCATGCCAGTTTCTCTCCTCTGGGTTAGGGAAGGCTCTCGGCAAGATCACCTTAAGCTCAGGAGCTAGGGCAAAGGGGCGTCCAGCTACACTGAGCTCTGTGAGAAGCAGCTGCTCTTAAACACACACAAACGCCCTCGAGTGTTTTCTTCCCAAAGCTGATTTGTACTTCACTAAAACTGACATCTGCATCTCGGAAGAAATACTTCACTGTCAAGAGAACGTAGCTGAATTTTGTTTGCTTGAAATGTTTTCAGCTCAGACCAAATTTAGAATCCCCTACCACCTGTTTATACCACCAGTCTCCAGCAAAGCAGCTAAGCTCACCTCTCCCATCCACTTCCCTGCTGGAAGAGTCCAGGTGATGGGGAGACCAAGCTCTAAATTCCATCTAAAGCCTCCCTCCCCTTTAAATATGCAGTATTGTGCGTCAGCAGATGCTGGAAGCAACTTCCACAAGAAAAGCTCAATCAGCGGGCGAGTGGGACCCTGAACCGACTTGGACGGAGCATTCGAGTCGAGCAGCTGGTCTGATGGTTCAGATGCAGGTATACGAAAACCTGTCTCGAAAAACCAAAAAAAAAGAAAAGAAAATCAATCACGAAGGGACAGCATTTGGGCTTAGAGACATGCTGAGCCACAGGCTCATCTGAAAGGATGGAGGACCTAGGATGTTTCAGGACTCTCACCAGAGCTCTAGGGACATGTTTTTGCCTTTGAAAGGGTATTAGTGATGGCAAAGACTGGACCAGGCCTCCCAATATCTCATTCTATTAACACACTCACTCTTACGAATTTATTTTCTCAAATCTGTTGGAGCCTACCCGATGGCAAAGAAGACTTGGAACAACACGAGGATGTTGTTTTGATGTTGAAAGTAAGAAACCAACTCAGTTACTGAAGGGGCAAAAAGTTACTAAAAGAAGATTCAAAAGCATTTTTCTGAGATCTGAGGACACTAACAAAAGGGAAACAGAAAGCCAAGCATTAGGGCGAATCAGAAAGCACCTGTTACTCCCAGTTCCCAGTCTGGGTGTAGCAATCTGGGGAGGATTCATCACAATCTGCTTAAAGTGGTTCCATCGTCTGTGAGCAGCCCGGCTGGTGTCTCTGTCCCTCGGTATTCTCTGTACCAAGGACATTTGCCTCCCACTGCATCTGAACAGGAGAAGATATATGAACAACTACCTTACAAGCCATCAGGTAATATATTAACGAAAGGAATAATAGAATCTAAAGCTATATCACATATAATGTGACCTATCTCTGTATTTTCTTCTCCATCCTTGGCTCTTCTGCCTCCAGAAAGCTCCCCTCAGTATGTATGAAGTGTCACGGAGGACAAGCCAAAGCAACCCTGCCATCAGAAGAGATATTTTATGTAGGCAACACATGCACGTCGTATTTCTTTGGCCCATTGCCTCAGGAGAGTGCACTTCTGTTATAGTGCAGTAGGCTAGAAGTGGAAGTCATCAGCTCCAATTCTTCCCTGTATCTCATTAGAGGCCGAGTTTCCCCTTAATGCACATGAAGACCTTTCATTAGCAATAATGGAAGCCGCACGCCTCACAGAGAAAGATAGCCCTCACCATTGTGATCTCGATGAGGTTATTGGGACACTTGCCTGCCTGATGGGAGAATTATGACCTTCTGAGATGCATGGTTAGATCAGGGAACGAATGAAAATCTTTGTGACTGTTTTTAAAAGGTGTTCAAGTGCACACGCATGCACAATGCGCACACACAATTTTAAAATCCCAACATGGAGAAAGGCAAGAATCAAAATGGATGAATCAAGCAGATTGAAATTAGTAATTAGTTGGGCCCTTGAAAGCCGAATAATAAGTCAAAGGCAAGGAAAATTACCCAGGGTGTTTGACAAAATCAGAATCCTTTCCACTTTACACAAAAGAGAATGGTGTCCAAAGACTACAGTCCAGGAGAAGAAGGCAAGGGTCATTTATTGCCATCGACAGGGACGAGACTGAGAGTTAAACAATTCCTTGCCTGTGTCTACAGGGGAAGGCAGAAGACGACAGAAATGACTGTGCCATGAAGTCTCTGAACCAACTGCTACTGAAAGAAAGGGTGACTCCCAAGTTTTTGTTTTGAGATTGAGCCACATGCTGGAAGCAGTGTTTTTCTCCTGTAATCAGCTTTACATTAGATCATTTGGAAATAGATCAGTCTGCATTATTGAAAGGGCTGTCTTTCTTGTGTTCAACGTAAAATGGTAATCTGTGAACTGAGAAAGGAACCCGTCTTTGCTTCACGGCTCCTTCTTGGAGAATTAGGGAAATGCACGTAAGGAAACTCACGTATCTGAAAACAAGGAAAGAACTTGTAGAATGAGAGACGTTCAGCACTTTGTCCTTCTCCCAAATGTATGATGGTTACAGGCAGTAACAGCTGCTTTAACAAGACGGAGGCCACATTTGCTCTTTGACAGACTGCTGGCTTTTAATTCAACGAAAAGAGAAAAAAAAGAGAAAAGAGACTGGTGGCTAAATTGTAAGAATATGTGATTGATTCAACATCTAGTTCCATGCAATGAACTGTGATTGTAACAAACCGGTCGCATAACAACTGAAACAAGGATTATTTAACACTGCATCTGAGAACCATCATTGATTAAAGTACTCAGAAATAAATATCTGAGTAAGTCAGATGCTTTGGAGTGGACAAACTCCCTATGGTGGTTTCAGTCACAGTGGCCACACAGGTTCACATATTTGAATGTTTGGTTCCCAGTAGTAGACCTTCTAGAAAGATCAGGCAGTATGGCTTGTTGGAAGAAGTATGACACTGGGGGATGTTCATCCATCCATCCATCCATCCATCCATCCATCCACACCATCCATCCACATCTATTTTTATCTATCTCCATCTTACAGGTAAGTGTGGATTCCCAAGTCAGAAGAGGGACAGTAAAATGCTGTCCATACCCCCTGACAGCTCTCAGAAAGTGGAGCAGTAGTGGAGCCGCCCCTACTCAAATGAGGCTTAGCCTACTTAACTCCATAGGCCATGCCATGATAAGGCTGGGTAGGCTTCTGTTTCACCACCACAGAACTGGTTTCTCAGAAATCATGTGACCGGAAGTCTGCTTGGAAGACCCCTGCCCCTGATGCAGTACCTCCTCCCTTGTCCCTTCCCCCCACCCCACCCTAATCTAGCTCCTTGATTTCACCTCCAACAGTCCCCCAGGCCATTTACACCCACTGTGCTCGCTGCTGCTTGAGACCCTGACCAGGATGGGGGACCCACAGGTACGATGTAAGCTCTCAGCTACTGCTCCTGCATCACGCCTGTCTGCTGCCTCACTTCCTACTATGATCATCTCGGATTAATCTGAAACTGTAAGCAAGCCCCAAAACGAAATGCTTTCTTTTGTATGTTGGTCACTGTGTCTCTTCACAATAGAAAGTTAAGAGTTTCCAAATCTGGCATGTAGGGTCCTGAACATCACCCCTGCATCCATGAAATTACTATTAAGGCTAGTGTGTAGTCAGTCTGGATTCTACCAGTAGCTACGAGCCAAAGTTGATTAAGATGCATCAATCAACATTACAGGGAGTGTCCATTTGTGTAAAACATCGCAACAGATAAAAGTCATAATAGTTTATTCCAATAAATGAGTTCCCAGGCTTACCATCCTCCTCACTATCTCGTTGTTGAGGCCAATCTCATACCAGAGCCAATAGAAGAGTTCCCACACCTGATATCTGAGTCCCTGTCCAGTAAACAGACTCTAATGGCTGCCTACACTATAGCTCATTACTTTTCCTACAGTTGAAGACATGAGTCTCCAGATAAGCATC
This sequence comes from Mastomys natalensis, assembly GCA_021653895.1. Classification (NCBI taxonomy): domain Eukaryota; kingdom Metazoa; phylum Chordata; class Mammalia; order Rodentia; family Muridae; genus Mastomys; species Mastomys natalensis. The sequence goes on along the minus strand of JAJTUV010000040.1, from coordinate 183,432 downwards.
TGTGCTATTCCACGTCTGAGCACATCATCCCTTTTTGTACAGCTCCAGGCAGGAGATGGCCTGAAGCATCTCCCAGGTACCAAGGCCACCCCCTTCCTCTCAGAACCTTTAGATCCTGGATCAAGCTCAGGGACAGAATCTGTTCTCTCTCTCTTTTTTTTTTTTCTAATATAAATAAGTACTTGAACAGTACATGAAAAGCAAATAAGAAGGATCAAAAGAAGTTAGGACTTTCAGGCAGAGAAAAACCATTCAGTGAGAAAAGAAAGGAAAACAAAATGGGCAATGGTTTATTGCATTACATGGGTTAAGAATTGTTTACTATCAAAAAAGGGCTCACAACTAAACTACAGATTTGTAACACTTGATTATCAGCATGCAGAGTTCAATGCCAGATGTGAAGTTGACACAAGTTCTCTAAGATCACAAAAATCACAATATGGATATGTAGTAACATTTTAGAATATAGGAAAACAAAGTGAAAAACAAGGATTTTTACAACAATCTTACTTCTGGATGCTAACCCAATGCAGTATAGGGGAATGCCAGGGTGGTGAGGTGGGAGTGGGTGTGTGGGTGGGGGATTTTCGGAGGGGAAACTGGGAAAGGGATAAATTTGAAATGTAAATAAAATATACTAATAAAAAATTAAGAAAATTTTAAAAAGATTTGAAATTAGCAATGCTTAGCACCCATGTTCACAATAGCTAGTTTATGGATTCAATCTAAGAGGGCGCCCATGGATGACTGGATAGAACACACTATGCAAAACGCGCACAATAAATAATATCGTGTGGCCCTAAACAGGAAGAAACATTTATTTTTAACATTAATAGAATGCCAGAGCATAAGTTGCAGAAAGCCATGTAAACCAAATACAGATCAAATGGTGTGCGCTCTCAATATTATAATATTAAAACCATTAGCACTCCTGGAAGCAACGTCTGGGGATGGAGGTGGCAAACATAGTTATTGGAGGTGATCATCAAACCCTGGACAGGAGTGTTTTCAGATGTTACAAAACTTGAAATTTTGTTAAACCCTGAAACGTTATACTTCCAAGTTACTAGCAGGTGGATCCCAACTGTTCTCAGAATATTTGCAGTGATAGATTACACAGCTTGCTGAGGCCATTATGCTGAATTCAGAACTCATGCCACTTTATGAATATACAAATACATGTAATTTGTGCATGTGTAATTCTTATTGTGGGAGACCAGTGCCTTTGTATACGTGCACAGGCCACTTGGGGGTGTCCTGAATCTTTTACTCTGCCTTACTCCTATGAGACAGTCTCACATTCAACAGAAGTCAGGCTGTCAGTGGACCTAGTTATGCTCCTGCCTCCACACCCCCACAGCACTGGTGTTACATACCATACATGCACCATACCCACTCAGGCACACAGAGCACCTCTCCAGCTCCTATGTATTTTTATGAAAAAGGTACTAGAGTTGCTCAAATATGTAGTTTTCTCTGGTATTCAAGCATTACCAATGATTATGTGGTTAATGCAAATATACTTTAATTCCTTAGTGCTTAACATTTGATTTCCCATCAGATCACAATAGATTTCCTGTCGTTCTGTAGGTAAATGTATGACTGTCAGACTTTGTACTAAGTTCCTGAGCTTTTGTGTGTTTCACGAAACCACAATAAAAAAATTAACGAATGGTCTTCGTTTGTCTCTGGAATGTTTCACTATAGTGCTGAAACTGAGTCTCAGTCTGAACCCCAACATGACATGCTGTGACAACCTAATTTTCATTTTCTTGTTTTCCTAAAGTTCTTCCCACAATTCCTAAGAAAAACTACTGATATCATCTGTTAAGCATTGCGTTCATGCTTCACTGAGTTACTGAAACCCAATACACACAGGCCGTAAGAACCACACCTCTAGAAAACACAGGGTCTCAAGTTTATCTCACAACATGAGAACAGTAATTAAGGGGACATTTGAGCTGGCTGTCCTCCAGTTTCCTTTGATTCTTCAGGAGTGGCTGTCTAATGGCAATAAAATTCCAAGTCCAGGCAAATAGAATGCAGGGATACAAAGCAAGAGCGCTCCTTGTCTTTTTTACTCAAATGTCTCAAATAAAGGATCAGGAGGGGCAATCTGCAGAACATTTCCTTTTTCTTGTTCTGCCCCAGCACTGAGCACTGGATCAGGGCCTCCCACTTACCAGAGAAGTTCTCTCTCTAGCTGTAAGCTGGGAGTAAGTATCCCCAGCTTACAGGTACCTTCTCGAAGGCAATCTGGATATATAGCTAAAAGGTCTTAAAATTTATAAACTTCTTGGCTATCAGCCCATTTTAAGGAATTTATCATAGGTAAATAATGACATAAAATTAGATACTTAGTCTCTAGAATGTTCAGGGCCCTAAGCTTTTAAAGGTAAAACTCAAGTAATAATCTCACACTCTTGGAGAGATTATCTAGAATATTAATGGTCTCACAGATGACAAATCTTTTCCCTAGCTAGTTGTGGTGCTAAATAAATGTGAGATCTTCAATAATCTTTCAGGTATATAGCCCTTATACTCACAAGCCTCCCGTCTCGGCCTCCTGAGTACTAAGATAATTTATAAGTGGGTGTGCCACCACACTTGGTGAATAAAATTATTCAAATATATTTTTTTTCCAATGAACTTCTATTCTCCTAAGTTTTCTTCTTGCATGTACAACACTTAGTGGTACGACAATACTTTGTGATATAGGAAGATAAATATGAAGTCCTAAACAAATATACAAAATATGAATTTTGTTTCCATATAAAAATATAATCATCTGATAAAATGATCTTTAAAAATTCAGTGGTCTCAGTATGCTCAGTGGTCTATGAATATGGACACAGGTGTCTATCACTTGAAGAAAGGAAAGAGTCAAATGAAGGCAAATTATTCCAAGCCTGGGAATGAAGGACACCTCTGCAAGTGCAGAATGCATCCACAGGCCTCCAGAGCAGAGAGGAGAAAACAGGCAGAGCAGCCAGAAAGGGGGGGAAGGGAGAGAGCAGCAGACTGGCATGGGAGCTGAGTGCTGAAGTGGTGTGGGCAGGACTTCTTCCAGCTTTTTGGAAATGAAGAAACTGAAACAAAATGAACACAATGGCAATTGAACAACCAATTAAAGTTTTATTATTGGCTAGAAAATCATTACACCAGTAACAGCACAGTATGCCTCTCTCTACTTTGCAGTACAGAAATACATTTTCCCAAGAGTCACTCTGGTGGAGTCTCAACAGTCTGTCTACTCAACTTTTTCTCTGGAAGCTTCCTTTTCTTAATTATTGTATTCTTGAAGAGCCTGGGCCATGAAGAGCTTGCCTAAGTTTTGGGCAGTGAACTCCTTGATGTTCTGGCAGTAAGTGTTAATCTGGCCTGCATATTTGAGAAAAAGAAACCATAATTAATGTTCAACCAACTGAAAAATGACCTAGAATGTCAAAACCCAATCATTTGTATTTTGTTTTAAACCAGGAATTCACTAATAAACAATAAATAAAATAAAATAAAATAAAATCCACTGATACAACCTACTTTAGAAAGCATAGTGCCAGCCCATGTTTAGATACGCACATACCACGAAAAGCCCTAAAGAATCCAAGACACAAAGGGCTAGAGGTGCAAGACTCAGAGTAAACTCTTATCATTTATAACACACTCGTGTCTATGACCCATGATGTTATTTGGGAAGTTTTCACTATCTACTGCTCCCCAAAGAAGACAAGAAGCTATGTGTGTCCCCACCACGTGTGTTCTCGCAGTAAGGGATACCTGCAATGAGCAGCGAGTCCATCCTGGCCGGGGCCTGGTGGGGCTTGAAGAGTTTGGAGAGGTCCTCCTCAGGGAGCGGGGGTTCACCTCGACTCTGCCGCTGCATATTCTCCTGCTGTCGACGCTGCTGATACTACAATCAAAGGGAAAGTCATTTGATTAGTTTTCTCAATTGAGAAATGAACACATGTGCAAGCGTGTCTCCCCCACACACAGAGCAAATCCCGCAGTTCTCAATTCCAGACAGAGTTTCCACAAATTACAATGTCTGGTAACTGGCTACTGTGACACTCAATAATGGCAGCCAATAAAGAGAACTTATTTTTCATCAATTTCAGTTTCACTGTAGTAAGAGTCTACATCTACCTTCAGAAGACAGGCTTGACAACCAAGGGCTTTAGAGGGACACCATTTGCCAATGACAGGTTAACACTTTGGACAAAGGGGAAGGTTATTCATCCCAACATTAACAACTAAGTAAAAAATTATTCTACTGACCCAAAATCCTGTCAACAATGAGAATAGCAGTATGGTACCTCTGCTGATGTTGCTACCACTGCCTTTCTTGTTATGTTACTGTTCTAGTGTTCACACAAGACTTCCAAAACATACACATTCTTGATGCCTCTGTGTGACAAGGGGGCAGCAACACACTCGGGACACTGATAAAACCACGTGCAAATTACAGTGATTGCAATGAAACAAGAGGCTTGCAGATGGCTTGTCACAGCAGGAGATTATAAGGCTGGGTAACGAGAAACCACCACAGACTGATACATGTTTAACCAGTGGGAATGACTGTTCTAAAGAAGCCTAACTTGGCCGGGCGGTGGTGGCGCACGCCTTTAATCCCAGCACTTAGAAGGCAGAGGCAGGCGATTTCTGAGTTTGAGGCCAGCCTGGTCTACAGAGTGAGTTCCAGGACAGCCAGGGCTACACAGAGAAACCCTGTCTCAAAAAACCACAAGAAAAAAAACAAAACAAACAAACAAACAAAAGACGCCTAACTTGCTTCCATCCTATAGGACGAGGGCCACTGATCCAAAGGGATCCTGAGCAGGGTCACTAAGCACAAACACCAATGTAAGATCTCTATACACTGAAGTTCTAGAAAACTATACATAAGACTCTTCCTGAATTTGATAGCCATGTGAGTCCCTTCTCTACCAAAATCAAGCAAGAGAATGAAACCAAGCTGGGGTCCTATCCTCTGCTCCACAGTTTGTCTGAGACTATCTGCAATGTGTTCAGTTAACAGAACAAAACAAAACCACGGTATAGGTTTATATATATCTTCTCCTTTCAAAAATGGCAAAAGCATGTACTTTTAAAAGTTCACTATATATGGCAACTGATGCTAAGACTTTTTAAATACGATCTTCTCAGAACTACCTAGCTGTGCTTGAGCAGTGTTTAACAGATCTCCTTTATAGTACCTTTTAACACAGTGGCCACATGTAAACACCATTTTCATAGGTAAACATTCTGAAGTCAACTTATCTATGAATCAAAGGCTAAAAACATTTGAGTAATGAAAATAGTAATTACGAGACACTGTGAAAGCCATGTTGTTGTCAGGGAACATGAATAAAGAAAAGGTTAAAGGCACAGAAAGACTATGCATGTACATATGAGAATCTCAGGTAATCTTGGAGTTTCTATCTGCATTATATCTATTTCACAGCAGTTGGTCTATTATTTCCTATCAAAACTGCTTGCTTTTAATCACAACTGCTCAGCTTTAAATGAACTGAAGATCAGTAAATATGCCGTGACAAGCCACTACCAAACCCATTACAGTTAGTGAGGAGATGAGCTGTGACACTACGTCTCTTCTGTCTCGCATCTTCTCAATAAGGTATCACTATCTGCATAACCTTGGCATTCCACTGGGTTTAATTAATAGATCAGCTCTCTGTAAGGCAGGTATTTTTAAGTACAAAGTGTAAATAAATAATATCACACAAAGAATATTCTTTTAAAACATGATAGTCATTAGGTTAGCAGTCAATGGTTTCCCAGCAATTTTGAAGGAGATTCCTCACGTACTGTACCTAAACAGGGGTGCCTGACAGGGTCTCCATACTGACCTGATGCTTTTGCTGCTGCTGTTTACTGGTGTTCCTCATGTATGTGTTGTATTTGATTATGTCCTGGCTCATTTCATCTACGCGGTCCATCAGCAACTGGAGATTCTTCCCCAAATGATTGCTGAAAAGGAAGTACATTAGCATGTCACTCTCCAGGTTACTGCATGGCAGGCGCTCTCGGCAGGTCGAGACGGTAGCTCAACTTGCCTTCTATCAGCAGGATGAGCCCACACATGTGTAGAACAAAGGTAGTCAACAGGGAGAGCTTGTTAATAAGCTTCCTAGTCAGCCTCAGTCATAACCCAGGAGTGCCTGCACTAGCTCTATTGCTTCTCAAAGTACAGAGGTGAGGGCCAAGAACTGTTCCGTAATCTAGTGAGAATTTATAATAGGCATTAAAAAAAAACTAGTAAGTTTAATTTAAATTCTGTATTCCTCAACTTTTTTTCTAAAAACCTTTCCCTCATGCCCCAGAAACTTTAAATTAGCAGTCACCACAAAGAACATGTAAACAATTAAAGCTCCTCAAACTGCATTCTTATCCAGCAGGCTCTGAACACAACAGTGGCATTTGCTCTGCAGAGCAGATGATCTCTGTCTCTCTCCATTCCTAGATGTCAAGCAGGTGATCTCTTATACTCCTAGGAGTTCAACCCGGTGCTAATGATCTACACGGTGACCCCATCGACACCACTGCTGCCTGCAATCATCTGCGCTTCAAGGAAGCCTGCACAACTGATAGACACACTCCAACAGCCGCTGGCTGACAACCAGTACTCCCCATCACTAACTTCAGACAGACAGACATTTGCTAAAGTTTATTACTTGCCAGTCTCAGCTGCAGGCAACAGAGAGACAGCACTGAATGAGACACACACATCTCTATCTTCACTGGACCTATAACTGTGGAGAGCTGAGGACATGCTTTGGATAGCATGTCAGAATCTCTCTGAGGAGATGACAGGTTGAAAACAGAGCACTAGGAGTCAGCAATGCCAACAAACACTCTAGAGAAAAGATAAGTAAAAGTGATGAAGGCCTGAGACAGGCAGGAAATAGGCATTTTCAAATCCATTTGATGTAAAAATAAAAACCACCCAAGGAGCCCGGTGTCGTCAAAGCTCCTGTCCAATCCTGCCACTGGTCCGTGTGAATGAATCTTCCCAGCAACGACGTCAAAGTGTCCTGGCCAACTAAAGACTAACCGGCTTCCCTTAAAAAGGATACCATCATGAAATTAGGTCTTTATTAAAGACACTGAATGTACACACCTTTAACCTCAGAGCTTGGAAAGCAGAGACAGATGGATCTCCTTAGTGTAAGGCTAGCCTGGCCTACAGAGAGAGTTCCAGGACAGCCAGGGCTACACAGAGAAAGACAGTCTCACAAAGCCAAATATAAAACAAAGTCACAGAACATGTACACACACGCGCACACACGCACACACGCGCACGCACGCCAGCAACACACAGTGATATGCCATTCCAGAGAAAGACCGTTAGGCTGACCAAGCACAGCAGCAGTGAGCGTACAGCGATGTGACTAGAACTTTACTGCAGTTATACATGTGGGGCATTATAGAGGAGCAGGGTGCTGTTGGCTCCATTCCTGGTTTGAGCAGCCAACCAATTAAGGAAGAAGTAGGCTGGGAAGCGTGGAGCCCAAATCAAAGTAAATGTAACTAAACTCTGGATTTATCGGGAATCAGAAAATTAGGGTTTTTTTTTTCCCCCTTAAATGGTATTGTAATAGAATGAGGTGTGTGTGTGTGTGAATAAAGCTGCCTTTCAATCTCATCAAGCAGTTCTTAGACGACCCTGACTCAACAACTCCAACTACCTAATCTATTGTCTCCAGTCCTCCCCGCTCCCTTTTGCCTCTTTTTCCAGGGTGTCATGGAGCCCGAGCTGGCCTTGTTAAAGCAGCCGCCTCTCCCATCTCCCTGCCTCTATCTTCCTAGTGTTGGCAATCTAGGCAGGGTCACCACCTGGCTTCAAGTGCTCCTTTAACACTATTACTCAATTTATATTTACAGTATTCCACTGGAATTTTTGAACCACTTTTTAACTTGAAAAATATTTGAGAATTGGGTATTTATTGCTATTCTCCAATGTCTTAATAGTTTGATTTTAATGCATCCAGACTCAAGTGTTTGGGCATATGGTGCAGGATGAGAAAGGAGAGGCTTTTTCCTAGTAGCTAAACAAACGCCCAGAACCAGGGATCGGTCTCGTTTCTCCCATAGAACTTCAGCATTAATCTATCAGTACTGCAGCTCACACCCGTCTTTCCCCTCACACTGACATCATCCTCTTACTGCCAGCCACACCCTAGACGATAGGATCAAATTGTGAGATACCACTGCACTAACACACTGCAGAGAAGAGAGAAAAGTGATAGGCACATGAGCATGGTGACATGCTGTAGCAGATGTATAACAGATGCTTACAAAAGATGGCTTGATGGGATGAAGCTGACCCTCCCAGACTATCTCACAACTACTTTGGGCTTTTGAAAAGAAGATGGTGGCAGGCAGTAAGGAGAGTGGAAAGGCATACTGTAGATACTGGGCAAAAGCAGTGTGCTGGGACCCCAGTGTGACAAAGATGCACTTAAGGAGTAGTGATTAGCTGAGCAGGACAGAAGAATACCCTCACAACTGAGGACAGGAGCACTATGGCAGTGTACTGTATACCAAATACATCAAACTGCAACTTCCCACACCGTTAAAGAGGGTCCTTAGCTTATACTTTAAATACAGATGTGCCAAGTACCTTTGTAAAACCAAAAGAAAAAAACTGACCTTCTCAAGCAGACAAATGTAAGGACTGTTATGAAAGTACCTTTGCATCTAAACAGTTCGCTCTTTGGTTCCATGAAATCTGGCTACATCGTTTAGCATTCTGGTCATCCTTAGGTTTGCATCTTGATGGATTAATGGGATACGTGTTACCTGATTCATGGTGTTATTCATGCAAAGCATGGAGAACACTGGTTTCCAGTCTTTGGCTCCTCTTATAATTACGAAGTTTTTCATTGTCCTTACTGGTTCATATTGAATGATAACTACAAATCTGATAAATAACTGAAGTTCTGCTCAAAACTGATTGCTTAAGAAAATAAATCTTAGCTAGGAATGGTGGCATACACCCATACACACAGAACCTGGAAGTCTGAGGCAGATTTGAGTCCCCAAGCTACACAGTGAGATGCCACAGTGTTGAGAGGGAAACGGTCCCAGCCAACTGATTATGTACTGTTGGGTCATTTGACAGTACAAGTCTGCTGGTACCTCTCTCCACCAAAAAGAAAAATCACCAGTAAGATTTGAAAGGAATGTAAGAGAAGCTGTTTGTGACTCTGACACCTCTACTGAAAGGAGACGGGACTGAAGCAGTCACTCAGTGCCTGGCCTAGTGTGTCCTGGGCTCCACCCTGTGGAAGTCAGGGAGGTAGATCCACAGTAACTCCAGAAAGGCAGACATTTGTTCTGGAACACTTCAATCAGTATTAAAGCAAAATAAAAATGTGATCGTCCCAATTTGTCAGCTAAAACAGTAACACTAAAGAACCTGCAAATACTCTCATAACTGAAGTTTACTATTTAGGACGTCTCCATCTGAAGAAGGAAGGGCCAGCGCAGTAAAGTGAAGCACCTTTTTCTGCTTCTTAACAAGTCTCTTGGGATTCAGTACAGTAAGCAACGTTAAACTACATCTCAGCAACCTCTCCCAGGCATTTACCCAGCGGTCCAAATGATACAGTGAGGAAGGCAGCTGAGGGTCCTGACAACAGTGATTATCCTGATAGGTTTCAACAGGGATCTTTATGGGGCTAGATTAACAAAACATGCTATTACATTTATTTTAGTAACCTCAAAGTGTTTCTCACTAATTTTTCCTTATTTCATAAGTAAAGTATGCAAAAAAGTTTGCAAAATGGATTATTAGAAAACCCAGAGGGGTGGAGGACTTCCATTGGCAGGGTCACTCACCTGCTGGCAAGACTGAGCAACTCGTGCTTATCCGCCACCGCTGACTTCTTCTCAAGCTCCCACATCAGAACATTGATCAGATGGGAATTCTTAATTACAATCGGCACTTCTTCAAACATGTGCTCAAAGGTGATGCTTGCCTTCTTCAATCTGTGAAGCATGTTATAAATACTTGAGGCCAGTGTCAGAACTGAACACTAAATTGAGCAGTCCATACACTTTACCTAACTACAGGCACCCTCCATAGGCTGTTTCATCAATTCCCTTAAAGGCTTGGGGGTAGGGAACAACTGCCAAACCAATGATTTGAGTAACTTTGAAAATGGTATGAATCTGAGCTGTAAGCCCAGAAAATAAGGTCCTTGGCAAAATACAACAAACAAACAAACAAAACAAACAAACAAAAAAACCTGCTTATTCTTTACAGTCAGGAATTCTTAGATTTTCAGTGACACTGAACTGACACTGTGGTTTACTTGTAACTTAAAGCAGCTAGACAGTGCAGTGCTCTCTCCACCTCATAAGGGTGCTTCCAGGAGAGCAGTCGCAGGAGACACACAGGCAGAGCACAGCCTCTCCTAGCCTAGCCACAGCTTCACACTTAGAATTCGGTGACTCAACTTAGAATTCGGTGACTCAGCTTGTCTTCTAAGGATCTACACATTTTTAGGAGCCAATGAGAAACTAGTGAGGAACTGTCTACCACGAAGTTTCATGTGAAGTAAAAACCTTGACAATAACAAAAGAATTCTGAATACTCCCAAGGCCACAAAGCCAGAACACAGAACAGTTACCCCTTAAATTTCCAATAAGCCACTTTCCCCCCTGAATCCCTCAATTGTTTCTATCTATCCCACTTCGTCATACAAAGGACACACGAGGCAGGAGCAGACTACAGCTTGCAGTCTGGTAGTGGCTAACTACTCTTCTCACCTCCCTTTACTCTACCACTTATGACATGTTTCATACACAGGCTAGTTAATTCCCATTAACTGAATTTCCATAGTGAAAACAGCAGACGAGACTTTCCACACGGAATAGCTTAAACACGGAGAAGGAGAAATCAAGTGCCACTTGCCTGATGCAGAAAACTTCCACCACCCACACAGCATTACTATAGCCCAACCAAGGACTCAACACACGTGGCAAACTGAAATCCTTTAAAAACAAAACAAAAAAACAACAACAAAAAAAACCCCACCTAAGTCGTTTACCATCTGCCTCATGGGCCTGGAAGACTTACGCTTCAGGGGAAAAGTCCTTCTCTTTACAAACTTCCATCAGTTTAGGAGTCAGTCTGTATGCCTTCAGTGAGAGAGACCCTTGGGCGGTTTTTATGGGATCTCAAAAAAGGAAAAGAGAAAGCTTTTACTCAGAATGCTGTCACCACAAGTGCTCAGACAGTACTAGTCCTGGGTACACTGCTACTAATCACACAGCTCTGAAATATTAAGATCAAACTAAATAATCAGGACATAATATGAAGCTGATTAAAACCAGAATAGAGTCAAAATCTAGCTAGGATACCTTCAAATCCATCCCTCAAGTAGAACCAGTCAACTTGTTGAAAATTAAATATATGATCAGTGCTATAGATCTTGTATAAGTAGGAGAAAAAATACTCTTGAATATTAAGCATAGAGAAATCTCTGTATACTTCTATAGCCCTTCAATCAATAAATTTAAAACTAACAGCCCTGGGAACAAAATGTATCCATCCCAGTGAGCACTGTTCACAGTTCTTCATTAAAGCAGATTGTAAAAACCAAACCACTAAGTCAAAGTGCTATCGCAAAGTGTCGTTTTAGTTTTAGGGAAGTAAGTTTTGTCAAAACTGACTGCTTAAACACTCCACAAGGAAGGGAGCTTAGCACTTGCTGCATGATAACGGCTCTGGCGAGCCAATGTTCGCCTAAAACCTGTGTTAACATTCATGTTGTCTGAAATTCAACACAGTGAAACTTTTAGCAATAGGTGATAAAATGAAAACCAAAATAGATTGAAGCAAGTGGAAAATTCATCAAGGTCTGATGATGCAATGTTTCCAGCCAATATAAGTGCATTTTAACAACTTGTTCTCTCTGTAATCCAATTGCTAACACACTGAAACAATTTCGGGGCAGCTCATAAGATTGATCGTATTCATTAGTATTTTTTCTGACAGATACTCAGGACGTTACATTTACTTCTCAGCTGGAAACTATATGTGAGTCTGCCAGATATGGCAAACTGTGAGTGTTTGGGGAGGGGAGGCTATAAAGCTGTTAAATTGCCTACGGTTCTGATACAGCACAGAACATCTGGTCTGGAGAGCTTGAGGAAACACCATTAAATAGGCTGAAAAGAAAAAAATCTTTGTGCTAAGAAACAGTCCAGGTTTTGTACGCTGCTGTCAGAGGTTAAAAAAAAAAAAAAATAGAAGAAGAAAATGGAGGGAGGGAAGGAAGGAAGGAAGGAGGGAGGGAGAGAGAGAAAGAGAGAGAAAGAGAGAGAGAGAGAGAGAGAGAGAGAGAGAGAGAGAGAGAGAGAGAGAGAGAAAAGGAGAAGGAAAACTTGGCATGCTGCATTACGATTGGTCAGTCATGTACAGAACCAGACACTCCAGCAATGGGAGTTTGTTAGACATCTGGTCTCATTCCACCAGCTCCTGCAAGGAGGGAGGGAGAGGAGGGAAAAAAGTGAAGCAGCTACTCCAGCATTCCAAAACGTACACATCAGGGCTCTGATAGCAAGAAAAATAAACAGAAAGAAGGAAACCCTGTCTAGACTTAGCTGCCGCTCAGGCTGCTGCAGAGCAGGACTGATGTTTACTTGAGAAGGCCTGCCAGGCTGCTCCAAGAGGCAGAAAGACAGAAAGCAAAAATAGTAGTAATAATATTAAGGGAGGAAAAGAATACTAAAGGAGCCTCCTACTAACCGTAAATGAGAACGACAGATTCTTCAATGGCGTGCTGGTAACTGAACTGAGAATCCAGAAGCGCCCGAGTAACGAAGGAGCCGTAGTACGTGGACTGGTACCAGCCCACGTGGAGGTGATCAATGTTTACGTGGCGGAGGCTGCGCATCATCTCCATCTGATACTGCACTGGATGATACAACAGCGAGGAGTTAAAAACAAAACATAAACAAACAGAAACTCAAGCATGCAGTGATGCCACCACCACCAACATTAGCTATTTGGTTAATTATAATAGGTTTCCCAATTTAAAATTATCCATTTTACACAAAAAGACAATAAAGTTTTCAAATCACTTCAAATAATTGGTCTTTTCCATTTTCTTGTTAACAAAAATCCCATTTTGTTTTTAAAAGGTATTAGAAACACAGTTTTAATGTCTTTTTCTAAATAATTAATTGTTGTCCATACTTATCTTTCCTAAAACTCAAAAAAAAAAAAAAAAAAAAAAAAAAGGGTAAATGTGTAAGGAAAAGATGTACAGTTATTGGACTGTTTGTAATTAGTTATCATTCATTGTCTCTTTCACACATAGTTTTTGGAACTAAGAACTAAATCCATCAAGAAAACTAAGGGGAACCAATGACCACATCACTTACATATGAACCAGACACAGGCTACAGCTAATTCAATGGAAGAATCCAGTTTTGCCTTCATCTAGTGCCCCCTACTGCATAAATTTAAAAAAAAAAGAATTCTCTTTGCATTTGGTTGTGTTAACAGATGATATTTTAAAATTAGACTGGTTATATTAATCACTATGTATACAATTGAAAGGTTTGATGACTTTTCCTCTTGTTGAATTAATGACTATATTATTCATTTAAAGCAGTATAACTAGAAAAAAGTATAAATTCATAAAATAATAAATGACATTAAAAAGCAATACAGGGTTGTAGAAATGGCTCAAAGGTTAAGGGAACTGAATTTAGTTCCCAGTATCTATATCAGGTAGCCCTCAACTACACACACACGCACACGCACACGCACACGCACACGCACACACAACACAAGTAAATGAATCTTTTAAAATAAGCATCATAGGCTAACAATGCACATCAAACACAAAATAAAGAGGAGAGTTGTATCGTCAACCCACTACCCCAGCTATTTCTATAATGAAGAATGAACGCAGGGCTGTACAGGGTAGCCACACAACTTAACTAGATCTGGTAACTTTTTTTTTTTTTTAAATACAAGTATTTTCAAAACTTGATCAAATTTTACGAAAAAGTTTATTACTGCTGTTCCTTTGGCCATAGCACTATGCTTTCAAAATCAAACAAGACTCAGATTACAATGTTTTTCAACACGTTATTGGGCAAAGAAATTAGAGATTTTATTTCAAGGACTAGAAGATCACTGAAAATTCTTCACCTATTGAAAAATTGTCCAAAGAAAAGCCCCAAAGTGCTCTTATCACTATCTGGAAGGACATTTCAATCCCAGAGTAAATGTGCAAGAGGTAGATACTGTGTGCTGTCAAGATGCACACAAATGCAAGTAACTCTCTTCAATGTGGATGCATTCAGTCACTAACCTTTGGCTATGTTATTCCTTTTGTCCTTTCTTTTCTTTTTACAGGGTATGGTGGAGGGGCTTGGGAAATGGCTCAGCAGTTTAAAGCACTTGCTATTCATGCAGAGAAACTGGGTTCAGTTTCCAGCACCACAAGGTGGTTTACAAAACCACTCCTAACTCCGTTTCCACGGGATCTGGTACCCTTTCTGACTTCTGTGAGCATCATGCATGCAAGTGGTGTGTATACTATTTACTCAAAACACTCAGACATATAAAAAGTTAAAAGGTACAGGAGAGGGTGATATTAATATGCTATGCACTTTTATTAATCCTGTTACTTTTACAATTTTATAAATATGTGAAAACGAGGCCTTATAACTCATGTTACATTTTAAACCATAGTTTAAAACACCACAACCAGGTTGGAGGCAGTGGTAAAGTACCTTCCTAGTACATGGAAGGTCCTTAGTTCAATTCCTACCTACTTAACCTAAAGAAACGTAAGTAAGCAAGCCACAGTCCAGATTATCTAGTTTACAAATAGCAATCCCCTAGAGGAAACAATCTCTATGATACTCTTAAGTTAATGTAAACTTATTTGACTAATTAAATCAAATTTAACTTACAAATAAAAGCCCTAATGCTATCAGTACAATGGGAGCTAAAACTAAATTTGCTAGGTTGTTTTAAATCCAAAGTAAAGAGATGGAAGAAATTACAGAACAATCAACAAAACAAATATCATTAAAAACAAACAATGTATTTTGAATAACTGAGCCTTAGTCTAAGAAGGCCGGCATCTACCACACATCTGCTAGTGAGCAGCTAAACCTTAGTGCCATCTGCCAACTGGGAATAGTAGGGAAAAGAGAGCTGTAACGCTCCTGCCAGCGCTGACATTTTCGCTGTGGGGTTCTTGCTCTCTCTGATCTTTGGTTTCCCCATTTCTAAAGACATCTTAGAACTCATCCTCATCAAAATGCTAGGACTCCACATTGTTCATTGGCTATGCTAATTACAAACAATGACTTGTCTATTAGCTAAAGCAAGCATGCATTACTACTTAAAATACTTTTTTTGGTGGGGAAGGCGGGAAGACAGTCTATAAGCTTGCTAAGACTCCCCTCACATAGCCTGGATAAAGTGGACGTTATAAAAGCATTTTCAGACTACCTCGCAGAGGTTTAGAACCTTCTACAATCTAATATTAAGCTTCCTAAACTTCCTTAATCCATAGCACCTCCAATAAGACTAATGAAGATGAAGCTCTTCTGTAAACTAGAAGAGTCAGAGACACAAGCCTCAAGGCTGATGATGTATAAATAAATTTGGAAACTAAGAGTAGATGACCTGATTATCATGGGAAGGAACAAGGGAACACCAGTCCCTCTTCATCACCATAGAGAATGACTAAGATTCTAAAAGGTTTAACACATTCCTTCACCAATCACCTACCTACCTACCTTAAATAAAAATGAAAGGGCTAAGAACAAAGACAGTAACACAGAAATAATAAAACTTGGTCTTTAAATGTGAGGCTGGAGCTCTAATGTGAAGATGAGAGAGGCCCAGACCAAAGCACATGCTGTCTGAGCAGTCACATGGATCCAACTTAGAAAATGATGCTTCTGCCATGTGCAAGCTAAGGAACAGACAGAGCTCACAGTCATGTGAACTGAGAATCTCTGCAGATGCTTAAGGACTGTCCTTGTTCTAATGTGGACAGAGTGGTCATTATCTCCCCACTTAGCTTTGTTTCCATCCACCCAATTTTTCAAGAGCCTTGCAGGAAAGCTAAATAGAAGCAAACAGCACACAGCACCATTAAACTTTCTAGACCAAAGCAACACTCCCAGCAGTCACTATCAGTCAACTCAGTCAAGGTGACACATCAGGAGAAGTAGCCATTTACTTCTACGGACTTACTGTAGGCACAAAGAAAAAAGCCATCAAATGCTGATGTGACCATTACAGTAAGTTTTACAGTTAACAAGAATGGCCATTTTAAATTTTGATTGCTAGATTAACACCACTGCTTTTGTGGTTCTGCTCATCCTCAACAATGAGCAGATAACAACAATGAGCAGATAACGGTGAGAACAGAATCCATTTAAGCTATAAGCCACAGATAAACAGAGAAGCCTCAGGGTACGTGGGTGAGGCCATGTCAGAGCTCACAGCTTTGGGAAACATGACTGTGTACTACCTCATACCTAGCCATTCCTATGAAGAGAGTGGCTCACAACAGAAGGAAGAAAAGCGAAGTCCAAAGAAACAAAAGGAAAAGAAAAAAAGGCCCTTAACAGAGAGCTACAACTTGCCATTCCTGCACTTATTCAGACCAGTGAAGCAACAGGCTGGCAATTTCTCAAAGCTGGACCCTGGTTAGACACACCCATATTGGGTGCAAAGTTTCCCTATGGAAGCAGCCATCCAGTGGTATTGTATTCACTTCTAAATTAAAAGCCCTGTGTAGCTGGGAATTTCCCAGGGAAACATGGCAAAGAGAAAGTCCTTCTGAAGAGGAACTACTTTTAAACTGCTAATAGTGTTCAACAGACTAATTCAGAACTGCATTTCAACCGTTTGGGGAAGAACCTTTAAAGTATTCTATCTTAGCTTAAAACACACTCAGCAGGTAAAGCTCAGCAGTTCTGAGTTGGCTCAGCAAATAAGGGCACCTGCTGCCAAACCTGATGGCATCTGAGTTCTATCCCTGGGACCCAGAGGGTGGAAGTAGAGACCCAAGTTGTGCTCTGATCTCCACAGATGCACACTCACACACCCCTAGCTCCTCCACACAATAAATAAAATGCAATTAACATTTTAAATAAAGGCAAGCACCTAACCAACTGAGAAGCAGCAAATAAAAATTTTGCAGACAAACTGGTAGTTATCACTAAGCCAACTCAAATTACTAATATAAAAGCTACACTCGGATACAAGGAACGTGCTGCCAAAATATGAGAAGGCTTATTATTGTACAACTTGAAAAAAATCCCTTCAACTCTACCAAAGCCTTAACTCACTAAGCCTTCCCAGGCTAGGCCTTCCCAGGCAACAGAGAGCTAGCGACAACACTTGCATCCCATCCAGGTCTGGCCCCTGTATATTCACTTTTGTAGGTACCTTTTCTGCAAGAGTTGAATTCAAGTGCCCAGAGCTACAAATGCCCTGAGGCAAACTGCCCAGGAACTACTCCTTCAAAGGTCCACATTCTCAGAACATCCTTTCGTTTTATTTTTAAATCAAAGAACCCTGAAAACAAAATGATCTCTTATACTGGACTGCGGTGTCTGGAGTTACTCTGGCAGCCTACCATACAGACCACAGAATTAGCCATCTCCTTGTGTCTTCAGGTACCTATCTTTCGTATGTTGCATTGTAGAAGCCAAGGAGCTGGCTCTCATCCTCCACCATTCAGGACTAAAGTAACCTGAATTTTAAAAATGAAAGGCCTACTGTCTTAATGATAATATTCTATAAAATAAACCCAAGTCTAGGCAGAAGAAAAGAACTGGCCCTTACTGATCATCTACTAGTCCGACTGAAGTCCAGACTAAGACTAAAGTCCGACTTCCCAAATGGTCTGCACATTATCCAGCTCACAATAACTCCAACAAGCTAATCACAATTATGGGAATGCTTTTAGAAAAACCATCTACCACAGTTGTGACTTCAATTTGCCTTTAGATTCTGACTCGAAAGCCTAGAGCGCCTGCCTCTCCGTCATAGAACCTTGCTGGGGATGTGGAGTAATGGCATCTGACTCATAAAGTGCAGCAGACATACACCAGAAGCTACAGTGAGGAGTCACCGTGGCTTCTCACGCTCCAGAGCTGTAACAAAGCACTACCAGGAAGACATTAAGTGGTAAGACTACTACCAAAGGCTTTTAGGTGCCAGAGTAAATGTGAAGTCAGACTCCCGAGACATTACATTTTATGTTACTACTTGAAACTTGGGTCAAGACTGAGTTGTCATTAAACGCTGGCTCAGCTCAGCAAAGCAGGCAGACATAGTGATGGAGCACACCCTTCATAGCAAAGGAAAAAAACCCAATCAGAAGATGCAAATGGCTTTAAAAACAAGCAAAACCATACAATGGGCCTGAAACAAACTAATGATTTCAACAAATATTTTCATGTGTCAAAGTGTAATGCATAAAACTCTACTATCTGTTCCGGGGCTGCAGCCAGGAGAGGACTTTAAAGAAAACAATTACAAGCCTCTTTCCCTGCAGCACCATGGGATGTCAAGGAGCACTCAGTCTGTGACTATTTAGCAAGACAAACTTTACTCTGTGCTTTCCTTTTCATATTGAGACTTGCTGCCAAGCCGCACATACGTTCCGGGCAATGTTCAAAGCTGGTAGCAGATGTAGATTTAAGCAAACAGAATGTGCATTTGAAAAAAGAATTAAATACAGTCTACTTTGGGTGGAGAGAATTATGGAATACACAGATTTCTCAAAAGTTCCATATTCTCTTCACCCCGTCTGTACCATGTATTCATCCCTTGTTTCAATTAACACATCTGTTATTAATGCCACTCCTGGGATGGCTTCGAATTTTGGTAGTGGCTCAACTTTTCAAAATAAAGTGTCCAACGTAAGTTCTTCTTTACCTAGAAACTATTTATTTAAAAGAAATTGCAAAATACTGTCTTTGTCCTGGGTGCTTAGATATAGTCCTTCAACTGAATATGAATTCTGGCAAAATAATTTCTTTTGAATGTCAGGCTGGGGACAAGGAACTAAAAGTAAGGCGAGAGGGTGGTCACTAGTTTATCTTTTAAAACTATTAAGAGCCTTTGGCAATTATTGGAATATTTGGAAAGGTTGCTGGTTGCTGGTATGCCCATGACACAGAAGAAAGTGAGAGAAAAAGCACATCTTTGTCCAGTAAGACACAATATCTTCTTAATCGGGTCGTAAAATACAGTTAAGAAATTTACTGGGAAGTTAACTGTGTGTCATCTGACACTTGTACACCACAAATTAATTTACTTGCGTAGGATCAGAGACAGACTCTTCACTACATGAAAAACTGTCAGAAAATGACTTTCTGACCAGTCTAGCATAGTATATGACAGGCAAAGCAGATGAGAATCCTGGGTGTGGACAAAATGTTTCATAAGGCCCTTTCATAAGGCAGAAAACATCTCTTTCGTATTTATAGCCATCTATTAGGTATTTCTACGAGGTTAGTGTGATTATAAAACTAGATGCTACAAATACTCTGAAGGAATGGAATGTTGATTAATATACTTTAAAAGGCAACAATTATCAGAAAATTGTCTGTGTGTTCACGTCCTGCCCCAATCTACAAAGGTTATGAAGTACCTTTTGCTAAATTATATAAAATAACTAATCATATCAGGTCAGGATAAGTATGCATTAGCAGAGAGAACACAGAAACTAGAAGAGGGCAGAGTGAATCACAGGTAACTTCTGATTCTCGGCATTCCAGCTATCAAAACAAGAAAGGAAATACCATCATTTACATTGTCCAACAGGAGAGAAATATTTCAAGTAGGCAGGACTTTCCTTAGTATCTGGCCTTAAATACAGTTTCCACATGAAGCTTCCATAAAAACGACTGTGCAGAGTTTTAAGAAATGGACTTTTATTTCTACAATAAACAACATCTGACTTGGCAATCCTCTAACTTGGGAGGGGAAAATGGGGTCATGAGTACTTTTCAAACCAACAACAACAACAACAACAAAAAATAGTACACTGAGGGTGAGGGATAAACATGAGAAGAAACGACTGTCAAAATGAATCAAATTTCATCCTATTTGGATCTGTGCATCGACTTCAATCTCCAATTCTGAAAACACCCAAAAAAATTAGAGTGAGACACACCATTGCTGAACATACTAAATATTAGAAAGAAAGCTTGCAGTTTACAGAAGGTTGGTGACAGGTGACTCATAGAATCACTTACCTTAGCTGGAAGCCCTAAGAAAGCCCAGTTTGAGCTAGGGCCTGAAAGCTACGGCGCTGTGTTTTGGAAAGTGTCCTCCTCACTCGTAATGCCCAATTTGTCTTCTAGTATCTTAACTTCACCAACCAGAAACTAATGATTTCAACTTCCAAAAACATGATATTGTCAGTATTTTCAGAAGGCGAACTTCCTATGCAAACCGGCCCTTTGCTGAACCAACCCTGTGAGAGGAAACAGGTATTCCACAACAACCATAACTCCCAGCCTGCAATCTGCTTCCAGCTTCCTCAGTGCACCAACACTGTGAGCTATCAGCCTATCATTCCTTTACTCAGCTTACAGTCAGATGCATTTGAATGAGAAGTCATTTTTTCCACAGCTAAAATCATTGAAATATTTAGGGGGAAATTAATGGCACGGGAGATACTCATTCGTGAAGCATTAAGTTGAACCAACATAGAGTCTGAATCTGTTAGGATACAAACACCGGTATGGAAAGCAAAGGTTATGCCTGCCACCTAAAAAGAAATGCCATAAACAAATAGCTGAAACAGCAATGCTACTGTCTCTCCCATGAAGGAAAAAAAAAAAAGAAAAAATTCAACGAGGTTTTGCCTTCTTACTAATTATTTACTATCATTTTCTTCTGATTATTTTGGCAGCACTAGTAACAGAGCAGGACACTGTCCTCCTTAAAGAGATAAAGAGGGTTAAATAGGATAATTTCAAGCCTGCTATGACGCATCACCTCATGAAGAATAGCTTGTCCCCATCACCTGGTGCTCGGAAATATCTCAAGTCTCAAGGAAACAGCACTTACCTTGGCTCAAAATCAATTGTTTTAGAAAATTGGGTTTGGTTAATTTGATGACTAGGCATTGGATAAATTCCAGACTTATCTTTTCTATATTGGGAATACAGAAAATGAAAAGACAAAGGAGACTGTACCTGACCAGAAAAGATAGAGTATGACTTCATTAACATTCATCTCATGAAACTAAACTTACAAGTATAAATATGAATGTGGCCAAAATACAATCTAACATGAGAAGGATTACGAACGGAAAAATACTTGTAGGTACTAAGATTATAAGCTAATTATATTCTGTACAATAAAGAACAGATTCAATAAAGAGAAAGACAAGCTACAGAAATTAGATTTCAGGAATAGGTAACCTTGAGTGTTCTATTATTACTGTGCATATAACAATATAATTACATTGTACTATACAGGTTTCTATCTCCTGATTCCATTTTATGTCTTTAAAACAAAGGAAATAAACCCCTGTCCTCAAGAGGTAACCAAAACAAAACCTCTTAGGGGAGGGGCAAGTAGTTCCAGCACACTCAGGTCTAGAGCCTGTTCAGAGGCCTGGACAGGGGCACTTGGAAATACTGACTATCAAAGCAGAGTACTAACTCTACTAGAAAAAGCAAACGACGTTATAATGCACGAGTTTTGCTGAAGAAGCATGGTCCATTTCTACAATCCTAATTGTTCAAAGCTAAGTCTGGCTTTCCATGCCCACTACTCTTCACCTCCTTCCCTGCATACTTTGCTTCTTCTAAAGATTTTTATAGGATAGAAAACATAGAACTTCATGCTGAGAAAAATGGCCACATAGAAATCTTTCAGGGCAACTCACAATAACTCTGAAGGCAAGAATGCATGGCTTACTTTAGCATTATGTTTCATTTCCTGTTCAGATACTATTTTAGGAGACAGTACCCAACTCAGGGGTCTTTGGGCTGGGATGTCAGGGTCATTTCCCCAAATCACATGCATATGATGTCTGTGAAAGAGGACTTAAAGTTCTCACCAAATTCTCAAAGAGAGGCTTAAGATCCAAAAGAGTTCACAGGTACTAACAAGGCTGACCCCTGTGGGGCATGAGGCAGGGTGGAGCCTGGGGTGAGGCAGTAATCAGATCAGCACTGAGCACCAAAGGGATGCCTTTACGGAAGACATGAAAGACAGGCCAATTTGCATTCTTCTACAAGTTGACCTCCAGTTGGACCAGCACCATTTGTTGAAAATGCTGTCTTTTTTCCACTGGATAGTTTGAGCTCCTTTGTCGAAGATCAAGTGACCATAGGTTTGGGGGTTCATTTCTGGGTCATTCTATTCCATTGATCCTCCTGACTGTCTCTGTTCCAATACCATGCCGTTTTTATCACTATTGCTTTGTAGTACAGCTTGAAATCGGGGATGGAGATTCCCCCAGAAGTTCTTTTATTGTTGAGTGTAGTTTTCGCTATCCTGGGTTTTTTGTT
Source organism: Mastomys natalensis (assembly GCA_021653895.1). Lineage (NCBI taxonomy): Eukaryota > Metazoa > Chordata > Mammalia > Rodentia > Muridae > Mastomys > Mastomys natalensis. The sequence goes on along the minus strand of JAJTUV010000040.1, from coordinate 160,869 downwards.
ATTTCAAATGAATTTTAAGATTGCTCTTTCTATCTCTGTAAAGAATTGAGTGGGAATTTTGATAGGGATTGCATTAAATCTGTAGATTGCTTTCGGCAAGATAGCCATTTTTACTATATTAATCCTTCCAATCCATGAGCATGGGAGATCTTTCCATCTTCTGAGATCTCCTTCGACTTTCTTTCTTCAGGGTGTTGAAGTTCTTGTCATACAAGTCTTTCACTTGTTTGGTTAGATTTACACCAAGATATTTTATACTATTTGTGACTATTGTGAATGGTGTCGTTTCCATAATTTCTTTCTCAGAGACTGAATCACCAACCGTGGAGCATACCTAGTCTACACAGATCTACCTCCATGGGCTGAACCTAGGCCTCCCTGCACATATGTTGTAAATGTGCAGCTTGGTTTTCATGCAGGTCTCAAACATCCGGAGTGGGGGCTATCCCAAAACATGCAGCCTGTATATGGAGTATGGTCTTCTAAAAAAAAAACAGTTGTTCAGTTATTCATGGAATATTATTTTTTTATATCTCTAGTATTCAGTTTGCAACTACTTCATTGAGAATTTTTGTATGTATATTCATGAGGGATACTGGACTATAACTTATATATTTTTGTTGGGTTTACACTTGATTTCACTATTTCAATATTATTTGCTTTGTGAAGGAGCTTATTGTGGTTCTGAATTTTTTTAAACATAACTCAAAAAGTATTGCTTGTTTGAAGGCTCTATAGAATTCTTGTATAAGTATATCTGACCCTTGGTATTTTGCTTGTTTGTTTCTTTTCATTTTATTCTGTTTGAATGCTTTTTAAATTTTTTTGATTTGCTGAAAATAAAAATTAAAAAAAAAAAAAAAGAAAAAATACTTAAAAAAAAATATATAAGTATTTTATTAGTCTAAAGAAAGTCACAAGTTTACAATATTTTCTTTGTTATTTTATTTTTATGTTATTTATTTATTTATTTTATTTATTTATGTTATTTTAGGTCTTGCCATGTTTATACTTTTTCCTAATTTAATAAAAATTTAGCACAGTAAAACTGAAAAAAAAAAAAAAGAAAGACAGGCCAGAGGTTCAGAGAGAATACCAGCTGTCAGCACGAGACTCACCAGGACAATTCTTACTTTCCTCCAACCGAGAACAGGAAGGAAACGAAACACTGAGACAAACCGAATGGAGGCTTCACTCAACTATCCCATGATCCAGATAAGTACTGCCCATGGTGGACAGGAAAGAAACCCTACACCTCCTGGTAAGTGCTAAGACCAGCGATGGGACACTGGGCTGTTTGTTGTCAAGGCCCAGGGTGCTGAGGCAGGGGTCCACCCATGTGTGGAAAAGATGCACAGGCAGAGTCTGAGAGCACTGTCTCTAGGAGAAATGTAAACATGTTTTGTATTCTGATGCCTGGATGTACTTTAGAGCATAACATTACAGTCTCACAACCAAACAGCATTCTCAAGGAGCTCACTGATCTGAACCTGCAGCATTTTTACACAGCCGTCTAAGTCATTAGTGAGACTTGTCTTTATAAACTGAAGCTCATAAGGTGCTTTTCTATAGAAGGCCACTTACTTACAGACATAGACAGTGTTGGAAGCAAATGCTACTGAAAGGCAAGGAAATGACTGGAAGACTGCATTGTAAGCTACAAAGCAGACCAAGGAGCTCTCTGCATGATGTTCACAAAGGAATTCATTTCTGTTACTATGATGGGAATAACTGAAAACCACAAATACACACAAATAAGCATAATTTACCACTGAGCAGGGTTATTCCTCCCCAGTTCCACAGTGGGCAATTTATCGAAATCACATACAGAAGATAGGCCAGATACAGAGCAAGCAGTGCAGGAACAAGGACTTAGACTACAGGATCTGCATTCTCAAACTAGCCTCTTCTTAAAGGGATATGTATCTTTTGGTTTTTTTTCCACCAAAGGACTACTTTGTTCAGCCACGGAGGGTTCCTATGCCTCCTCCCTATATATGTGAATGAGAATTAAAACAGAAAAAGAGAAATGCAGCCCATACATTTATTCCTTCATGTATTCACCTTGGGCTTGAATGTGGAGGCCGGGTAGGTGCTGAGAAACAGAGTAGCCAAGACACAGCAGAACAAGGGGACTAAGCATGCACAGGGGCTGGCAGCCAGCAGTGAAGGTCTCCTCAAACTCCTGCTGGACACAGTTCTCCAGGCCATGAGTGAACAAACTACTGTCAGGAGCAACCAGGAACCAAGGCTTAGAAGTCAACAGCTTGGCAGCAGCCCTGGCAAAGGTAATACAATGTCAGAAAACAGCTGTGCTCTAAGCAAACAAGAGGCAAATGCTGCAACACTGTGTTGGACAGAAAAAAATGGCCGAAAGGTTGGGCTCTCCCTAAAACACAGTTTTAAATCATCTACATTCAATTTACACAATGAAAACATGATTTGGCTTGATGCTTTTACACTGTGATGGGGACAACAGTAAACAGGCACACGTCCCAGCTCACATTAACAATTACAGAATAAAAACTCGTCTCTGAAATCACGCATTTTTCCTGATGAACCCAAGAAACCTAGCACTACTCTGCACAGAAATAACATGTGTGTTCAGCCTGGCTGTGGGCCTGTGTGTGTATATATTTATGAGTAAATGCTCTTTGCATATTAGGCAACATTATTCAATCACTAGTTTATAAAGGTTACACTGCTTTTTCTCAAAACATAATTTCCATTGCCTTTGTAACCAATTTAAACTGCTCTCTGGCATACCACGCTTGTGTGTGCAGAGTTCTGCTCGGAATGCTGTTTTGGCAGAAGAGATTGCTTATCTTTAGAAGACTCACTATTTGGGGAATAATTCTTCAGAACATGTAAGAAAACCTGCTTGATTTATAAATGTCAAATGTCACCACAACTTACTTTTAAGCCATACAAACATTTTGATGGCACTATGCCACAACTTAACGTTTTACAACTAGACCAAAGCTCTGGGGAAGAGCAAATGGCTACCTGAGCCAACAAAACCTACTTGCAGTCCTGTCGCTGTCATTTCTGTTCCTGCTTCTTTTCAATCTAAGTCACACAGCTCCACCCTCATTCACAGCAGCTGCAGTCCATACTATTTTGGACAGGTTTCACAACTTGGGCAATGATGACATTTTGTTTGGATAATTCTTGGCTGGGGAGATGGGGATGGGTAAGATCTGAATATAGTTCTTCAGTAGTAAACATCAGCATGTTTCTACTCTCTCAGGAAAGGTAAGCCTCGGTTGTCCAGAGGACAATAATTTAGGCACTGTTGTGCCTATGGGACTATGAACACAACAGAATAAACAGGTAAAGGCAACGAAGAATGTAAGCAGACTCAGTCTTTCAAATCACATCTCCAAATAAAGGCAGGGGTCAGTAGACCACAAGCTTGAACAAGCATGGTAGTGCTAACATGTACACAGGCAGCAGAAGGGCTAGCCATGAGCTGTTCATCTTTGCTTCCAAGGTTCCTTCTCTCAAGAAAAAAAATCCCACTTTTCCAACCTGTGGACCACATGCTTTGGGAAAGTTGTTTCACAATGCTCTAACTTCTGCTTTGCCTTTTATTTTTCCATACAAACTACTATGTTCTCAACACTAGATAGACAGCCACCAGAAACAATGGATTCTTTACCAAGACCTTGCTAAAAGGAATCTGATGAATTCTGGCATAGCTGTCTTTGTGATACCCAATAACAATAACATTTACAAAGTTATTCAGAGTGATTAAGTCTCTCAAGGCAAGAGGGAAACTTCCTAAATGTAACCTCAAATGCTATGAGGACGTCAAGGTTTCTCAGATACCGATAAGGACTGTACAGGAAACTCTCTACATTTAGAACAGTTGAACAGCTTCATAAAGCCATTTCTACCTATGTGCTTCAGAAAAGTACACTGTGAAAAATTATGGTTTCGGGTATGTGTAAGTCCAGAATTTTGACCCATTGAATTTATTCAAATCAGCATCACCTACTACCAACATTATCCACAACAGAAATAAACTAAAATAGTATAATTCTCATCCAAAACTGGGGGAAGGGTGAGGGAACACTCAATGGCAGTTAAAATGTAGTTTAATCACAAGAGGACCTATGTTCTAGAGCGGCTGGGTCTCTCTACTTTCTCTCTTAAAGCCCAGGGTTTGGCACTTACTTGATGAAGTGGTACTGCATGGTAAATTATACGCACACAGTTAAACACAACTCCCACATACAGAGAGCAACAGGCTCAAGGAAAGATGCTGGCACTAATACTATATTCCTGTATTTCAGTCACTCAATCAGATACTTTTCCTGTGTAAGATGGTATTCATTTTTTTCAATTGACTCAAGGATAACCTGCCCAACAACTACAACTCAAGGCTAGAGTTTCCAAACTCCCAAGACTCAATTATTTTCAATACACTGTAATGTTTACATCCAGTGACTGATCTTTGATAGGGATACAGACAGAGTAAGTTATAACTCAAAATCTGAGGGAAAGAAAACTATGTCCATTGTCATGAAAAGTTAACAAACTTAACATTAATGTACGATGACAACACACAATCCTGAGACTGTTTTTGTTGTTTGTGTGTATAAGGTTTCAAGGCTGACCACTCTGCACTCAACCAACCAATAAAGGTGCGGATCTCTGGAAGAGGGTAATTCTCCTTATGGCAGTTAGTGGCTGATAGTTCTTTGTCTAGGGGTAGGACCCCACAAAATTTACCCTTCCATGGTAACATGCCCACTGATACTGCTATTCTAATCTTTTGATGCAGCTATTTTAGGACACTGTCTCACAGCAGATCTTCTGGCATTCGGGCTCTTATGATCTTTCGGTACCCTCTTCCAGTATGTTCCCTGAGCCACAGATGCTATGGTGAGGATGAATCCACTGAGGCTGGGCTCCCACAATTTTCTGATCTTTATATCTTATCCAGTTATGAAATTGTTTTTCCTGTATGGACAGAAGAGTACAGTACTCCTACTAGAGCAAGAGCCTTGATCTTAACCCTGTATAAAAACAATAAGTGTTTATAACAAAAATAAATAAACAAAAACCCAGCAGCTGAGGGGATGTCTTTGTTCATAAAGGGCCTGCTGTACAAACATGAGTTCAGACTTCCAGCAATGAAGTAAAAAGTCTGGTGTGGAAGCAAAAAAAACAGGCAGCGCAGTGTGGCATTGTATGCCTCTAACACTAGTTATCCAGGCAACTTGACCAAACCAGTGAGCTCTAGGGAGGGAGAGAAACTATCTGAAAACATAAGGTAGAGAAAATCCAGGAAGGTGCCCAACATCAATGCTGAGCCTTCACATATATTCAAATGTATGTATATGCATCCACATGAATAGCTCCACCCATAAATTAATTAATGTCTAATGACAATAATGTCAATAAAACTATAATGTATGCATACTTTCAAGAGTTTACAGTATCACTGTAAATAATGACAGTGATGAAGATTTCATTTATAGAAGAATGTGAGGGTTATTTAAAACATATACAAAAGGTTAAACAGGTAAAATTTAATGCATTTTTAAAGTTCAGATAAAATGCACCAAACTAATAACTGTTGTAGTCAAGATGATGTAAGACATGCTCTGGAGAGACGGCTCAGCAGTTAAGAACAGGGCCTGCTCTTCCAGAACAACCAGGTTCACCTACCAGCACCCACAGACGCTCACAACCATCTGTACTTCAATCCCAGGGGAGTCCATGCCCTTTTCTAGCTTCCATGAACAGAAGGACATGTGTACACTAGGCACATGGTAAACACATACATACTGACAAAACACATATACACATGAAATAAAACAATCTAAGATAATATAAGATATAGTTTTGTTTTTTTTTTTTTCAAAAATTCTCTGACATATTTTCTAATTGTATCATTCGAAAGGTATCTACAAATAAAACTTAGAGCAAGGACTCGAAGTTTAACTACAGTCAATGCTCTGAGTGAATGTACTGTAGTGCTACCTTCTACCCTACCCTATCCTAGCAGAGTTTAAAGGAACAGATAAGGTAAGGAAAGAAGAGCAAGAGAGATGTAAGACAGAACAAGAGGTAAGGCAGATATCCCTATGGAGCTTCAGCAGATGATTCTGAAGACAGAAATTCAGACAGTCAAAGGCTATGTTTAGATTTAAAAAAAAAAAAAAAGTACGCATAAAAAAAGGCATAAAAGTAAGGTCCACCCACTACAGAACTGCCCATCCAGGGAGGATACAGCCACGCTACACTTTCAGCAAAAGTCAAATTAATATCAGTTGAAGGCTGATTAAAAGAAAACACTGGCAATATGAGAAGACTGTTTTCTTAAGTACTTCATGGAGCAATGAAAACTGGCAAGCAGGTCAAGGCTGAGACCAAGAGAGTCGTGTAAGGAGGGTGGGGAAGTGGCTCAGTCTATAAGGGAGGGTCTTGCTATGCAAACCATGAGGACCCGAATTCTGGTCTCAACCAACCACGCCAAAAGCAGGGTACTGTGGTGCATGTGTGTGATCCCAGGGCTGGGAAGACAGGCAGACCCTTGGAGCTCACTAGGCAGCTCAAGAATTATACTGCGAAGAACTATACTGGGAAGAGCCAATCGAGGCTTCTGGCCTCTAGATATCCACACACCACACCCATGCACATATAGACACTTCAACGCCAGATGAAAGACTCAAAACACGAATAAAAATTAGTTTGCTCTGTACCAAAAACATCTACCTTTCACACAAAATTAAGATGAGTTTATTAAGGGTATCTAGAGTAATACCCTTTTATGTCTATCCAGTACCCCAATCAAGAGAACATACACAGGCTGTAACACATGGATGGCCTTGCTATGGTTGTGACCCATGTAGTTTTTTCCTAAAAAACTCTGCTTAGAAGATAATCATCTGACACTAAATTATGCCTAGTACACTCAGTGCAAGTCCAGAGAAAAATCAATTAAAGTTACACAAAAGTTAAAGATCAAAACATCTAGGGTACCTACCACCTACAGTAACATTTTACAGATGGCTTCATAAAACAGAACCTTCAACAAACATCTGTGCTATCAAGAATGGTGCCTAAATAAAGGCACATCCCACACACTGAGTTGAATAACTTCATTACTGCAATGTCTCATGACAAATTTAATCCCATTGTATCGTATAGCTGACTGATCTATGTACTCCAATTATGAACTTCACTTGTTCATGATCTTCTTGAGCTATCATAACAAAACACCACGGATCACGGCGGTTTAAACAATAGGTGTTTATTTTTTCACAGAACCGGATCCTGGAAAGATCAAGATTAAAACATGAAGGTCCCGGGCAGGACTCTTCTGGCTTTCAGAAGGTGGCCTTCTAATCATGCTCACAATACTTACTGATGCTTCTTCTTACACACGTATGTATGACTTAGTCCTCCTCACAATCTCATCTAACCCTGATGACCCAACAAAGGCCCATTTCCACAAACGATTGCATTGCAAGTTACGACTTCAACACTGTGGAGGGTGGGTACTAAGGAAGACATACACATTTAGTCTACAACTTCCGAATTCAATTTTCTCTAAGCTACTATGTAGATATGCGGTGACTGATATCAATTAATCTTATTTAAGCCATAAGTACTATAAGATGACAATATCGATATTCATAGAAAAGATGATATTAGAAATAGTACAAGCTGGGAAAGTAAAAACACCATCTCTGCTTATCATGAAGATGACACTCAATAAATTCTAAATGTCACAGCATCACATAGAGATTTCCAAGGCGAGTTGGAGATGTTCAATTCCTCCTTAACTATATGCTTTTTAAAGACACAGAATGATCAACAAAACCCTACATTTATTCTTAGTTTAGTAAGAAGATAGTAAAAGTATCAGGCACTTGCCATGTATTTATGCTGATCCTCCAAACAGATCCAAGTCTGACGAAGTTAGTGCTCCCAATTTTCAGAAGAAAAAGATGAAGAGCTACCTAGTATACATGAACAATTTCAGCGTCTAGAAAGGATCTGCACAAATCCAAAGACCCCTTTGTACTGTGAGTTTTCTTTTTACTTTCTTTTTGTAGGTGCATGAGTGTGCGTGTGAGGGACAGGGCCCACATATCACAGAGCCCGTGTGAAAATCAGAAGATAACTTCATGTACTTGGCTCTTTACATGGACTCCAGGGACAGAACTAAGGTCTCCAGGTTTATATAACAAGCACCTTTTACCAGGTCAGTCATCTTGTCATCCCTGTCATGTATTTTAATTCCAAAGTGAAACTGTTCCATTACAACCACTGGAGGACCAAGATGAAACAAGGCAGAGGGGGACTGAGTTCTCTCCAGATGAAAACTTCCAGACATGGGACTTTCTCCCAAAACTCTGAATCAAACTAGGAGGAACAGAGTCAATCATCTACATCACACTCTACAATGAGCCGACTGCTCCTGCTGGACCCCTTTGAACTAGACATCAAGAAGAAGCACAACTTTAAAGCAATGTTTCCAGGAGGAACTTTTGGATTACCTTGTAGCTAACTTATTCCTATCATAACCAATCAAGTGATGCACGTCTGCATTCTTAGCTACATATTTTTTAAGGCAAGAGTCCTTAATAAAAAACGGTTACACTATTCCTGATGGAAGAAAAATCAGGGAAATTTATAATGCTTTCAATCTTTTCCAGACTCTGAATTATGATCGGTGCTAAAATTCCAAGATTGGAGGACACAGATAAGAAAAGAATTCCTTTGAACTGTAAATATACACTGAGGAATATGCATAGCATGAAAGCAACACCGCACTTGACAGTGTTATAAATCAGCATCCTGCAGTTGCTAGGGTTAAGCAAATTCAAAGTTTGCTCAATTATAAAATGTTTTAAGTTTTTAAACTAGCAAGAAATATTTATCTCCTTTTTTTAGAAGGGTATGTAATACATACTCTGTTACACACTCATTGAGGACACTCCTGAAATACATTTTCCCAAGCTCTTTCATGCAGAATATAGCTATGTCAAGAAGACAGTCACAAGATGTGACTGCAGCACATTTTAGTTATCAGTCATATCACAGCACTCCTCTTACCTGTTTGAAATAAAGTGGAAACTGTGTTCTAAACAGCGTGTGATATGGGCAACTGAGCAGGAGGCAGCAGCAGGGCGAAGCAAAGCATCTGGTGAAGCATGACACATGCCTAAGGACCACATCTGCTGCAGATACAGTCCAGCAACAGTTGCAATTCCATGCAAGACAGTAAAAGCACAATGAAAGATAAACAACGAAGAGAGGAAGCCTCACTTCAGCCACAGAGTACTGTCTTTCTTTCCCACCCCCTTGGTCATCCAAGCATGTAGGTTGTTCATCCGCTGCTGCTTCTACTTCATGGCTGCTGACTACACCCCTATGCCATGTCCACCCATCTAGGCATCAATCAAGCTGAACGTATGCTACATCTTGTCTGTGAGTCAATCTATATGTATGCTACATCTTGTCTGTGATTCAATCTATCTTGCTCTTTTTTGTTGTTCTGAAACTTATGAATAAAAGAATCTAGGTTGGGGAAAAACAGCAAAGGAAAACTGAGGAAAAAGTCCAGATGACCAGAAGAGATGGCATTCATTATTAACTCACAGAAGGCCAACCACGCTCAACAGCTTCTCCATTTACCTCTAACTTTCCATTTTGTGCCATAAACAGCAACAACAAAAATACATGCTTGCTGCAGAATATACTGCTTACATTTCTGACACTTTTAAGAGCCCCAACTGTGCCATGAACGGTTCCCCAACAAGGAATCATCTGCACAGCAGGAGAGGAACCCACTTAGATTTCCCGACAGCTATGAAGGACCCGTCTCGTAGAGTAACAGGAACCAAGACCAGATTAGAAACTACTCAGAACAGTTTCCATCACCTCCTGCCATTAGCCACTTGCCCGAGCTCAGGAGAAAGAAAAGGGATTCCCTGCATTCGGTACAGCGAGCTTCACTGACAGGAAAGAGAACACAATCACTGAATACATGGAATCATTACTGAGCATAGCACTTCCATCCTTCTACTACTTGGATGAACAATAGGGGAAACGTCTTAGTCTATACAAACTTCAGCATATTTTGGAATCTAGCTTCTGAAATCAAGGATTATGACCTAAAACATGGAAGCTGGGATCTGGATGTAGCTCGGCTGGCCTGCTGCCTACGCAGCAAGCATGAGGTTCTGGATTGAGCTTCAATACCACAGAAACCTATGTACACTATACCATCAGCACTTAGGAAGTACTGTCAACAAGGTCAAAAACTAGCTGGGCAGTGTTGGGAGGCAGAAGCAGGTAGATTTCTGAGTTCGAGGCCAGTCTGGTCTACAGAGTGAGTTCCAGGACAGCCAGGGCTATACAGAGAAACCTTGTCTCTAAAAACAAACAAAACCAGTAAAAAAGTTAAAGACTAATGGGCAAAAGTCTATCTCAGTTTTCTAAAAAACAATGTGTAAATAGTACAGTTCCTCCGGGAGACAACCTAGTAGTTCCTTAGTTACAGGTACTTACCTAACATGTAACCCAGCTACACTGCTGCCAACATCCAAATTCACCAAACAAGTGGTGAACGAACAGATTACATGATATAAACTCTGCTCAGTCATGAGGCATCTGAGTTCTTCTGAGACGCTGCCACAGGACAAGCCGTGAAAAATCAAGAGAAGCAAAGCATACTAAGAACAACACTTACATGAGTGCCCACACTTGAAATAAAAGCAAATTCACCGCGAGACATTAAATCAGACTTTGAAGATCCCAAGCCTAGGTCTTTCTCTATGATGGACCTTCATTCACTCTTTTGTTTCCTAAAGTTCTATTTGCCTGGAGTAAACAGAAAGGGCTCACCTAGAACAGAACTGATGAACCACCAACAGCTATCAGAGGAATCACAGGGTCTACTACGGATACAAGCCACATCAAAGAGTGAACATGAACAGTTGGTGCAGTTAAAGAAAAACTACTCTTCCTTTATCCCTTCCTTCATCTCTCTCAATTCCTTTACCCAATACCATCCAACACACACAGAGATAAACTCAGAAAATCCCATGAAGATGTAATGTTCTAGGCTGAGATGCACTCTGAAAAGGCTGCTCTGGAGAACTAAGCCTAAGAAAGGGAGAGCTGGTTTTATCAATCCTTCCGAGTTGCTGCACTATTACTTTGATCCTCACTACCATTTCTAGTTTGAGTTACAGTAAACTCTAATGAGCTATATTTCTTAGGCTTGGTAGATGGAAAAGTCTATATAATCAGACGCAGCAAATATTAAATTTTTGTAATCATTTTAAATAGAACAGAGGCAGCAGAAACAGGTAGGAAATAATTTAAGAATGTTACATTATGTAGATGAATAAGAAGTCCACTTCTCTCCACAGTGAAGAGCCTGATAAGCAAGTGAATGAGTCCCACATCCCAGCTGAGTCCAAAGTCCCATGTAAATGACTGACACCAGTGTGTCTCTCAGCCTCAACTTGACCACCCACGTAATCTGTCTTGCTGTTCCAGATCTAAGAAGCATCTCCGCCCCACTGCAATCTTGCAAAGCGGGAGATTCCTAAGGCGAGGAAGCAGTAGCACTCAGAAAAAGTATGGCTTTCCTTGTCTTCCCATAAACAACCATTTGTAGACTGGTCCAGCCGCAACAGAGACGCCACACTGTTAATAACTCAAAGTGCCACCTGTTGGCTTATATTCCCTCCCCCAAGCCCGCAATGCAGTGAGTGTGGGGAGGGAAGCTTCTTGACAAGTGCTAAGGACACTCTAAGAAACCCCAAATGTAAGGAGTAAGTGTCGGTCCTTTTGCTCTTTTAGCATAGGCTAATCATTTCCCCTCACATGTTATATTCTCAGTAATCAGAACTGTCTCAAAAAAAGGAGGAAAAATCCTCCAAAAGCAATGTCCTTCCTACCTGAAAGAGAGGACAGAAGACATCTTCCGTTTCTACTCTGATTTTTAAGGTCTGACAGATTATATACAATGACCTTGCACATTACTCCACTCTGAGCACCAGTGTCAAGGAAGAAAACCAAATTAGCGGTGTCACTGGTTCAGACACTGAAATAGAATCAAGAGGCTACTGCAAAGCTAGTCTTCAGTCACATCACCAGATCACTGTACACAGGGAAATGTGCACAAAGACCCTCAGCCTGGGTTACACCCAACCCCCTAGCTTTCCTTAACCAATTACAATTCTCTAAGTACCTAGAGACCGGAAGCAGTCAAGACCCAATCCTTTTCTTCTAAGACAGCTTGTTTCTGCCAACTCCAGGAAGTAAATATACAAGGACCAGCACACAGCTGAAGGTTTACACTTTCTTCACCACCATTCTATAAAACCATGGAGCACATTGTGACGATCTGAGTTGCACTAGACTGCAAATCCTAATCAGCTCCAAATAAATGTAACTGCCTTTGTTCTGGAGCAGGTGGATTTTAATTCTTGGTTGGCAGCAGAGTTTTAATATCATTTGAGAGATACAAAGAGAACATCAGGCCTTCAACTGGTCTTTATAACCTATAGGGAATGTATCTTCTTCATTAAACTCAAATTCTTCAATCTAGCAGAAAACTTAAGTTAACTATGTAGCAATAAAATATTTCCTATGTACCTATTTCTGCTTAGGAATAAAATGGAGATAATTTACATGTTCAAATAACTTTGTAGTCTTTGAATACTGAGGGCTTGTGTTTAGAAAGCACACAATGATTAAGCAGAAATGATGTCTCATGAGAACTAAGGTGTTAGGACTTGATATGACATTGATAGTGTAATATCTAAGGAAATCAAAATACTAAATTTAGTTGCACTACATAACCAAATACAGTTAAAGTAAACCCAAAACCACAATGTTCAATTTGAAGAAAACTGTATTTTTAATCCTTAATCATTTTTATGTTGGAAAGTTTAGTTATTTGCCTCTTCATGTCTTGAGTACAGTTTAGCATAATCTTCCCTCAGACTAGGGGCTGCCATTTTTTGGCAGCTGATCTTCCCCCTAGAAATGAAGTTTAAAACCCTTTCAAATGGCACCATACACAATGATGAGCAACAGAACCAGTGCTGCATTGCAAGTAGACACTGAATGCTGAGCAGAGCAGCCTGCGAGGCTAATTCACTAACACTTCACTAATCCCAATCTGAACACAAGAATAAATCTTCACTGTCACAACTTAGCTGTCGTGTAAATAGAAACTTATAGATATGTCCTTAATATAGAATGTTTCATCTTTTAAAAACTCCTCTCAAGACTAAGGCTCAAAATACTGAGGTTTAACCAATACTGAGAAAGTCAGTGTTGAAGACTGATGCTAAGCAGTAATTTACCAAGTAAATACCATGAAGATGTTAACAATACAGGTCAATGTACACTAAGGTTAAATTATGTTAAATTGTATCAACATATTCATTATGTGCATGCGCGTGTGCAGGGATGATGATACCCTGAAAAGCAACTGAGATGCTGAGAGCTGGGAGGGTGGGGAGAGGAGGTGAATAATGACCACACAGGCAGAGACAACATCACTCATCCCTTCCATTAACGGCTGTCTTCAGTGTCCTGTGGCACTAAGATGCCACCAAACTCCTTAATCAGCTGCCTGTTTCTAAAAGATTTCTTTCAAATGCTACATGTATCCCTTTCTCATCTTCCCAAGGATGCCTATGTGGTGTGTCTGTGTGGGTACACATACATCATGATGTGCATGTGGAAATAAGAAGCCAATGTGCATAGATACCTCTAGGGTACTGCCTGACCTTCCTGGCTTCTAGATAGTGTTAGTATGAGCTCTCCTTCAGTTCTAACTTACACTACCTAAGGCAAGAGGAGCAAAGGAAACCCACTTTTTACCTGTCAAATTCTGAGTTAAACTGAATTTATTTAAATAAAGAGCCAGCAAGATGGCTCTGCAGGTAAAAGCACTTCCCAAACAAACTTGATGACATAATTCAATCCCCAGAACCCACAGAGGAAGAGAAGCAATTCCAGAATGTTGTCGTCTGACCTCTACACCTCAGCATGACACTCATGCATGTTTGCATGTACACATGTACACACACACCCCACACACTCACTCACTCATACATACTATACATAATATAATAATAATAATAGTAATAATAATAAGATTAACAAAAAATAGATTTTAACTGTTGATGATCACATCCTAGTAAGCAGCTGACCCTATACCCCAAACTACTGTAAGGATGTGAGATTAGACGCATCTTCACCAAGAATCTTCTAGACCTGCCTGTCTTCTCTTCGTCACACTAAATTTAAATTAGTACACAGCATTGGCTGTCCTGGAACTCACTACGTAGACCAGGCTGGCCACCTGCCTGTCTCAGACTGCAGAGTGCTGGGATTAGAGGTGTGTACCACCATGTCCAACATTTTAGCAGCTAATTTAAATAAACATGTGGATCTCCCATGATTCTCTTCTAAGGGTAGGGTGTTTAAAAGCAAATGACAATGGAGAACTTTTCAATGGAAACAATGAAACAGAAGGTAAAGTATCTGACCAGTGTTCAGTGGCCACCACTGATGACTGTTGATGGCTCCAAGAGCTAACTGCAGTTTAACTCCCAATGAAGGAAAGTACACAAAAAAGGAAATGGCCACCAAAACAAAACATTACAACCACTTAGCAAACGCCTGTAGTTTTCACGTGCTTTGTTTTGTTTTAGAACTATGTAGCCCTGGAATTAGCTCTACAGAGCAAGCTGGCCTCAAACTCAAAGATTCTCCTGGTTCTATCTCCACCTCCCCAAGTGCTGGGGTTAAACTCTCGCCCCACATTGTCCAGCTCCAGTCAAGTTCTTAAGGAAATTCTCTTTAGGTGTTGCTGCTTAGTTGGAAAAAAAAAGAAAAAAAAAAAAACCCAAATGTTACATACAAACATGGTTTATTGTTTCTGTTCCTAGTGGGTCAACCAGCAGGCTTTTCCAAAAGAAAGAAAGAAAACCAAAAAGATAAGTGCAGCTTGAAAAGAAGCCAGACAGCATCTACAAGAAAAGCTAGCATCTATCGGAGAAGTTAAATTCAGTGGGCCTGAGGTTCAGGAGTCCATTTATATTGCAGAAGCTGGGCTAAACACAGCACTGATACTTTTAAACACCTTTTTCTTGGTGGGGGGGGGGGCACAAAGAAAAATTTTCTATCACTGCTAATTACTTACAAATTATAAGCTTTCCGATGTTAAACCCATCCTTCTAAAACACAGGGTATACTCAAATCACTCAACCAGCAATGTTTAATCATAAGATTGTTAGCCTACTTATATTGTCAAAAGGCTTTAATCAGTTGTCCTTGAAAACTGAGAAGAAAAAAAAAAAAAAAAGAGTATGTTAAAATTAAAGAACAGCTAAGCAGTGGTGGCATGCACCTTTATTCTCACCACTAGGGAGGCAGAAGCAGGTGAATCTCTGAGTTCACGACCAGGCTGGTCTACGGAACAAGTTGTAGGGCAACCAGGGCTACACAGAGAAATCCTGTCTCCAACCAATCAATCAATCACAAAAAAATTACAGAATAGGAAAACTGCTCAAGTCTAAATAAACGTAAAGCAAGGGGTACATGCATGTCAGAGGGTAGATCAGCAATAACATCCTATTACCTACCTGTGTGTCACGTTCCACACCTCTGCATTCTGTAACTCACAGTCGCCAACTTTCCACTCAGTGCTATTTTATCTGCATTCAGTTCATTCTACTGTTCTGCACATAGTAAATACGTGTTGACCCATGAGTTCAATGAGAGCCTGGTCTGGCAGAACTGAGGAATAACTGAAGAGATAGGATCTGACAGTCCTCATCATGTTTATTAATTACGGAGCACTTTTCATGGATCTGTAGGTCTTTGATAGTCCTCCCACAAGACACGGAATGTAAACCCGTCCCGAGTACAGGCTGCATTTATATAAGTATGCGAAAAGAAAACCACTGACTGTTCAGTGCAGAAACCTAACAGTCGGTCCAAAACCGCGTGACCAAGTGACCTGTCAATCTGTGCTGAGAAGCATCACCAGGGATGTGAGCCATGAGGAAGAGCACTTCATCACTTTCTCCACGAAATCCGGATCAACACTAACCATGAGAAAACCGACAAACCCAAACTGCCAAACATACTACAGAGCTGACAAGTACTCCTCAAAATGTGGCAAGTTCAGGAAAAGGAAGAAAGCACACTGGAGCAAACAAGAAACATAATGACTAAATACAAGATACAATACAGTATCTTAGACAGAACCCTGTAACAGCTAAAGGACAGAGAAAACTTGAGGAGAAAATCTGGAGAAATCTACATAAAAGCTTTAGTTTCTGGTAATACACCAATTTCTTACTCGGGTGGGCACTTGTTAATTTGCTGACCGTGTCATCAGGAACCCAATGATAACTGGGCCATTTTAGGAGCATGACCCCCTATGGACCTTTTGATGTAGTCACGACCTGCAAATTTAGCACTCTTGGAGATTCAGGCAGGAATATCAAGTTCAAAGCCAGCCTGTGCTATTCAGTGTGTCTTCAACACCTCCATCCCCAAATCAGGAGTCAGAAATAAAGAGCATCTCCAGGTGCTGACTAAAGAGTATGCCAGGGAGTGTACATACTATCTTTGCAACCTCTGTAAATCCAATTTCAGAATAAAGGCTTTCAATATATGTAAGGGGTAAGCGTATGATTTGTGAGCATGTAGCCCAAACTTGCCTGGAGGTTTTATGTGTGTGGGGTCTAGGGATAATATCTAAACAGAGTCCTGGAATAGAAGCAGGAGTTAATTAGCTGGGGGTAAAGGGGCTAAGGTAATCACTGTCTAGGAACAAGGTAGACTCTGGACTTGTAGGGTAAACAAATGCTTCAGTACAGCTGGCAGAATAAGGAGAGAAATGAGGTAAGAACAGGAACCACCTGTCTGCACGTCCCAGCTCAATGAAATCCCAGGTAGACCAAACACACCACCCTTCTGCTCAAAGGACCACCTTTACTCAACTGTGTCTCAAGCCTGTCGTTTCATCACAACCACGTACTGAGCATCTCACCTGACAGTCCAGCATGAGAAATACTACAAAATGTGAAACTGCCCCACCCCTCCTGGTTGTGGCAATTGCACTACTAGGGATCAAGCTCAAGACTCAGATGCATGTAGGTCAAATACGACCAGTAAGAGGGTCTTATCAGTGCTCATATGCTTTAGGAAGAGTGGGGATGTTCAATCTGTAGCATCTATGCATAAATTCACAAAACAAAATACACACCTCCAAGATCCAGAGTACATCTCAGAGGTCCTACACCGTTCAAACTAATGGTCAACCTGGACTGCCTTTTGCCATGGTTATTTATCTTAATTTCTCCTTATTAAATCTTACCTCTCTCTACAAATGGACTAAAATAGCAGGAACCAAATTTTACATAGTTGCTCTGTATTAAACAGATCCTTGCTAAGTGCTCAACAGAATATTTGGTACATGCCAAACACTTAGAAAGTGAGAATGATTACCATTGTTCTTAGAGCATTATCAATAATAGTAATGAACAAGATAACAAAGATGACTACATCCAAGAGCTAACCTATAGGGTTGGGGCTTTGACTCTTCAATAATGTATTCCGTTTTAAAACTAGAGTATAAGGTCTGTTACTAATAGTTCCTGGTAACAGTAAAAACTCCTACTAAGGCTTTAGCCTTAGTTAATAAACATGGCTGCTAGTTTGTTCCTTACGTAGAAGAGTGGGATTAATTAACAAATATGAGGAGATCCCCGGAATCAACAGCTAAACAAATATTGAAGAAATCAAAAGAGAAAGGGAAATTAAAAGAGTGATTCTAATTTCCTTTCCTATTTTTTAACTGGAAGACAGCAGACTGAAAAGTTTCAATTATCCATGAAAAAACATCCACGTTACGGGCTTTTATAAGGAAAGCATTAAGTATTATTTAGGCAATCTTGGAAATGTTACGTTTCCCCTTCCACTTGACAGTGGAATCCCCCAACATCATAAAGGTTTTAAGATGGATGGCATACTAAAACACCCATTCAACACATCGGTCAGGCAACAAGTTGTTAACACTGCATCTGAGGTGGCACAACTGATGAGTAGCATCACCCTTCTGTTTAGTAGGTCTGAGCTCTGCTTTAATTTAATAATCATCTTCCTAGAAGATAGCCTTAAAAATATCACCTCACATCCCACCACACTGACTATTCCACATTCTCTATGTATTTTAATGTATTTAATGTATTTTAAATGACCTAAACAACTCTCTACAATTACTGAACTTAAAATACCTCATTTCAGGAAAGATGATAGTTACTACGAAATATATGAACCTCCTGGCCTGTCACCAACAGCTTACATTTATTATATATCTGATCTTTAACAAATACCATTATCATTGAGTAGGTGTTTTATAGGAAATATCTTTAAAGGAGATAATGAACAAAAATTTAACTCTTCTGGAACTCTGGACCCTGGAGTTACTTGGTAGCAAACTTCTAGTCCACCATCTGCTCCTCTGTCTGCTGCTATTCACCTACAGTTGTTAGCTATTTCCTTCAAGCTTTCCTTTCCTTTCTGGTGTCCCTCCCTAAGCCACAGAATGCTGGTCCACCCTGCACACCTCTGCCAGAGGATGCAGACTGACTACTGCATTTTCAAGCAACCCAGAAGCTGACTCCACCTACTATTTTTTCAGCCCATTTCCAAGGTAAAGAAATCTCTGCTTCCATTGACAGATCTTCCCATTCTATGCTTGTATCACATGTATGTCTCTAATCTCTGCCTCCATTCTTCGTTCGAGTACATCTTTCCTGACTCAACAAGTTGTACATGACAAGTTAAAATAGAGCCCTACTTTCAAAACAAGAATAGCATAGCTCTTGGTAAACAATCTTTCCAATACTCAAGTCTTTTACTTATTTTTACTTTTTCCTCTTTTTTTATTCTGATTAGGGAAAATAAGAATAATACTGAATGTCAATTCCACATACTTCTTTTACTACCAAGGGCAAATCAAAGAAGAATTCTTAAATGCTTTTATCGAGGTTTAAGTTACACAGGGAAATGGAAACATTGAAGTAAAATTATAGCAGTTATAACAGGGTACTCAAATATCAAAACAATGATAATTAGTGAGAATGTGAATAAATGTACAAAGCCTATTACATATAAATGTTAAACATTGCTGAATAACCATTGTTACTACTAAGCTAATAACAACAGTATCTTAAATTATTAAATCTTCTCTGTCCTCTGTTCACTACTCAAAATAAATGTTTTTTCAAGCTAAGGTATTTGCTGTAACACGTAACAAACAAACCATTAAATATTAGTGAAAGCTATTCCTATGATAAAGAAAATTAGTGGAAGGAAATTCTGATGGTTCCAATGAGTAAAAACTTCATTTACTGACATTAAGCTAACTGAAGTTTAAAGGTTCCAGGTTCAAAGGCAAGACAATTTATCAAGCAAGTTAAGTTCTGTGATTACTATAATTCAGTCATTATGGCTGAAGCAGTTAAAAATAATTCCATACGTTTTTGAAGATGTTCATCAGACTACTAAGCAGTTGAGAGGGAAAGCTGAGAACCCCAGTACCGTCTCAAAACATGAGATAGGTTTCAAATGTATATATTTATATCAAACAATAATTAATTGAATTATACCAGTCATCTTTATAGCATTCCCTACCATATGAAGTGTAATTGTGGTCTAAGTAAAAACTATGGAGAGGTCAGATAGACCTGGTATCCGGTGGCTTTCATGTCTCTATGTAATGGTTTTCTTGTTCTAAGGTTCTTTTAGCTGTTGAACTTGCACCTCCTCCAAATTTTGGCTTGGCCAGAATCTTTCTTTTAAAGAAATGAAAAAAAATTCTCTTTGCAATGAAAGAAATTGTGGTCTAAATCATGATGATGACAAGAAACCTTAGCAATTTAAATAGACAAGCCTTGAAATAATATTGTGATCAAAGTATCAAGCAGCCTAATAAAACCCAGGTGGCTTAGCCTTATCATATATGGTCCTCATTACCACACTGCACTATTTAACCTACTTCCTGGTATCAACAACCACTTTCTGTTATTAATTCTTTCCCATTATGGATCTGCTGAAGTTTCCATGTTTTCTGATAAGACAACTCTTTTTCAAAAAAAAAGTAAAAAGTAAAAAGAAAGAATGGGTTCTCTTTTTAATGTTTTATAACTGGAGCCATGACTGTTAAGTCTCAGAAACCACAGTGGCTTTGTACTATTAGCCATCTACTCAAGGCTATGCTAACTCCTAAGGAGGTACCAGAAGACCACGGTTAATACAGTAAAGTAAGGGCTCACATGTTTTATGATAACAAGAAGCAGCAGCATGAAAAGCATAAGCACAAAAACCTGCTTTACAATCCTAAAGATTCGAATAAGAGATGTTGCCGCTGACAAAAGTGTACACTTGCTCCAAATACAACTCATCATCCAAAGGCTCCCCATCGGTACAACTTGTAAGGTTTGAAGCAATTTTCCCACCTGTAGGTAGGTACTGCTGCCTTTTAAAATGGGAACTAAATGTCTTAGGGAATTTACTTTAGAGCATAATTTGCTTCCATAAAGATTTCACAAAGGTGAGGTT
Source organism: Mastomys natalensis (assembly GCA_021653895.1). Lineage (NCBI taxonomy): Eukaryota > Metazoa > Chordata > Mammalia > Rodentia > Muridae > Mastomys > Mastomys natalensis. The sequence goes on along the minus strand of JAJTUV010000040.1, from coordinate 140,232 downwards.
AAAGTGCCTGTGGTTATTACATCTACTTCAACATTTGTTTCAAGGACTGGATTTTAAAAAGGAAGAAATTATTTTAATTTATCTGCTTTCTTTCACCAGCTCAACCCTACCCCCTAAAACACTGGTAAAAACAAATCATTAGGAAGATCAGCACTAGAATAGGGTGAAGGACTGGCTGAAAAACAGTGAAGTAATGCCCAATGTCTATCTTTTCCTCTGGGTGTGAAGGTTTTAGTTGTTGCTCTGCTGTGTCTCAACCACAGGTTCTAGGCCATCCAAAGGGACAGTGAGAGCTGGTTATGTTCCAGGCCTCCATTTTGCACACAGCTACCTATACTGGTCACAAAGACAGTGCTACAGCTCAGTGTGCCACGAGTGGCACCCAGTGTTCGCACAGACTCCTTACAGCAGAGGGATCCGTTTCTCTCCTTGCTTTCCTTTCTTTCATCCTGTTTGCCCAGATGGCAGAAGCAGCAGATTGGAAGCATTGCACAACATATCACTTAACCATACTGTGTACTCAGTAAAGAAGGAAATTCACATGACAGGCTTTATCAGTACTGTCTGTTTAAGTCATCTGCAAAGCAATGTATTCTAGAAAGCCTGTGCCATCAGTCAGCCACCGACGTCTTCCGTTAAATAAAACCATCTATTGGAGCTATTTGCAGATGCAGTCAGTGGCATTTAATAAGAATGTGCCCTACTCAGCTCAATCTATACTTCAATTAGTTTCTCCATTCCGTGTAGCAATACCAGAGGCTACGTTGACTTGTAGCAACCATGCTCAGAATGTCTGAGCTGACTTGATTCAACCACCACTAGTTTATGGTTCATGTAAAGCTTAGAGCTGCTCTGGATCTTTAATGTGTACGGTACACATAATATAAACTTACTAAATTTTCTGAAATCTAGGTTAAACTCAACAACATGGACTTCAGCTGTGTCAACAGTAAATGATAATGCCAAGCAGTGCTTTAAGTGAATGCTGCAGGCTGACTTCTAGGTCTATATCACTCACTGACAGCGACTCAGACAAACTAGGATCACTTCAGCTCTCTTAAACTGATCTCAGTGCGCAGGCACGTTAGCTGGAGCTCCCATCTCTAGATCTGCCACTAATTTAACTTTGTGTTTCTCTTTCCTCAATTCCCTACTTACTAAAGAGTCACAAAACTCCAGATCATGAAAAAGCAGAACTACTGAGAAGCTCAGTGTGGACCTCCTTCCTTCCCATGCCTCTCAGATGCTGGCAATGGGAATGCATAGTTCCCAGGTGAGAACTCTAGGTCCATCTGTACGGTTCCCATAATTAGCTACTAGTGTTTTTCCTCGTCAATGCCCTGTAGGAGACAATCTGAAAAGAAACAAAGCACGACTCTGAAGAAACCGCAGCAGTCTCGCTTGCCACTCACGCCCAGTATCTGTGAGGCAGTGGGAAGCACCTGGACTCATTACGGTCTGAGCATGCCACGTCTTCTCTGCACTACCATCCCTTTCCTGACTGAAGCACCAGAGGAAAAAGACGAGTCCCTACCAAGGCACTGCATCACTACTCTTCACTCACCTAATCCTTCACACTATTCTGGTAGCAAAATGTTTCTACTGTTTTGTTTTTAGCAGTGTTTGGAGGTGGAGTTGAGCTTGAGCTGAGTTGATAGAAATATGATAAAACAAAATATAAAATTTTAAGGAGAAATAATTCGCAATACTAGGAACTTTAGTAATACATTTAAAAACTATGTAAATACAGCTGGTGTTACATCTCCTGTTTGTAGTCCTAGTACCGAGGAAGGAGACAGGAAGATGACAAGTTTGAGGAGATCCTTGGTAACATTAAGATTTCCAGGCAGCCTCGGCTACATTAGGGCCTGTCTCAAAAAACACACAACAAAACAACCCACAGAGCACATTTAAAGCAAGAGGAGTTGTTACCAAATGTTACAATGCAAGAGTGATCCAATTGTTAAAGTTTCAAGAATAAACTATTTTGTTATATATAGTCATTTTAAATCACAGAATTAGTGTACAACTTTGCAAATTTGTCATTCTACTTTAGATTGGGTGGGGAGAGGAGGGAGGGGAGAGAGGGAGAGAGGAGAAGAGAGGAGGAGAGAGAGAATGAATATATGAATCTAGAATCTTCACTTTGTCCTCTAACACATCATCTCTTATGCTTTGCTTCTTCGTGCTTCTTCAAGCCAAATGTGCTGCTCAAAGCAGCTAAGTTCCTTATAACAGAACCCTGCAACCCTCCTCTTCCCCAAAACAACCCAAAGTAAGATGTGGTAAGCTATGGCCATCAAAAATCCTAGGTATATAGTTTTCACTCAAATATCAATTTAAAGAGAGATGGGGGGGGGGCGATAAATGGAGTTTGGAAGCTCTCAAGCTTCTCAGTAAGGACAACTGGCAGAGGTCCAGCTGGAGCTACTGCTGTCATCCTTGCCGCCTGCTCAGGCTAATGGCAGGTCACAAATCCCAAGAGTTCCAACTAGCTCTGCAGTCAGACTCCTGCTGCTATGGTTGCCCTGCTACAAAACATGCCTGTACAGCATCACACCTATCTAGTTCTGTCAAATAGAAATATGTGGACGGATTTCTGCAAAGATTGCTGAAATGAACATACAATCCTCTCCTTATTCAAGCAGAGGCTGCCTATATATTAATGACGTCTAAAGGTTAGATGTTGGAGAAAACAAGAGTAAATGTACATGAGGGTATGGCCAGGAAGTGATTCAGGGTATATACATCTATACTATATTAGGTCAAAATAAACACTGCTTTTGTGTTTTATTACATCAGAAAGCAGATAAAATATAGCAATGAAGCTTACTGAGTTCTGCAAAGGTAATAAGACTCGAGTTAGAAAGTGGGAAAGGTGTGAAAAGCTCACCCGGAGCAATCTCAAGCAGAAGGGTTACTTTACAACAAACAAATTTCTTGTCTCTTTGGAAAATGCAACATCAGCATCAAAAACATCAAAACTAATTAGAATTAATTTAGCTATATACTTGTATACTTACAGGTAAAGTAATACAGTTAGTTGGAGGATTGAAATTAGCCAACACTTCTAGGCAAAATAGAAAATGAGTTTAAACTTGCTTCTTAGGAAACGGTTTATAGAAAAACAGAAACAAGGGCCTTTGCTTGCATGGTCTAATTGTGGCTTTTTGACATTTTAATTAGTGTTAAATAGTTCATTCTTAATGGTTATCAGCTTGAAGCTTAGTAAAAATTCAAATATCTTCACCTAAAGTTGTTGTGGGTCAAAAGTAAAACAGTTTTTATTTAATTAAAATATAAACCACTGGGAATGGTAATTTAAGGATTACGTTTTTAGACTTGGGAAACTTAGGAATTTTAAATACTATTTAAGTACTATATCCACCTGTAATTTTCAAATCTTACCGTATTACTTTAAGTCTGCACAAAATTCAAACAGGTTTTGCTTGGCCTCTTTCCAAACCATAGCACTTACCCTTGGGGACGGCGGGAGGACAGCGTAAGCGCTTTCGTTCCTTTAAGCAGAGAACCCTTTCACGTGGACCGAATTTTCAACACTGCATTTTCCACGCAATGGAGTTTCTCAACTCATTTTTAAAAAGCGAAATTTAAGACACAAAATAAACACAATGACACTGTTAAAAGTTTTAAAATGAAGCCAGATTTTTCCCACACTTTTATAGGTACTCCTTAAAAAGAATTAAAAAAAAAAAAAATCACTCAAGAACAACAGAAAGATCCGAATATAGTGAGATTTCAGTTTCACATTTAGATTTATGTCTTATTTTCTAACCACCTCACAAACCAAAACCAAAACGTATCATTTTAACGTTTTACTCACAGTCTGAGTGATCAAAAATAATTTGGTTAGGCATTAATCTAAATTAGTTCATTGCTCTCAATGGTCACTACAAAAATCATCAAATGTTTATGTTTTAACATTTCAAACATTACCGTGAGTAACAACAAAACCAGAACTATAAATTGTGTCATGGTCTGCTACCTAGACAACTTGTAAAATCAACTATTTATTAAATAGTTAAATGTATCAAACAGTTTTCTAGATGTTTTAAATAGAGCTATCTGTACTATGGACTAAATGTCAACAAAGCTGAGACTAGCACAGCCCGCTAAGACCGGCTTATCACGGACACAAGCCTCTAGAGCTTTGAGGCCTACAGACTTCAGGAGCAGCCACATCTCAAGTCAAGGTAACTTTCTCCAAAATCAAATAATCACAGCAGTTTGCTCTTTATTTCTTGAGATGTCTACAAATGTGGGTAGTTAGAATACGTAAAGAATACACAACCCTAACCATTGCTTCAGCATCACTTCTGTGAGGTCATCAGAAATAAAAAAGCATCCTGACATCTACTCGCTCCTAACCCTTCTCTCCACCTCATCCCAGATGTATCAAGTACACTTCACACTTTATTTACACACTTGTCTCTCCCACTTAAACCCTTTCACAGCTATAACTAGGATTTGCTATCTTTCTGTCTTTTTTCATTATCTGTTCAATGTCATTTCTGCATAAATGCTGAAACAAATTACCATGGGTAATCTTTTTCCCCTGGAATATATGAAGCATTTTATCATACTTTCACTTTGTCTTTCCAACAAACTTCCCGCATACCCCTCAAAGTGTCTAATATTTCTACCAAGAAAACTGTCTACTATTTCTACCCAAAAAGGTTCTTTGTTTAAAAAAAAAAAAGTAACAAGATAGTTTTTTTTTTTAGAATGAATGCATTAAACAGATCATAATAATTACTAACTACAGATAGGCAAAGAAACATTAAGCACATATCACATCTTTCCATAAAATGTCTCCATATATCTGCAAATTATGAACAGGACACGTTCTGTCCTGACCACGCTCTGAATTCTGAGGCAGCACAAAGGTGAAGAAGAGTGGTCCGGTAGGTTTCTAACAGTTCTGGCTTCAGACAACCAAGGAAGGGAGGAGAGCAGGCAACAAGTAATTAGAGCAAGCCTGCCTCTCCCATTCAGCGCAGACTCTCACATCTTACACAGCAAGTCTCACAACCACAGATCGCCCTTTCTCAACCCTGTGACACAAGCAGCACCAGAGTCAAGAAACTCCTCTGAAAGCCTCTTACTCATTAAACTGATTTTTAATCCTTTCAAGAGCCCTGGTAACACTTTCTGTTTTAGCTTGCATTTTGAGATAATTCTGTACTTAAGTTACCATTTAAACTTTTAGGAAAAGAAAACAATTTTGCTACAATGAAAATAGACCAAAAAGCTCAGTCAGGGTCTCAGGCATCACATGGATTTGCTATGCTGTAATTGCAGACTGCCTACACACCGTAGAACAATCTAAGTCGATTCCCTTCTGCATTTCCCTGCTTCCTCCTTAAGAGACAGATTTTGGAGGCCAGTGACCACTCTCTGTGACTAACCTAAGGCAAGCAAAATTAAAAGTTTGTCTGTTCCAAATATAAAAATTATGCATTTGGCTCTGATGCAAAAAGGTTTTTTTTTTATAACACCTGCAATATTAAATTGATTAAGTCTGCTAAAAAACAAGACAGTGAGTTATTGAATCTGTGTTTAATCCAGTACACTTTATAACATATTTAAAGAATTTGGTTGTATAAAACAGGATCTGAATCTTATCAGATGAAAATATTTTTTGCTGTTAGCAAGTCTTGGGTTGTATGTCTGAGAAAACAAATTAGTCTCCAGTTCTTCTAAGCTTGATAATAGTGCCCCCTAATGGGAATTTTAACTTGCGGGTTTTTAACTCACATTTTTAAAAAAGCTTATATTCTCTGAGTAGGTTACCTCACTAGAACCAAAAAGCAAATTCTGTAACATAAGTTTAGCAAAAGTGGACTATTCAAAAAGCTACCTATGATCAATCAAAAAACAAAACCCTGAGAATAACAGAACCAAAGAGACACATTTCTAGGTTTTATATTATCCTATAACACATAATCCAAGAAAGCACTAGGCAAGCAGTCTTATCCCAAGGGAACTGTCCTCACCATGTTTCTGGTACTCACTAAATGAGCAATCAGCATCTGCCAAAAGACAGACATTATCGAATGTGACAGAAACTGGCTCTGGGTTACTTACCGTTGCAGGAGCTCCGGCATGAGCCTTTCACAGTGAGTCACAAGTTGACACCTATGAATCATGCCGCTCTAAACTATTTTCTACATTTAGTTCCCCTAAACAACTCAGTGCATGTTGATATTAAAGCAAGAGCTATCTACTGTGATATTTCCCAGGGTGGTCAGAGAAGTGAATCCAACAGTACTAGAACTTTCATTTTGGTGTTCACACTACATTCTGAACTTGAGCAATATTAAGTGCAACATCCAGAAGACATAAGCACTAACAACTACAGCCAAGCGTGAATTTAAAACATATAAAGAAACTATCATCATATTCTGTATCCAAACAAAAGGAAGAGAACAAGGAGTAAGAAACTTATATTACTAGTCACAGGTTTTCAAAGAGCCCAAATATAACATTTAGGCTAAAGACCAACATGGCTACTTGTATAGATCTAACAACTGTAGCTGGAATATAGCTAATAATACATAAACAAATAAGACAGCCTTCCAGATAAAACTTTTTTTTTTACAACAGCAGGTATAGGAATCAGTTTGTCAACCCAGTTTAAAGCATTTACTAATATTTCATTTGTAGCAGATTAAAATTCCTTACTTTACAAAAGGCACAAAAACAAAACAAAAAAAACACCAACCCATATTCCAATAAAAAAACTCTTAAGAAACTCAAGAAACATAATGTCACAACTATGAAAAACATGGTATTTCAGTTTCATAAAGTTGGTGGCCAGAGAAAAGACGTTTTCTCTTAATAAATACCGATTTCAGGAGGCACTGAATAATGCACAGCACGTGAGTAAAACAAGTGGCGTTTAACAGGACACAAAATAATCCACATCTAGGACTATTTTAACATACTCAAGCATAATGAGAAATTTCAGTTTTTTATTTAAGTTTGATTTAAAAAAATCTAATGGTGATCACATTTTGATGATTATTAAAAAAATAAATGAGTTTAGGTAACTGAACTGAAATTCAAATGTCTCGCCTAAGGCTACGAAGAAATACAGAGTGGTATGTTATACTTTCACACGGATAACGAAAGTGATGAATCTCACTGGATTTTTTGTTTTCGTTCGTGTGTGTGTGTGTGTGTGTGGCGTGTGGGGTGTCGCACACACACAGAAACCAAAGGTCAATGGCAGATGTGGGGTCTCTCACTGAGCCTGAAGCTCATCATTGAGCTTCCCTGGTGCCCAATGCAGTGCATGGATCCTTGTCTCTCGGCCCTGTACCCTTGCTGAGATTTAGGATTACACACACACACACACACACACACACACACACACACACACACACACACACGGAGCTAAGCTTTAATGTGAGTGCCAGAGATGTAAACTTGGGTTTTCAACGCTTGTGTGACAGGCATTTACCAGACTGAGCCAACTCTTCCCAGCCCCCTTATTAGCTCTTAAGGGTAAACGATTGAAACGTGTACATAAATAGACTTTAGTATGGAATAGCTGATTTATTCAATATATTTTAATCTCTGACACATACTTTAGTTTCCTAATGCAGAAAATAGGGCTGATAGAAATCTTAAACTGAGTAGAACAGGATGTAATGCCCAGCTAATAAATAAGGTTCTTCTTGACTTGAAACTATTAAAACCTTAAACAAGCTTCTTAAAGAACACATTCACTAGCTAATTATCTCAAACTCATAAGTGGTCAAATTCTAAAAATAATTATTAAAATACTACACAGCATAATTGTACTAAGCATCATTTCTTTATACTCTAAAAATCTTTACTTAAAAAATCACTACCACCCAACAAACGCAGGCGGCAGCATTGTATGTTCTGAGATGGTTCGTGCTCTCACCAGCCACACTGCTTCTAAACAACTCTACAACACATCTGTGAGAGAAAACAACTGTGTAAACAACCAACCACTTGTCCCTACTCCAGAAATAGTGAATATTAAATTATAATTATTTCCAGATATGCCGAATAGAGAAATTGATCTCTCTGGTAATGCTACTACAGACTATACACAAATCCCAACATTAATCCTAGCAAAGGTGTTTAAGTTTCAGTAATCCAGATGAAGACTGGCCTGTTTAACACAGAAAAAAAAAAAATGCATTTTATACAGAAATTTAAAAATGACACCTTAGCAGTTGTATATCTGAAACAAAAGCAGATATGTGATTTTTCCAGAGATACTAACTTAATGAAAACTGATTTCCAGAGGAACGATAGGACTATGGAATCAGCCTCTGCAAAAAGATACTTACATTATATGTTCAAGTTGCTTCTCTAAGAGGCTAATAAGTAAATAGTGACAGTTAGTTAAAGTAACGTTAAAAGTTATAAACAGCCGGCGGTGGTGGCGCACCCTTTAATCCAGCATTGGAGAGAGGCAGGTGATCTCTGAGTTCGAGCCAGCTGGTCTACAGAGTGAGTTCCGGACAGCCGGCTACACAGAGAAACCCTGTCTCGAAAACAAAACAATCAAAACAAAAAAAAAAAGTTATATAAACAGCCTAAGAGAGGAACCAGTGGCTCATCCTGCAAGCCCGCCAGTCTGAAGTGGATCTCCAGGGTCCACAGGGGTGGACAGGCAAAAACTAACCTCTGACACACACATTCTATGGCATGTGTGCCTCCCAACAATAGTAATTTTTTTTTAAGTTTCATTTTAAAGAGTTTATGAGAAAACTAAAAAAAAACTACCACTTCACCTCATCATAAATATATTTACAAATAAAGTTAACCAAGGAGACAAAAGATCTGCCATCACTACTCAATGACCTTACATGTTCAATGTAATCCCTACCAAAATTTTAGTTTTTAGGTATGGCACACGCCTTTAACCCCAGCACACAGGAGGCAAAGGACCAATTTCTGTGAGTTCAAGGTCAGCCTGGACTACAGAGAGTTTCAGGATTGCTAAGGCTACACAGCAAAGAAACCTTGTCTCAAAAAAACAATAAAACAAAACAAACAGACATCATAAAACTAAGTAACCTAAGGTGTGTTCTTGTATTGCTGGACCAGCCTAACTCCATTTCAAGAATTGAAGCCATCTTATTACAAGGTTAAAATAAATTCATTCCTATTTTCTGTAAAACTTGGATTTGACCAAGTCTTGAGCCATTTTCTGGAATTCGATGTGTTCCACACCCTATATACCCTGACCTCCACCCTGATAAGATGCTGTGCCAAACAATTCCAAGTGGTCAGCTAAGTTCCTATGTAACCAAAATTCCTTGGAAATCCCACAACACTTGAAAACTCCCTAGTCTTGCAGTTTTGGAGGGATTATGCAAACCCCACTGGTTACTGTGTTCAATGCTAATTTTTTCAACCCCACTTTAGGGAGGTAACTTCACCTGACAGAAAATAAAGCTTGCATAATTTGATGAAATAATTTAAGTAATGAATGATCTTTACTTGTGTTTGGTGGGGTTAGTAGTATGAGGACATCTAAAACAGGTCAACAGAAAAGAATGTCTGAAAGTCAAGCCCTAGCCTTATAGATGGTCAAATGATCAACAATGATACCAAGACCACTCAATGGAAAAGGAGGAGTGTCTTCTTCAAAAACAGCAAATCTGGACCCTTACTTTACATACAGTCAAACGTTAACACTAAATCGTACAAATAGCTTAATTTATTATTTAAAACCATAAAACTCCTAGAAGAAAACAGGAAAAAAAGATTCATATTAAGTCTGTCAATAGTTTCTACAATGTAACTAAATAAACAGTCCTCAAAAGTGAAAAAAGACAAACTTATATTTACAAGCACAGAGCAAAGGGAGAAACAATCAACAGAAAAGTCACCCCACAAAACAAAAGATTATGTGCAGTAATTGTCTCTCTAATAACTACAGAGTTGCAAATTGATTTTAAACATTTAACTTTAAAATGGGAAAAGGTTAAGCCATCAAGTAGAATAAGCCTCCATATCCACAGGACCCATAATGAGGAATTCATCCTATCTCAGATCAAAAGTATGTGGGAAAGGGTTTGTGTCTATATTGTACGTTTATAGGCTTTTTCTGTTCATTATTCTTTCGGTAATGTACTGTAAACAACCACTACTCAATAACATATTAGGCAACTGAGTAAAGAGATGATTTCAAGTATAGAAGGATGTTCATAGGTTCATAGTAAATACTATATTGCTTGACATAAAAGGAGTTGAGCATCCAAGAAAATTTATATTTAAGTGGTATCCTAGAACCAATACCCGATAGAAAGCAAGGAATTGTTAGATACAGAAAGTAGTTTAGCATCAATGTCTATCAAGAGGTGCGATGCAGGCAGAAAGCACATCATTCCCCAGGGCTGGACCCTGAATTCTACAACACCAATTTTCCAGGCAGGATGTGCCTGCTGGTGCAATAGAGACAAGAGTGTGAGAGAGGCAACAACTTTATGACAGAAAGGAACTCACGGCTAGTTCTAGAAACCTGGTCAGAAGCCCAAGGCTCTGGAGGCTATAGAGCTTGTGGGAGCCTACAACTGTGGCTAAATGAACATACTGTCAAACTGCCTTCTAAATACTTATGTCTATACCTATAGATCAGTTTTGTTCTCAGCCTTGGCCAGAAAACCCTCTTTCTGCAGTGGGCTGCGATGCTGAAGCTCATACCTGGGAAGGAACTAAGAAAAGGTAACTCACACCCAACACACCCACACATACACATATATACACATAAAACAGCTTCTAAATAAAAAGTCAAGAGAAAAAAAATCTTGTCATATGCTATAAAATAGATGAAACTTGAAAAGTGTCTCAAAGTCTGTATGATCCAACTTAACTTATCAGTCACTTTAAAGGCCAGAAAGCAATACAGAACAGTGATTGTCAGAGGTGAGACAGAAATGTCAATAGTGTCACTTAGGAGAAACTTCCTAAAGATGTATAGACATGCATAAAAAAGGTTATGATAAAAGTTTTGCCATGTGCTTTAGGCAATCTTTTTTAATTTAAATAAATTACATATAAATTGTGTCCTAAAAGTTTAAAAAGTGAAAAACTTACCTTCAGCTTAGTTTTGTTTTGGGATTTTAAAAACCAGTTTCTTTGGATAACAGAGCTCTGGCTTTCACTTTATAGACCAGGCTGGCCTCAAACTCACAGAGACCTACCCGCCCCTGCCCTTGCCCCTGCCTCCTAAGTGTTTGTGTCTGGTATAATCTTTAAACTACAAGGATAATCTTCCTAAAACAGCTAGCAATACATACCTCTTCTTGAACACTTAAAAACACAAAAGCAAGGATGCCAAACAGGACAAAGTAATAAACTTTTTTATACAAATTCTCATTGTTACAGACATGTCATTTTTCCCAGAAACTTAAAAAACATGATATAAGTTAACCAGTAAGAGATGAAGGTTACACTGGGAAGTGAGCTAACATTATTTATATACACTGCAAAGACACACTTGACAGCCGTCCACAGCCTTACCTTCATCAAAGTCAGCATCATCCTCTGTGTGCTGGGGGAACGGGAAACAGTTGGTAATCTCCAGTCGATCTTCTACAACTAGACCCAGGAGCACTCCTTGAACAACTTCAGTTCCTTGTCCTTCTTCTTGATAATGTTTGATTATCTTTAATACTACCTAAAAGAAAATACACAAGAGGACTTAAAAACCATACTATTTTATGTTTTACTTATTTCTAAAGGAAAAATAAAAACCACTAGTGAGTTTGCACAACCACAAAAATACATACTTGTTGTGCAAATCATTTCTTTTAGCCTTACTTAAATAAAGCACACATGAGGTTCTTAGATACTTAACCCTATTAATGAGATCACTAGACCTTTGCTAAAACAAAGTAAGCAGTTATCAGGAGACACGGGAAGTTAACGTAGATTTTCAGAAGAAATTTTACAACGAATTCCTTAAAAGCCAGTATCTACATCTGTGAAAGGTGCGTGTTAATGCCCAAATCCACTGTATTTTCCTCAAAAAGCCAGGTCAGAATAACCTTATTTCCTTTCATAGAACAAGTAAGGCTGAAGAAAGCTATGAAAGTATTTAAACAAGCAGTTGCAGGTAAAGCATCTAAAGACGACCTCATACTCTCTCTACCGTTCTGGAACCACCCCAACTCGTTTCTTTAAAAAGACCAAGGACACTCACCCATTAAATGTACCCAAATGAAACGGGAAATGCATGGAGGTCTGATTGTCTGCTAAATAAATACAGCAGTTAGAGAAATGAGTAAGTGAGGGTTAATTATAGGAGAGAAAGCTTAAAAGTCTGTGATGAGGACTAATTGAGTTCAATAAATTGGTGAAGTACTCACAAAGAGTATCTGTCAAGTAGCAAAGGATTACCAGGTAGTAGACCATTAGTCTCCATAAAACAAAGCCTGGGAATCTCTAGTGTTCATTTCAATAAATACTATTTCAAATTTAAGAATATATTATCTATAGCATTCAAGAACTTGCCAGAATAAAAAGACTCTATCACCAAAGTAATAAATGGATATGGTCTTGCCATTTCAATCTCATGAAATAAAGCATTCAAAGACAAATCAAAACCAATCCTTGTCAAATCTGAGCAGTTTCATTCATTATCTGAAATTGTATGGTCTTCCTGTTTCCTTACTGCTGTGGTATAAGAAAGCCCCCAGACTCCTGTGTTTAGTGCTGTGCCTCCATCAGTGATAGGGATTTCTGGAGGTTCTGGAGGTTGGACTTAATTGGAAGATATAGGTTCCTGGGAGAATGAAATGTATACCTGGTCCCCAGTCCCTTCCTTACAGGATTTCTATGCCTTCGTGAGGCGAACATGCCACCATGATGGTGCTCTACTCGAACACTCGGGACCATGCAATCACAAACTGAACCTCGGAAGCCAAGATCTTCCTCCTGTAAGTTGTTTTTCTCTGGTGTTTGTCAGATCAACGCAAAGTAATACACCTGCACACAATGTACATTCTGTGTTGCTGTGGCAAGCTGCCTGATAAACATTGAAGGATAGCTGATTTCAGTTCAGTTTCAGGGTTTCCAACACGTGTTCCAGAGAGGGAGGCAGAGCATCATCTGGATAGCATAGTGGAGTTGCCTGAAATAATGTCTCCATGGGAGCAAATAGAAAGAGAAAAAAGTAGGCCCTCAGATACTTATTTTCTCTAGCCAAGTTCCACCTCGTGGTTTCCACTTCTCAACAACACCATCAATGAATCCGACAGAAGATTAACTGATTAAGCCAGAACCCTTGTAACTCAATCATGTCCCAACACTAACAGACACGGACAGGGACACATGAAAGCTACTCCAGATGGAGTTTGCTCAAGAAATGGATAATAGATGTTATCAGTAATTTTTGATGCACCAGTCCTCTGCTTAGTGCCTTACATGCAATGAATGACCATACAGCTACCTTTTTATAAAGCCAGTTATACTATTTTCCTATCTTCTCTAAGAAACAGGTAAGCGGACATAAAATGATTGTATTTAGGTAAGCCTTCATACTTTAAGATACTTCACAGTAACTGAGAAAGTGTAGGTGTGCTAACCGTGTTTATAGCAAAGGCTAGACACTTATGATGCAACGTCAGCATCTCTAGGAGGTGTTCCTGTAACTACGGCTACACACTAAAGGGCTGACGCATGGAGGACAAGCTGACAAGGTCAAGCAGCAGAAATCTGTGAAGAAATAGTAATGATGATCCAATTATGCCCTGGTCCCTGAACAAGTGTTCCGCGTTCTAGATTCGAGGCAGCTTTAATCTTTAGGCAGCAGTCTCACGAGTTGCAAGTTGGGAATGTCCACCCACATAAATCCCATTTTCAGCCAGGTTTAAGTGCTCACTTCCTTTGCCTCGAACCACCCATGTTTCTTTCCAAAAAACAGTGGTGATATATTTAATTAATCCTCTTTATCAATGTCAAGGCTCCCTGTTCCTACTTTCAAAGGTGCTGCATGAAGTCTCCAAAACAAAATGTACTCCCATAATATACTTTGTTTTTAATGTGTCACCAATGACCCCACACACGCTGGAGCCCTACATCACTTGTTGCTTAACAAATATGTAACCAACTTTTCCAGAATAAATAAAAGCCTCCATACTAAGTACTTACTAAGAGCCTTCTAGGGAGCTGTGACATACACTTGTCCACTCCTAATCTCTAATTTCAGAATTAACTGATCTGAGCTAGAGGTGTATACTTTGGGGGAGTTTTGTGTTTAGATCCTCCATGTGTCTAACACCCTACTTTACTCTAATATTTTAATAATAATTTAACTTATATGCAGGCGTATGTGTCCATGTGTAGGTATCTGCCCATGAGTGTGAACGCCAGAAGTCACATGTGGTTGTGAGCCGCCTGCTGTAGGTGCTCTGCAAGAGCAGTGAGTGCTCTTAGCAACTACACCATCTCTCCAGTCCTACTCTAACTTTTAATGAACATGATCCAGCTTTCCTTTGTCTTTATTTTGGTTTAACTCTTCAAAAGACTGTAATGTCATAGGCTTTCTTTCGTTTAAGACTTTTCATTGTTTTTAAAAAGTGCAGACTGAGAAATACCAACCAAATGTGAGTATTTTATTTATAAAAGCAAAAATATCACCCTTAATAAAGGAGCTCAGGTCTACTTGGAATATCATTACAGTAGAGAAGAGGGATGAGAACAGCACAGACACTAGTTTTCTCTGGTCCAGTAAGTCCCGGGGCTACAAGCTGACTAAGACAAGAACCAGTGCTGACTAGAATCCTTTAAATGAGCACAAAGGACATTCTGCTATAAATTCTGCCTGGGAGAGATAAACTAGAGAAACTATGCACAACAGTCTTCTAAGACTTTGAAATATCATCATGATCGGGGTCTGAATGTTTAACCCTGTCTACCAAGTGTCCAATTGCTGTTCTCAGAATAATGAGTTGTCTCTAGAACCATCTTGAAGACTTCTGAGGTTTGCATGATATAAAGTAAGGCAAGGAATCCCACCAGCAAGGTACTGCCCATATCTGCTCAGACAACACTAAAGGAAACACCTTTTGTCTAGATATCACTAATGCACAACTGTAAAAGAGCAAAATAAGTCAGGCTATCACCTAATCTTCAAGGAACATAAGAGAACGTTTAACAAGCGCCTGGCTTTAAAATGAAAGAGAACACAAGCTCCCTTTGATTCCAATTCTAAAACTACAATTATTTCATTTAGTAGCAGTATTCTCAAAAGTAGGGAGCCCTCAAAGCTCAAGGATCTATGCGAAGCGGGTTGGAAAGACTGTAAGAGGCTAGTTGATGGAGGATTTCCAAGGACGTGTCTTCATAGACACAACAGGACTGATACAATTTGAACTCACAGTCTCACGAGTACATTAATGCCTCAGTGCAGGCCCGTTCCAGGAGTAGTGAAAACCACTCAACAGTGGTGTTGTATTTCTGTCTTGCTCTTGTTTGGGCTTTTTGTCTTACTGATCTTGATTTCCATTTTGTGTTTTCTAGTTTGGTTCTTGTTTTGTTTTCTTTTAAAGAGAGCAAGAAAGAGTTGGGTGGGTAGGGAGGTGACAAAGATCTGGGGAACCAGGGTGAGGGAAGCATGATCAAAACAAATTGTACAAAAATTTTTTTTTCAATAAAATGTCAAAAATAAGCTAGGCAGTGGTGGCTCACACCTTTAGTCCCGCGCTTAGGAGGCAGAGGCAGGCAGATCTTTGTAAATTCGAGGCCAGGTTGGTCTACATAGTGAGTTCCAAGACAGCCAGAACTACATAAAAGTCCCTGTAAAAAAAAAAAAAAAAAAAAATAAAAAATAAATAAAATAAAAGCAAACAAAACATTTAAAACATATAGGGGGAAATATAAATACCAATGAAAAATAGCTAAGTAGGTTATTATACTAGCAATCAATAATGCTTAAATTTAACGTGTTAACAAGGATGAGTAAAACTTCCCATGATTCCCTAAGACGATCTCCCTTAAATATATTGGAAGCTTTCCCAGGGAGTGTGTAATACTAGGAATTCCAGGTTATCTACATAAAGTCAGTCATCAACCTAGGCTACATAAGACCTTATCGAAAAAGGGAGTAAGGATGGGTTTTTTTTTTTTTTTTATGTCCAAAGAGGGATGACTTTAAATCTTACCAAAATGCAGATAATACTTTTGGATAAATAACTGTTTTCTATCAAATCCAGGTCTTTGAAGAACACTAGAGAGGGCTTGCTTCTTCTGCATAGACGTACCAGGCTTCTGTATCACTCCCTCATTAATTCATTTTCTCAGATATTTACTGATTTAGTTCTAGAGCCAAGACACCTCTCTCATACCCTAGGAATATAAAATGAATAAAGTCTATGCTTTCATGAGGTTCCAATTTTTAGAATAGAAGGTCTCAAATACAGTTCCCTTTCTTCTCTCCGGAAATGTGAGATGTTCCATACCAAGCAAGTCTCCAGTTCTTTCGCCAGCACCTTAGTGTGTGCAACTTTAAGGCAATTCTACCTGAAGTTAGTATCAGATCCCAACAGGTAAGAGCTCCATCCCACACCACCATCCTCACTTCAGGCCTCAGGCACTTCTGACCATCGACTGTAAGTCAGGGGTTCCCACAATATCCCTTTCAGGTTTAACCACCTGTTTTAAAAGGCTTACAGAATCCAAGGAAACATATTGCTTAAGGTTTCCTGGTTCATTTAAAAAAAAAAAAAAAAAAAAGTCAAAGAAATGGCCAGGGCAAGGGCCGGGGGCAGGAGCGTGGCTCTGAGCCTCCCACTCTCCCAGGACTCTAACCATTGAGATTCCTACACTCAGCAAGGCTTGCAGCTTTGGTTAAGGTGGGGATGGTGGTGGGGGTTGTTTTGTCTTGTTTTCACTGATCTTTAGTAGATTAGACTCATCTCCAGCTGATCCAACTCCTTCCCAGAAGTCAGTGGAGCCAAGTCCAAGCACTGAGCTCTCTTCATGGAGACCAGCCTCGTCCTAAATCACCTCATTAACACAAACTCCTATGTCATCAGAGGGCTGAGTATGAACAAAGCCCTAAGAGTTGTAGGAGCTCTGGGACAGAAACTGGGAACAAAAACTAAACTCACTCAGGTTCCAAAGTACTCTTCTAAACCTCTAAGCTCTTAAAATTGAGGAACCCAAAAGTTTAGTACTGATAATTTCATGTCAGAAAATGAAACTAAGAAATTCTGACATTTCTCTTTAAAAACAATAATGAATATACTATATTCATTATTTAAAAAGAATAATGAATTAAACTATATTCTTATGAAAAATCAGCTTTTCCAAAACAAAAATACTTACTCACAGGTCAAAAAATGACACTTTTCAGACTTTTGGGAAAAAGTTAAAACTACTCAGAAAAGGAAAATCACATTGTTTTACATTTCATAAATCTTTTGAATGCTTTATTTTGTAGAAAGCAGTTGGATTGTGCTGCCTTGTAGTCATCTTTTTTCGACCGCTTATCACTGAGCCTCTGGAACCTCCACTGAACACTCAGGAAGGAACACATAACAAGCTGGCAAAGGAAGTTTGTGTATTATGAAAAGTCTGACCCTGGAGACTTTTAAAACAAGACATTAATGACAATAAGGAAAACCAATCGTGATTAGTTTGTGAAAAATAATTATAAAGAAAGCGGGTGGTGCAATGAGGGACAAGAAGGTGGGCTTCACTAGGGGGTGCAGAAAGACCACATGCAAAAAGAGCTGAGAAGCAACTACCCGGGAAAGCCTGAGGACACAGACACAGCAACTGCGCCCTCGGGACCCTGCTTAAATTGCCAACATCTGCTTTTCATAAAATATGGAAGTTGGATTTTTTATTTTTATTTTTTTAAAATGTACATGTATCAAGTATTTGTTGCAGCATGCCTGTACACAACATGTGTGTTTGAGGCCTGTGGTTGTGAACTGCCATGTGGGCACTAGAAACCAAATCTGATTCCTCTGTAAAAAGCAACCAGTCTTCTTAACTACTGAGGCATCTATCTATCCCAGAAAAGTGTATTTTAAAGACATCAAAACCCACCTAGACATGATGGAGTTTAATGCCTACAACCCCAAACAGTCAGGAATCTGAAACACAAGGATCACAAATTAGAGGCCAGCCTAAGTAACTCAGTGAGACTTTATCAAATTAAGCAAAAGGCTAGAAATACACCTCGGTGACAGAAAGCTTCCCCAGGTTCAATTCCTAGCACAAACAAAGGAAGGAAGGAAAAAAGGAAGGGAGGGAAGTGGGGTTGGGGATGCCAAGTTCAGTTCCTAGTATAAACAAATAGGTAAATAAATAAGAAGTATTAAAAAAAAAAAGATGGGGTATTAGCCCAGGGTGAGTGCACATGCCTAGCATGCATGAAACTGCTTTCAATCTCTGTATCACAAAACAAACAAAAACATGAACCACCAAAATATCTCAGATATCGATGAACACCCAAAAGAGAATGCCCATGACATCTAAAACAGAAAGTTTAAAAAGTAAAACACCTATTATGTGAATATAGTTATGTGCTTTGATGAATAAGAATCCTCTTAGGATATCTGTATCATTCATTATAATAAGCATATGTTTGCTTTCTAGTCAATAGATATCAAATATGAAAAGTGAAGAGGGAGGTTTTAGAATACAGCAGTTACTGTGACTTGTTGCTTGAAGCTTCACGAAACAGAACAAATTCAATTTCCTTTCTGGACAGTGCCAAGCTGACAGAGTAAGATGAGAATGGGACATCTCTAACACCTTTTGGGGTGTCAGAGGTTTTTATGCTACTTTAAGGCAAGTTGAGGAAGATAGGGTTTATTTTGCCTTACAGCTTACAGTCCATTATCCAGGGAAATCACAGCATGAGCTCACGCAGAGGCCATGAAGGAGTGCTCCTTACTGGCTTGCTCAGCCTGTTTTCCTATACCTTCCAAAACAACTTGCCCAGTAGACAGACCATCCACGGTGAGCTGAGTCCTCCCACATCAATCATCATCTGATGATTTGAATATGCTTGGCCAGGGAGTGGCACTGCTGGAAGGTGTGCCCTTGTTGGAGTAGGTGTGGCCTTGTGGGTGTGGGCTAGCTGCCTGAGAGCCAGTCTTCTGCTAGCAGCCTTCACATGGAGATGTAGAACTCTCAGCTCCTCCTGCACCATGCCTACCTGGATGCTGCCAGGTTCCTGCCTTGATGATAATGGACTGAACCTCTGAACCCGTAAGCCAGCCCCAGTTAAATGTTGTTCTTTATAAGACTGGCCTTGCCGGGCGGTGGTGGCGCACGCCTTTAATCCCAGCACTTGGGAGGCAGAGGCAGGCGGATTTCTGAGTTCGAGGCCAGCCTGGTCTACAGAGTGAGTTCCAGGACAACCCGAGCTACACAGAGAAACCCTGTCTCGAAAAACCAAAAAAAAAAAGACTGGCCTTAGTCATGGTGTCTGTTCACAGCAGTAAAACTCTAACTAAGAGAGCATCTATTGTGCTACATCCTTTACAGGGCAGAGCTCATGGGGAGTGCTGGGTAACCCACCCTGTGTAGTTAAGAGTAAGCAAACACGGTAATACTCATTCAGCTAACAGTTTAAAACAGCAACACACACACACACAAACTGTTAAGGTATTTTAACCACCGAAACTAACTTAAAAAGTAAATCTGGTGGTATTAAATGATCACATTATTTTATTATGTCATACTTGTATTAAATATTACTACACTGGTGGTCAGAAAAAGAAGCTACAGCCTGAACTAGGTATGAAAATAGTTTCTTACAGTACACCTGGAACAATCTGTGAAGAATACATTCCCACTGTTTATCACAGCCCAGCACTTTAGGTAAATGGGGACGGGGTTGGGGGGGATTATTTCCCTTCAGAAAGAGAAAGCACAAGCCCAGAGATGACACACTTCAACTGCACAGCAGGGTCAAACAGCTACCGAGGTTCCTTAGCACTCACTCAGCTCACACAGACCAGTCTTGCAGACCACACCCCACAGCTGAGTAGTACTTTATTTGCTTTCCATGGGATTCCGGAGCTTTTGAGTCTTCTCCATATAAACTCCAGCTGCCTTCATCCCTGCCTCTGCCTCCAAAGTGCTGAGATTACAAGGTCATACATCAGTCCTAGCTTTTTGGCTTTTTTAAGAGAGTGAAGAGAGAACGTGCAGCTGTCCAGAGACCAGAGGTGTTGGAGCCCCTGGACGAGGAGTTACACGCAGCTGTGAACTACCCAATGTGTGTGCTGCGAACTGAACTCCAGTCTTCTGCAACACCAATGGAAGCTCTTTACCATTCAGCCATTACTCCAGACCCCCACACTTAGCTATTTAGAATCAAGCACTTTATTTCACAAAAATAAAGTTTCTCAAAATACAGCAACTCAATAGGTGTGAACTTCAAACTGTGTGACTACCAAGCTCCCGGTTTTCTCTACCAGCCCCTCGGCTGCTTATAAATACATTCTCTTCCACTGAGGTCATTCCCATTATTCCCTTAGCTAGTCTGCGCAGTGTATTTGTACAAGGAGTGAAAATAAATCTCCTTCCACACAGCAAGGTCCCTCCTTGAGTTCCAAGTTCTCTACCACAGAGGTAAGACAGTGCCATATTCATCCAATAAATAAAATAAAGCCAGCTGGAAGCTCAACATTCCCAAATCTAAGCGCCCTCTTCAGCTGCTGCCTAGTAACGACGGCCTGAGACGCACCGGGCTTACCTACTCCACCCTGCCAACCCATCACACAGACCGATGAAGTCCTTCAGAAGCACTGGCAACACTGTGGCTACACCACAATCAACAGCACCTATTCTTAGTCGTCTGACCCAGCAAGCACTCAGTCACTGAGTGAACTATGTCAAGATCCGAAGTCCCTCTAGAATGCTCATTCACTGGAGCTTTTTTCAAGTATGACAAAATATAAATTGTAGCTATTAAAAATCATCTACTGGCGGCGGAAGGTGGAGATGCATGCTTGTAATCCCAGCAGAGGCAGACAGACGGATCTGTGGGTTCACAGCTAGCCTGGCCTACAGATTGTTCCAGGACAGCCAGAGCTCTGTTATGCAGAGAAACCTCGTCTCAAAAACACAAAAACCAAAAATAAACCAAAACAAAAAAAAAACAAACAAACAAAAAACCTACCAAAAAATGAAACAACAAAAACTGCCTGACAGCACACTGAAGCAGCACTGCTCAGGAGAGGGGGTGGTCTATGAAAGCTCTTATAATACCCATTACCATGAACATTCTTATTTAAAATCTGAATTTAAAAAATTTAGAGTGCAACTAAGCCAGGAATGAGGGCTCAAGTCAACAACTCCAGCACTTAGGAAGGAGGAGGTAGGAGGATCAGGAGCACAAGGCCAGCCTTGGCTACACAGCAAGCTTGGTTGGAATCAGCTTGGTCTCCATTACACCCTGTCTCAGAAAAATAAACAAGAGTGGTAAGCCACTTTACTCAAAATATTCTGTATTTGTTATACACATTCTCATTTAAGAGATCACTTTTCCTAGCTACAAACCATGGTGATGTCCACTATGAGTTCTTTAAAAGCTCAAAGCAAAGCAGTAGGCCTAAGCTTCCCCAAGCACTGGCCGCTGAAGAGCTCAAGCCAGATACACAATTCCTAGCTGGCTCTCCTGGGCTCTGCAGCTACTGGGAGGTAAGGCCCACAGCCTGAACTTCTCCCATCAATCTCTGTCAAAGAACAGCTATTACTGTAGAAGACCTTTATTCTCAAGGAAAGTGTAATGTCACAAAATCTCCCTTAGCATATTCTGTAAAGTCAATATCTAGACTTTCATTTAATCTGGCTTCTTTCACTGCCAGATCTGTGAACTTGGCAGTTTTCTTATTTGGTTAAGCCTAGACCATTTTTTCTAACGCCGAACAAAGAAGGTAGTTATTGCCAAAATGTAAACTCAAAAAGCAGAAAGCTGCATTAGTCTTAAATTTAACACATTTTACAGCTCAAGTGGGATAGGAGTTCCATTTCACAACTGGCTGAGTCAAAGAAGAAATGGGATTTAAATTATTGCTGTTACAGTTTGATGTGAATAAACTTCAGTGACTTCAATGGTGAGGGTAGCTATTTGGCCCTGACACATGAGATTGGTTTCAACCTCCACAATAGCTCATCAATATCACCTCTATGATATTTCATTTAAAAAGAGCTCGATTCATGATTATTCTCTTGGATCTATGCTTACTGATGATTCACACTGTTAAAGTTAAATCAACTAATTGCTGTCAAAAGCAGACCGGAAGCACAACTTCATGAAACTCTTCTGAGTAACAGTTCTCGTCGTTCTACCGTTAATCCTACAGGAACACAGGGAACACAAAGGTACAACTAATGTTCAAGTATACAGCAAAAGTCAATGTTAACCAATGAGCATGCTTAATTCACAAGCTTTTATAACATCATACGGAACATTAACCTGGAGCTTTTCCCAGGTGTAGCTGGAAGATGATTATTGAAAAGTAAACTTAGCAATAGAAAGGCTTATCTGGAACAAAATTTATTTCTTCTTTCATACAAAGCAATAATAAATAAAATTCCAGAAATGTAACAAAATGTCTATTCCTTAAGATACTGCAGTATAGCCGGCCAGCGGTGGTGTACCACTCTAGTCTCTGAGCTCCGAAGTTGTGAGGCTCAGTCTGTCCCTGGTTCAAGTCCCGTCCCTGCCACAATTCCATCAATTGTGGAGGAAAAAAAAAGGTGGTGGTGGCGCATGCCTTTAATCCCAGCACTTGGGAGGCAGAGGCAGGTGGATTTCTGAGTTCGAGGCCAGCCTGGTCTACAGAGTGAGTTCCAGGACAGCCAAGGCTACACAGAGAAACCCTGTCTCGAAAAACCAAAAAAAAAAAAAAAGATACTGCAGTACATTCAAATGTGCTTGACTACTACTTAAAAACCATTCTGGAATTTGGGGGCACTGGGATTATCAAATGCTTTGGTACTTGCTAACCATGGCACAGAAAACAGGGTAGGTAATCCTGATCGTTAAAGAGTAATTAATTATGGCTGTCTGGGAAAGATGGATGGAACTCGGGTGGCTCAGTTTCTTTACTTGCTCATTTTTTTCTCATGGTCTGTATTGTATATGCACATATTAATCAGTCAGTGCAATGGGTGTGCAGATTAACAGACCTTCTGCCTTCAACATTAAAATAAGCTATAAACTAGGCAAGGTGGTGCACACCTTTTATCCCAGCACTCAGTAAGCAGGGAAGGCCGAGTGGATCTGAATTTAGTCTGGTATGAGAGAGTTCCAGTGCAGCCAGTGCTGCTACACAAGGACAGCCTGTCCTGCAGGGTGGGGAGAATGCTATAGAAAGCTCCTACGGCAGCTGTTCATCTTCCTGCCAGGGTTACCTCTCTGAATGAGCTGATGATTCTGTATGCCCGCATAGAATGTGAGGTTTCTCTCCAAATCGAAAAGAGGAATTTAAATATCACACAGTGAAGAGCCGTTTACTTTGGATATAACAGTCATTTTTTTCCACAGGGTTTCTGAGTTTTAGTGCTACAGGTGTCCTATAAGAAAGTTTACAAAACAGCATTGTCTGGGACAGCCAAATACAAAACAGCCAATGCAAACAAGGGCAACACAGCTGTAAGTCGGCTCTAAGACGTGATCTTCAGAGGTTCCAGTGAACCCTCTAGGAGCCATCAAAGATGTTCCCCAAGCTTGGGTGACTGGGGCGGAGTGGACTCACCAGTAACAGAAATCAACTGAATCAATGCAACACACATACGAACAAGAACACCTCATTTTAGAAGTAGAGAAATATTTTTTTAACAGAGTAACGTTCCGTAGGCAATGGAGCCAAAAGTAAGCTTGGCATTCTCTGCAGATGGGAGAGACAACGGCACTCACTACAGAACCACTGAGGGGGGCAATGGGGCTTGCTCAGCCATTACAAACACAAGAGCCTCCGACTCCACTGACGGCAACTCTACATATCTGTTAAAACCAAATAGGAAAAACACTAGAATAATCCTCAACTTTTCATTAATAAGCCCCAATCCAAATTAATTTTCTTCCTTGTGATTTTTCCAAACCTCTCTTACACAATGACTGTTCAGAGCTTCTCTTCTTAAAAACTGTATTTTATGGAGCGTGTCACAGGGAGCATGTTGCTTACATAATGAAGCTAGTTGTAGACAGCGATAAGAGAAGGCACAACAAGTCCAAAACCAAACCTCACACAATCATCAGGATTCAGTGAGGACTAGTGATATTTAGAAACTTTACCTGGGAAGAAAATAAAATTTTTTAATAACTATGTAGCTGATATTCCAACTCAAGTGGTAGAAGCTTCATATTTTGACGATGTTAAGCTGAACTACCACTATTTTTCTGAATAAAATTTTTTATATGCTTGGTCTTGGTACTAATACAGAATACTAACTACTCTGGCATATGTAAGTATCCTTTTCTGACCTCTTCACTTTCATCCTTCCATCACCACTGGATGCAGCCGCTTTAGGGAGGGACGTCTAATAGCACTTACAGAAACAAGTCTTAAATATACCATGCCATATGAGATACATCCAAGTACTACGGACTAAAAAGCATACAAAAGCATACAAAAAATAACTATGAACTACTTTTGAAAAAAAAAAAAGAAAACACAATCAGGTATCACACAACTGCTAAAATCAAACATTCATCTAAGAACTATCTAAGGTACAAGAAAAAGAAGTCAGAAAAATCTCATACATAAGAGACCAAATTTTTGGAAACTATTTTCTAACAACTGAGCAAGGAATACATTATTTTGTATATAATTTCTAAATCAGTGGCTCTAACCTTCCTAATGCTGCAAACTTTTAATACAGTTCCTCATGTTGTAGTGACCACCAACCATAAAATTACTTTTGTTGCTACTTCATAACTGTAATTTTGCTACTGTTATGAATCATAATATAAATATCTGTGTTTTCCTATGGCCTTATGCCACCCTGTGAAATGCCTGTTTAACCCTAAAGGGGTCACGATCCACAGGTTGAGAACCACTGTTCTGAAACAGACTTTATTTCCCTACCTTAGCATATATCAAGACCCATGATCTGTGTTTTAGTTTCCTGGTTTATATGAGGATAGTATCCTTTCTACCTGAGAGCTGCTGAATCTACTCCTTTGTGCCTGCCCTCTGCCTTGCAAGCTCCTTACCAAATGGGAAGAAATCTCACTGTAGTGTGTCATGAAGCTGCAGTGTATCACGGTGAATCCCACAGCATGCCCTTTTGTCCATACTTCTTCACTTGGAAATGTTCACTGTAATGAGTCATTGGTCTGATTCAAGTTCTCTGGCTCATCCTAACCTATCAATACTGGATCCTCACTGGGCCTCCTCTTGGATGTCTTGTGTCATGGAGACTCTGCAGCTTTGGATCTATTAGGACCTGCTCTTCACACATTCCAGCAACTTATAGCTGGGGTAGATTCTGGGGTGGGCCAACTGAAAGCCCTGGATCTGGGCCTGGGGGGACAGCCTGCCAGCTCCCTTGCACCCACACCACCAAGACAAACACCAGCACTGCCCTGATAGCTCACGCAATGCTGGAGTTGACAAGGAGCAGGTCAGCTCTTCTCAGCTCTCCCACCCTAATGCCCTTGGGCCAGCTCACTCCCAACTCCCACAACAGAGCCAGCTCTACTGTGCCCAAGCAAGGTGTAGGGCCAGCTCTCTCATTCTCATGACCTTGGGGTCAGCTTTTCTGCTCTCATGCCTTCAGGCCAGCTCTCCAAAGATGCCCAAGCAAGCTCTGCACAGCCGCAGATATTAACATGGCTCCAAGTAGCAGCCGAAACCAGAGATGCCTGCCTGACTTTTGGTAACAGACCCCTACTGCTACAGGGCCACTGACCCAGACATGGTCCTCAGTGGTAGCCCTGGCCTTAAGTGGCATCACTGGCTACTCAGACCAGGCTGTTTCTCACTACCTCAAGTCTCCATTTCCACTTCTCTTCACTGTGCACATCATTCTGCTTCTCATTCTCTTCCATCTCTCCACTGCTTACTTGTTTATCTTAGCGGCAACCTGGAGCCTCTGAGTATCTAGGTTGTCTAGGGTGTGGTTTGCCCACCTAGGTCCCATGGTGGAGGTGATCTCAGGTGGGCTGCCTGCCTGAACGGGATTCTCGGCTGCTGCTCCTACCTGCACCGCTTCTCCGATACTCTCTCTGCTCCTCTTGTTCTGAGTCTGGTCATCAACGCGCCTGATAGTTCTTAGCCTGCACGTCACGGCTTGCTCAATAGGCCGAGAGATGGCGGGTTCCACTGGGCCACCCAGCTCTGCGCATCTCAGCCTCAAGCCCCTCCGAGAGCTTATGCATGAGATGCCTCACTTCTCCTAGCTCCACGCCATCTTTGTTTTCTGCACTGATGTCTAGGTCATTACAAACAGACTCCAATAAAGCACTTACTATGTTCTTTAGCAAACTGCAAAAAGTGTGAGATCACTGTTTTTCTGGGAACTGTTGGGGTTTCACAAAAACCACAATGTAACCTTCCTCAGGACTGAGATATCCTTTAGGGCTGCTAGAGCATACTGCTTCCTGATAAGCTGGACCTTCATGTTGTCTGGGGAAAGAATTCATAGTTCCTGTACCTCACTGGCTCTCATCAATACTAAACACTTGAGTTGCTTTGTCTATGCAGGGAAGATTGCAGGATAGCTTCCCAGAGAGTAGGTCTTGCCTCTAGCTGGTAAAACACTATGATTGACACTGTGGAGTAGTTGGTGAACTGTGGTACTGATACTGTTCTTTTAGCTTTTCTTCAATCACTAATTATCCAATGGCTCTCCTGCATTTAGACCTCAAAGCAGGTCCACAGGGTGGCATCAAACAGGAAACCTGGAAGACATCTGTTGGTTCCTGGGAAGGCTGAGGAAGTGCCCTTATTAAGGGGTGTGTGCAGTGTTGAAATATTATCTAATGTAGTTACCAAAAAGTTCCTGAGCTGACCAGAGCTTTTTCTCTTCAACCCAACCACATGTTCACCTTGCCCCCAAAGGTCAGTACTAATATTAACAAGGCACTGACTAGAAAAGGCTTAAATCTTGGCTCTACTACTTCTGTGAGACTGTGATAAATTTATTCAGCTTCTCCCTAGCTTCAGTGCTGCTTCCCGAGTACTGGGGTTACAAGTTTGTATGACCAGGCCCCGTTTTCCTACAGCTCCCATCTTAGCTCTGTCTCCTGCTAGGAGCAAATCTCCACTACTATAATCATAAAGGTGGCCATACAATGTTCTGAAATTGTTTTTGACCTTACCACGGTGTGAAATTGGGGTCAAAATTCAAGCATGTAATTCTGAATTTTGGACTTCTCATGGGCTAATGGCTTGCAGTAAGGTATTCCTAATACTAGCCAGCAGCAGACACTCCAACTCCCACGTGGAAGTGAGCCAGCTAGTGAGGAGGAATCTCATGTAGCCCTTCTGATTTCAAATTGCTATGTAACTAAAAATGACTGTGAACTCCTTACCCTTCTACCTGCACCCCAAATGCTGGAATGCTACCATTCTCAGCTGAAATGCAATTCTATTTACAATAGTCTCTGCTTACCACAGGTTTATGGGGAGGTAACACCCCTGTTAATCGTGTATACTACTCTTAGAACAGGAGCTGGGGAGGAGAGCTCACATGCTAAACAGTGCTTTGCCACACAAGCTGAGGAGGACCTGAATTCAAGCTTCAGTACTCTCCCTAAAAGGCCAGGATTGGTGCCTGTATCCAAATTCTAGTCCTAGGGAGAAAAGAGTGCTGGATTCCTGTAACTCTGGCCCATCAATCAGCCCAACTTAATCAGCAAGTCCCTGTTTTAAATAGACAGGCTTATCCAGGACTACATTCTACATGCTGCAATACCAACCTGACAGACAAGATGTGCCTACTGGTAAGACAGTAACATACCTTCTATGGGGGAGCTAGCTGTCTTCCGACTAGATTAGAGGTCTGCTCCACAGGCACAAACTTAATGACCGATACTAGAATCCTGATCAAAGGCCTAAAATAGAATCTGTTCTTGACATTTTGCTGAATGGACATGGTCAATTTGCCTTCCAACAATTTATGCTTGGCCAGGAATGAACATCCACCTTTAATCCCAACACTAGGAACAGAAGGCAGATCACTGATTTGCAGAGTGAGTCTCTGGACAGTCAAAGGCTAATATAATAAGACCCTGTCACAAAGTAAAAAGTAAAACTATGTATATACCCACAGACTTAAGCTGCTCTCAAGCCGTAACTGAAACTTTTTTGGTAGTAGACTGATCAATAGAGAAATGCATAACTGGTTAGAGTGTGAGACTTCAAGATTGAATGTTCAGCTCTAAATGGAACCCACTACCAACAAGGCTCAGGGAACATCACGGAGGAGGAAGGAAGAAAGAACTGAAGTGGCAAACGATAGAAAGGAGTGCTGCAAGTTACCATCTTCTGGACATGTCATGGCTATCACAGTCACCAACACACGGAAGCGAGTTAATTTCACAAGCTTTTTTTTCTACTACAAAACATTAATACTTACAAGCAATAATGCCTTGTCTTGGTGGAGGAAAAGAAAATCTAAGCAGTCTATCTGACTGCATTCTTAATCTTCATTCAGGTATACTTACTCTAAAAGGCTAGAAATAATTCTAAAAGACTCTTCAAATGGTTGTTCATTCACAAAATGAAGTTAGAAATCCAAGAGATAAGAAGCAGATAAACCCAACAGCAAAAAACAACTAGGAAGATAAACTATTCAAGGCACCTAAATTCCACGAAATTTATTGATAACATTGATTATAAAATTGAATACATTGATTATAAAATACCCAAGGCATTCTTAAAAAACTATCCTCCAATATGAGTCAAGAGCTTAATTCCTAGGGATAATACTAACTGGTTGTAGCCATTAGCAATATTCCAGAAACAAACATAATCAGTATGAAATTAATATCTGGGTTCATCCATGCCTATGCATGGCTATAGTCATGACTGTAGTCATGGCAGTAGGAAGGAACATGTCTATACTACTCACCAAGACTGTCAGCATCTGGGAGAGCTAGATGTAACTAAAGACAGGTAATCCACAACTGGGTTGGGCATGCTAGGGGAGGCAGAGGCAGATGGAGCTTTCAGAGTTCAAGGCCAGACTGGTCTACAGGTCTACATACATAGTTCTAGGACAGCCAAAACTACACAGAGAGAGCCTGTCACAAATAAATAAATAAATAAATAAATAAATAAAATCAAATAACAAAAAGGATAGTCCATAAATTCTAAACAAATCAAGAACAGAACATATCTGAAGTATACAGATTCAAATTAAACTAGAGATTAAAACTATAGCTATATTAAGTCACATGTGGTAATATTTTACATGACAAGGAGGAAAAGAGGAATGCCACAGACAAAAAAAAAAAAAAAAACAAAAAAAAAAAGGTCTCTGCAGGACCTAGTGAAGGAACGGCTAACTGGTCACAGTACGTACCGAACATCCTTCTGGACAAAGTGAAGAAAGAACAGGAAGATGACCTGAACACAACCAAGAACACAAGAAGCAAAAACTACTCCTCCGTGGACCTGGAATTCACTGAAGACATCTAATGAATGGAGTCAGGATCTGAACTTCTAAATTAAATGGGAAAAAATTAAGGAGCTATCAAGATTTGAACTAAGGGCCACCATAGTATGATAGCTCAACAAGTAAAGGCACTTTACAATCTGAGTACCCCCCTTTATAAGTCATTAGGGTCACTCAGAAGCTTCTGAGTCCACAGTATGATTTGCTAGGACACCTGATAATTAAGAGGCCCTTTTGACTGAAGACCTGAGTACTTTGTCACTGAAAAGTGTATCTTCATAATAAATTATCAACACCTAAACATCTAACACATGCTCTTATGAAGAGCAGTAATCAGTCCCCAGATGATACATGAATCCAGAAATTAAGAGTTAAGTATCTTGATTTTCCTAGGCCTACTACCTGCTTGTTGAACTCAAATGACCCTGTCTGCTCCCACCTACAGCACTCTCATTGCTTCAAGTATCTTAAGGCACCCCACACCATTCTTGCTGGCCCTTGTTAGACAGCTCGGCAGTTACAAGACTGCCCTGAACTGCCCTAAAAGTATGTTTCACTGTGTCTTGTTTGACAGTCTCACTGTGTAGCCCAGGCTGATAGACAACTCTGCAGAATCCTGCTGTACTTTCCCAAGTGCTGGGATTACAGGTGTGTACCACCATGCCTAAACCCAGTCCTGAAATACTGACTTGTAATTACATCTACCAAACAGATTTATAACACCTACCTGTTGACTTTTACAACTCTAGAAATCAAGTAATTCAAAGAGTGGTTTCAAATTATTCAA
This sequence comes from Mastomys natalensis, assembly GCA_021653895.1. Classification (NCBI taxonomy): domain Eukaryota; kingdom Metazoa; phylum Chordata; class Mammalia; order Rodentia; family Muridae; genus Mastomys; species Mastomys natalensis. The sequence goes on along the minus strand of JAJTUV010000040.1, from coordinate 109,829 downwards.
AATGCAGTAAGACCTAAATTCTTAAGACTTAAAATACTGGCCGGGGCGGTGGTGGCACACGCCTTTAATCCCAGCACTCAGGAGGCAGAGGCAGGCGGATTTCTAAGTTTGAGGCCAGCCTGGTCTACACAGTGAGTTCCAGGACAGCCAGGGCTACACAGAGAAACCCTGTCTCAAAAAAACAAACAAACAAAAACAAAAAAACAAAACAAAAACAAACAAACAAACAAAAAGACTTAAATACTTTCCAAGTGTTGAAATGGTACAAGTCCACCCACCGACTAATTTGCAATCTTTAAACATGTATTGTTTATTCTAAAGGCACCTGCCTCAAAAAGACCTTGAAGGCTGAAACTGTCAGCTAAGTAAACGAGATAGCATTGTTTTTTCAATGTGTTATGCAAATGACACTTAAGAGGGGGCATCAAGCTTCCCACACTTAAGCTCGTTCCTGCATCTTTCAAACTCTGACATCCACAGACATTGCAGTCAATAATAAGCACAGCTCAGTCTCACATGCTCACCATAGGCCACCACATAAAGGTTTTACTCATAATCCAAAAGATACACCAACGTGTAACTACTTCTCACTCCCATCGGAACACATGAGGGAACTAAAGCTGGATACGGTAAACCTTCTCAGGGCCACAGGGTTGACATATGACAGAACTGAGAAGACTGAGCCTATAAACATCAGGTTACGTTTAAAAAACAACAACAACAAAAAAAATGTCAATCTAACAACTATATTCCAAAGTGAAATTACTAATGATTTCCACTTATACAATGCCTGTTGCAATGACAATTTCCACATGAATTTAAAAATCCCCACTACAAGGGTCTTTGCTTACAGAAAATACCTAAAAACTAGTTTGAGAGAAAGGAATGCTTTAAAAAAAAAACAAAAAAACAAAGAATGCCTTTTTCTGTTCTCTGTGCTTTTCTTTTTGAGACAGGATCTTAGTCTCAAATGGTCTCGAACTCGTGGAGATCTGCCTGTCTGTGCCTCACCAGTGCTGGAAGTAAAGACATCTGCCACCACAACCTCCAGGAGTTATGTTCCTAAAGCTTAGAATCTCACATCATTTTAGATTCGCAACTTTTCTCTTCCGTCCATTTCATTACACTGAGCTTCCACAGATACCCTAGATCACGGACCTTATCCAGAAACATACTTACGGCTATTTTCTATGGCTTCTTGTGGTTCACACTGAACTCTGCCTAAGAGTTTATCCCAGCTCTGCATTTTGAGGTAAAGTGGTGCCCTAAAGCACGGTAGCATACTAAATACCTTGGCAAAAGCATCTCCAGGAAGCCAAGGTGTATCCTTTCCCCTCTCTCCCTTCCTGGAGCCCAAACAGAACCCTAAATCCTTTCCCCACAACTGTCATCTGGTTGTAAGCAGTCCTCTCCTGAGCATCTAAAAACAAGACCACACAAACCTGTCTCATACCTTATCCGGCTCCTTTTCTCAGCCCCCGCTCTCTCATCGGAAAACAGGGACAGCTGTGTTGTCTTTAGAGCAAAAGTGAAGATGAAGGACAAGGCGCTGAGGGGAGAGCGCGGTCAGCCTGCTCATGGGGAAAGCGGCAGGAAGCGCGCCCGACAGAGATCAGCGCCCCACGTGGGCCGGTGGCCGCGACCCGCACTCACCAGGCCGTCGATCTGCACCTGCTTCACGGCCGAATCTCCAGAGCCGCCTTTGCCTTTGCCCTTCCCCACCGCCCCGCCAGCGGAGCTGGAAGAGGTGGCGGTGGAGCCGGTGCCTTCCTTGCGCGACGCCATGTTTCCAGCCAGACAGGAAGAAAGAGAAGCGTGAGGCACCGGAAGCGGAACTACGAAGTTCGGTGACGCTATCCTAAGGCTGAGGGGCGGGGTCTGGAAGCGCCGCTGGGGTAGGGCCACGCCTCCCCGGTTGGTGTTCCTGGCCCAGGCCCTTCCAGGGTTTGCTGGAATCCTCTGCGCACGCGCTTGGTTTGTCTAGCCAGTACAGTTCGGCACGCAGTACGTAATATGGGGTTAGTCGCTCTTTACTTGAAACCCAAGTGCGCCTTTTAAATGTGGACGGCCATCGTATTTCTGTAGCGTCTCCCGCGTAAAAATGTCTTCACTTGGGCAGGACCTAATTACTTCAGTTGGGAGAGCATTAGAATGAAAAATGCCTTTGCTGCTAATTTAATTCCAACTCTTCTCACCGTCAAGGAGCCTGAGACAGCGTGACACCGTTAAAAAGTGACAAGCTGCATCGAGTTGCTTTCCTCATGAAGTTTTAGGTTACAGTTTTAGATTATCAGCCTCAATTACTTCATGTGTTCCGATGGGAGTGAGAAGTAGTTACACGTTGGTGTATCTTTTGGATTATGAGTAAAACCCTTTATGTGGTGGCCTATGGTGAGCATGTGAGACTGTGAGCTGTGCTTATTGACTGCAATGTCTGTGGATGTCAGAGTTTGAAAGATGCAGGAACAAGCTTAAGTGTGGGAAGCTTGATGCCCCCTCTTAAATGTCATTTGCATAACACTTTGAAAAAACAATGCTATCTCGTTTACTTAGCTGACAGTTTCAGCCTTCAATGTCTTTTTGAGGCAGGTGCCTTTAGGAATAAACAATACATGTTTAAAGATTGCAAATTAGTCAGTGGGTGGACTTGTAGAAGTACCATTTCAACACTCAGAAAATATTTTAAGTCTTAATCCCAGCACTCAGGAGGCAGGGTCAGGTGAGTTCAAGTCCATCCTGGTCTACAGAGCTAGTTTCAGGAATGACCAGGGCTACCCAGAAAATTCCCGTCTCAAAAAACAAACGCAAACAAAAACAACAAAAAATTCAGTAATTCACGAGGATCCCCCTAACTCCAGTGAAAGATCTTAGATGCAAGAGCTATTATTCTATAACTACTCAGAATGTACAGAAAATACTTAAATAAAGGTTAACTTTGATCAGTCTCCAGAATGAAAGATTTACCCGAGTAAAATACCGTTTTTTTCTGTAGTGTTGAAATTGATGTTATGGTAAATATTCAGAATGCAGTCTCTACAAATAATGCTGACCTATAACGTGAGCTCTGAAATGGCTACTATCATGTCTGCAAAACCCTGTGTCTGTTGTAGGAAGCTATTATGTGTAATTCTCTGCTTTAGAGTGACTTTTTTCCCCTAGTCCTTATTTTTTACAATATGTATTCCTCGCTCTGTATTTAAAAGTAATGAAATGGCAGAAAATATTGTGTGCTGATGTTTTAATTTTTGTTGTCGCTATTATTTGGAGTCTGTTATACATCAATCCGACAGCACAGATTACAATGTCACTAATGTCCACTTCTTCAAGTCTATAAGGAACATTAGCATCCTGGCTCACAAAGAAAATCTCACACTAGAAACCACAGCAGGATGTTAAAAAGCAAAAATAAAACTCTCAAAAGAATTAAATGGGAGTTAAAACTGTGGCATTTATAAAGAAAAAATATCAACTAGCTAATCCTACAACATACGTAGTTTGACACGACACTGCCTCTGGATTGCAAGGAGATATATGTGGTCCATAGGAAAACGGCAGTTTATAAGGGTAAAGGGGGAAAACCCATATTAGGACAAAGTGCTTAATTTTAATTGGGCATGTTAATTAGGTGAGCCAGAGGGAGGGGTTGAGTACTAGCTGGACTTTGATAGTAACCCTCAGGAGAAGGAAGTGTCCAAATAAGGGAATGACCTTGTTGGCTAGCTTTAGAAATGCAATCTAATGTTTTGGTTTGGTTCAGTTCAGTTTGTTTTGGTTTAGCAAGGCAGAGGGAATGGAAGGAGAAGGGCAAGGCCTGACAGACCCATGTCTGCAGTGCTGGGGCTGACTAGAGTCCCTTCAGAGAAGTCTCTAACTCTGACTCTTATGTTTTTCTTGCTTCCTGTTCCATGGGATTTCCTTAGCTTCTATCGGAGGGATTTAATAAAGATATCTCTTTTAAAGCTATGTATTCCAGGATCTATCTATCTCTGGCTGTCTCTCTCTCCTCCACCCCTACAACATACCGTGTCTGAGTCTTTGTGTAATGTCTGGCTGTGGACTCCTGAATTTGTTCCCATCTGCTGCAGAAGGAAGCTTCTCCGATGATGACTGAATAAAACACCGATCTATGAGTATAGCCGAATATCATAGGAGTCATTTTATTAATTTGTTTGTTTCTTTGTTTTGTTTTTCAAGACAGTTTCTCAGTGTAGCCCTGAGCATCCTGGAACTCACTGTGTAGACCAGCTGGCCTTGAACTCACAGAGATCTGCCTGCCTCTGCCTCCCGAGGGGAAGGATTAAAGGCTTGTGCTACCAACTCCCAACTTTCCTTTTGTTTGGGGGGGGGGGACTGTTTGTTTGCTTCTAAGACCAGTAATATTTGGTTTTACTTTAGATCTCTGGTTCTTTGGTCTTTGATTCTTGGTAACCCAAGAAGTGTTTGTTATGAGTTCCTTCTCAGTAGCCCTTAAGCCAAATCGGACACTGGTTGGTTACTCCCACAAGCTCTATGCCACCATTGCCCTAGCATATTTTACAGGTAGGACAACAGTGTAGACCAAAGGGGTTGTGTCTGGGCTGGTGTTTGTTTCTCTTTTGGTAGACTCTAGGGTATCTACCTTCCCCATACCAAAGACACAAGAATGTAGGGATGTAGGCTCTGTATAACCACCAGCTCAACCTTTCCATGGTCATTGAGTTCTGTGTGTATTGTCCTTGGCAATGGGGTCTCAGTGTCAGTTTGTGAAGAGCAACCTACTGTCTTGGCAAAAGCCTGGGTTGTTTGGGAATTTCCATGGAACAACTCAATTGGATGTAACCCAGTCCCAGAACTCAAATATTTATTTGGTTAACAAGAGATGGCCAGTTGAACCTGCATCTCCCATTATTTGGAGATTTCATTAGGATTGCCTTCATATATTTAGGAAGTTTCCACTACACTGGGTTTCCATATCATCCCTCAAATGTCCCTCAATTTGAGCTGTCTCTCCCAGCATTCCCTCCCTCAACCCCATCTCCCTTCCCATGACCAATTTTAAAAGAATGATCAAAGAAGTTCCCTCTTAAGAAAATGAAAAAGAGAAAAAAAATAACTTGGGACCTTGATGAAGGAAGAAATAGCATGCTCATTAAAAATATAAAAAAATAAAAGTAGCCTTTCCTTATCTTTGGAAATTTCTAAAATAGTTTAAGGGTTAAAGCAAAAAAATTTAAAAATTGGTGACTATAGTTAAAATGTATATTACACATATTTAAGCTAGTTACCTTAATTATGCCGTGATAAGTTATAACACCTAGAGGAGGGACTAAAAAGCTTTACAAACCGCCGGGTAGTGGTGGCGCACGCCTTTAATCCCAGCACTTGGGAGGCAGAGGCAGGCGGATTTCTAAGTTCGAGGCCAGCCTGGTCTACTGAGCGAGTTCCAGGACAGCCCGGACTACACAGAGAAACCCTGTCTCAAAAAACCAAAAAAAAAGCTTTACAAACCAATAAGCTAAAATACCATAGGTAATTAATATGAAATACTAACAGAATCAGGTATGGTTGTACAAACCTAAGTCTAGAACATGGGAAACTAAAGCAAAATAGGAAGTTCTAGGCAGGTCAGGATGGCCTACACAATGAGAAAATATCTCAAAATATGCTTCAAAGATATTTAAATTATCTTCAAGAACACAGAAGGGAAGAAAGAAATAAAATAGAGATAATAAATTGGAAATAAATAATGAACTAAAAAGTGACAAGCTGCACTGAGTTGCTTTCCTTATGACGTTAAATGGCAGGCCTTAGCCTAAGTGTATAAGTAGCTACAATAATACAAGTGTTCTTGATACATCAATTACAAGACAAAAAGATAAGATATATAAACATAAGCCTAATCATAAATGAGCAGAAGAAACTCACTTCAGACACAATGATTAAACATGTTGGTAGTAAAATGGGGGCTAGAGAGACAGCTCAGCTCATAAAGTATTTGCCATGCAAACATGAAGTCATGCATTTGATCCTCAAAATGGAGCATATGTGTAATCCTGGTATCAGGGAAGCAGAGACAGATGGATTCTTTTTTTTTTTTTTTTGGTTTTTCGAGACAGGGTTTCTCTGTGTAGCCTGGACTGTCCAGGAACTCACCAGGCTGGTCTTGAACTCAGAAATCCGCCTGCCTCTGCCTCCCAAGTGCTGGGACTAAAGGTGTGTGCCACCACCACCCGACAGACAGATGGATTATTGAGGCCTGCTGGACAAGCCAGACTAGCTTAGCCTTCTTGCCCAGTTCCAGGCCGGTGAAAAATGCTGCCTCAGAAAAAAAACGGAGTCTGTGAGATAGATTAGGGGGTAAAGGCACCTGCCGCCAATCCTGACACCCTGAATTCAGTCCCCCAAATCCACTTGGTACAAGCATAGAACTTACGGCAAGTTGTCCTCTGATCTCCATAATGCTCACAGACATACACACCCCGACAATAAACGAGTATCATTTTAATTTTTTTTTAAAGGCTGGGGTGCCTGAGGAAGAATTCCTGAGTTTTCCCTCTGTCATAAACATACACATGCATACACCACACACAGACAGACAGACACACACACCCCTGGACTAATGCACACATACTTGGGCACTCATGTACACACACAAGCATGCAGCCACATTCATATAATGCAATACACAAAACTGCACACATGTATACACACACACTATACTACATAAATAAAGGATATATAAAATATCAACATTTGTAGAAAATATTAGTGTTGAGAGGGAAGTTGTAGCTAAATGTCTGAGCATGCTGATGAATAATAAACAGGAATACAAAGCATCACCCAAAGATGGTTGGTCACAGTAGTCCCATTATATTTTCCTTGCCCCTAGAAGACAGTTTACTATTGCAGACACTGATTTTGTTGCCAGTACTCCAGCATAGAAATTAAAAAAAAAAAAACTTCTCTATTTGCTGAAATAGTTCAGATTTAATTACAGGTATGGGGAAAGGAAGAGAGAAAGGAAGAAGTTGGGGATGGCATGAGCACTGAGAGTCTTCTAACCCCCTTCAGGGGCCCTGCACATGGATGAGTCCTGCCTGGGGACAGGAATCACAGAAAGGCTGAGTGAAAAAGTGAAACAAAACAAAATAACAAAAAGTCTGACTGGTTTTGCAGAACAGTTCTCACCAGCAGGAAAGCACAACCCAGCGAGTGCCAGCCTTATGGTCTTACTTGCTTTCCCTTCCTTGTCTAAGACTTCACTGAGACCCCTTTCAAACCAATAAAATCAAAGAATAGAAAATACCGAAGATGGACCAACTATGCCTTGTAAACATCACTGGATGTTACTTCACTATAGGAAGGTTCTTCTAACATGTTCTGGTTGTGGCTGCTTTCCTTTCAAGCAGGACGAGGTCATCATGCCTTTGCCCCTGAAATCCTGCCAGCTTGGTTCTAAGCCACACCTTTGATGATGGGGCAGAAAGAGAAACATAAGGGATGCTTCTGGCTGGGGCTCCAGGCCAACCAACTTAGCCTTGGTGTGATGGAGCCGGGCATGTTGTGATCAGACACTCCATGTCTTACTCCTCCTATTCCAAAGACACTGCCATAATTCTGAGGTGGACTGTGTTTTATACTGCCAAGTACAAGCTGAGGTGAAGGAGCACTGTTGCTAAACAATGAAACGTCTAACAAGATATTATCTCAGGGTTTCATATTATTTTCTCATCTGGGCCGATCACACTGTAGGGAAAAAAGCATAAATATCCCTTTTCTGGCCTTTTACATTTTTATTTCAGTTTGTGAGATGAAGAAAAAAAGCAACAGTTTATCATCTTTATCTGTTTCCTTGTGAAGGATGTGTTTTTATGCTATGGTTATGCATCTATCAAAGCATCAGCTGAGCCAGTCCTTCAGGGAGTCACAGTAACAGAATAGAGGAGGATGGAGCAACTCCACCTTCCAACACCACTCAGGAGAAGTCTCAGAAACCCTCTCTTCTTGTAAATACAAGAAACAGTTAATAACGGCTAACCCCTCATTAAGAAAATAGTTCAGAGCCATCACAATTCGTGAGCTAACTCTAAGATATGAAAAATAAAGAACAAAGTCAGAAGACATTGTGCTGGTCAGAATTCAGTCACTTTACAAAATAGGTCAAATACTCAGTGTAAGAGGAAGAAAGAGACTGGTTAATCCTATCACTCAAGAAACTCAGAGACAGGCAGATCTCAGTGAGTGCAAGGATGGTCTGAGCTACAAAGTGAGTTATGGTTAGCCAGGGTCACGGGGTGTGACCCTGTCAAAGAAAAAAAGAAAAGAAAGGGAGGGAGGGGAGGGGAGGGGAGGGGAGGGGAGGAGGGGAGGGGAGGGGAGGGGAGGGGAGGGGGAGGGGAGGGGAGGGGAGGGGAGGGGAGGGGAGGGGAGGGGAGGGGAGGGAGGGGAGGGGAGGGGAGGGGAGGGGGGGAGGGGAGGGACAGAGAAAAGAGTCCCAAAACAATAAGAGAGAGAGAAAGAGAGAGAGAGAGACCTAGCTCCTTAAAATATTTTTAGAAACGTAAGAACATAAAACATCTCTCCAAAAGCCTTCTGTCTTTTAAAAATGAAAAGCAACTGAAGGGCAGAGCTTGGCTCATAGTCGGGCAGAATACAGCCCATCTGTAGCAGAAGGCACGGCGACAGGCAGTTCCCTGATGGCAAGAGGCTGATCTGGGATCCCTAAATTCCTTACATCCCAGTGGGGCAGGAAGTTGACAAGAAGTGAGCCAAAACAAACAAACAAACAAACAAACAAAACCCAAAACGCTTGAAGTCCTGCAGCGGTGACTCGTTTCCTTCAGCTTTACCATCTAAAGGTTCCAGAACCTTCCAAAGCAGCACCACCAGCTGGAGACTTAGGTATTCAAACACCGGAGTGTACGGGGGACACTTCATACTCAAACCGCAAATGCCAACCACAGGAAAAGGCTTTCTCTGTTCTCTGCTTATTATTAATTTAACCCACGTTCCTCCTTCTTTGTCCCCGGTGCACCACCATGGGACATTATGCTTTGAAGAGGTAGGTGAAGGGTAAAGTAAGAACCATTAAAAAGAAAATGATATTCACTTCCACGAGACTCAGCATGTGGCCATTTTCTATAAGTTTGCTAAAATAATAATTTTTTAAATGACCTTTGGCCTTTCTATCCCAGTATGTTGATTTATGACTTACTGACTAGTATTAAAACAAATTGAGCTCGCATTGAGAAAATATCAAAGATTCCAAGACTTAACTTATTTTGTATAATATTCTGTAATTAATACCTCATATTGGTGTAACTCAATTACAATTACTAGACTTTGTAATAATATTCTACTGGATTAATAAAACACATTTATTTTTCTTGCCTCGAGGAGTTCAAGTTTTCTTGCTGCTTAAAAATATACACAGAACCCTGAGAGAAAAGGTTGTCTCCAACATTCTACTCTATATAAATAAATAAGGGTGCTAGAAAATCCTTTTAAAGTTGTAATCTGAGATAATTTTCAATCTTGAAGGTCATTTAAGTAACAACACTAATATTTGCTTACCTAGAGTAATTTCTAAAGGATTCATTAATCTCTAAAATGCTTTGACGGTTTAAAATGATACTTCACATACAATGTGAAATTTTTGATCCATAATTTCAAATGGCAATGTGTTTTCATCAAGGCAAACATTTTTCTTACTGCAGCTGCTTCATTTTTAACAGGAAAAACTAAAAATGGCTGCTACTTCTGAATCTTTTACTCTTCTCTACGAAATCTTTCTTCTTTTCACTCTTCTCTTCTTTCCTCCCATACTTTATAGAGTAAAATTAAAGATTCTGTAGTGAGATTCCAATGAAGAGAACTCTCCAAACTATAGTGGAAAACTGAATTACGCTCACTTTAGTCAAGTGGGCAGTAATCTTGTATGACTTTGTTTAAATAAACTCTCTGATTTAATTTTATAGTCATGAGACAAGAGTTGTTTGAGGACTGATCCTAGAAGTCTAGGTTTGGAAGTTATTTCCATTACTGCAAGCTATACAAGCTTGTCTTTTTGCTCTGCCAGCTTAGTTATGGCTTCTCTCTTGGCAGTGACATCACAGTTTAATTTAGGCTGCTGGGGTAGCAGCCATCACATGTAAATTCCATAAAAAGAAGGGAGAGGAAAACACAGGTGTCTATTGCCAAGCTGTGTCAACTTCCTTTATCAGTCTTCTCAACAGTCCTAGTATTACTTTACACACATGTATCTTTAGTTAAATCCATCTCTTTTCCAGTACATTATTGTCTAAAGTAAAGCTAGAATTATAAAATTATAAGAAAGAGGGCTAGAGAGATGGCTCAGCGGTCGAGAGCACTGACTGCTCTTTCAGAGGACCCAGGGGTCAGTTACTAACATCCACATGGCAGCTCACAATATCTCACCACCTGTATAGTCTGTAAATTCAGATTCAACACCCTCACACAGTCATCTATGCAGGGAAAACATGAATGCACATACAATAAAAATAAATAAAAATTAAAAACTATAAAAGAGAAGAGGTATTAGGTGGAAAATCAGCCTATGCTACATCTACTATATTATCCTTGGTTTTGTGGGCGATGGCATGCAATCACTGAAAATAATAAAGGAGACCTCTGTGTACCTCCCTCAGGTCAAGGTCATTTCTACAAGATTGTTAAGCAAGAGAAGCGAATGTGGTCCCACCTTCAATCCCAGCATTGAGAAGGCCGAAGCATGCAGATTTCTGTGAGTTCACAGCCAGCTTGGTCTACATAGCATGTTTCAGGCCAACCGTGGTGAGACCAAGGTCCTATTTCAAAAAAAAAAGAAAAGAAAGAAACAAAGAAACAAAGAAAACAAAACAAAGTCTATAGAAGTGGTAAAATGTGATTTTTTTAGTTTTGTGGAGACTACTTTACATACACATATAAATACAAATGCAAGTGATATATGAATATATGTATGTTCTGCCTCTCCTCTGGGGTGTCTAGGTGCTGTGGATATATCGTTTCATTGGCTTGGAGAGGACAGGTGTCTGGGGTGTCAGTCACCACTGCCTGGCGAAGGCCTTCTCTGATGGTCTTTAATGAAACAGTTCTCCAAGCCACTTAGTTTATTTGTATTTTTTTTATTGGAGGTGAGTTTGAATGTTTAGACTTCATTGCAGTGAACCAAGGGTTATGTAGTTCTGGGGTGAGAATATCCAGGGTGGGAAAAAGTCATTGGCTGAAAGTTAAGATACTGAGATGATGCCTCATTAGCATGAAGAGGTGGTCACATGCTCCACATATGTATATGGAAACATTTCAGAATTCACACTAGTTTGTTAGTATGCTATCTAGATAAGGGGAAAAGGTATTGTTGTGTAACAGTCTCCTCCTGGATTAAAATGTTCCATCCTGTAGGGTAGCTCCTTAAACAGGGTGGTAAAAAAACAAATAATAATAATAATGATAATCATTTTGATGATCATAGCTTCCAAGAGAAGTGGAAATTTCTGGTTTCTTCAGAGACTCGGTTGTTTCACATTATGTTTCTTATGAGATGATGTTTTGTTTTGTTTTTGATTTTTTGAGACAGGGTTTCTCTGTGTAGGCCTGGCTTTCCTGGAACTCACTCTGTAGACCAGGCTGGTCTCGAACTCAGAAATCTGCCTGCCTGGGCTTCCCAAGTATGAGATGATGTTTTGACTGAAGCAGACATGTAGGAGGATGTTTTGCTGAGAACATACAAGTGGTATTATTCTGGAAACTGCCTGGAAAAAGACCATGTGTTATTCTGCTAGAGCAGACACTTGAGTGGACACATGATGTTTGGTAAAGATATAAATATAACCCAACAGACAGTGGACAACACTGTGGTATTGGTTCACCTTGATGCTCTTTGCTGGTCTTTGTTGGGCTTTGCTGACACTGGCCTTCGATGATGATGCTGTGGCATTGGTTCACCTTGCCTTCTTTGCTGATCATCGTTTGTCCTGACTTTGTAGAGGGAAATGCACCAAAAAACTGGTGGTGTTCTAGTGGCTCTTGTTCATTTTACACAGACTTGGGCCATTTGACAGAGCCTCGTGGTTTCTTCTGGATCAAACTGCTGCTGCTGATTCATGAATGGTGTTTGTGAGTGGATCGAGCTACCACTGCTGAATCACGTGAACTGACTTGTCAATATCCTGACAAGATTGGAATCACCCCCAAAGAACTATTTCTAAACAGGTCTTGTTCTATTAACCTATCCTTGGATGGTGGGCTAGAAGAGAGGTTAACGCATTTAAGAACCCTTATTAAAGTAGGTTGTGAAAAACCTAAGTCTACATCCAAGGACTCCATGAAACTGACTAGGTTCACCAGGTTCTTCTCTGCTAGAGAAGACTGCAAAGGAGACTCTCAGACAAGCGCTGCCCAGAATTGATTGAGACCAACTGGGGCACATGGAAAGGACACTTTCAAACCAGTAGAGCTGCCTGAAGGCTGTGTAATGTGCTCCAGGTTCCCAGCTTTTGTGAGCTGTCACCAAGGCTGGGGTGGACTTTGGTGATGTACCTGTTTTTGAGTCATTTCTCTTCCTGTAAGTAAACCCTCATCCATATTCCTGTAACAGCAATAAAAAATATTGGTTCATCAATAAAGCTGTACTTTGATGGTATCCATATTTTGGTCCGTCCTGGGATCCCTAACTGGGTGAGGAGATGTATGCTGTGTCTCCCCAAGAAAAGTTTGGCCACACAATGGGAGTTAACATCTTATATTTATTGTTGTATGTATTTTGGTTGACATGAGTAATTCTGTAATTTGAAGTTAAAAAATATTTTAAAATGTCTCACTTTTATATTTAATCTTAATAACACCTTCAGACAGGTAGGAAATTCCATAGTCAGGTAGCCCACATGGATTCTACACTACAGAATGAAATATTTCTACCCCTCTATACAGTGAAGATCTTAATAGGACTATGTGGCAACTTACCTAACTTGTTTTAAAATGCAATTTATTTAGCTAAATTGTTTATTTAGATAGAATGTCAGGCATAATTTAGGAGAAAAGTAAAATTCTTTTTGAGTTAATGCCATGTTAACAAAAGTTTATAAATATTTAAATATGAATACAAGGGAGATAATATTACAATAGATATGTTACATGTACCCCTTGTTGCCCATGAAGTTAAATAAAATTATACCAACATTCTTGAGGGAAACAAAATAACCTTTATAAACTGAACTTAATGTTTACCTATTTAATTCCATTTGGACCATGAATTTTTCATGAAACAGTCCTATTTGGGTATTAGTCACACCTTCCAAGAATAAATCATTCTCATGTCACCTTGGCTTCATCAAACTTTCATGAAGAAAAAACCTCCAAGACCATGTACAATAATGTCACATTATAAATTATATTTGATCCAGACACAATAATGAATTTCAAGAGTATTTTAAAAGTAAAGAAAAATAAACCAATTTTCCACCCACCTCAGATGAATGTAAATGTCTGGCATAAAAAGTAAGGAGTTCAGCACTCCAAATCAAAGCCAATGGATAGCAATGATAAAGCATCATTGTTTTTGCCACAATAAGATCATGTTTTTCAAAGACTATTGTAGTTTTAAAAATGACATCACCATATTCCTTCAAAAGAATTACTTTTTTTTTTTAATTTTGAAAAGTACTAAACTTATATCCTAATACTTTATTGAATAGTGGCAATATTGAGCTTCTGCCTTGGCTATAACCAAATATTGACTTGCCATTAATACTAGGTCATTTGGCATCTGTGCAAAAATATTTTTGGTAGACCGCTTAATGAAAATATTATATTGGATAAACAGTAGTGTTTCCCTGTAAAAGGTCAGACAGGAACACTAAGAGCATAGCAATGATTTGGAGAAATTTTCATAATAAATGTGCCTTTCTGTCTGAATACTACCTACCTGTTAGTCACGTAGGAGGTAGCTGGAAGTTGAAACTAAAAATCTGATTGTACACAGAGGCATGGACAAGAGACCTCCACATAAGTCTTATTCCAGAGTTAATTGCTTTGTTTTATTGGTGTTGCCAGTTTCCTGCTGTGATTAATTTATGAGTTAAAATTTATCATAGGCTGTACCTATCAGAAAAAAACACAGTCTCTATAGAGTTCACCACTATGCATACTTCAGGTGCCACCTGGAAGAGGCTAAGAACTTAAAGCTGCTCTAAAATTTCTCCAGCAAAACTTGTTCTGGCTAGCACCCTAAGGCTTTTTCTCCAGACCCAGGGACAATGTTTTTTAAATCAATAGAAAAGGATTTCAAACTTGATGATCACTGTATAAAGCTATTTTGTATTTTGTAAGAAGAATAAGTGCGCAAATTGGCAGTCAAACAGAGAACTCAAAAAGGATTATGCTGTAGTTCAGTAAACTAAAATTAAACAACAACAACAAATCACCCTAGAACATGATTCAAATTAGCATCCCACATGTGACTGTAAGTTAGTTCTAGGTGGAAAGACTTAAGTCTATTTTTTTTTAAAGCTTTTAATTGTTTGAGGTTGGGATGATATTTCTTTGTCATGAGAGTACATTCAGGACAGGGAGTGTGCATACAGGGATAAAGGAAGGACTAAAGTAAAACATAGTGAGCAATTTTGCTTAAAGACTACCAAACGAGCCCTATTACAGTGTCTCATGATTTCAAACCCCTAATTTTATTTTCCGTTAAATGAAAGGAGCCATCTCATGGTAGTACTGGGTTTCAGGTCAGGACTAACTTTACAAAGTACCTTAGTACATTTCCATCAACCTACACATTGAAATAAAAGGCCAAATGCAAGCAATACATTTCAATCACATTATAAGTCATTTAAAAAAAAAAAAAAAAAAAAAAAAAAAAAGGTTCCTTCAATCTTTGGCCAAATTGGCCAAAAGTAGATCTGGGACAGATTCCAGTCAGAGACAAAAATGTAAACTCCATACTCTTTAGTCTTTGATTCTTTTACCTTAAAATGATTCCCTACACAGTTAATCAAATTTGAAAACTCCTGGTTCATTCTCTTCATTTAACTAAATTGATTAAGTAATTTCTAAAGTATTTAAATTAGGGGTGTGCGTGTGTGCGTGTGTGCGCGTGTGTGTGCGTGTGTCTTCCTATTTTCAACCCAATATGTATTTTTCCTATGTCAGACACTATGGACAGAAAAACGTCTATAAAACTGAGATCAGGCCTCCAACTCAACAGACTTTTGGAAAATGAAACTCTTGGGAGTTCTTCTAAAACACTGAGTCACTCAGGCTTGGCGTTGGGATGAAGAGATACAAATAATGGCTCTATAACTGGCCTGACAGAAATAGAAGATATTCTTTCCTGTTCTTCAATTGAAACAACTGACCCTAAGAAATGGGAATTTCATGCTAGAAGAAGGAAAAGGCTCAGAGCCTGACACCGAGGGGGAACTTAATTTGTCTTCTGGGAAAGAGATTTCACACTCTTAATGCCTTGTTAGGAAAACCTTCCAGGATAGGACTGAAGTCCAGAAAATGATGGGTCAATGGTGGACAGTACCACATATTAACCAAGATTGGTTAGAATTCAGCATTCCTTAACCTGTGGGTCCCAACCCCTTGAGGTTCAAAAGACCCTTTCACAGGGGTCGTCTCATACTATCAGAAAACAAAGATATTTACATTATGATTCGTAACAGTAGCAACTTTACAGTTATGAAGTAGCAATGAAATTGAATTTATGATTGGCGCTCACCACACATGAAGAACGATATTATAGGGCTATAGTATTAGGAAGGTTGAGAACCACTGAGTTAGATATTCATTTCCCTGGCTACCTATGTGTCTGTTAATTTCACTTTAGAA
Organism: Mastomys natalensis; assembly: GCA_021653895.1. Taxonomy (NCBI): domain Eukaryota; kingdom Metazoa; phylum Chordata; class Mammalia; order Rodentia; family Muridae; genus Mastomys; species Mastomys natalensis. The sequence continues at coordinate 93,992 of JAJTUV010000040.1, read as the reverse complement.
CCTCAGAGATTGACTGCCATAATGACTGGCACCTCCATTTGGCCACATTAAGCAAATCCTTTTTTTTTTAACTACTAATTCGGCTGTTTGTTTTGTTTAGCTTATTTGTTTTCTAAGAAAGGATCTCAATATGTAGCTCTGGCCGTCCTTGAACTCACAGAGATCTTCCTGGCTCTGCCTCCTGGGATTAAAAATGTGTGCACCACCACAACCAGCAAATTTGGTTATTTCAATTGGGTTCTCCAGGATGGGTTTATGGGTTAAGAGACTGTGCTGTCAAGTTGGGTAACAGACCTTTTTACCATAGGGTCAATTCATTCGTAAGGTGTTGTAAAATACCTGTGAACATCAGGCGCGTCAATGTGAGTTCCAGACGCTTAGGAATTGCGTGCCCTTAGCAAAAGTGCTTTGCTTCCTTGAAGATGAGCAACCAGCAAAACCTCCCAAGTTATGGTCGTCCAACATTGGCTCATCATCCTTACTTGGAAATTAAAAACATTCATGGGAATGATACACAGTGAATGGCAAATTACAGAGTGCCTGGGTCAATGTTACCATCATTGTTTATCTTCATATTACTAGTCTTTTAGAGACTTATTGCTAAGTGCCAGGCAACGAGCTACACAAAACAAGACCATTGCTAGTACAGCTCACGAGTGCGCATGTGCCAACCTGAGCGGCATTTGCTTACTCAGTGGCTCCTCCGCACAGACATAAGCTCCGCCCCCTAAAGCTTGCGCTTGGAGGTGGGAGTGGGCGTTCCTCTGCGAGCCACAGAATCCAGAGAGGCGGGGCCGTAGACATAGGGCGTGTACTTCCGGGTCGAAGGCGCTTCTTTCCGGGGACGAGACGTCTAGGAGTGCGGAAGTAAGGCTGATGCCGGTCGGTCCGCTTGCTTAAGCAGGCATGAAGATCACCAGGCAGAAACACGCCAAGAAACATCTTGGCTTTTTCCGCAACAATTTTGGAGTCCGGGAGCCCTACCAGATCCTTCTGGACGGCACTTTCTGCCAGGCGGCGCTGCGGGGTCGCATCCAGCTGCGGGACCAGCTGCCCCGCTACCTCATGGGAGAGACCCAGCTGTGCACCACGAGGTGGGCCTGCGGGGCGGGGTCGCGGGTGTGGCCTAGAATTCTTCCAGGTGCAATCAGAAAGTAGGCGACCATGGGCGGTAACTGACCGAGAAGTCAGGCAGATGGTCCTAGGCCCTGTGAATAAGTTGTTTTCTGCGAAAAATCAGAACAGGGATTCTGTAACAGGTAGACCTGACTTTGACTCCCGGTTCTGGTCAAAACCAGCTGTGTGGTCTCAGGCAAGAAGTGGCGTAGTTGTGAAGTAGAGAGCATAACTTCTTCAAAGTTGATATAAGGTCAGATGAGGTATCATGTACCTAGGACATTTTTCAACATCCAAAAGCCAATACCCTTTCTATAGCAGTTGTTACGTTTAAGTTTAACCCAAAGGTTTTCGAGCCTTCCAACTGCCAATGAGGTCTTATCTTCAATTCCTCGAAAAATAAGTCAAGGCTGGAGATTGAAAACTTTGCCCACGGCCATTTTTAAGTGTCAACCAAATGGCCAGCACTGCTGCAGAGACAGAGGATACTTTAGTGGGCAAGTCCTAGCCTTCATGGGCTCTAAAGTCAACTCCTGATGGCTGTTTTCATTCCACATCTGTGCCTCCTCACTTCATGTAAGTGAGCACACCCAGGGTAAAACACCAGGAGCAGGAGTGGTTGGGGAGTGGGGTGCAGGTGGTGGTTATTTTAAAAGGTTTCATAGAATCGATGTTTGAGCCCCCGGAGGCTTGTTTAGAACTGAGGAGGAAGTGTTAGTTTTTAATGATAGAAATAGTAATGTTATTGTTTGAGAGAACTTTTGAACAAATAGAGTTGGTTGATGCCTGAAGAAGAGGTTATATCTAATATTATGGGACATGAAAGTAAGGAAAAGGTGAACTGAAGCTAGACCACGAACAAGAATTTTAGTAGTTTTTGCATTGTAGAATATTTATTTTGCTTAAGCAAATAAGTTAAAATGAGTTAAACTACTGTTGTACATAAATAGCCAGTTAGAGTGTTCTTTGCACATTCGAACAAATCAAGCTGTGCTGTGTGCTGTTAATGTTCGATCTTGTAGTAAACAGCCTTCCACATTTACAATTTCTTAAGTAATGCTCTTTCTGAGTTACAGATAACCTCAAAATTTTAATCTCAGGCTGGGAAGATGGTTCGGTGGTTAAGTATGCTTCCTATTATTCCAGAGGACCTAAGATACGTTCTTAGCATCTGTGTCAGGAGTCTCAAAATTGCTTGTAACCCCAGCTCCAGGGGATCCAAAGGGAAGAGGCCAGCTCTTCTGGCCTCGGCAGCTAATCATTGCATATATGTACAAAAAAGGTTTTTTTGGAGTTAGGGTGGTAGTTTCAAGACAGAGTTTTTCTGTATAGCCCTGGCTGTTCTGGAACGCACTCTGTAGACCAGGTTAGCTTTGAACTCAGAGATTTGCCTGCCTCTTCCTCCTGAAATCTGGGATTAAAGGTGTGTGGGTCCACTATCACCCCGACCAACACATACAAACTTTTAAATGTTTTATGGATCCCATAGTCAGAATTGATCCCTTTAGACTTAAGAGTTGCCTATACAGCTTTTAACAGCCTATGCCCCTGAATTAGTTGCTTCAGAATGTAAGTAGCTTGTTTACTCCCATGTGCCATACAAATATTAATAGTACAGTGCTGTGATGCGTGCTGTTGAGAAGTACTACATGCACACGTCATATTTCCCCGAGGAATTTAACTGTCACTCAAGGTAAGTTACTCTTGTAATACAAATACTCTGCCAGGCTGAGTCAGGAGGAGCACTCTAAAGAGTTTGAAGTAGGTCTGACAAGAGCCTGTCTCAAGAAGGTGGAGGAAGAAGGGGAGGAGAACAACGTCTTAACTTTGGGAATCTTTGGGGGCGGGAGGTGTTTTTTGTTTGTTTGTTTGGGATTTTTTGTTTAGTTTGTTTTTGTTTTTGTTTTTAATTTGGTTTGGGTCTTTTGTTTTTGTTGTTTCTTTGTTGTTTGTTTGTTTGTTTGTTTGTTTTGAACAGGGTTTCTCAGTGTAGTCCTGGCTATTCTGAAACATGCTGTATAGATCAGGCTGACTTTAAACTCAGAGATCCACCTGCCTCTGCCTCTGCCCACCAAATGCTGGGATTAAAGGTGTATACAACCACCAGCCAGCTACTTTGGGAATTTTTCAAACAACACAAAATTTGAGACACTGATACTTTTGATTCTGTGTTAGTGTTTTTGAAATTGTAATAGTAACCTGGAGTCTCCTTCAACATCTGGACGGCTCATTGTATCTGGTAACTTTTATAGATTTGAGGATAAGTTAGAAATGTATTCAGTATATCACCTAGCTTTACTAGTCATTTGAGGTTAAGCACTAATGTATGTGAAAAGCAACTTATATGCTTCCTGTACACACAAGTGCTTAGTATATTCTGACATTGGTATTCTTTCTACTTGGAGTATGTATTTTTCAAGTCTTCATTTAAGAAGAAAATGGCAGCCATACTATACATTCAAATTTTTATGGTATATATTTTTTTCACTTTAAAAACTTGAGTATAGCTGGGCAGTGGTGACTCGTGCCTTTAATCCCAGCACTTGGGAGGCAGAGGCAGGCGGATTTCTGAGTTCAAGGCTAGACTGAGTTTTAGGACAGCCAGGGGCTACACAGAGAAACCCTGTCTCGAAAAACCAAAAAAAAAAAAAAAAAAAAAGAAAGAAAAAACCTTGAGTATTGTGTTTATGCTTGCTTTGTATAAACAGAAGGAATGTATCAATTGTGATTCTGGACTTCAAATGACTTTTTTCTCCTCAGATGTGTGTTAAAGGAGTTGGAAACACTGGGAAAGGAATTGTATGGAGCAAAACTGATTGCACAGAAATGCCAGGTTCGGAACTGTCCTCATTTCAAGAGCGCAGTGAGTGGATCTGAATGTCTCCTGGCCATGGTGGGTGATGGGAACCCTCACCATTATTTTGTGGCCACACAGGTAATGTGACTTTCAAAACTGTAAGGCAGTTTTAACTACCTCTTTATATACTTCATGCAGAGCTGTTTATAGTACAAAAAAAAGTAAGTGGGAGAGATAATGCAGTGTTTGAAGTTTTATTTATTTACTGTGGTGTATTAGAAAGGATTCCATTCACTTAGCTATAGTCCATGTTTCATTGTTTGGGCTTTTAAAAATGCACATTTTAAAATGGAATCAATAAAGGCACTTACTTGAACATACAAGGAGAAAAGTTTAAATTCAGGGATGTTTTCTTTCCAGAGTTTCCTTCTAGAGCGGAGGAACTGTTGCAGTAGTGTGCTGATTGCGTCACGATTCTTCGGGCAGGGAGGAGTCCGGGCAGAATCTCTGCCTTCTGTATTCGTACTGTTAGCATGTTCCTAAATTCAAACTGTTTCTCAAGGTCATGGTGCACATCCTTTAAGATTAGCATCAGGAGGCTGGAGGGATGGCTCAGTGGTTAAGGGCTGGTGCTCTTGGTCAGTCCTACACTACACAGTGCTTACAACATGTGTAACTCAGTCTCAGATCTAACTAACACCTACACAGCTGCTTACAACCATGTGTAACTCAGTCTCAAGGACTCTAACAGCATCTTTTGGCCTCCTAGGCCATCAGGCACACACGTGCTACACATATATATGCACAGGCAAACCTCTGTACATATAAAAATAAATAAACATTAAAAAACCCTACACAACATGGAATGGTGAACTGTTTAAAGACTGGGAGGCAAAAGGAGAGACCGAGTTGATAGTAAAACACTCACATGCAGATTTGCTCAGCTACACTTTCAGAGTCATTTTGGAGTCAGCTTACTAACCCTTGGCAAGGTTTTGTGAGAATATCTTAGTGACAAAGCGAGAGAAACTTCCTAATGTATTTACTTTTGTATTAGTTGCCAATTCATGGGCCCAGAGTATTGACTGATGCAGCCAGACTGCTGTTGCATGCCTTTGTTCACCTTAGCCTTTATGTTCTCTGTCCTCTAGCATAAGATACACTTTGATTAATAAGACATACCGTCACAGAAGAAAATATGTAAAAAATACCTAAATTTGATTGAGAAACTAAATCCTTTCCTTTTTAATAGGATCAGAACTTATCTGTAAAGTCAGGAAAACTCCTGGAATTCCTCTCATGTTCATAATTCAGAACACTATGGTGTTGGACAAGCCTTCTCCCAGAACAGTGGCCTTTGTGAAGGCGGTGGAGGCAGGCCAGCTGGTCTCAGTGCACGAGAAACAAAGTATCAAGCAACTCAAGGAGGAGCAGGGCTTGGTGCTGAACCCTGAACTGCGCAGGAGGAGGAAAAAAAAGAAGGTGGGCGGCCCCAATCCTCTCAGCTGCCTGAAGAAAAAGAAGAAAACACAGGATACAAAGTCCCCTGCTTCGAAAAGAAAAGGAAAAGGAAACGGATTCGGAACAGATCCACCCCGAAAGTATCTTCTGAGCAGCAGGGGACGACGGAAGGATGATGGATGATCGGTGCTGTGGGTACTCTGGAAGACAGTGTGAAACTGATTCCCTTTTCAAACTGTGAGAGTGTTTATACCAAAGGACTAACTTATTTTTGTAAACTAATACTGGCACATACACTTTTGCCTAAAATTAAAGAATGATTGGGTTTTCAGTGTGCATCTTCACTTGCTTGCTTTAGGGGATGTGTTCTTATATCAAATTATTATCTCCAGTTTCTCCCCATTCTCATCCTCCAAGTAGTATATGTGTGTGGCATATGCAGTAGTATGTGTTTGTGAGCTTGTGTGTGTGTATGTGTGGGCGTGTGTATATGAACCAGCCAAGGTCAGCATAAAGTGTCTTCCTCTATCTCCACCGTTATTTTTTGATACAGTTTCTCCCTGAATCAATAACTTGCCAGTTAAGTGATACTGGATGGCCATTAAGCCCCAGACATCCTCCTGTCTCCCTTCTGATGCTGGGATCGGCAGCATGCACTGCTGAATGGGCTTTTTGTATGAGTCTATAGATCTGAACTCAGCTCCTCATACTAGTGTGACAAAACAAGTTAATGTCATTTGTAAAGGTCGGTTCTAAGAGGAAAAAAGGGAAAGGCACCCATTATTTTGTATATGGCAATACAATTTGTAAAAGACTTAAGATAAAAGTAGTATTTTTGAGAGTTGGAGAAACCTCCACATTCAACTGTTGACTACAGTGCTACCTTCTGCTCTCAATAGACTGCAAAGGATGGCTGTACACCTTCTATTTTCCTAATATATAAGTGTAGTATTTATCTGTCACAAACTCATTTTTAGCATTGTGCATGGCTGAGCAAAGCCACGTGAAGTGTGGCTAAATGTGTTACATTGCTCTTCCTGAAACTAATAGCTGTGGGCTTGTCTCTTACGTTGCCCAGTAACATGGCATATAATTTCACTCATCCAATAGTTTCAAGTCTTTTTTTTTTTTTTTTTTCTGTTTTTTCGAGACAAGGTTTCTCTGTGTAGTTCTGGCTGTGCTGGAACTCACTCTGTAGACCAGGCTGGCCTTGAACTCAGAAATCTGCCTGCCTCTGCCTCCCAAGTGCTGGGATTAAAGGCGTGCACCACCACTGCCCGGCTCAAGTCATTTTTACTGTGCAATGTTTAGCTGGGTTCTACTGCTGTCCTCCAGTGTGGCTGCTTTGTGCTGAGCATGCTGCTTAGATGTCACTATGTACTGTCCTCTGGAAAACTGTCATGTTAGGCCTTTTTTTTTTTTTTTCTTGCTGTAATAAAGCATACAGCATATAAGAAATCCATATTTTGAGAATCTGTATCTACTGCCTTTATTACAAACTACATGATTCCTAGTTAAAAGTCACTTCGATTTTTTTTTTAATTTTTATTTATTTATTTATTTATTTATTTATTTATTTATTTATTGGTTTTTCACGACAGGGTTTCTCTGTGTAGCCCTGGCTGTCCTGGAACTCACTCTGTAGAGCAGGCTGGCCTCGAACTCAGAAATCTGCCTGCCTCTGCCTCCCAAGTGCTGGGATTAAAGGTGTGCGCCACCACCACCTGGCTTCGATTTTCTTAAATCTTGTTTATTTATTGTCCCAAAGAAAACATTCCATTTTTAAGCCCCACATGTTCAATAATGTATTGATTTTTGTTTTTAATAGCTGATATGAATACTATCCCTCAATGGCAAGAATTCTAAAATAATGTCCTACTGGGTATCCTGTTGAAGTGTCCAAATCATTCAATTCATTTAGGAATATTTTATGTCTGGATTTATGTAAAATAAGATGATTGTGACTTGACAAGTTTAATAATAGTTTTTCACGTGTAGGTAGAATGAAAAGTTTAAAATCTTTAAAATATGCCATTTTATTGTATAAACTTATCCTTAAAATTTTAGTTTAGATGTAAATGGAAAACAAGAATTGGTTGGACCATCCAAAACAAAATGCCCCAGCCCACACCATAAAGGAGGAGAAGGGTGTTGAGGGACCGTTCCTGGTACTGTAAGCCCTGCAAACCATCTAGACTTGGACAGTAAGGCCATGTGGAGAGCTTATTATTAATGCTTAAACTGACATAGATGGTTCTCTAAACAGACATAGCAGCAAACAGCCTTTTACTATACTTATACCCACAATCAAAAAGGTTCCCAGCCTTAATCACAGAATTCTCCCTTTGCAATGAATGATGGTGAATACAGAGAATCATGCCTTCCCAAGATGCAGTTGTGACAGTTCTGACCCCCAGCCCTAAAGAAGACAATTATGCCACCCTTCCAAGGCTCATGAAGCATTATAGAAGGTTACTGAGAGCCGGAAGATGCGATGAGGGGTTGCAAAATGATACTTTCTAGACTAAATACAATCACTGAAATTATTAACTCAAATCTTGTTACCCGTACTGGGTCCATCTAACATGGGCCTCATTAATAGTCAAGGTGGGGGAGGGGCTCGTGGAGCCCTACCATTTACTTCTGAACCATTTGCTATTGATAGATTCTAAGAGAGGGGGAGTCACTGTCTCTCCCTGTGTACCCATCGCTGAGCCCACCATGTTCTAGTCGCTAGCTTCAAAAGCATGGTCACACAGACAGCATTGGTCACAATGAGAGATCTGTGGGAAGGAGGAGGCTGTTGGCAGAACAGAAGGTGAGAGTGGCTACTATCCATTGAACATGTAAAATTGAGAGCAATTTAAATTGATTAAAAAAAAAAAAAAAAAAAAAGGCCGGGCGGTGGTGGCGCACGCCTTTAATCCCAGCACTTGGGAGGCAGAGGCAGGCGGATTTCTGAGTTCGAGGCCAGCCTGGTCTACAGAGTGAGTTCCAGGATAGCCAGGAGTACACAGAGAAACCCTGTCTCGAAAAACCAAAAAAAAAAAAAAAAAAAAAAAGGCCTGGCTAATTGCAATACATCTTAGTTTGGTTTCAGAGTAACCAGCATGTAATGTTCACTTAGAACTTTTAAAATACTTCCACCCAAATACTACTTTTTTTTTTTTTTTTGGTTTTTTTCGAGACAGGGTTTCTCTGTATAGCCTTGGCTGTCTTGGAACTCACTCGGTAGACCAGGCTGGCCTCGAACTCAGAAATCTGCCTGCCTCTGCCTCCCAAGTGCTGGGATTAAAGGCGTGTATCACCACTGCCCGGCCCAAATACTACTTTATTATAGGAATATGCGAATTTTTCTGTTAGGAAGGTTAGAAATGACTACACCAGCCCCCACCAAAATTTTAAAGTGAAAGGTCTATGCCAAGTTACTCATGTGACATTTGCACTTCCCTGTGTAAGATCCCACCTGTTTTTCCTATACAACTGGGGAATCTGCCACTTGGAAAAGATGCCTGTGACCAGGATGTCTTACGTCAGTATTATCAGCTCAGCTTAAATCTAGACATTGTTACACTTCTTTAATAATTCTTGAATAAGTACTTAGTGCAAACCATAGAACTCAGGTACTAAATTTACTCCTTAGAAGACTTTGTGGTTTACTAGACTATATCAACAAGACCAAGCCTAGGAAGATGCATGATGGTGGAGCGCTTACCTAGCATTATGAGAAAATAATTCATCTACACACACACACACACACACACACACACACACACACACACGAACACATGAAACAGAATGAAGTTCTATGTTACTTAAATAATGCAACAAATATTTCTTACCACTAGACACCATCTTATAAAGCAGACTTCTTTTTTTTTTTAATATTTTATTTATTTAGTTTTTAAATTTATTTAATTATTTAAACCAAATCATAATTTACTTATTCACACAGGGGTTATAAACACAAAAAGGCAGGACGTGGGGAACGGGATGACACCGGAGCATAGGTGTTCAGGGGGAGGGAGTGCAGATACCTTTTAGAACAGGGTATCAGCTGGGTGAAGGTTCAGGGGACAGGTCGCTATGACTCTGCTATAAAGCAGACTTCTAACTAGTATTGGACAAAAGAAATAGTAAGACTGCTTACTATAACGGTCATTGCTTAAACTCCAAATACCACTTAGTCTATATTTCAGTTTTATTATTTGGACCCAATTACTCCATTCCACATGGAAATTATTGTGATTAGGTAATAGATAAACTGAGTTACAAGTCAAGTTTCGAGTTCAGAAAGCATAGAAGGCTTGTGAACTCACAGGTGTTTCCCTTGAGCTTGAGAATTTATAACTGTTAGACACACTTAGGGACTGCATGTATCGTCATGTTGCCTCTCATGTCTAGACAAAGGGTTATTAGGATAGGAAAAGTCAAGCGGAAGCTGTTGGGCTTTCTTCTATTAGGAGAGTAAATCAAAAGCTAGGCCCTCATGGGCAGAGTTGCAGTGATCACTGCCATCATTCCATGCTTGAGTAAGGCAGACATGCTGATTTCATGAGAGGGACTGAGTTAGCAACACCGAGACATTTAAAAGCCGGCCAGATCAAAGTCCTGTCTGACACTCCTGTCTTTACAAGCTGAAAAGTACTTTCTCAACCTTTTAATTCCCTTCAAAATCCCTCTTGTTTGTGAAGGAGAAAAGGCAAACGGTAGGACGAGGGAGAACACGTATCCTGTAAAGGACATACTACGTGGAAAATAGAACAATAACTAATACTACAAAGACAGCATAGCGCCTAAAATGGGCCCAGAATATAAACAAACCCAGTACAAAGAAATCTGCAAATGGCCAATGAGCAGAAGTAAAGATGCTCCGTGTCATTAGCCGCCAGGGAAATGGAAAGTACACTACGGCAAGGTGTCACCTCACACCCAGTAGGACTGCTGTGACCAAGCAGACAGAAAATAGCAAAGTGTAAAGGAAAAAGCAGAACCGTCCTACATTGTTAGCGTTAAAAACGGCAGCTCTCTTGGAAAACAGTCTGGCAGTTTTTCAAATTGTTAAACATGCATTTACAACATTATCTGGCAGATTCACTCCTGGGTATATGTTTGAGAGAAATTAAACAGATGTCCAAATACAACTTATATGCAAGAATCCACAGCGGCATTATTAATAACAATAAAAGGGGGAGCATTGCGAAGGTTTGCCAATCGCCAAACACAGCTCAGTGAGATGGAGGGCTGCCTGCAGGAAAGAAGAATAAAACTACAAACTCTGAGATGGTTGAGCCTTGAAAACTTGCTAACTGGGAGAAACCAAGAGATCAAGTATTGTATGACTACATTTCTATAAAATGTGAAGAATAAGAAAGTCTGTAGTCAGAAACAATTTGTACAATTCTATGGCAAAGGAAATGGGGCCAGATAGGAGGGAAAGAGGCAGAGAGTTTCTTTGGGGGGCAGGTAATGCAAGAAATAAGCTTAATTTTGCTATTGATATATTACCATGAGAATATATTGACATCATTTGATCTTGTATACTTAGTTGACTCCATCCTGTATTAAATGAATTATATCTTAGTAGTTTGAAAAATGTACTCATGATAAACATAGTATGCAAATGTACTCATGAATCAGTCGGGACTGAACAAAATACACTTTGTACTTTGGAGAAGCTAAAGAAGAAAAGAGAATACATGCTTTCATTCCTGGTTTCCTTCAAAGAGAAAAAAAATGTTCTGACAAGCCATTTGTATACTGATGTGTCATTTCTTTTCTTCCTGCGAACTCACCTCAAGTGGATCTCTGCCAGCCTAATGCTCCCTGTCCTCTGTCCGATGCAGTCAGCAGGCTGACATCTGTTTCATTCAGTTGCCAGAATGTTCCAGATAACCCACAGGTAGTAATTGCTAAAAAGATAAACAGCTTCCAAATACTCCTCATTTTATACAGCCATTTCACACTGCCATTTTGACCAAGTTGACTTGAAAATGATAATGTTGGTGCAATGAGGGAAGTCTGATCTCCAGTACTGAATTAGCAAATGTAGCCCATTTGATGGTAAGCAACAGGAGCTTAGCTCTGGAACAATCATGTCCACGGTAGCCTGTTACCGTTTTCTACATTCAGAGAGTGTTGTGCATAAAGGGGAATGTGCAAGAGCATCATTGAGATTTAGATACCCACATTCCTGTCCTGCCCATTTGAGCCTCCTTAGAATGACAATAAGCCAGACGGCTGGGTAGGCAGGCAGCAATTCTGGCCACAGCAGCTTGGGTTTTACTGTGATTTTACTCCCTCTGTTGATATTTTTAGACACTTCAAATGGCCACTAGGATGTTCTTTGAAGTTCAATGACTTTTTAGAAAAATTGATGCTTGTGTTAGTTTTTCTCTTCTGAGACAGAACCACAAATAAAAGAGGAAGTGTTGATTTCGGCTCATTGTTTCAGAGGTTTCTGTCTATGTCTATTTGGCCATGTTGCTTAGGCCTATGAAGCATGTGGCAGGTACCACTTCATGGCAATGAGAACAGGAAAGGAAAGGAAGTGGGTAGCATCCCATTATCTTCTTCCAGGGTGTACAGCCAAGGTCATACTCCTACTAGGCTGTACCTACCAGTTATAGCATCTTCCAATATCACCACAGGCTAGGACAACACTTATAATATATTGTCCTTTAAACTAAATGTTATCACCATTGTTTTGGAGTAATGGCTAATACCATTTGTGGCACATATTTAATGAATTTGATGAATGTTGGATGAATATAACTTACTTAGATGAAATCTACCATCATCTGTATTCCAGGGTCTCCAGGTTTTATAACTAACTCATGACTTCCTAGATCACAGTGTCTTTGATGTACTGTAAGAAAGTGGCCATCTTCACTCAGTTTGCCCTTTCAGCTCTCGTATATATCAACTCCTCCACCTTGTCCCCAAGACATTTGGAAATACCCATCAGTTTTTTGTTTTGTTTTGTTTTGTTTTGTTTTTTAAAGAATACACTAAATGGACACTGTGGGTCTAAAAATAGAGCACATGTGAAGAGAATAGTAAAGGAATTAGAGGTATGGAAAGTGGGAGAGGCATACTCCAAACACATCATGTAGATGTATGAGATTCTTGAACAACATAAAAGACAGTTATAAAATTTACATGTAGTGTGAAGAAAGCCACACTTAGTGAAGGGATTCTAGGCAGCCTGAGCATGGCAGACATGACTTTGGCAGGCCTTACCCTTCTCCCACATTCTCTAAAAACCATTAGGTTATATTCCTAAAGCTAGCCATCAAGGTCCATTTCCTTATTTGGCCACTTCCTCCTCTTGAGGCTGACTACCAAGGTCTAGTTATCAAAGTATTGAAATCCACCAATCAAACACCTCCTTTGGCTCACCTGATTAACATGCCCAATTAAAATTAAACATCTCATCCTAACATGGAGTTTCCCTTTTTACCTTTATAAACTGCTATTTTCCTATGGGCCACATCTGTCTCCTCTTTATCTGTAGGCAATCCTTTGTCCCTCACAAGGTAAATACCCCTGCCCCTTCTTCCATTGTTTCCTTCCCCTTCTCCCTCCTAACTGAAATATCACTGTGTATAACTCTGAAAGTTACTCTTTCTCACTGCTTTGCCTTATGAATGTCTGAGTGGAGGTAGTGTGTGTTTGTCTGTCTGTCTATCTGCCTGCTTCTCTCTGTGTGTGTGTCTGTGTATGTGTGTCTGTGTGTGTGTGTATGTGTGTGTATGTGTGTGTGTACTCCATATGTTGTGGAACAAGACATTTCCTGGGGAGATGCAATATACAGGTCTATCCATCCCCAATAGGAAGCCCACAATAGATCAAAGTATGGACATACCAAAGTCCAACTTGATGAACCAATGAGCCTCGTTGTAGTTGCTTACAGGAATATGGGTGATCGTTAATTTACAGGAGCAGAAATGACTCAGACAGCTTCATCATCAAAATCCACGCCAGCATGAGTGACAGCTCACAAAAGCTGGAAACCTGGAACACATTGCACAGCCTGCAGGCAGCTCAATAGGGTGAAGAGTGTCCTTTCTAGGTGCTTCAGTTGGTTTAACCTCTTCGCAGCTCTACTGGTTTGTTTCTTCCAAGCGATTTGTTTTGTGTTAGAGTTTTGTTTTGTTTTAGTTTTGCTTGTCTGAGGGTCCTCTTTGCAACTTGATTTATCAAAGCCTCCTTTTTTTGCATCTTGGCTAGCTTGAAAGTCAGCCCTCTTTTCTGCTTACTCTGGCAAGGAGAGACATAGTGAATCTGATCAATTTCAGGGACTTCCTGAAGCTATTTTGGTTTGCTTACCTTCTTCTGGTTTAAGGAGCATCTCTGTAGGTTTGAATGTTTCGATTTCAGAGGAAACTGTTACATAATACCATAGCACTTAAACAAACATGGATTATTTTTGAGAGTCTTGCACCCTGCTTTGCCCCAGCAATTCTAAAACTCATTTGAGAGACGATCTCTACTTTTATCAGGACAGAAGGCTGTGTCTTGTTAGAGTAGTAAGAAAGTAGAAAAAAAGGAGGATAAGAAAATAACTAAACCTTGACAAGGAAAAAGAAAGTCAGAAGTCATATGGAGATGGCTAATATTATGTTGATGGCTAACTGTATGTTTAAAGCTTTAAAACTGCAGTGCTTAAGAGAACTATAAAGCAAAATTGACTTCCAAATATTAAGGGGCAGCTGGGGGAGGTGGCTCACGCCTTTAATCCTAGAGCTGTGGAGGCAGAGCCAGGTGGATCTCAGAGTTGGAAGCCAACCTCCTCTACAAAGGAGTTCCAGGACATCCAGGGCTACAAAGAGAAACCCCGTTTCAAAACAAACTAAAAATCCAGAGTCTCTGGTGAAGACTTGGCATCAGTATATGAATAAAAGCCTCTTCCTTGTTAAAATATATTGACTGGTGAATCTCGGAACCACCCCAGACCTATAATGTGATGGCTTGAATAGGTTTGGCCCCATAGACCCATGTGCTTGCTTGGCCCACAGGTAGTGACCCTATTAGAAGGTGTGTCCTTGCTAGAGTAGGTGTGGACTTGTTAGCGGGGCTATGTCACTGTGGAGGTAAGCTTTGAGTTCTAAAATATATGCTCAAGTTCCGAATGCCTTTGAATCAAGATGTAGACTATCAGCTCCTTCTCTAGCACTATGTCTGCCTGCATGCTGCCATGCTTCTTGCTGTGATGATGATGGACTTAACCTCTGACCCTGTAAGCCAGCCCCAATTAAATGTTTCCTGTGAAAGAGCTGTCTTGGTCATGATGACTCTTTATAGCAATGGAATCCCTAACTAAGACACCTAAAAATACTTTTCCAATCAGTCGTAGAATAGTATTGAACAAGAAAGCATCCAGCTCTGAATGTGCAGAAGAATCACTGGAAACCAAAGAAATGCCCAACCAAAAGTGTTAAGTGCCTTTAATGGGGAGAGGGGTCTAGGCACTTGCTTAATTAAAATATTTTCCAAGTATTTTCCATGGGCAGCCTGGCTGGCATCTTTGGTATAATATCAAAGAACTTGAGTTGGAGAATTAGGTCAATCTGGGTATCTGACAGGCTTCCTTCAAGTTTCGGGTTTGGGTCAAGTGCCCACATTCAGACTTTGAGAGATGTCTGAGACAAACCAACACCATGAGGCATGAGGAGAGGCAAACCTTCTGAGGAAAGCTTATAGATCATTTCCACAATAATTTGCTAAGCAAACACACAGAACCTCTCTACACACACCTATGTTATCGAGCTAGTCGGAGGGTGGAATAAAATAACTCGTGTAAACATGTCATTTCAATGTCTGTCACATATTTAGTCACCTACATGAATTATTATTAAAGAAATGCTTTGTGTCTATGGTCTATATACTAAATTAGCATTTGTGTAGTGAACAAGTTAAGTGTAAATTTTGATTATTTTCCTCTTAGAGATATCCATTTGTTACAGGACCCTTAGAAAGACGTTTTCCAATTAAATTATCTTGTCTTCTATTTGTCCATTTTGATAGTGCTTTCCCACAAAGCTTTGCATTATATATGTGTATTCTTGTATTCTCTTCAATAGCTTCACTTTTTTTTAATGATTTATTTATTTATTATATGAGTACACTGTAGCTGTCTTCAGACACACCAGAAGAGGGCATCAGATCTCATTACAGATGGTTGTGAGCCACCATGTGGTTGCTGGGATTTAACTCAGGACCTCTGGAAGTGCAGTTAGTGCTCTTAACCACTGAGCCATCTCTCCAGCCCCCCATAGCTTCAATATAAAACTCAGGATAAGGCTGGGGTGTTTATAGACTAGAGACCCCTAATGAGCAAACCAAGATGATACTAGCAGGCTTTGAAAAGGCCATACAAATGACAAACCAATAGGGAATTGTTACCAGACAAAACATATATAGGCCTGTTAGTCTGGCATGTTCTTATCTGACTGAAAAAACAATCCCTATTTTGGGAGGTCACACAGCTGTGCAGTACATTGTCTTCCCACCAACTTTAACATGTCTGACATGGATTATGGTTAACAGTTGGGTATATATTACTTCACAACAACTTGAAGGCTACCTTTCCTAAAATCACCGACTCCTTCTGGATCCAATAGATAACGGATGAATAACGAAAATGAACTAAAAGGCTTGGCATCTCTATTTTCATATCTGTCTATCTTCATTGGTGTCTTGTGTGTGTGTGTGTGTGTGTGTGTGTGTGTGTGTGTGTGTGTGTGTGTGTGATAGAATCTCACATATCCCAGACTGCCCTTGAACTCACTGTGCAACCAAGGATGACTTTGAGCTCCTGATCATCCTGCCTCTAGTTTCCCAAGTGCTAAGATTACAGCTATGTAACTGTAGCTGGCTTTTCCTTGGTATATTAATCTGTATCAGCTCCGCATGTAGACATGTTGACCAAGGCTTTCTCAGAGAATACAGTGTGTGATTCTCTGGCCCTGTTCCCTGTGGGAATGAGGTTTTCTTCTACTCTCTCCTTGTGTTTTCTTGTGAACTTGGGCATCCACCATCCCAGACTTATCCTAAGCCACACAGGCAACCATGGGCTATCTCATCACCATGAGACACGATGACACTACCAATATAAAAATGTCACCATGAAAAAAAAAAAAAAGAAAGAAAAAAAAAAGTCCCAGCTTCTGCCTTATGTCACAGCTCATGAATTCAAAAACTCATGGCCAGCATGCACAAGGAAGATTTTTTTTTTTTTTCTAAAACTCTACCCATACCTATGACAAATAGATAATAATCCAACTTTATTCCCCTCTCTCAACCAAATAAAGGCCTACCGCTCCCCCTATTAAAGGAGCTGTCTGATCACTGTTTGGTCTGGTCGGAGCTTGCTCCCTTCTGCCTTCCAGCTGAAACCCTACCTTTCGTCAAAGCTTCAGTAGTCTCATTCAAAATATGTGGGTTTGTCTTACTCCACCTGTGTCTTTGCACTACATCCTGCCATCGGTATCAGAGATCTGAAAGGGTAGGCTAGGCAGAGCTGCTCATCCAATGAAGAAATACACATTAGGCAGACATGCTGGGAGCATTATGAGGCACAGGCTCAGAGCCAGCAGAAGTCACACGTGGAAGACAGAACCATAGGCAGGAGTTCTTGCTCCACACGGAAGTGATGGCATGGAAACAGAGGGAAGAATTAAGGGCAATTCTTTAGTCTGCACCAACAAACTAGAAGTCTATTTGGATTATATAAAATCCTGCAGGTGAGTGGCTCAGGGTTGTTGTGGGACTTGTAGTTTTCAGGATCTCGGGCTACTTCCAGTTCACTGATCCTCGATGTGTAGACCCTGGTCAAGGTTCACTCATGAACCAAGGTGTCTTCTTCAGTTCTAGCCACGAGGTAAGAAAAAGGACAAAGTTGAAAGGAGGCAAAAGCCACATACCACCTGTCCCTTACAGAGAGGGCTCCTAAGAAGCTGCCACATCACATTTACTCAAGACTCGGACATACTTTCTTGCAAGGAAAAAGGATGGTGCGATCTCCATCCTGGCTAGCCTTGCACTTGGGAAAATCAGGGCCACTGTTACTAAGCGTGATGAGCAATGATTCGTACACAGCTTTCCTCAGGCTGTGAACTCAATGCATACTTGTTCCTTTAAGAGAATACATTCTATAAAATACTGGTTCTTCACTCCTCTGTGAAAATAAAGGATAATAATTATCAATAAGATAAAAAGGGAAGTGCCTTTAAAACATTATTGGTTCACACTGGTGTGATTCTGGAGTCTCCAAAGGTACCACAGTTGTTTTGTCTAATTGCCAGTATTCTTTCTGTCTGACTCATTGGCCTCAAAAAACAATGTTTGATCAGTATAGTTGTTTGGGTTGTGTGTGTTTGTGACCTTCATCGGCCTTTAGAGAGATGATCCAAGGGAAGCAAGAACACAGTTCAGTTCAACATGGCTCAGTAGCTGGCATTGGTTCAGTCGTTGAGAGGCTGACCCCGAGTGGTTTATTTTAAGAGTGTTTAAGCACGGTGCACCTTTGTGAAAACTTTTCTGGTGATAATCAACTCAGTCCTGCATGCACAACAAAGCATCAACCAATCTCTTTGAGGAACAAAGTAAGCTAAATAAAAATTGAATGTGACTACATCAAAACTGTTTGAAAAGTGCACACGGCACTTTCTGAAAAGGTAACTTCTACAGACTGACTGCAGGAACCAAGCCTACGCTAAGGGTCTGTAGGAGGGTGAGGAATGCACGCCTAGTGCAAAGGTCACCAGGATCGATATCACAACCGATGCCAGCCTTCTGAGCAGATAACAGGTCTTGCTTTCCTTCCCTTAGACGAACCGAAAGGACCAAGGCAACTCCACCCTCCCCTCTTCCATTTGTCTTCTGTCCTACTTAGCTCCTAAACAACTTGTCTGGACCCCCTTCCTTCCTGGGTAAACTGCAAGAGTTAGCCAGGGCCAATCAGTTCCTTGCTGACACAGACACAACCAATCCTCCCTTTTTTCTGTTTGTGGATTTTTTGTGTTTGTGTTTTGTGTTTTGTGTTTTGTGTTTTGTTTTTGTTTTTGTTTTTGTTTTTATTTTTTCTTTAAAAGGCCTGTGCACTGCCTGCTGGGGGTTGTGGTTCCAGCTCCCAAGTCTGGTCATGTCCCTAATGGATTAGCCTTAGAAATCCAATGTAAATAAACCAACTGTCCCTGCTTGACTTATGCTGCATGGTCCTCACCATCTGCAAGACCCCAGACCCAACAGAACAACCCTATGCACTTAACATTCATGCTCCCCCACTGTTTATCCGTGCGCATATAGACCTCCCGCCTCCAAATATACGTGCACGCCATGGCACAAGTGTGCAGGTTAAAGGAGAGGACACCTTTCAGATACCAGTTCTCTCTTTCCACCACATGAGTCTGAGGGTTGAGCTTAGGTAGCCATATTTAGTAGCAAGCATCTTTACCTGTTAACCTATCTTCCTGGCCTTCAATAAGAATC
The DNA here is from genome assembly GCA_021653895.1 of Mastomys natalensis. Taxonomy (NCBI): domain Eukaryota; kingdom Metazoa; phylum Chordata; class Mammalia; order Rodentia; family Muridae; genus Mastomys; species Mastomys natalensis. The sequence continues at coordinate 75,124 of JAJTUV010000040.1, read as the reverse complement.
TAATCACAGAGTCAGAACTAACAAACAGTCACAGCAAAGTATTACTCTATACCTATTACAAAAGTCACACTACAAAACCAGTTGTAGTAAGGGATGGATAGATTTGAACTCTAATACGTTGATGGCAAAAATGCAAAACCACCCCAAATCATTTAGATTTGCTTACAAAGCTAAACACCCATTTGTCATTAACACTAGTTCTCCCATTCCTCAGAGATGACCCAAGAGAAATACAGCAATATGTCCACACAAAAACCTTGCATACAGTCACTTCATTTATAGTCAGCTAAGACCCGGGAACAACCTTGGCTCTAAATGTAGGCAACTGAGTGACCAGTTCTATTGCACCTTTGCCTTGAAAGATGGTTCAGCGACAGAGAGAAACGAATTATTGGTACATGCAGAAACGTGCATGGACCTCAGAAGAATCATGCTACAGGGAAGAAGCCAGCAGCAGAGGCTGCAAAGGGTATGATGTCATCGATGTAACCTTCTGAAAAGAACAAGACAGTGAAGACAGGGAATAGGTCAGTGGTTGCTGCAGGCTGGGAGCGAGGGAGGAAAATTACTACAAAAGAGCAAAAAGGAACACTGCCAGGTGATGGAAATGTTCTTTCTCTCAATTATAGTGATGGTTGCAACATCATAATTGCTGCCAATGCATAGATGGTAGGCCTAAACTGAATGAATTATATTATATATAAATTATTCTTTGACGTGATCCCCCCAACCTGCTTCCACCTCTGGAAGTTACACAATTACACAAGTCTGATAAAAATCGGGAGGGAAGAGTGACTGTGGTTTAAATTGATGGGTGCAACTTTAAGAAACTAATGCGCCCAGTTACTCCCAACATCAAAGCTTTATGTACAGCTTGCAATTAAACTTAGCTTCAAAGAATTCATTACTTTTGTATTTTAATGTCTGCAAGTGCAGAATTTGAAATGGATAGCTCTATTTAGGAAAATGCCTCTTTCTTTCTCCCCCCTCACCCCCCTCCCCTCTCTGAATTATCTGATATTGACTCAGGCAAGTTACAAGTCACGGCCTATTGGATACTGAAGGGCTAAAAGATGTTGTTTCCATAATGAAGAATGCCATATCCAGGAACCAGGAAAATAACAGAAAATTTCCTGTGAATACTTGTTCCGTTCCTATACACTAACAGCCTGTCTCATGGACTCCAGACAGAATCCTCTGCTCTCGTTACCATCGAGGCTTACTAATTTCACAAGAACTGGTGATTTTCCTGAAAGAGCACTGGGGTACTATGGTCCCGAGAACCCAGAATTCTCTGTGCAGAGGATCAAGGTCCAGACTAGCCTGATGGAGTAAAGGATACAGGAAGAAAGTGGCTGGCAGGAGACCTCATCCACGTTTTACCCAACAGGAAACCGTTGTGGAAAATACAGTGAACTTATATGAATGTTGGACTACACTATACTTACAATTCTGAGAAGACTGGGTAGTAGATGGGAGGTGGGAAGTGCAGACGCTCAGTCTAGCTAGGACAGGTGAGCGATGATCAACCACATCTTGAAATAAGAAGCAGTCACTGTGGGGTGGAAGGGGACCCTTTGACATGGATATGATACTGAACCTTCTTTAGGATAAGTTCTGAGGAGGACAATAGAATCTTGGTGAAGGTTCACATTTTAAAAATATTACTTATGTGCTCTGTCAATAGCTGGATCCAGCCTCTTTATGTGACTTCATCCACCAGGGTGTCCTTTGGTCCATACCCCATCTTTCTGCCCTATATAATCTTGTTAGTTTGGGTCTTAGGAAAGGTTGCTGAATAAGCCAGAAAAATACCCTGTCATTTTCAGGTCTAAAAGGCAAAAGCTTAGCAATGGTAAATGCTGGTCAGGCCTTAGGGCGGTTACATCACTGAGGCTGGGAACGTAGTGTGGTGTGTGAACGCATTTTGATAAAGAAGCGTAGTAGTTGGGGCTGGGACAATGATTCAGTTGGTAAAGAGCTGGCCATGCAAGCATGAGCACCCGAGTTTAATCTTCAGTACCTGTGAAAAGGTTGGGTGCTGCTGTGTTTGACTATACTACCAGTGCTGTAAGGGCATCAGAGACAGGAAGATCCCGGGAGCTTGCTGGCCACCCTGTCTAGTCTCATCAGTAAGCTCCAGGCTCAGCAAGAGACCCTGTCTCTGAAAATAAAGTAGAAATTGATGGAGGAAGGCATCTATTGCTGATGTCTATCCTTCTTATGCATGTACACACACATGTACGTGCATTCGCCCACATATATATGAACCCTTGCCTCCCCTCCCCTTAAAACGGTAAAGAAGGGAGGCATTACCCGAAGGATGAAGGTAATTAGGCACGAAAAAATTATACAACGGCCTTTATTATGTCCAAACTTCCTGGAAAAGGTAAGGTTTAGGATCCGTATCAAATGATACAGAATATGAGGTCACGGTACAGCAAAATTAAGGAACAGTTTAGAATCCCGAAGTACTCTTGCATTTGGCGCCACCTGCTGGCGTATGTCTGCCGTGTCTTACTTGGAATTGGCGTCTTTTCTTTTTCCTCTAAGCAAACGCTAAACCAGACCATGACAGAGAAAGGTGCAAAATGGTACGGTCCCAAGACAACTGGCGTACACAGGTGTCCTTATTCTGAGATCTCTGTCTGATGGGGCTTGTGGTTATCTCCTGGTTCGTTAGAGCTCACATTTTCTTGGCTGTCATTGTTACAAGGAGCCAAGGTCACAACGGTCTTTCCTCTGCCTCATCACTGTTTGACACAGGAAAAGAATTCTGTTTCTTATATTTTAGCTGATCCTTTCCTCATCATCATCTCCAGGAGATATGACATGAACCTTGACTTCTTTTAAAGTAGGTACAAGACAGGAAGCAAGGATCATAAACATTAGATTGGAGGTGTCATGTATAGCTTGTTGTCATTTTCTGTATTACTTCTATAACCACCAAAAATCACAAAAACCACAAAAATCAATAATCTCTGTCATTTATGCCTCTCTGTCTTGAAGAATCCTCTACACACCTTTAATTCAGAGCAGGTAATGTTCCCTGTGTCTCGCTCTGTGTAACTAGCCTGCGGCCATGTTGAGGGTAATGGCAGACCCTTTCTCTCAGCATTTCTCATCACTGTGCATGTTTCTTCTCAACTATTCATTCTATTCAGCTAAAGAATCATTTCAACGATTGAGCTATACTTTCAGCAATGGAGTTCAATTGAACGATTAATCCACAGTTATTTGGAGATGGAGTAGTTGATCACGATGCCTTGTTGTCGAGTAACAACATTCACCTCTGTTCTTCCTGGCAACAATAATCCTGAGAGACACCATCACGTCACCCAAGCCCACCACCATCAGAAAACACAGGTCTTTACATTACAATGTATAATACTAGCCAAATTACAGTTACAAGGTAGGGAATAAAATAATTTTATGGTTGGGGGTCACCACAACATAAGGAACCTGTGTTCCAGGGACAGAGCATTAGGAAGATTGAGAACCACTGACCTGGAGGGTTTTTGAGAGCCACTAGTCTTAAATCCACATGAGGGTGGAGGACAAAGGGGCTGGGCTCTAATGTTGGCAAAAGATAGCAGTAGCAGAGGTGGCGCCTGCAACCAGAAGCTTCTCCTTTCTACTTCCTTATATCTGAGCCTGGGTGGGAGGTGTTGCCAACACTTAGGGTGGGTCTTTCCATCTTAAATAATCTACTCGTGAAAAGCCCTTGAAAGTATGCCCAGCGGCTGTTTCCATGGGTGATTTTTAGATCTTGTGAAGTTAACCATCAATATTAGTCAGCGTTGGAAGTAACGGTGATATGCTAACAACTGTATAGTAATTAGCTTGCCTGAAAACAGACTCTGATTTGTAGGGTTTTCCCATTACTGGGGTGTAAATACTCTCATGGTGGTTTTTTCCAAATTACCATGTGATGTTCCCGACCAGGAACAGAAAAGGGATGCAAATATTTTCCCCCAGATCCTGTGAGCAGATTCTTCACAGCTCAGAGTAGGTCAGCGCATGCTAACCCAGGCTTATGGCTGATGTTGTCCTTAGGTCTTCAGTCAGCCAACAGGTAAGTTTTATTCAGCAGCTACTGTACAGGGAACACCAAAGTACAAAGACACCCAACTCTTGTGGGATCAGGAGACAGAATCTTAATATGAACATAATTAAATCAAAAACACAGTGGAAAGAGATGATGTGCAGGTAAAGAAATAGGGCAGATCAAGAAAAAGGTACTTGAAAGAGTATGAGATATTGTAATGTTAGCCATTACAGTGTGTCCAGTGTGGGCTTCTCTAAGAAGTGTTAGGGTCCAAGAACACTTCTTGGACAGAAGACCCCAGACTCAAATAGTATGCAAAAGCAAAGAGCATGTTATTCTGCAGAAATTACCAGCATGCTGGGATCTCCATCCATCAAAGTGGAGATACTGAGTGAACTTGCAGACTTACTTTTAGAGCCTGTTAGGGAATTTCAGGGAGAAGTGGGTGACCTCTATCCTGACTTATCTTGATTGTCTGGCTCTATTTTCAGGGGTATGGATATCTTTGGAATTGGTCAAGGCTTTGGGGAATTTTGGGGACTTACTGTTCCTGATTAACTATTCTTGGCTCAGGTTTGGTTCAGGCTAGGTGGCACAGCAGCTCTTGGCAGCTCCTGATTGGCTGTGGGGCGGTGGGCTGTGGGAAGCAGCTGGGTGCCTGGTTGAGCAAGCCTTGAACCCCGGACCTTTACCAGGACGGCAGGTGTTCGGCGCTGCCCCCAGGCCCTGGTTCTTTTCATTCAGCTTCGGCCCTCCACAGCCTCTCCCAAAGGGAGGTCTATGACTATCAGTCACGAGGAACAGTGCCTCAGGCCCTCCCACATGTAGATGAAGTATCTCTAGGCTCTCAGTCCAAGCCAATAGGCATTATCTGCCAGACCCTAACCCACATGCAGATGAGGTATCTCTAAGCTCTCCGACCAAGCCAATAAGCGTTATCTGCTGTCAGACCCTAACCCACCCTGAAACTGTATATAAAGGCTCTATTCGGGAGAAGTAGAGGAGTGTGTTCGAGAATCATCTTGGTGTCCGGGAGTTTTTGTCTCAAGAGCTGTAACACTTGGGGAGAGATCCGCTCTTCCGGAACCTTCCTGGGGCACCAAGCTGCTTCCTTGCCTGCTAGCCGGCTTCTATCTGCCCAGCCCAGGTGGCTCAGCGTGGAGAGACAGGTGCAGCACCTGGGAGTGACCGAGCTGTGACAGCGGAGACTCGAGCAGAGGCAGCAGCGGAGGCAGGCAATCTCTCCTCCCTGCTTGCACTCGCACCCTTTTGGCCCAGACCTCTCACACCAGGCTGGGCTGAAGACCAACAGACAGCGGAGACGTGGGTAGAGGACCCTCCCTGCTCTCACTCTGTCCTCAGCTGGGAGATCATCATGGGACACCCTCCAGAACCGGGGACCCACAATTGGCCACCTGAGAGGGGTGTTTTTTCCTGGGATTTGATTTGTTTTGGACTTGTCCCAGTATTAGAAACAGAAACTTAGGACTAGTCCTTAAACTTTGGAGCCTGCCATCATGGAGTCTGCCTGGCTTAGCCCCTGGCTTAGCCTTCTCAGAAGAGGGGCTTTTCAAGGCTGTAATCAAGCAAGACTTCTTGATAAGTAGTGCCAGGATATTCTACTTAGAGGGAACAGCCAAACAGCTAGTACAAAGGCTCTGTGGTAGGCCCACTAGGTCTGTTTATGAGAGAAGAGGAAGGGAGGGAGGAAGCAAGCTTTGGGTACAAGGGAGAACAGTCCATGGAGGAGAAAGTAGAGTCTCAGGGAAGAAGGGGAGGACATCATGAACTAGTACAGGGACGAGTTTCAGTCAGAATGAAGCAGAGTCACTGCAGGCAGAAACGTCAAGAGACATAGTCTAACTTGACAGTTAAAAGCATCAATTGTTAGAGACTATAGCTGGGATAAAAGTGGAGGCCTGGAGGCTGGTTAGAAAGCTGCTATTGGTTGGTGGCTGTGGACACAGTGTCTAGAGATGCTTTTATTCTGGGTGTTCCCTGATGGCAGAGCCAGCAGGACCGGCTCACCAGTTAGCTGGAGAGTGAGTTATTTTCGTAGTGTCATTATAAGAGTGTTACAGAGTGGGTGGCTTGGAAACGGGGAAACCTGGTGTGTTGCAATTCTGGAGACTAGAAGTCTAAAATCAAGATGTGGATGGGGGTCATGCTGCCCATTTCCCAGCTTTGTGGTTTATCCTTAGGGTTCCTTTACTTGCCGCTGCCACACTGCCATCTGGGCCTCTGCTGTTCTCCCCTTGGGAGTCCAGTTTTGTACCTTCCTCTTCTTATGAGGACACTGTTCATCTTAGAGCAAGAGCACAGCTTGATCCCACATGCCGTCATCTCAACAGTTATACACAAAATGATCTTATGATCTTATTTCCAAATGTAGCCTGACCCTCATTTATAATGGTTTGACTTACTCTCTCCTTTTTTTTTTTTTTTAAATGGTATAAGAGCAATAAGCACTCAGCAGAAGCTATACTTTGAATTTTGAGTACGTCCTCAGGCTGGCCATATATAGCATGCCACACTCTCGGTTGTTGGGTAGCAGCAGTGGGTTTGTACCTCCTTCCTAGACCCTAGCCTGAGGATGAATGGCTCACAGCCTACACTATACTGTGTTGCTAAACTGCAGATGTCTATGAGTTAGCTATATTAAATGCATTTTCTCTGCTTCTTTTTTCCTCCTTTTCTTCTCTCTTTTTCTTCTCTTCCTCCTCCTCCTCTTCCTCTTTTTCCTCCTCCTTCTTGGTTTTTTTAGACAGAGTTTCTCTATATAACAGACCTTGGTTGCCCTGAAACTAGGTTTGTAGACCAGGCTGCCCTTGAACTCCCAGAGCTCCCCTTGCCTCTGCACCACGCAGCTTGTGCATTTTCAATTAAGGATATTTTCAACTTGCAGTGTATTTATTAGGACAAAAATCATGTCACACATCAAGGAATATCTATAATATCAGACTCTGAGGTTCACAGAGAGAGGGACTTTTACAACTTTAAGAGACACGATCCTTGGTCGGGCACGGTGGTGCATGACTTTACTGCTAGCACGTAGGAGGCAAGTGTTAGGCAGACTTCTGAGTTTGAGGCCAACCTGGTTTACAGAGTGAGTTCCAAGACAGCTAGGACTACCCAAAGAAATTACATCTTGAAAAACAAAAGAGAGAGTGAGAATCTCAGTTCCAGCATCGGTGATGATACGGAGGCCTCAGATGCAGTGAGTTCTTTCGGGGTGGGGTGGAGTACAAAAGGTCAAGATTTCCAAAGAACATAAAATCAGAGCCACATAGACAACTGGCTCATCGTTTTACAGCTGAAAAGGGAGCAGAACCTAAATTTTTATACATTTATATAAGTTACATCACAATAAGCCAGAGAAAACCTCCGCTTACTAGAAAATCTAACCTACTCCAAACACAGTATTCCACTCCCTGAGTGAGAACTTGAATACTTCACATTAATAGGACGCTCTAAGTATTCCTCTTCACACTTGTCAGAGACATTTATGTTTTCAAAATTCACCTTTGTACCAGATAGTTCAATACTGGTGTCTAGGGAGCTGGAGGGATGGCTCAGTGGTTAAGAGCATGGACTGCTCTTCCAGAGGTCCTGAGTTCAATTCCCAGCAACCACATGGTGGCTCACAGCCATCTGTAATGGGTGTCTGCTGATGTGACTGAAGATAGTGACAGTGTACTCATATTTAATAAATAAATAAATTAAAAAGAGAAACATTGGTGGTTGAGGGGCTTAGGGGCAGACAATTGGCTTTTTGGAAGTCTGTGAAAGCTTTCTGAACTGCAGAGAAGTAGAGTTGGTTCTGTAGGCAGAAGTCTGAGTAGATGCTTGTTTGTAATATAAATTAGTGCCACACCATGACAATAACCCAGAAAGCCACTTAATGCTCTGAACTTTGAGTCATGCCCAAGCAGTTCTGTCTTAGGGACTACTGGACGGTACAGACAGAAGCCATATAAAGTGTTACAATGAAAGGGACAGGTCTACTGGAAGACACTGAGTGTCCAGCAACAAAGAAAGAAAGCCAGCTGTAGCTTCCCTTGGACGTTCAAGGGCTCCCACCGTTCACGCTGTGTATTGACTTCATTCACCCACTTCGAGCTGGCCGCTTGGTTCAGCTTTTCTTGCCCATGCTAAGCACAATGTCACCTTTAGCCTCGGAGTTTATACCACTGTACAGAACCAAAGGCACCTGCCTTTGTATTCATCATCTCTGGACTCTGTATTCACATGCTTGGAAGAGGCACTCAGTTGCTCATCCTTGGTCTAACCAGCTGCATCATGGAGAAGTGGTAATAATCCCTCCAGGACAAACGCTGATTGAGATCCTAGCTTCTATCGCTTGCTCTTCTGAGTCCTAGGACGACTACTGGGAGTAAAGACCTCACTTTCGGTGCAGTTTAAAATGCAATGGTGTAAGTGAAAGTGTGTGTGTGTGTGTGTGTGTGTGTTTCTCTGTAAACTTGCATGTAGTTTTAAGCCTAGCCAGTGGTTAGGCTGGAAGAAGGGTGGCCAGGTATCCTAAAGCAGTGTCCTACCTTGGAGTCACTCTGAGCTATACAAAAGGCCATACATAGATCCTTTCAGCTTTAGTGGTACTAAAGGACTTCATCCCCCTTCAGACCACAGCAGATAGCTAGGCTATCTGCTGCTTTTGTCTTTTGTCAGTAAGTAAGATTCTTCAGATATTCGCCAGGGCTGCCCAGTGCTGAGAGAGACCTCTTAGTAGTGGGATGAGTATAAGGAGCTGGGCTCTAGTCTACAATCAAACTTTGGCCAATAAGGTGATTGATGCTCTATTAGATAACAACAACAACTGTGGTTAACCTTTTAAGAAGTATTTTATTTTTTTTTTAATTTTTATTTTTAATTTTTTTCATCAAATCAAAAAAATTTAAAAAGCATTCAAACAGAATAAAATGAAAAGAAACAACCAAGCAAAATACCAAGGGTCAGATATACTTATACAAGAATTCTATAGAGCCTTCAAACAAGAAATACTTTTTGAGTTATGTTTAAAAAATTCAGAACCACAATAAGCTCCTTCACCAAGCAAATAGTATTGAAATAGTGAAATCAAGTGTAAACCCAACAAAAATATATAAATTATAGTCCAGTATCCCTCATGAGTATACATACAATAATTCTCAATGAAGTAGTTGCAAACTGAATACAAGAGATATAAAAAAATAATATTCCATGAATAACTGAATAACTGTTTTTTTTTGTTTTGTTTTGTTTTTTTTAGAAGACCATACTCCATATACAGGCTGCATGTTTTGGGATAGCCCCCACTCCAGATGTTTGAGACCTACATGAAAACCAAGCTGCACATTTACAACATATGTGCAGGGAGGCCTAGGTTCAGCCCATGGAGGTAGATCTTTGTAGACTAGGTATGCTCCACGGTTGGTGATTCAGTCTCTGAGAGCTCCAAGGGTTCAGGTTCGTTTACTCTGTTGATCTTCCTGTGCAGTTCCTATCTCCTTAGGGCCCACAATCCTTCCACCTATTCTTCTTTAAGAGTCCTCAAGCTCCATCCACTGTTTGGTTCTGGATGTCTGTATCTGTCTGAGTCAGCTGCTGGTTAGAGCCTCTCAGAGGACAGCTTGCCCCTGTCTGTTCTCAGGCTGGAGGTTTAGATCCTGGGAGCTCTGGTTGAATCTTTTGATACTCATTCTAAAAAGGGCAAAAGCACCCTCACTTTGGTCTTCCTCCTTCTTCTTGAGTTTCATGAGGTTTATGCGTTGCATCTTAGGTATTGTGTGTTTTGGGGCTAATATCCGCTTATCAGTGAGTGCATACCATGTGTGTTCTTTTGTGATTGGGTCATCTCACTCAGGATGATATTTTCTAGCTCCATCCATTTGTCTAAGAATTTCATGAGCTCATTATTTTTAATAGCTGAGTAGTACTCCATTGTGTAAATGTGCCACATTTTCTGTATCCATTCTTCTGTTGAAGGACATCTGGGTTCTTTCCAGCTTCTGGCTATTATAATAAGGCCGCTATAAACATAGTGGAGCATGTGGCCCTGTTGCATGTTGAAATATCTTCTGGGTATATACCCAGGAGGGGTATAGCTGGGTCCTCAGGTAACACCATGTTCAATTTTCTGAGGTATTGCCAGACTGCTTTCCATAGTGGTTGTACCAGCTTGCAATCCCACCAACAATGGAGGAGTGTTCCTCTTTCTCCACATCCTCGCCAACATCTGCTGTCACCTGTGTTTTGGATCTTAGCCAATCTGACTGGTGTGAGGTGGAATCTCAGTGTTGTTTTCATTTGCATTTCCCTGATGACTAGGGATGCTGAGCACTTCTTTAGATGTTTCTCAATCATTCGAGTTTCCTCAGTTGAGAGTTCTTTGTTCAACTTTCTACCCCATTTTTTAATAGGGTTATTTGATGGTCTGGAATCTAGTTTCTTCAGTTCTTTGTATACCTTGGATATTAGCCCTCTATCAGATGTAAGGTTGGTGAAGATCTTTTCCCAGTCTGTTGGTTCCCGCTTTGTCCTGTTGACCGTATCCTTTGCTTTACAGAAGCTTTGCAGTTTTATGAGATCCCATTTGTCAATTCGTGATCTTAGAGCATACGCCATTGGTGTTCTGTTCAGGAACTTTTCCCCTGTGCCCATATGATCAAGGCTTTTCCCTAATTTCTCTTCTATTAGTTTCAGTGTAGCTGGTTTTATGTGGAGGTCCTTGATCCACTTGGAATTGAGCTTTGTACAAGGAGATAAGTATGGATCAATTTGCATTCTTCTACAAGTTGACCTCCAGTTGGACCAGCACCATTTGTTGAAAATGCTGTCTTTTTTCCACTGGATAGTTTGAGCTCCTTTGTCGAAGATCAAGTGACCATAGGTATGGGGGTTCATTTCTGGGTCTTCTATTCTATTCCATTGATCCTCCTGACTGTCTCTGTTCCAATACCATGCCGTTTTTATCACTATTGCTTTGTAGTACAGCTTGAAGTCGGGGATGGTGATTCCCCCAGAAGTTCTTTTATTGTTGAGTGTAGTTTTCGCTATCCTGGGTTTTTTGTTATTCCAAATGAATTTTAAGATTGCTCTTTCTATCTCTGTAAAGAATTGAGTGGGAATTTTGATAGGGATTGCATTAAATCTGTAGATTGCTTTCGGCAAGATAGCCATTTTTACTATATTAATCCTTCCGATCCATGAGCATGGGAGATCTTTCCATCTTCTGAGATCTCCTTCGATTTCTTTCTTCAGGGTGTTGAAGTTCTTGTCATACAGGTCTTTCACTTGCTTGGTTAGATTCACACCAAGATATTTTATACTATTTGTGACTATTGTGAATGGTGTTGTTTCCATAATTTCTTTCTCAGCCAGTTTATCCTTTGTGTAGAGGAATGCTATGATTTGTTTGAGTTAATTTTATACCCAGCCACTTTGCTAAAGTTGTTTATCAGGTTTAGGAGCTCTCTGGTGGAAGTTTTGGGGTCACTTAAGTATACTAACATGTCATCTGCAAATAGTGAAACTTTGACTTCTTCCTTTCCAATTTGTATCCCTTTGATCTCCTTCTGTTGCCTAATTGCTCTGGCTAGGACTTCCAGAACTATATTGAACAGGTAGGGGGAGAGTGGACAGCCTTGTCTAGTCCCTGATTTTAATGGGATTGCTTCAAGTTTCTCTCCATTTAGTTTGATGTTGGCTACTGGCTTGCTGTATATTGCTTTTACTATGTTTAGGTATGGACCTTGAATTCCTGATCTTTCCAAGACTTTTATCATGAGGGGTGTTGAATTTTGTCAAATGCTTTCTCAGCGTCAAGAGATATGATCATGTGGTTTTTTTCTTTGAGTTTATTTATGTAGTGGATTACGTTGATGGATTTCCGTATATTGAACCAACCCTGCATTCCTGGGATAAAGCCTACTTGATCATGGTGGATAAGTGTTTTGATGTGTTCTTGGATTCGGTTCGAGAGAATTTTATTCAGTATTTTTGCATCGATATTCATAAGGGAGATTGGTCTGAAGTTCTCTTTTCTTGTTGGGTCTTTGTGTGGTTTAGGTATAAGCGTAATTGTGGCTTCATAGAATGAATTAGGTAGTGTTCCTTCCGTTTCTATTTTGTGGAATAGATTGAAGAGAATTGGTATTGATTGATGCTCTATTAGATAACAACAACAACTGTGGTTAACCTTTTAAGAAGTATTTTTAAATTTTATTTTAGACAGAGTCTCATTATGGATGGACTGAAGTCTCTATGTAGACCAGGCTAGCCTGGAACTCTAGCTCTGCTCCCCAAGTTCTGGGATCAAAGCATGTTCCACTCTGCCCAGAAACTTTTTTTTTTTTGTGAGTTAAATGTCACTCCATGATTGTGTGTTATCTCATTTAATCCCAAGGAAAAGATCCTTGTTTTATGTGAGAAATTAACAAAAAATCTCAGTAATTCCTTAATTATTTAAATAATAAGATTTTATTCTTCCTTAAATCTCATGATTCCTCAGCTAGCAAGTGATAATTCAAATTTGGACCTGGGGCATACGGGACAATTCCTAACAGACTACTTAAAGACCCTTCAGGTATTCTGAACGCTAGGCTTCTAACTGCTCTTAGCATTTTTTTTTTTTCTGGAATAAAAATTGAAAGGTCCATGGAGAGCCCCGTTCCATTTTCATTGAATGATTCATAGATATTTATACATCAAATGAATAGCAAGAAGGATTACTACCAACAGGCCTTAAACAGGATCTGTGAGAGTTACAGGCTCTTTGTCAACTTCACAGCTTTCTTTTAGAAAAAGACACAGCAAGCTTTCACACACCCTGCCAGTGTCCTGCACACATTAAGTTTACTAAGAAGTGATAGCTGAACGCTATGCCAGTTATGCCAGCGCCCTTTGCGATGGCCAGGGAGTCAGAGAGAGAACCTGAAGTGTTTGTGGTCTGTGAAACTATCTGCTAATTGGTAAACGTAAACAGAAAAAACTTTGGGTGAGTGGCCTGGAGAAGGTGGGCTTAGGAGAAATCGTATAGATGTGCCTAAATGTCTCAGCTAAAATCCCCTAAGTAAGCCTTTTAAATACTTCCAGCGTCTATCACGTTAAGCAACGTTGGCTGTGATCAATTCCTAGAATCCACCCTGAGATGTATGTTCATTAAATTACACTAAACTGGGCATGGTGGTACATGCCTTAATCCCAGCACTTGGGAGGCAAAAGCAGGTGAATTTCTGAGAGTTTGAAGCTAGCCTGGTCTCACAGTGAGTTCCAGAACAGCTAAGGCTGTTACATAGAGAAAGCCTGTCTCAACCCCCCGCCAGCCTCCACCCCACCCCACCAAGTAAATTATGCTTTGTCCTACAATCTTGGTCTTATTCTGTGAATTTATGTTTGGAGATCCTAGAGACAAAAAGGTTTCTATGTTCTGTGTACTGCAGAAACCTGATTGCCCAAGCACTGTTCGTTGGTATGGAGTGGACATTTGTAGAAGGCCAGAAAATAAGGAAGAGAGGTGTGTCTTCACGAGCGGCCTGAGAGAGAAAATCATGCCTGTTGTCCTTACTAGCAGTATGAGAGAGAATTGTCATGTCTGGCTGTTCTGGAAAGCTTTTCAATGACCAGTGAGTGTCCTTGTTTTCTAGAATTCAATTCCTACAGAATGTCTAAACTTCTTGCCATCAGAAGAGGAATCTCTTTCTCTGTGGCATCGTTTTATGACTTGGTTTATTGACACCAAGGTGAATTATTCTTGGTCATTTTTTGAAATCACAAACTAAGCCTTTGACTTTCTGTCTCTTCTTCTTTCTCACACATATCCATGGTAAACACTCTTACCACAGTTTCTGTATCTAATGTCTTATCAACCATAAAGTCAAATTGAATTTCATTTAAGAGTAGTCCGTCATTTCCCCCACAAAATACTACCAGAAGTGAAATTTATTCAGCTAATCATAAATTCACTAATAGAAGATAGTAATCTTATTGTACACAGACCTGCATGCTTTAGAAGCATACTATCATCCAAGTTATGATTTGAATTGATATTGTCAGTAGAAAAGGCGATATCTCTGGTGATACTAACAGAATCAATTTCCAGCTTAGAGTTGGTCCCAGACGTCAGGACGATTATGGTTACAAGTGACAAAAAACTGGCTTGCAGAATACAGGCTTTATTAGGCCACATAATGCAAAGTTCACACAGAGAGACTTTGCTTCAATCTCAGAGGGATCCAGTTGTTTCATTTCTCAGAAACCATCCATTCCTATTGCTTCGAATTTGTCTGGTTTTACATGTTCTTCATCTGTGTCTTTATTGAGGCTTTAGTTTCAAGACCAAGGAAAGAGAATACCCCTGTGTTCTGTCTCGCTTGCCCTAAAAGTACTAACAATATACAGTTCCTGCTCCACACACATGGGGCTGATGCTCTGATTCTACAGCTGTGTCACGCACTCAATTATAACTGATAGAGAATCGGATCCATCCAAGTAGCACAGGTTCCGGACGGGTGACCATGTTTCAGCAGGGGAAATACTGTTTTCCTACTACCCAAGGACGATGGAATGAGAGGTCACATGCCAGGAACAGATGGCCTCTACTTATTTCTGTGTATTCGAGTCAAATTCAAAATTTATCTGGATTCTTTTATGTGTTCATAATTAGCAGTATTTCTACAAGCTGTGGCACAACTTACTGTAAGTCGTTGGTATAATCTGCTGGCCTTTCAGCAGCATTGGAACCCTTAGACCAGTGGTTCTAAACCTGTGGGCCATGGCCCCTCTGACAAACCCCTGTCTCCAAAAATATCTGCGTTATGATTCATAACGATAATAAAATTAGTTATGAAGTAACAACAAAACTAATCTTATGGCTGAGACATCACCATGCCACGAGGAGCTGTATTAAAGAGTGGCAGCATTAGGGAGGTTGGGAACCACTGCATTACATGAAGGTAATGCCTTTGTTCCTAAGTCGTAAGTTGGAATCTATCCACTAACGTGCTGGTGAACATGGGGCCGCTAGGAGGTGATCAGATCATGAGGGCAGAACTTAAATAAACAAGCAAACAAACAAACAAAAAATCTTCCAGAGGCTGCTACCCACTTCTGTAAAGTGAGGCTATAGCCAGAGGCACACAGATTAACCACATAGAGTCCTGAGCAGACATCAAGTTTGCTGGCTCTTCAATCTGGATTTCTCAGCTCCCAGAACTGTGAGGAAATAACTTTCTGTTGTTTATAAGCTTCCAGGTCTGTGATGTTTTGTTATGGCACCACAAGTGGACTAAAAGAATCTCCGTCACCTAGGTGAAGACTTTCACATCACAGTTCATCCCCTTCTACTGCTCACGATCCTGCTTCTTTCATTTGCTTTTGGCCTCCAGGCATAATTAGTAGGCAATGAATACAATCTGGAGAAACGCCCGGTTAGCGTGTTTGCTCTTCCCGTTGGATCACAGTGCAGAAAACACTCGGCAATTCACTTTCTCTCAGGAAGGGGCTCAGGAGCTCCCACTCCTAACTGAGGAGCTGTGGGTTGTTGATGGCTTCTGGACAAGCGAGAGTCAGTTTTCTTTAATGGTTTCTTAGTGCCAGCCCAAGTCTGCTGTCCCCCTTGGATAGCCAGGTACCACTGTGCCCTTGGCTGGACGGGAAGGAATGAAGCTTAGCGAGTGAGGCCAGTGGGTTAGGATCCACGGTTGGTGTGAGTCCCTGAGAAACAGCCTTCTGGAGATGGGTTTCAGTGAAACTGTATCTTTATTGGGGGTGAACAAAGGCTATATAAGCATTAGGGAGTGGGTAGAGGGCTTTGGGGTGTGTATGTATTATTGGCTGGTGCTGAAGTGCTTAGAATGCTTCATTTGCATGAACAGGAAATCCAAGAGCTTGCTGGACACGCTTTTATAAAGCAAGAAGTTTAACCTGTAATCTGGCCATCAGGTTATGTGACTACCCCAGGGGTAGTGAAGGTGGGGATTGTAAGGCTATATGTGCAGAGACATGCAGGTTGAGCGTAAGGAGGAAGCAGTCCTACTCCTGATGGTCTCAGGATGAGGCTATTGGGGTTTGGACACACATTGACCTCACTCTTGCTTTGGATTGGCACCTCTAGTTGCACAGTTTTCCGGATGTGGAGACATCTTAGTTTGGGTTTTATTGCTGTGAAGAGTCACCTCATGACTATGGCAACTTTTATAAAGGAAAACATTTTCATTGGGGCTGGTTTACAGTTTCAGAAGTTTGGCCCATTATCATCACGGCAGGAAACATCACAGCATGCAGACAGACAAGGTGCTGGAGAAGGAACTGAGAGTTCTACATCGTTGATCCAAAGGCAACGGAAGGATGTGCCACAGAAGCATAGCTGGAGCATAAGAGACCTCAAAGTCTGTTCCCACATTGACAACCTCCTCCAACAAGGCCACACCCCATCCAACAAGGCCCCACCTCCTCCAACAAGGCCCCACCTCCTCTAACAAGGCCAGACCTCTCCAACAAAGCCACACCTCCTCTCAAGGCCAGACCTTCTAACAAGGCCACACCTACTCCAACAAGGCCATACTTCCTAATAGTGCCACTCCCTATGGACCAAGCATTTAAACACATGAGTCTATGAGGGTCTTTTCTATTCAAACCACCACAAATGGTGTGGCTCCTGGAAGGTCGATCACGCTCCAGTGGCTAGCCTCACATCAGGAGTATGAATTACATAGATGGGCTATTTTTTTTTTTTTTAAAGTAAAACGAAGAGTTGTGAAGCATGAGGAGGAGGGTGGATCTAGGAGAAGTTAAGGGTAGGAATTGGGGTTGAATATGATCAGAATACATTGTATAAAAGCCTCAAAGAATCAATAAAAATGTTTTTAATGCAAATTGCAAAAAGATCCCACCCCAAAACCATGTATGCAATAAAAATTAAACAGTAAAACCAAAAGTTTGCCCCTGCTCTTGACTATTGGAACTATTTATACAGTGTAGAAATTTTGAGTGGCAGGACTAGATGTCGTTTGAAGTTCAACAGAATTATAATATCTCATAAAAATGTAATAATATAAATTACATAGTATTAAAATGACTCTGATTACACAGTGTATACCAAAGACTCATTTTTAGAAACATAATTTCCATTTTGTGGTGGGATAGTAAAGGTGCTTGCTACCAAGTCTGATAACCTGAATTCAATCCCCAGAATTCTCTTGGTGGAAGAAGAAACTTACTCTTGCAAGCTGCTTGCTAATCTCCATATCCACACCTTGCCTACATTCCACGTTCTCTTCAAGATTCCACAAAAGAAATAAATGGACGTTAAAACAATTAATAAATTTTAAGCCGGGTGGTAGTGGCACACGTCTTTTAATTCCAACACTTGGAAAGGAGAGCCAGGCTGACCTCTGAGTTCCGGGCCAGCCTGGTCTACAGAGTGCGTTTCAGGACAGATAGCCAAGACTTCACAGAAAAACTGTCTCAGAAAAATTAAAACGAAAAAAAAATTCAACTTTAATATTCAAATACCTTATATCCTACATCTTGATATTTAATAGACAGATTTTTGGATGGATTTGTAAACAAAGATTTATCACTAAGTCTTTCATTCTGTGAGGTTGTTTCAACAATGCTGCCACATAATGTTAGGTTTTATCTCCTTAAAAAATAAGAAATTTTCTCTCTGGGCCAGTACGGCATTTTTAGACATACCTCATCTCCGCCCCTAGGGGGAGCTCAGCCTCCTCTACGAATCACCCTGTCACTACTGTCTTTGTAACTATACATTCAAGACAAATTGAGAAGAATCTGCTAAAGGCTGATCTCTGAGTATATTTCTCAATGTGTGGATCTTCTGACCCATCTGCCATCGCAAGACTTGTCCAATGTTTCTGCTGTTTGGTATTATACCCACTAAGAGAGTCTCTGGTTGGATTAATGATCAGGTATAGTGACGGAGGCTTAGAATAGAGCAGCAGGCAAGTGATAGAGGTTGCCTATTTCTGGACATATATACTCTTGTGTGTTTTACTAGCTTTGCCTTGGTCTATAGAAAGAACTCTTAAATACAGGTCCAAATTTAGCAGGCTTACTAAGCCTCCAGTTTCCTAGCAATGGAAGGTGTTCTAAGTCCTTATCGTTTTGGCAAGGACAAGTACTTAAATATACATTGCCATTGTGGTTAGCGTGTATTCCTTATCTCCTGACTCTCATATGCCTTGGACAAAACTAATTGGCCAAGGGGACATTTGTTCAGAAGAGAGAATTCTACGGGTTAGTGACATTGTGGTTTGCTCTAAGAGCTTCGTTTAGCAAAGACCTTAATCATCAACTTGGACCTATCATATTCACTCCCCTTAGAGTTTTAACAATGAGGTATTGCATGGGTTTACCACAGCTGCTACACCAGATACAAGAGACTATGTGGCTTAAATAACGAATGTAATTTTCTCACAGCTCTAAATGTTATAAGTTTGACATTGAGATGTTAATAATGTTGGTTAATCTGAAGCCTTGGCTTGCAGAGGGCCACCATCTCCCCAGGTCTTCACTTCCCCCTGTGCACCTGTGCCCCAATTTTCTTTCATAAGGACATCAATCACGTCAGATTTGCACTCTTTTTTTTCCTGAGGACCATGTGTTAACTGAATCAACCCTTTAGAGACGCTATCCCCAGGACAGCCACACTCTGAGACCCTGGGTTTAGGGCCTCAGCATATGAACTTGCAGAAGGCACAATTCAGCCCATAGTAGACACAAGGAGAACGAGCCATTTGGTGATGGGAAGAAAAGTAGACACCGCCCAATATGAGAGAGTGCCAGAAGAAACAAGAGCTTGAATGAGTTGAAAATGATCAGGAGTGGATGTATAAGTTATGCTTTAGACCCATATTAAACAGCATTCATTGAGTTAATACACATAAACTACTTGGTTCCCTGGCTTAGGCAAACATGTTGGATATAACCACAGAGGCACAACAACAATGTCAAGTGTAGACAAGAGGGAGAACTAACAGAAACACTTCTATAGGCCAAAGGAAACAATTCAGCTCGAAGAGTGGGGGAAACTACGGACAATTCGTTATCTCACATAGTTAAAAATCTCAACTCAACAGTAAGGAAACAAATCATTCAATTAAAAATGCAGAAAGTAGGCAGGAGAGATGGCTCAGTAGTTAAGAGCACTGAGTGCCCTTCTAGAGGATCTAGTTTCAATTCCCAGCTCCCACATCGTGACTCAGAACCTTAACTAATTCCAGATACAGAAGATCTGAAGCCCTCTTCTGGCTTCCTTGGGTACAAGGTACATCCACGGTGCATATATCCATGCAGACAAAACATTCATACACATAAGATAAGAAACAAAAATTTATGAATGGACAAACGTTGTGAAATGACATTTATTCAGATGGCTAACTGGTACATCACTAATCATTAGGTAAATGTAAATGAAGATAGCCATGATATATCACCCCACAATGATCAGAGTGGCTTTTACTTAAAAGATGAATGGTGGGCCCACCAGTTGCTAGTAAAGGTGACTGCTTCTTACCATGAGGACCTGAGTTCACACTCCAGGACCCAAATGATCAAAGGAAATGTATGCTTGCTGTGTAACAGTTTCATCCTAGATTGAAACATTTCATCCTGCAGGGAAAATCCTTAAACCAGAGGGTAACATCTCAAAATAGTTTCAGAAGTCCCTGAAACTGACCAGATTTCATTAGGTCCCCTCCCTCTTGGAGGAAGCAATATAGTCAAACTGCAAAGAAGACCTTGAGACAAGATAAACTGCAAAGAAGACTCTGAAACCAGCTAAGCTGCCTGGAAGAGGTTTAGACAGACTGACTCCCTTGGAAAAGACTGAGTCCCTTAGACTCTCCAATCGGCTGAACTGCCTGCAGGCTGTGCAGTGTGCTCTGGTTTTTGTGAGCTGTCACCCATGCTGGTAGGCGGCAGTGATGAGGCTGTCTTTGAGTCATTTCTGCTGCTGTAAATCACCTTTCACCTATATTCCTGTAAGTAACCCTCCCTCCCACCCCCATCATTGGTTTGTCAAATTGAACTTTGGCATTGAGGGATTCTAGTTAGCTTGAGGATGGCAAACCTGGCTCTGGCAGACCTTGTCCTTCTCCCACATTCCCTCTGCCTTGCTTAAAACTGTTAGATTACATTCCGAAAGCTAGCCCCCTCTGTCTATTCTCTTATTTGGCCACTTCCTCTTCTTAATGCTGACTACCAAGGTCCAGCTATTAAGTATTGGAGACTGGCAATCAAAAGCCCTCTTCAACTTACCTAATTAACATGCCCAATTAAAATTAACCACCTCATCTTAACATGGGGCTTCCTCTTTTACCTTTATAAACTGCCATTTTCCTATGTGCCATGTCTGTCTTTCTCTATCCAGAGGCAGTGCTTTGTCCCTCCAGGACAAATAATCCTGCCTCCTCCCTCATTCCCTTCCTCTTCTCCCTTGCCCTGAACCTCCTGTCTTTGTCTCTTATTCCTTGCCCTTTGTCCCTCCGGGGAAATAAATCTCCTGTGTGCTGAGAACTTGGTCTTGGAGGTCCAGAGTCAATATCGATCACTTCAGGTGGCATCCGTATTTTGGCCTATTGTGGACTCCGCAATGTGGAGTCCCCGTGTCTGGGATGAGTAGACATGGGTATTGTATCTTCTCAGGAAAAAAATCTTGTCATACTACATCTCCTACCAATGAATAGATAGTTGATAGATAGATAGATAGATAGATAGATAGATAGATAGATTTTAGATAGATAAGCAGATAGGCAGATAGATAGATAATAGAGATAGATGATAGGTAGATGATAGATGGATGATAGGTGATACATCAAAGTAGATAGATGATTGACAGGTAGATAGGTGATAGATCGATGATTGATAGATGGCTGGATGATAGATAGATAGATAGATAGATAGATAGATAGATAGATAGAATGTAAAAACCATGAATTCTAAGTGTCGACTAAAATGTTGAAAAAAAAAAAGAAGGCAACTATTTTGCGGTTGTATGAAAGACTCTTTAAAAACCACAGATAGGAATAATATATGATGTACTGTCCTAAGTTCTGAGTATAGCTAAAGGATCCAAAATGATATGTTTCAGTGGATAGTGATGTCTGCACTCCCATGTTTATTGTAATGTTTTAAAAACAAAACAGCATGCAGAGCAGTGGTGGTGCATGCCTTTAATCCCAGCACTTGGGAAGCAGAGGCCGGAGGATCTTTGTGAGTTCAAGATCAGCCTAACCTACATAGTGAGTTTGAGGCCTGTTTTACAGAGCTAGTTCCAGAACAGCAAGGGCAATACCTTGTCTCAGAAAGCCAAAAAAAAAAAAAAAAAAAAAACACAACCAAAAACCCTCAACAACAACAAACCAAAAATCCAAGATACAGAACAATTTAAATGCCCAACCGTGAATGAACAGATGTGTTATATATGCAAAGATGATATATAATATGAGGATATATACAAAGATCATATATAATATGTATGCTTATGTGTAGGGTAACACATATTATATACTAATAATATATATTAAGTATATGTTGTATATATACCTAAATATATTGTATATCTGTGTATTCCAGCCTAGGAGTGTGTGTATGCCTCAGATGGTGGTCCTGCCATTTGTTTGACAACATGGATAGGTTTGGATGACATCATGCTAATTGAAATCAACCAGGCATAGAATGGTAACCATCATATGATCTTACATTGGGAACTAACAATGTAACTACATAATTAGACCATTCCCAGAGGCTGGAAGGATGTGCTGAGGATGGCGTGTTGATCAAAGGATACAGAATTTCAGCCAACAGGAAGAATATATATTAAGGTTTATCACACAGTAGAGTGACTACCATTAATAAAAGTATATTATAATTTCAAAAAATGGCAGAGTGAATTTCAAATGTTGAGTATAAAATCATATATATTAATTAGTTTGGTTCAGTTATTTTGTATTGTAACATTTACAAAACTATCCTCGTATCTTATAAATGTCTAAGATTATGATTTGTCAATCAAAAAATAACAGTAATGCAAATTTTGTCAGCTAAACTGACTTTGAAAAATGCTCAGTATAAAAGGGCATGGTGATACCACACTGTTAATCCCAGCATTTGGGAGGCAGACACAAGCAGATCTCTGAGTTCGAGGCCAGCCTGATCTACCTAGTGAGTTTCAGAACAGCCAGGGCTACACTGGGAATTCCTGTCTTAGGAAAACAAAAGACAAACAACAACAGCAAAGCTCAGTGTAGTGACTGAAAATACAATCACTCTTATTTTACCCTGAATCGGTGAGAAAACTGAGAGACCAGGGTCAGGAACTTTGGTCACATAGAAAAATGTAGACAGAATTGAGGTTTAAACTCAAATCTCAAAATCAAAGCGGCTTTTGACAGAAGAGGCCTGAGGGGCAGATTGGAGCCAGTGTGGCTTCACAGGATTAAAATATACGGAGACCATTGAAGACAGCATTTTACCTTAAGGGTGGTGACTTACAATTCTTGGGTGGAATATTAGTTTTGCATATACTCATAAGAAACTTTTTAGCAAATAGACTGTTTGAGGGGGAAAGGGAACAGGGAAATAAAATTTTTCTTGTGCTCCTGTGTGCTTTGGAAAGTTGTTCTGAAGATATTTTTATTTTTTTTATTTTTTTTTTTGGTTTTGTTTTTTTCGAGGCAGAGTTTCTCTGTATAGCCTTGGCTGTCCTGGAATTCACTCTGTAGCCAGGCTGGCCTCGAACTCAGAAATTCGCCTGTCTCTGCCTCCCAAGTGCTGGGATTAAAGGTGTGTCACCACCGCCCGGCCGAAGATATTTTTAAAATTGGGAATTGTAGAGAGTTTCAGCAGTACAACAAATACCTCCTTTTCCAGGGTATTATTCTGATGGCTGATGCCCACTTGGAGTCTGCTCATCTATGTGCATTCATTTTCTGAACACCTACATGTATTGGGAGTCAATGAGTAAGATAGCTCCCCTCATGGAGTTCGTGATGATTTGAGAAAGCAGATAGGTAAAGAGTGAATTTTATTACACTGAGATTAGTGTTGTGATAAGACTCCTAACCACCTACAAAGCCCTTTGCAGAATATGCAGCATTTCTCTCACTTGGTTTGGCAAGATTTTCTAGATAAGTAAATAAATGTATTTCCTTTCAAATATATATATTTTTAATCATTCTTCTCGGGAGCTTAGAGAAAGCTGTATGAGGAGTTGACATTTGAAGCAGATCTGTGATTTAGTAATCACACACACACACACACACACACACACACACACACCAAAGATGCACTCAGTAACACTTCTCACAAGGACAATCGAGGAAAGCTGTATTAGTTACTTTTTTACTGCTGTGATAAAACATCATGATCACGGCAACTTATACAAGAAAAACTTATTTGGAATTATAGTTTCAGAGTGATAGGAGTTCGTCATAATGGGGGCCAGACACTGGGAAGCAGGAACCTCAAGCGGGAGCTCATAACTTAACCCACAACCTGAAGCTGAGAGAGTGAACTGGGAAAGGTGTGAGCCTTTTGAAATCTAACCCCGCCCCCTCCGCCCCGCCCCCAACTCCAGTGACATACTTCCTTCTTCAAGGCCACAGCTTCTAAACCTACCCTTAAACAGCACCACTTCTTGACAGGAGAGATCAGTGCCCAGTCGGCCCTGGTTTCACGCCCTGGAGTAATTAATTCAGCCATCCCCAGTATCTGGTTGTATTTCACCACCAGGGAAGGGGATTAACACTTTCCCAGGTTACAGACTGTATTTTCTCAGAATGACTGTCCCTTCATGTTATTTTTCAGGCCCTTACTTACAAAGGCACAAACCCAGAAATGTAATAAGAGTTGGATTTCTCACATTCTCACCCTGCAGGCACAGACATTGCTCTAGCAGGGAAGATTCTTCCGGCACTGGCCTGGGTTTCTCCAATGTGGCGAGTAGAGCCGCTGCATCAGCACTACTGAAGGCTTCCCTTGCTTGGCGGTGCACTTTTCTGGGCCCCTCAAGACCTACTCAGTGCACACTTTTGTAGAGAAGCCCAGAATATGTATTTTTCACATACCATTATTACTTGTGTTCCTTTGCTCCCTGTTACTCTTTGCTGGACCCCTTTTAACATTCAAATAGTCTCCACTTCGAATTGCTTGTGACATATATCCTATTGTTCTTCCTTGTCTGTCCTTTCACTTTATATGGCGACTCCCTATCTCCTATTTCTATTGGGTGTGTGTGTGTGTGTGTGCGCGTGGCGCGCGCGGCACACAATTCGTGTACGTGATGATTCTCACATACTTTGGAATTTGCAAGCCACTAAGAAAGACATAGGAAGTGAGACTCTCACCCCTCCCTTCTGTGGTTTCCAGTTATCTCAGGAGATGGCCAGCAGCTGATAGCCCCTTGCCTGTGGCTGCCCTTTACTTTTAGACTTCTTTTGTGACAATTCATTTGCTATTTGTTGTTAAACCTGTTTTACAAATGACGTGACTGGTTACAGAGACCTAGAATTCATAGGTAGCCCTTGGTCTTTATAACTGGGAAGATCGCCGGGCGGTGGTAGCTGCACGCCTTTAATCCCAGCACTTGGGAGGCAGAGGCAGGATGATTTCTGAGTTCGAGGCCAGCCTGGTCTACAGAGTGAGTTCCAGGACAGCCAGGGCTACAGAGAAACCCTGTCTCGAAAAACTTAAAAAAAAAAAAAAAAAGATTATAACTGGGAAGACAGAATTATGGGGTGGGGCTTGGGGTGCTTGCTCTCATCGACATGCGTGCAGAACAAGGGAACGTGGGGAGACCCCAAAGAATCGATGAATTGCAGCCAACACCCCCAGGACGTTAGAAAGACAAGATTATGAACTCATTTTACTTTATTATCGTCAGTACTGGGATGAACCTGGGGCCTTGGAATTCTAGACAAGAACTTACCACTGAGCTATAACCACCAGCCCAGGCTGCCAGCTCTTCAGAGACAACATTTTTGCTTCATTAACTTTCTTGTTTCTTTACGTTGTTTTTTTTTTTTTTTTGAAAAGCGACGCATAATAAATAGTAAGTACTCTTGACAGGGACTGGAGAGATAAGATACAGGACTGTTCCCCTCTACAGAATTCTCTGCCTCACAAGCAAGTGTGGGGCCAGCTTGATCTATGTAGCCGTGCGGTACAGTCAGGGCTCTACTCTAAAGTCAGCTCACAACTAAGACTGAAAACACCAACAAAAGCCACAGAGGAGATTGAGGCAAGATACATGCACGGTGACTGGACAGTTTCAAGACAACTGCAGTAAAAAATGAATGTCAGAATATTACTCTAGCATGAAGCCAAATATGTGTACAACTGGGCTCTCACACTTCCTAATGCCCCGACTCCTAAATATAGTTCCTCGTGTTATAGTGACCCCCTCAACCACAACATTATCTTTGTTGCTACTTTATAAATGCAATTTTGTTACTGTCATGAGTCATGAAATATCTGATATGCAGATGCTCTTGGGCTACCCCTGTGAAAAGGTCATTTGACCCCAAAGGGGTCACAGTCCACAGATTGAGAAGCGTTGGTATACAGTAATACAAGAGATGCGCTTATGCGTATGTACTCCCATACATAAGGTCTGTAAATGCAGAGAGAGATGCTCACAAACTTGTTGACTTTGGAGCAGATAGGAGAGGGGTACTTTGGTTTTTTTTTTGCTTCACTTATTCCCTTCCAGAAATTTATTTTCTCATGGGACTGTATTTAAAATATGTATGCAACTTAACAAAAACCACTGCAACATTTTAGAAGCGAAAGTCTAGAAAAGCTTAGCTGGTTCGAAAACTAAGGGCTTGGCCTATGTATATTTATTTATGCAGTCATCCACAAATATTTCTCTCCTGGCACTGAAAATCAGGAGATACCAACCCCTAGACCTACAGAGAGAGATGACTAAAACCAGTTGAGGGCTGGGGCAGCTTAGTTGTACACCATCCATCTGGCATGAATAGGGCATGAGGTCAATATCCCGCACTGAAAAAAATAAACCATTTAATACAAACAAGCAAAACAAAACAGTTAAATCACACTTTGATAGTTACCACAACTGGGATATATATGTGTATTTACATAAATTGCATTTAAAGCAGTGGTTCTCAACCTTTGTAATGCTGTGACTCTTTCGTACAGTTCCTCATGTTGTGGTGACCCCAACCATAAAATTATTTTCACTGCTACTTCATAACTGTAATTTCGCTCCTTTTAAGAATCATAATGTAAGCAGGTCAGTGGTGGTGCATGCCTTTAATCCCAGCATTCTGGAGGCAGAGGTGATGGATTTTTTTGAGTCCAAGGCCAGCCTGGTCTATCGAGTGAGTTCTAGGACAGTCAGGGATACACAGAGACTCCTTGTCTTGAAACAACATACAACAAAAAGAATCATAATGTAAATATGTGATATGCAGGACATCTGATATGTGGCCCCCAAAGGGGTCTTGACCCACTGGTTGAGAACCATTGATCTGGAGACTCAGGCAGTATTTCTTAAGGAAAGTCATGTAATAGGCGCTGAAAAAAAAAATCCACAGAACTCAGGAAGAGAATAGAAGTCACTTCTGCTTATGTAGACAGGAAGTTGATGACTCAGAGACAGGTGAGCTGGCTTTCTTTCACTCTGATGGAAAACACAGGACTAGGCTTCCCTGGGGGCAAGCAGAAGTCATCCGTTGCCTGGTAGTTTAGGTAGAAGCCAGAGAAGGGGAAATTAGCAACAGATTCTGTCTGCTCCCTATCTTGGCCTTGTTCAAGCATGGAACAAGTGAGGTTGGTGGCTTGGAACACACCTATCACCTTTTGATTCTGAGTGGCACTTAAAACACGTTAAGCTGACTGTCAATACAGAAACATTGCGCCGGGCGGTGGTGGCACACGCCTTTAATCCTAGCACTTGGGAGGCAGAGGCAGGCGGATTTCTGAGTTCGAGGCCAGCCTGGTCTACAGAGTGAGTTCCAGGACAGCCCGAGCTACACAGAGAAACCCTGTCTCGAAAAACCAAAAAAAAAAAAAAAAAATACAGAAACATTGGAAAGCGTACACACAAATGTGAAATAATTCACTTTTTGGGGGGAAAGGGGGAATACTGGATGACGCTGCCTTACTGAAATGCTCAATAATTGTCCAGTTCACCCCATCCATGTTTGTTTCAGTGAGATTTATGCCATTTGTCCTGGTGCCGGTAGTCGCTTGAGTTCTTATCTCTGTTGTATGTTTTCTTGATTCTTTGCAGAGATTGGTGGGAAGACAAACAACACTGTACTTAGGAGAAGAGTCAAGGAACTTCCGTGGTTCTCCATTGATGGTCGATATCTGACCAGTGGGAGTGGCCAGCAGCCATCTTACTGTCCAGAACCAAGGCAGACTCACCGAGACTGGCAGGACTTTTAAGCAATGCATGGCAATAAAAAAAAAAAAAAAAAAACACCTCAGTGCCTATTCAGTGCCTATTCTTTCTGTACAAATTTCCTTTGCATGTTAACTGCAAATTGAAAAGTGATGTGTTAGTTAATTTCCAGGCTGTATTGTACTTTATCAATGGTTTGTCTACCTGAACATCAATGCCATATTTCTTGATAACTATACCT
This sequence comes from Mastomys natalensis, assembly GCA_021653895.1. Classification (NCBI taxonomy): domain Eukaryota; kingdom Metazoa; phylum Chordata; class Mammalia; order Rodentia; family Muridae; genus Mastomys; species Mastomys natalensis. The sequence goes on along the minus strand of JAJTUV010000040.1, from coordinate 47,446 downwards.
TTATAAATAGGTTTTGGAAGACAGATAGTGTGTGTTTTCAATTTTCCTCTCTTTTAAAGTTGTTTTTATTGTTCTAAGTCTTTTGTTTTGCCTACAAAGTATAGAACCTGCTCACCAGTTTCTACAGAAGTCTTGCTAAGGTCTTCAGTGAAATCGTGTTGCAATGATATGTGTACAGATTTGACATCCAAGTACATTTGGGTCATCTGACCTGTATGTATTCCATTTAGGTACTTCGCTTCAAAAATGGCAGGAAAACATCATTAATAATGTCTAATGGGTTTAATAAGTTTACCTTTCGGTCCCTATTAGCAGTACCCAGTAGTCCTTTGCAACACTAGTCAGGACTGGCAATGGCCAACAGTGTTTGTCTTCCAGGGTTAAAAAGCTCATGTTCTCTGATCAGTCTGTGTTGCAATGGCCTTTGTACAAGACTGGTATGTATCTCACCAGAGTCAAGGGACTTTTACACGTAACAGGTAAAAACGTTTTCCCATTAGGCAGAAGAAAGAAAATATCGATTAAAATCCAGCCAATCTGGCTTTCAAGAGACCACGAGGTCCCTCCTTCTGTGTGGGAAAATGGGGCACAGCGGTGGAGGAGTCCCAGAGGCTTCCACGCGGCGGGTCCCACATGCAGGAGAAAGTCTAAGGTTCCAGAGGCTGGAAGCTTCTGTGATGACAGGCCCCAATGATACAAAGAAGTCCTTGGTTCCAAAAGGGTTCTTGTCATGGCGGATGGTGGATGGATGTGGATGTATACACACACACACACACACACACACACACACACACACACACCGCCCACTCAGGGCAGACCCGAGTTAAGTAGGGAGGGAGAAAGGGGGAGGTTCTGGGGGCAGTTTAATTGGCTCCGCCCTCTGGCCTTCATTAATATGTAAATCTCTAGGGCCGGAGGCCTATAGTCACACCCTCTCCCCGTGCACTTTGGGAGGGGCTGTAATGGCCTACGTGACTGAACAATGTAGGTCTGTGGAGATTGGACTGCTTGTTAGGACCCTGAGTTCTGGGGACATGGCCGAACGCCTGCCGTTTCTCCCTTGGAGTCTCGGGGTTCTAGGCCCATGCCCAGCCAAGAACCAGGATACCCTTACGCAGTCCCACACTTCTGTCCCATCTTTTCAGGCTCTCGTGTATTTTTCTTTTTTCCTCTCAGTTCAGAAAGAAAGATATACCTTTATCATGGGTTGTAAAAAGCAAGATGAAAATGGTTAGAAAAGAAGTGGCCAGGAACAACTGGCTTATTCTTTTACCTCCCATGGTTCATGCATTTTATCAAAACACAATAAAAGTTAACAAAATAAAAAATCACCAAAAATAACAAACTAAAACCACAAAATTCATTTCCCAGTGATGTTGGAGGCAGAAGGTGTGGCGGTTTGAATTAGATATGTCCCTCCAAGGCTCAGACATTTAAATGCTTGGTCCCTAGACCTGGTGCTGTCTGGGGAGGTGCTTCAGTCTTGTTGTAGGAGGTAGGCAACTAGGGTGGATTTTAAGAGTCCGTAGCCTTTCAGCTCGCTCGCTCTCCCTCCCTCCCTCCCTCCCTCCCTTCCTCCCTCCCTTCCTCTGCTTTTTGCTTCTGATTGAAGATGTGATCACTCAGCTCTTTGACCTGTCTGCCTGCCTGCTGTCATGCTTTCATTACTGTTTCAAACTTTATCTCTGGAACCTTAAACCCAAATAAATGCTCCCTCCTAACCTTGTTCATAGTATTTTATCATAGCAGTAGAAATATAACTAATACAAGGGTAAACTGCAGTGGGAGAAACCCAAGTATTCAAGTCCTTCCAGGCTCAGGAGCTGCAGAGAAACCCATGGTCCCCGTAGATTCAGTGTGGTGGTGGAAATCTGCACACAGCTGTCAAAAAGACTCAGCCCTCGGTGACAGTTTCAGCTCTCAAGGAGAAGGGAGTGTGCAGAGGGCCCTTGGCATCGGATTGACCGCCCCTAGTGAGGAAAGAAGAGAGACAGGAGATGCTTCAGCCTTTGCCCTAACCCGCCCATCCTCCACGGCCCGCAGGCATGTTCAGTTAGAGATGGAAAAATAGATAGAAGTCTCTGTGGAGATGGAGTTGGTCACGGCTGACTGCAGAGACTGTCTTGAGGAAGAGGCTGTTGCTCATGTCTGCTTCATGTAGGTCGTGTTGACAGAAAGTTATTAATAAATATGATAATAGAGAGGTTCAATTCCCAGCATCCACATGGCAGCTCACAACTGTCTGTAATTCTAGTTCAAGGGGATCTGACATCCTCAGACCAATGCACATAAAATAAAATTAAATAATTTACTTGGAAAGAAAGCTATAATAGACGAAACCAGAGAAAGGTGCGAGAAATAATCTGTTTTCTAAGGTGTTGGTGATTAATAGAGAAAGAGATAGAGATGGGGCAGCCACTGGTAGTGTAAGGCCTCCATTGCTTCAAGGAGAGCCAAGATAGCTTTACAAAGTCAACACATTTAGCTTCAGATTTATCAACTAGGAAAACCTAGAGATTTTAAGTTTAAAAAAGTCAGTGACTTTAAGTAAGAACGCAAGAGAATAAGCACTGTTAGGTTTTTAAGGAGGAAAATCACATGATTTTTTTTTTTCGAGACAGGGTTTCTCTATGTAGCCCTGGCTGTCCTGGAACTCACTTTGTAGACCAGGCTGGCCTCAAACTCAGAAATCCACCTGCCTCTGCCTCCCTAGTGCTGGAATCACATGGGTTTTTAAGGAGGAAGGTCATATGTATCATTTGGTTATCTGGAATTCGTTTCTTTCTGCTTTATAATGAAAGTTTCATGGGACAAAATGAAACAATTTGTTCCACTGGCCTTGTTCTAGATACGGGTATTATGGAACAAAAACTACCTGACGAGACATATCTTCAAAATCTAGGAGAGCTGGCTCTCTGGGAGGTAGTATTAGGCTGTACAATTTCTAGAGCCACTGATGTGGAATAATATCAATAATGATGACAATAATATTTATCTTTATATTTACAAATATATTATTACTATTATTATCACCATCATCATGATTATTATTTGGAGTAGCAGCAACCGTTACATTTAGAATACTTGATACACGTAGGAAACCCACTCTGTTTTACAGAGTATACAATAATCCCAATGTGCAGATACTTTATCTTCACTTTCTAAGTTATGGAATTGTTCAGAATAACAAATTCCCGTGCTTCTCAGCTACTGGAAGTTACAGATGAGATTTAAAACCATATCAATAAAATCCCAAATCCCAAATGCTTACACAATGTGGCATGCTACAGGTACTATAGCCAGCCAGCCAGTTAGGTGGGAAGACCTTAAAGGACCCAGAATTTAAGGTGTGTGGATGTAGCTCAGGGCCAGAGTCACCTAGCAACGTAGATGGTTTGCCTAGCATGTGCAGGACTCTGGATTTTATTCCCACAATTTTGGTTTCAATCTGAAACAAGGAATGAGTTTTACTTTCACCCACACTCAGCAGAGCATCCCGAGGAAGGGATTAGAGCTGTCATCAAGCAGGACTGGCCTGACTTGACTCATTCCAGGGCAAGAGAAATGAGGGGACTTGGATAGTCCTCTCATCATGAATTCATTTGAAGGTTCAGGGCACTGCTGGATTCTGCCCTTTGAAATCTAAACTCAACTTAAACAGAGATTGACAGATTTCCCTTAGAAGAAATCTCATGTTTGCACAAAGCCTGGGGGGAGAGTTGGCCAAGATGTCATGTTGTTCTGCTTTAGCGAGTCCTTTGAAACTAGAATCAGGCAAGTTGAATTTTCATGATCTTGGGTAGCAGCTCTAAGGGTCTTTCTGTTGCTGAGGACAGGATTCAATTTAATCTAATTCAACAAACATTTATTAAATAGCTTGTATATGCCAGGTGCTGTTTTAGACTAGGAAATCAAAGAAGATGAGACACAGTTCCTACCCTGCAGGAAATTAGAGTAACCATGGAGATGGATACAGTCATTACAATGGGATGGAATAAATATAACACAACAGATAGAGAAGATGAAGAAGCCGCTGGGGAGCAGAGACCAGCATGGGGCTGGGAATGTTAGGCCTGGAGTCATCAGGGTCACGTGGGTATTTCCTGTGCAGGTTTTAGTCTGAAGACTTACCATGAGCCTGTTCTGTTCCAGGCATGGGGCAATCATGCAACTTCTGTTATTGATGTTTCTGTGATTGATAGTATAATTCCAGGCCTCTACTCTCAGATTAAATGGAGAGGAAGAAGGGAATTACAGGTGGAGTTGTGGTTTGCTGACCCTCCAGTGTGCTCTGGGACTTAAAAGAGAGCCTTGGGTTGCCATACGGAACTGATCCCATAAGTAGACTTTGTTCAGTCACTAGCCAGATATTAATAGGAGCAACCAAGAGGTTATTCTGCAGAAAGATATGGCAGAAAGAGTCTACCTTTGAAAGATGTCATTTTTCTGCAATATGTGTTAAAATTATACTATCTATGACTATACTCTACAGTTTCAGAAAACATGTGAAAATATTATTAATAATATACCTTATAGGAACCCATACTAATTAGTTTTTTAAATTATTAGTTCTTTAGAAATCTGTACTCCACCAAATTAGAAAATCTAAAAGAAATGGACAATTTTCTTGAGGTATACCACTTACCAAAGTTAAATCAACACAAGGTGAGCAATTTAAATGGACTTATAATCCCTAGTGAAATAGTAACGACGGATTCATGAAGCAGTAATTAAAAGTCTCTCAACCAGCTCTCAGGCTGACTGGCTGAGCTACCACCCAGGCTCAGATGCAGGGCTATCTGTGAACTGATGGAGCAAGTGAAGGAGCTGGTCCTGAAGATCCAAAGCTACAGGACCTTCATGACATGGGGCAACCACAGGATATCTGAAAGGAGTCTCGTGAGAATCCAGTATTGATAGTGTAGCAGAAGCCAGAGGCCTCGAACCAGACCAAAGACTCATTGCAATGAACATGTGCAAGTAAAGCTGTTTGGGCAAAAGGGCAAACTGTGACACACCGCAGCTTCTACAGTGAGATTTTTTTTGTTTGTTTTCTTTTGATACGGAGGTTGCAAGGGTTGGGAGTGGATATGGAGCGACAAGGAGATGAATAGGATCAGGGTCCATGATGTGAAATTCACAAAGAATCAATAAAAAGTTTTTTAAAAAAGGTCTCCCCTCAAAACCAACCACCACCACCACCAACAAAAAAACCAAACCAAAACAACAACAACAAAAAAAAAACAGGGCAAGAGGAGTTTAGCACAGAATTCTAGCAGACTTTCAAAGAGGAGTTAATGATAATACTGCTCAAATTATCCCAGAAAATAGAAGCAGAAAGATTGCTCAATTTGTCTTACAAGGCCACAGTTATCCTGATAATCACATAAAGATTTAACAACAAAAGAGAATTAAAGACCAATTTCCCTCATGAACATAAATAAAAAATTCTCAATAAGATACCTGCAAACCAAATCAAAGAACACATCGAAAAGACTGTCTATTATGATCAAGTAGGCTTTATCTCAGAGAGGAGATGCAGGGATGGTTCAACATATGGCAGTCAATAAATGCAATCTACCATATACAAAAACCGAAAGACAAAAGCCACACTATTATCTCCTTAGATGCAGAAAAGGCCTTTGACAAAATCTAACACTCCTTCATGATAAAAGTCTTAAGGAGATTAGGAGTACAACGACATACCAAAACATAATAAAGGCAGTTTACAACAAGCCGATGATAGCCAACATCAACTTAAATGGAGAGAAACTCAAAAGCATTTCCACTAAAATCAGGAACTAAACAAGGTTTTCTACTGTCTTCAAACCTATTCAATATAGTACCTGAAGTCTTAGCTACAGCAATAAGGTAACTGAATGAGGTCAAGGGGATACACATAAGAAAGGAAGTGGTCAAAGCTTTATTTGCAGATAATTTAATAGTATACATATGTGATCTGAATAAAATCATCAGAAAACTCCTACAGCTGATTAACAAGTTAAGCAATGTAGCTGGATACAAAATCAACTCCCCTCAATCAGTAGCCTTTCTATACACAAATGACAAATGAACTGGACTGAGAAAGTAACCAGGGAAACAGCGTCTTTCATGATAGCCTCAAATGATATAAAATGCCTTGAGGGTAACTCTAAACAAGCAAATTAAAGACTTCTATGATAAAAACTTCAAGGTGCTAAAAAAGAAATTAAAGAAGATATCAAAAGAATTGCCATCCTATCTAAAGTAATCTATGGATTCAATGCAATTCCCACACAATTCTTCACAGATCTTGAAAGGACAACTCCCTAAAAAAAAGCATAGCTAAAATATTCCTGAACATTAAAAGAACTGTTAGAGATATAATCAAACTCAAATTGGACCTCAGAGCTATGGCAATAAAAACAACATAGTATTGGCTCAAAAACAGACATCTTAGTCAATGAAACTGAATGAAAGACTGAGACATAAGTCCACATACCTATGAACACCTGAATTTTTATAAAGAAGCCAGAAATACACACTGGATTAAAAAAACAAAAAAACAACATCTTCAACAAATGATGTTGATCAAACTGGATGGCTACACAGAGAAAAGTGAAAATAGATCCATATTTTTCACCCTACACAAAACTCAACTCCAAATGGAGCAAAGACCTCAGCATAAAGCCAGATATGTTGAACTTTGCAGAAGAGAAAGTGGTGAATAGCCTTGAACTCACTGGCACAGGGGACTTTCCAAACAGAACATCCACAGTACAGGCACTGTGATCAACAATTAATAAATGGGACCTCGTGAAACAAAAGCTTCTGTAAGGTGAAGGACACCATCATTTAGACAAACTGACAGCCTACAAAATGGCAAAAGAGTTTTTTCCAACTTCACATCTACTAGAGGGTTAATATCAAGCCAGGCAGTGGTGTCTTTAATCCCAGCTCTTAGGTGGATATCTATGAGTTCAAGGCCAGCCTGGTAAACAGAACAAGTTCCAGGGTAGCCAAAGCTACACAGAGAAACTCTGTCTCAAACAACAAACAAACAAACAAACAAACAAACACAGAACTAGTTATCAGGAAAACAAATAACCCAGTTTTAAAATGGGGTACAGATTTAAACAGAGAATTTTCAAAGGTGGAAACTCAAACGGATAAGGAAGAAATTCTCAACATCCTTAGTCATCAGAGAAATTCAAATCAAAATGACCTTGAGATTTCATCTTACACCTGTCAGAATGGCTAAAATCAATGACATAAGTGACAGCATATGCTGTCGAGGGGTGGAGTAAGAGGAATACTCATCCATTGCTTGTGGGAGTAAAAACTTGTACAGTCACTATGGTAGTCAGTGTATTGGTTCCTTAGGAATATTGGAATAAACATACCTCAAGACTCAGCTATACCACTCCTGGGTATATACCCAAAGGATGCTTTATCCTACCACAAAGACACTTCTGTTTTGTTTATTATTGCTCTATTTATTATAGCCAGAGACTGCAAACAACTTAGTGTTATGCCCAGGTCTCGGGGTCTCCAAGACATCTCAGAGTATTGCCATATCCGATGTAGAGAAACATAAGAGCCTTTAATTCAAACCCAGGTTTGGATCACAAACTGCACGGAGCAAAGTTGCGATCCCGTGTCTAGGGGTTTAGGGAATTTATACAAGCAGGTTCAGGGGCTGGCTTCAGGGTTACACTGTGGATAAGGAAAGCCATAATTTCATCTGTTTGGGTGGTAGACAGGGTCAGCGGGCAGGGTCGTGCGTTTGGAGAGGGTGTTCTTTTGGCATTTATGGTGTTATCAGTGTTAAATGTTTTTACAAACTGGTCACAGCTGCCTGGGAACGCTTCATTGGCTTGATTTCTCTCTAAGGATGTGTGGTTTTTGCTTTTCCCAAGGCCATAAGCCACCTGGTGAATAGGCCATAAGCCAAAAGGTGAATAGATTAACAAAGTGTGGTTCATTTACACAATGGAATATTACTCAGCCATTAAAAACTGAAATTGGGGAATTCACAGGCAAATGGATGGGACGAGAAAAAAATATCCTGAGCTCAGACCCAGAAAGAAAAACATGGTATGTATTCACTTGTGTGTGGATATTAGCAGTTAATATAGGGTGATAACCAACCTACAATCCATATTACCACAAAGGTTAGGTATAGAGTAAGGGGCTAGGTTGGGAGATATGTCTCCCAAGGAAAGGGAAATAGAAAAGATTCTTATGGATTGGAGGATGGGACTGGAACAGGAGGATCAATTGGGGTGGGGAAGGGAAGAGGAAGAAGGGAGGGGATATGGGGATAGACAGTCAAAATTAAGGGCTATATTGAGGGGTAGTATAAAGCACAGAAGAAGCTTTGTAAAATAATATACATATACGAAGGGCATCTAAATAAAATCACCAAATAGCAGGGGAGACAGAACTCCAACTGGCCATCTCTTGTCATCAAATGAACCTTCCAGTACAGGGATTGGGTTACATGTAATTGAGTTGTTGGCCAAAGTGGTCCCATGGGAGCCCTCAAACAACCATGCTGTTGTCAAGGAGAAATATATGTATGTGTATGTGTGTGTGTGTATGTGTGTATATATATATATATGGCTCTCTACATATTGATAAGCAAGGCCCTCACACCTACACAACTCAGTGAACAAGGAGAAGTCCAGCTGGTCCCAACTAGAGCCTTCACCTCTATGTTCTAATGTCTTTGGTACGAGAAAGTACTCTACTCATTAACAGAGGAAAAATGTAAACACCAACACAGCCACAGACCCTTTGATCTACAATGGTGTCTTGCCTGTAAGACACACTCCGGCATTGGTGGCATAAAACTTGTGGAAATAAACAATCAATATCTGATTTGACCTAAGGCCCATTCTGCAAGATGGAACCCACACCCGACATAACTTAGGTAACCAAGAACCTGAGACTGGATAGCCCAGGGACCTAGGCAAAAGCCAAACAGTACTGTTCTGCTAAAAGGAATCCTAATGACATTCTGTTCTACTCATAAATCTGTGCCTTGCTCAGCCATCATCAGAGACACTTCCTCCTACAGCAGAATGGGAACAAGTACAGACTCACAGCTCATATGCAGAGGGTGTGAGACCTTGGAACACTGCACTCTAAATGGAATGTCTCCATCAAATCTCTACCCTCAGGGATTAGGGAACCATGCTGAAGAGGAGGCAGAGTGTAAGACCCAGAGGGGATGGAGGACACAAGAAAACAAGGCCCTCTACATCAACAGGATTGACTCACATATGAACTGACAGAGACAGGCAGCATGCATAGGGCTTGCTGTACCAGATAGGGTCCTGGAGTTGAAAGAAGCAATGAGCACAACCCTCCATCCTTAACCCAGAATTGAAAAGCTAATTTTTTTTTTTTGAATAACTGTCGTTGTTGATTCTTGTGTGGTGTCTGTTGAGTGGACTGGACTGCAGTTGCTGATTCATGTTTGGTGTTTGCTAGTGGACTGGACTGAGAATAAATATGATTTGAATCACCTCAAGGAACTATTTATAAACAGATCCACTTCCCTGGTATCCTAGTAACTTTTCTTTTCCATTACCTCTGGTGGGTGGTGGGCTAGAGAGGAGGTTGAACCCTTATTAAAGAATATTGTAAAAAATATATGCCTCTACATCCCCTTTAACTCCCACCAGATCCACCCTCAGTTTTCTTCCCCATCCAACTTTCAGTTTTGTTTTTAAAAACATATCAAGTTAGCCAGAGGAAGTAGGAATAAGCCACAGGAACCTCATGAAAAGTTCTTTGGTAAGTTCCCTTCTATGAAGTCACCACAGGTGAAGCAATACAATTTAAGGTGAACCAATATCCATATGTGGTAAGCGAAGACTAGTAAGTCAGAGCAAATAGAACCAGGACTTGTGCTCCCACTGTCTGTGGATCATATTTATATTCTTTCTAAACATCAATTGGTGCTGCCCATTAACTTTTGAATGTGGGACCATTATGTTTAAGTGTAGCTGTCCTACTGTGCTCCTCAGCCTCAAAGAAAATCACCTCTCCTTCTCTAAACAGGTATCTGTTGCCGATATCTTGTCAGCTAGGAGTGGGAGCTACTTGAATTTAATTTCAGGGAATTCAATCACTGATAATGATTAAGGTCTTTTCTACTCAGAGTACAGGATATGTATTGACTGACAACATCAGAAATGACCAAGGAGCATTGCTAAGAAATTATGAATCACCTTCATAGTAACTCTATCCAAGTGCAATGCATGCCCTCAGAAGCGCTACTTGGCTGTGGCGTTATTGGCTTCCTTTGATTTTTGTTGGGACTGACAATGCCTGTGTTGACTGATTAGCAATCAAGGTTGATACAGTAAGCAGGAATGGGCCAGAACAGTATGAGAGTAAACACACATAGCCGCACAGGACTAAGAGCCACATTCTTCCTGACCATCATTATCCCCATAGGATAGCTCCTCCCACTGTGAGTTAGTTAAACCAGAATATCCAATGCCTGAAACAGTGCTTTCCAAAAGTTGTCTGAAGTACCTCAAAAAAAAAAAAATATGGCTTTGCCAAGGAAATGGGTTGGGCTCTATCCCTGCTTGGCTCTCCCAGACAACTAGCTAATTTGTCCTCCTACATGTTTATAATTGTGGAAACACAATGGGTCAATGAGGGTGAAACCATCACAATGTGATGTCATTTTGTTGATTGTCTGTGAAACTTTTTTCCAACATACATAAGTCACCTGTGGGGACTTGCAGCTGGGGCTGGTCTGATGTCCATTCTATTAAGAAGCATGTGGCTTTCATATTGTTGCTAGCCAAGGGAATGTCCAACTCTGAGTAATATGTAGGAGGAAAAGCCAAGAAGATGTACAGAGGGGAAGAATGACTTTAAAAAACCGTCTTCCAAAATGTGGATGGGTAGGCAGTAGAGCTTACAGCAGTGCACTTACAATGTAATAGACATCAGAGAGAGGTATGGATTGTCTGTGCTTGGATCCAAATCTTGATCAGAAAAATGTTGATCAGAAAAATGACTGTAGTTTCAAGTAGCAAACCTTATAATTCCAGAGAAAGAATAATGAGGTTATGGATTTCCTCAATCCCTGTCTGAGAGACGCACTGAATGATGGGAAGCCATGCCCATCCCTTTGATTATCTTTCTTTTTTTTTTTTTCTCTCTTTTTATTTTTGGTAGTCTTGCTATGTGGCCAAGGCTGGCCTTGAACTCTTGACAATCCTGTCTCAGCCTCCCTAAGGCTGACATTACAGGCATGAGCTACCACATCTAGCTTCCTTGAAAGCCTTGCTCTTCATCTGTGCTATGTCTGTTGGCATTATATTTAGATTTACAGAATGGCCACAGGTAGCCTACAGATTATTTCTTATGTTTCTGTGGTTTATACTATATACACATGCCCACATCTGCAGTAGAAGCCAGAGTAGCAAACCCAGAATGGGTAAGACAAATAAATACTTGGACTCTGGACTTGACGATGGAGCTGGCCTTCCTAGGGAAAAAAAAAATACAATTCCAGAGAAGAGGAATAAAACAAAAAGTAGGCTTGTGTGAAGAAAGAGGAAAGGGCAGAGTGTAGGTGGATGAAAGCTGGTGACCAACAGCATCAGCGAAGGGAGAGCAGCATCTCCAGCTAAGGAATTCAACAGAATCTGTTCTGTGGCTCAAAAGAAATATTTAAGAAGCCACAGCCATAACTGGAGTAATTGGTTAAGAGCTTGTAATGCTCCTGCAGTAGATCTGAGTTTGGTTTCCAGCATCCATGTTAAGCTGGTCACAGCAGCCTGTTACTCCACTTCATGGAATCCAATACCTCTTCTGGCCTCTATAGATACCTGCACTCGTGTACACGTCACACACACACACACATTTTAAAGCAGAAAATAAGTTTTCTAAAAGGAAGTTCCCCACATTAACAAAAAGGTCTCCAAAGGCTTTTCATGCAGAACAAATAAAAAATATTACCAGAGTTGGAAATAGTATCAGATTCAACCAGATTGTCAGAGAATAAATCCTACCTCATTTTCTTTCTAATTCTCCAGGGTTGGGGAAGAACCCTGGCATCTTTCTGTTCACAAGTGGGATGGTATGGGGGATGTAGAGAAGCAATTTGGAGGTGGTCATGAAATACATGGCCCATCTTTGCGAGCTTCTATCTTCATGGATGAATGTCAACCACCTTGCTGTGGTGTTGGAATATAGTTTTATAAAGAAGAAAAGCTGAGAAAATGGCAGCTCGGTTATTATTTCTTACAATTTCAAGTAAATCTAGAAGTATTTTAATATAAGACATTTAAGTAAAATATTACACCAAAGTCGTATTTTTCTTCATAACTGTTTTTTTTCATCCATTAGTCTTTCCCACGACAAGCATCTTTATTGCCTGCCTCTCCATTCCACACTTAGATTATTTTTTTACTTAATTATCTTCAATAAATAAGGTATCATTTACTGTGCTTTAGATTCTTTATCTGCAAAATGGGAACAATAGCATCTCTTTCTATGGGTGTGTTTGTATGTATGAGAGACAGAGAGACACAGAGAGAGGGAGAGGAGAGGGAGAGAGAGAGAGGTTGTCATTGTTTTCAGGATTAAATAGAAATGCATACAAAATAATATGCCCACAGCTAGACAGATAGCCAATGCTAGTTAAATGTTCTTTATTTAAGACTCTATCAGACCCAATTAAGTGGAATATACATATAGTCACAGAAGATTGGGTAAGAAGAAGCTTCGTTTTGTTTAATGTTGTTTCCAAGTAACAGAGCCAGTGGCCAGTGTGGATCCTAAAAATGCACCCACCCTTCCAAGTTGAGTTTCATAACTGTGTGGTTTCAGCAGTCTCACAGAATCTTATGCTTGGTTTAATGTGTTATAGTTACCACCTTATAATTTGGATTGATTTTTCACCAGGAGGCTTTATATAAGTGTATTTGTGTGTCCATGTATGTGTGCATGGACATACAGCATTATACCCATGTCTGTATATACACATCTATTTTTACATTGACACAAAAATTACATAGCTGGCCCTACACCCAAACCAAACCATCAAAGCCAGTGTCTCCCTGGAGTGAGCAAGCTAGTATCTCTCCAGAGTAAGTCATGCCATTGTTCCCATCCCATGGTGGAGGCTGGAGTCCCTTGTTCCTCTCCAGCCAAAGCAGAGGCTCCCTAGCTGCTCTTCCCTGAGCATCCAATGATGCTCTCCAAACCCATCCAAAGTACACTTATCCACGGGTGGATATCTCATTGGCTTTGTAAATACAGAAAGCTAGGGGTGGCCTGGAAAGGATACCATCCAAGTCTGTGGGTTTAGTACTTTTGCCTCGCCGTTGTTCATTAGGTAGAAGGATTTTATGGACAAGATCAGCACTCTTCACAGCCACGGTAAAAATAATAATCCACGGGTCTTAAAGAAATAGAAGAGGTTCAAGAAGAAAAACAAGGAAAAATCAATAAACGATTGCTTTAGTTGTGTTTCCAAATTGCCCAAACCACTACGAAGGCTGAAGTGTGAGGAGACACATTCCTGGGGTTTTACAGACAGCATGAGGAGGGCATTTCTCTGTGGGATGGCTGAGGATGCAGACGGGAAAATGATCCAGTAAAGAAATGTTGTCCTTGGAGCCAAGACATATGAGTCCTGTTTGTCCAGGTGCAGTGCTTAGGAGCAAATGTGTGCACTCAGCGGCTGTGCCAAGACAGCCAGGTGTGCCCCAGGTCACCTACTTACCCTTTGGGAGGCTGGACGGCTTGTGAAGCTGAGATGACCCAGGGAAGGAGTCTGTGGTGTGCCTGGAATTATGATAGACGTAAATCAAAACTGAAGTCACACAGGGCACAGGATTCCATGAAGGCTTAGCAATGATGAAAGTAAAGCAAAAACTTTACCTGGGGTTCAGACTGGTGAGTCCTGTGACAGTTCATATGTCAATCAGGAAAAGGCTGTCCTAACCGTAAACCCAGGAAGTAGCAATACAGTTAATGTTAAATGAATTGTTAATGTATTGTTGAATGAATATTGTTATTTAAGATCTCTGGATCTAGCACATCCCTGTATAAATGGATTTGATAGTAACTGTTTATTTTGATTGTTCTTCAAATATTTTTTAGCAATCTGGAGTGAGAAAGACAATTTAATAACATCATGCAATAGACTACATCCATACACTCCCATGACACTGAAACAAAAGATTTTATGAACCATTATTTCCAATGACCACATTTGACACATTCATAAATCTCTTCTTTGCTCAATTCCTTTTTATGTAAGAAATACTGGTTGTGACCAACAAAAGTATTTCACAGCTGAATGCTTCAAAAACATTAAAAATCATAATATATTTAAGTGTTTAGCTTACAACGTACAGTAGATATGAATGTTCATACTTCCTCTTGGACAGTTACAGTAACACTCACTACAGTCTGTGCTTTGGAACTCTATGACATTTACATGTGATGCTCATGTAATTTTCACAATTCAGTAAGTTGAAAACATCAGGCATCTTTATAGCTTGTTTGGTATGAAGAGACAAGGTTAGATACTTATTAGCATTCATGATAGAATTCATGTGACCCAGGATCATATTTGGTTTACAACAAACCAATAAGCCAAGAAGTAAAGTTTTGTGCTTGTTTGGTATTGTTTGTTTGTTGAGACAGGGTTTTTCTAAAGAGCTTTGTCTCTCCTGGAACTCACTATGTATTTGAGGGCAACTTTGAACTTCCAGAAATCCATCTTCCTCTGCCTCCTGAATACTGGGATTAATAGTGTGTGCTACCATACCTGATTAGAAGTGAATATTTTTAAAAGCTGTTAAGGGCCATGTTGTGGTGGCACATGCTTTTAATCCCAGCACTCTGGAGGCAAACAGGTGGATCACTGTGAGTTCAAGGCCAGCCTGGTCTACAAAGTTCCAGGCCAGCACTTGGTCTGTTACAGAAAAAGCTTGTCTCAAAATAACAAAACAAAACAAAACAAAAACCCACAAACAACAACAACAACACAAAACAAAACAAAAAAAAAACCAAAAAGCCTACCCCCCAAAATAAACAATAACAAAAAATTTAAGAATCATATTTATGCCCTCATCCTATAGGTTACAATAATGTTGGAGGAACTTTCAAAAGTACCCAATGACATTCTGACCACGGGTTAATCTACTGTGTGCCCAAGTGACATAAATCTGAGAAGAGGATGCACATGGATAGGTGTAAAAACATGGTGAGTACTGTCTACCATTATTCCAGCTGCCCAATCCCTCCAAAAGTACACATATGACATCTCTGCTGTAGAAAGCGTTTGACAATTCGTTTGAATCACTATATGTATCTGCAAATTACAGGATGAAATGCTTTAGAAAGCATTCTCAATACAGACTTTATGATAATTATTACTGATTGTTTAGCTAGGTTTAGTATGAACTGGAGGGTCTAAATGCCTACTATTTACCTTAAACTGGCCACCTCAGGAAGGTGGACTGCTCGCCCATGCCTGTTCATGCCTGTTACCACCAATAGCAGCTCCCTCCTTTCTGTGTCCATCACATTGGATTCTCTCTGCTAGCATACTCTGTAGACTCTAGTGAAATTCATCTCTTTCCAAACTTGTTTCTCTCAAACACTTTGAGTCTTTAGAACATGCTCCATAGTTTAGTTGACTTTAGATTCCCCCTACTAGCACAGGGCCCAAAGGATAGAAACTCAACCAACTTTATTGAATGAATAAATGAACACCATTGACATGTGGTTGTCTGGGGTTGTTGGGGCAGAGCTGGGCATTAACGTATCTGTAGCAGTAGGCAACTAATACTGCTTAAATCGTCCCAGTGATGGCCATGTGAGTCTAGCTGCCTCAATGTTCTGAATTCCTGAATGAAAAACACACACACAGCCTTATATTTAATATTCCCCAAGCAGCTCAATGGCAGGGCCACTCCCAAACCTCCACAAGGCTAACACTTCTCCTCTGAGACTCCTGAGTTGTTATTACTTACTAAAATCTACATTCCAGATTTGCTACCCTAGACCCAATGGGGTTGGAGGGCCTTAGGGCCACTCTTCCCTGGCTCTTACATGATTGATATGTTCTTTCATCTACAACTCTCAAACCTATCCCAGCATGGAGATTCTAAATCCTCCTTCCTCTCCTGTTCCCCGTGCCCTTGAATCTTAAAGTTCCACCTCTGTGTCCCTGCTCAACCATTGGCCACCGGCAACTTTATTTACCAATCAAGGCCAACTGGAGGCAGGGACCATCAATGTCTTACAGCAGAATCTCAGTGCAATTTTGGGAACCTAATTAACATAATACAAATGTTAAACCAAATCCACCACAAGATTCCCCCACAGAGCCCCGGGGGGGGGCGGGGTAGAATGTCAGCCAACTTTGCTGAATGAATAAATGAGCACTGTTGACATATGGTTGTCTGGGGTTGTGAGACAGAGCTGGACACTAACGTAGCTGTGGAAATTTACCAGCCTGGATAGTCATAGACCTTGTGGATAGGTAGCCTTGGTGGAAAGTACTAGCTTAGATAAGAAACAATTGAATCATAGACAGAGTCATAGTGACCTGTTCCCTGCTTCTTCACCCAGCTGATACCCTGTTTTGGAAGATATCTGTATTCCCCCTGATCACACCTATGCTCCTTCATCATCCCCTTCCCTACATCCTGCCTTTATGTGTATATAACCCCTGTGTGAAAAAATTAAAATCAGTAATTTGATCAGACTATAGACAGACAAGCCGCTCATTCTTAGCGTCCCCTGCCCTCCAGTTCTCTCTTCCAGGTCTCTCGGATCCTAGTTCACTGCCCCAGGGCAGTTCAACTCAGCTGTTCTGGCTCAAACTCCTCTCAGAACTGTTTAATTCAAATTGGCTTTTCTCAGTTTCTGATTGAATTGGTCTGCTTGGAAAGACCTGCCTCTGAACTCCAGAAACTGAACTTCTCTGATCTAAACTATGCTCAATGCACCAAACTGCTCCAAACTGAACTCAACTTCTTTGAACTCAACTCAACTCAACTCAACTCAACTCAACTCAAAACTCAACTGAATTCCTCTGTACTGAGCTGAACTTCCTTTCCCTCACTGCTCTATAAGTAACCTCTCTTTCTTGTCTGTTCTTGTGAGAGTTGGGCACATCTATCTCTGATTCATTCTGTCAAATCTTTCTCTGATGTGTCACTATGTCTGCTCCTCAATTATTGTTTGGGATTAAAGGTGTGTACTAAAGGAGCATCTGTATTCCAGACAGAGGGATTAAAGGGGTGTATTCCAGGGCTGAAGAGATGGCTCAGTGGGTATGAGCACTGGCTACTCTTCAGAGGTCCTGAGTTCAATTCCCAGCAACCACATGGTGGCTCACAACCATCTGTAAGAGGATCTGATGCCCTCTTCTGATGTGTCTGAAGACAACTACAGTGTACTCATATAAATAAAATAAATAAGTATTTTAAAAAGGTGTGTATTCCAGCCAGATCATATTTTTGAATGTGATCCTTGCCAGAGCAGCCATGCTGCTGGATTAAAATTCCTCTACACTGCTGCATCCCTTTTGCCAGAAAGATGGATTGCTTTATTACAATGACAAAGTGAAATGTCTTCTGCTCACCATTAAACCAGAAAAGTGTGTGGTAATGCATGTCTGTAATCCCAGCACTCTGGAGGCAAGTGAGGAGTATCACTACAAGTCTGAGGCTAGCCTGGTCTTCATAGCAGGACCTTGTCTAAACACAAAACAAAAACCCTAAAGAAGGCAAAGTCTAAAAACCTTCTGGTATGCAATCTCAAACTCTTCGATGGATTTCTGGAGTTTGGCATCTGTTTGTCTTTTAAAACAAGACTTTTAAGTGTGGCATAATGGCATGCACCTGCAGTCCATCACCTGCGAGGTGGAGTAGGCTTATTAGGAGTTCATGACTCTGCTACATAGCAAGTTTAAGGCCAGCCTGGTGTGTGTGAGATTTTGTCTCATGCAAATAGAAAACCACAGCAACCAAACTTCTTATAACTTCTAATCTGATCATAAAGGCAAAACACTAAAAAAAAACCAAAAAACCTATGGAAGGCAGTAAAACCAATCATAGTCTTAATCCATAGGGAAACATTAAAGGTATTTTTGTGTGCACATTTGCAATATTATAATTATGTGTGTGCGTGAAAATATTACACATAGCTTTGTAGTCAATATATTCACTTTAAAGTATGCACCATGGTCCTGAAAACTTATACACAGTTAATGGTTGATAGAGCACAGGAGAGAGACATTTTCTTTCAGTGGTGTAGCCCTGGCAAGGTGCCCATGCCCTTACCCACACTCTTGTAACAACATCAGTGAAACTAACTGGGTTTTACTTAAATGCGCGTGCACGCGCGAGCGAGCACACACACACACACAGAAAGAGAGACAGACAGACAGAGACAGAGAAAGTCAGAGACACAGAGAGAGAAAGACAGAGAGAGTAGAAAGGGAGGGAGTTAGAGAAGGGATAAGGAGAAACATTGATGGAATATAATCAAAGTACATGTGTATGTTTATAAAAATGTCATAATGAAAACAATAAATAATAATATTCAGTAAGCTAGGAAAATACTTTATTGATAGAGTACTTTGCCTAGCATGTGTTGGCTTCTATTTGCAGCAAGGGGAAAAGCCATACAAATCTATAAGCATATCAAGATAAAATTGTTCTTATCAGGGCTGAAGAGATGGCTAGCAGTCAGTGCCTACTTTTCCAGAGGATCCCAGCACTTATATGGTATCTCACAACCATATGCAACTCCAGTCCCAGGGATTTTGATACTCTTTTGGCTAATGCAAGCTCTGCATGAATGTGATACAGACACATGCAGGCTAAACAACCATACACATAAAATAAAAAAAAGAATAAAGAAAAAAGTTAACCTTAAATACCCTTCAAAACCATCATCTTTATCCAGTCCAGGAATTTGCTACCAGGAAGTTCTCTTGTAAGCCATCCATCTTTTTCCAGGCTAATCATGTACTTATCTAACTCAGAAACACAGTACCCAATGGACACACAAGGTCTTGAGTCACACCACGGTGCTTCGTGGCATGAATGGGACAGAAGGACACAGCTGTCTCCAGAGCCAGTCTCTGTGTGTTCAGTACTTGTGCAAAGGGCTGCTCCAGGAGGTGAAATTGCAGACATGCTTCCTAAAAGACAGCCCTTCAATCTGGACTCACTCTGCCCTATACAGGACTGTGTTGTGAAATCTAGTTCCGTGTAGTCCCTTTCCTCAGCAGAGGCTGTCCTAATGCCCACCTCCCAGGGTGGTCCCAATGTCCTCCCAGGAAGGTTATAGGACAAACCTTAATGTTCCTCTGAGTGACTGTGGAAATGTGTTCTCTAGAGACCCTCAAGTGTGCAGAATTTTTTTCTCTTTTCAGACTACACGTTAAATTAGTGTTTCAAATTCTCTCTAATAAAGAGGAGCTTCCCGCAGAAGCTCCATTCACCCGAGTTTAAATTGGGATTCCATTTCAAAGTGTTTTTATTTACAATCACAGCTAATGTAATTCAGGTCCCTGGCAGTCTGGTTTGCTTTCAAATGGCATCTTTCAGCTATACTCTTGATTTGTTTTTTGATGAGCGCATGTCCTCTAAACACCATGGAAACAGCAGGGTTAGGTTATGTATCAGGAAAGAAAATCCTGAAAGCTCATGCGGCTTGCTCATTTATTTGTCTACACATTAATTCATTCAATCCTGAACCTTTATTTATGCCTGGCATTGGGATAGGTGTTGCCCTAGCGAGGTAAAAGGTACTGTCTCTGCCCCCAAGGAACTCACGTGCCTGTGGAGCTGGCAGACATCCAAGAAACAATTATGTTGAGGCATGGTAACACTCTAACAATACTCTCGATATTTGCTAACTGTGTGCCAGACTGTCTGGAGCTGAAGGTTGAATAGAGTATTCACAGAACTAGACACTCGAAAGTTTACATCCCAGTGTTAAGAGAAAGTTACAGCTGGCTGCTATGGGAACAGCTATGAAGGCACTTAAAGATATTTGCATTTTTTCAGGAGGAATCATAGACTTGAGGTGGGTCCTTTCAACTGAGCAAGAGTTTTCTGAATGAAGGCTACAGGTGGTAGAAGGTACAGAGAGGATACTCCAAAACCTATCACAACGCCAGGCATAAATAAATGTTTAGTCCAAGGAACTGTCCCCAGTGCAAGTGGGTAAAGATGAAAAGGTGAGACCATAAAGCAGAATACTGGACTTAGTAAGGAGTGGAGACGTCAACGTGCAGAAGCTAGGACTGTGCAAGGGTTTAACTTGAGGACATTTGTGGTTTAGAATGTTTGTGTTTATGAGACAGGGTCTCACTCACCTGGCTGGCCTGAAATTTGCTACATCAATGGACGGGCCTCAAATTCACTCCATCTTTCTCCCTCTGCCTCCTACCCCCTCCTACCCTCCCCGTAGCCCAGTGCTGGGATCACAGGCATGTGTCATTTTGACTGGCTTTTAGGATGAAATTCAATGGCAAATAACTGATAAGCAACCTACTATCCATAGAGTCAGAGAGGTCGGGTATAGAGGAAGGGACTAGAGGGGGCTACATGGATCTCCCTGGGAGAGAGAAATAGAATAGAATATTGCTGGACAGGGGGCAGGTAGAGATGAGAATGGGAGGGTCAGGTGGGGAGAGGAAGAGAGAGTTGAGTGAGAGAATCATTGCTGTGACAAAATACACTGGGAGTTCATCATGGGGAAGCCCTGGTATCAGGAGCTTGAGGCAGCTGGCCACATCACATGTACAGCAAGCAAAAAGAGGACAATGAGTGTTGATACTCGGTTTGCTTTCTCTGTTATATTGGGCTAATAGTTAAAGTGGATCTTCCTACCTCAATTAATCCAACCTACATAGTTCCTCACAGACTGTGCAGTGTCCAGACATTAGTCTCCAAGGTGATTCTAGATCCTGTAACTTGACAATCAATTGAAAGTGTCACAGTGAGCAGGTGGTCGAGGAAGCCTCTAACCTCTTGACAGCCAAGAAGCAGAGAGCAGACACAAAGGGGTCAGACCAAGACATACTCTTCAAAGGCAGGACCCCTTGCGACTCTCTTCCAATTTGTTCCCACCTTCCAAAGTTCTCTACTACCTCCCAATAGTCTATCCCAGTGTGGAACACATCAATGGACTGGATTATGACTTAGGCCAGTCTCCCCATGATCTATCCATCTTTTGATATACCTTCTTAGACACCCAGAGCTCTCCTAAGTATCTCTCAATATAGTCAAACTTACATGTTAACCATGACAAACTAGAACTGCAAGGAATTACCTTGGGTCGTTATTTGCTAACTTCCAGGTTACTCTGTAAAGAAGTCACCAATTCCATGGTGCAGATGAGCATTTGATGACTTACTCAAGTCCTCTTAGGCAAAAAATGCAGTGGTGACATACATGCCCTTGGCTGTATCATTATCCGTGGGCTTATGGATATTGCCGTTTTACTTTTAATGGCATGTTAATCAGGTCATCAGTGAGATCATGTGTCTGGGCTCTGGAGCCAGTGGAACACAAGCCTTAGCTCCACCCCTCATTTGAGGACTAAGTGTGGATAAATAATGTAACTATTTGCTTGATTACTATTCCCACCCCCTACCCCCACAACAAACCGTCATAACAATCACACCTACCTTATAGGCATATTGTGAAGGTTAAGTTAGTTCCTCACAATTGACTTAGACTGCAGCCTGTCTGGTAAAAGGCAACTGTTAAATGACCACCAAGTTTCCTTGCCAAGATTGTATTCACAGGAACAAATGCAAGGGTTTGTGATGCTTCTTGAGTGGGCTGGCTGGCTGTTGTTTACCTGAAAAGACCTGTGGCAATGGCTCTGGATTTGTTCTCTTCATTCATTTTCACAACAGAGCTATAGGGGCTTGCAGTACACTGATTCCAATGTTAAAGGGAAAGCACACTGGGTGGTGCCTCTCAATGTGCCTCCAAACCATCACACAGCTAGCCCACAGAGGAAGCGTGCAAAAGAAGGCTGCTTGACCCATTCCCATGGTCACATGAGCTATTGTGAGGGCAGCCACGGGATAAAATATCCAGATGTTTCCAGGGGAGGCATTTATGTCTCAGTTGGATTGGAACTATCCATTGGAGCCTGAAGAGTCAACAGTGGGCTCGCAACTGGCAAGGATTTCCCTCTTGCTTGTAATCTATCAGTAGCAAAGAATTCAGTGAGGAGAGATAGAGTCCCTTGGCCCCCTTGTCCATTCATGCCTGACTGTTAAGGGGTCTTTTCTTGTACAGATCCAGTGTAGTCATCAGCAGCTGCTTAGCTCATGACTGTAACTGTTGCAATTACCTACACAGTATCTTCAGAAAAGGGGGCTCCTCCAGAGGGATCACGGACACCAAAAGAGTACAGCCCACAGAATGAGCTAAACAGGGCTGCAGTGGTTTGAGTAAGTTTGACCTAGGGAGTGGCACTATTTGGAGGCATGGCCTTGGAGTAGGTGTGTCACTGTGGGTGTGGGCTTTAAGATCCTCTTCCTAGCTGCCTGGAAGTTGGTGTTTTCTTAGCAGCATCCAGATGAAGGTGTAGAACTCTCAGCTTCTCATGCATCATGCCTGCCTGGACAGTGCTACTCTTCCATCTGATAATGGACTGAATCTCTGAACCTGTAAGCCAGTCCCAATTAAATGTTGTCCTTATAAGAGTTACCTTGGTCATAGTTCTGTTACAGCACTGCTGTGTAAAACCCTAACTAAGACAAGGGCCTATAGAGGCTCACAGAGAATTCAGTGACAGTGATGGAGCCTGCCTGGATCTGAGCTAGGTCCTCTGCGTACATGCTGTGGTTGTTTAGTATGGGGTTTTGTGGGACTTATAAGATGAGAGTGGAATGTCTCTGAGTCTTTTGCTTGCTCATGAGACCCTTTTCCTCCTACTGGGTTGCCTCATCTGCCTTGATATGAGGGTTTGTGCCTAGTCTTATTGCATCTTGTTTTGTTGTGTTCAGTTGATATCTTGTGGGTGGGGGCTGCTTATTTCTGAAGGGAAACAGAAGAGCAGTGGATCTAGGGAAAGGGGAGGTGGGTAGCATTTGGAGGAGTGGGGAAGGGGAGGCTGTGGATCAAGATGTATTGGATGAGAGAAGAAAAAAAAAAGGATGTTTGTAGATGCTAGGTCTAGAAAGTAGCAGTATTAGAAGATGTGGCCCTGTTGGAGTAGGTGTGTCACTGTAGGGTTGGACTTTAAGACTCTCATCCTAGCTGCCTAGAAGTCAGTATTTGATAGGAGCCTTCAGATGAAGATGTTAAACGTTCAATTCTTCCTGAACCATGCCTACCTGGATGCTGCCATGTTCCTGCCTTGATGACAATGAGCTGAACCTCTGAACCTGTAAGCCAGTCAATCCCAATTAAATGGAGTTCTTATAAGAGTTACCTTGGTCATGGTGTCTGTTCACAGTAGTAAAATCCTGTCTAAGACAGAGTCCTCACATTCCATGTGACTGGGGGCTTGTAAGAACCCATCTCTCCACTAGGAACTATTAGGAATTAATAGTTATTAGGAGAAAGGAATCCTTTTCTTCAATGATGTAGCCCTTTACCCATGTTCACGTAACCCTAATAATCACATTGAGTCAGAAAACAAACAGAAGACATGAAAGCAAGGTAGGGAATTGTTTGGAGAAGGGTTCAGAAGAAGGAGACATGGGATGGAGAGGGTATGGGGATTGAAATGATGAAAATATATTCTGTATATATGAAATCATCAATAAGTAATAAATGAACAAGTACATAAAATATGGATTAAGTTGGTATGAATTTTGTTGACAATTTGTGCATCTATGGTTAAAGGGATTTTTGGTAAGTGGATTCCAGTTTTGTTAACATTTTTGTCTGTGACTTTTAATTTCTTTCTGCTTTTATCTTCAGTGTTTCTTTTCCTATGCTTATCATGGGTTGAATATGTTCTGATACTGGTGTATTTAAATAAAATTGAATACACTAAAGACATTGATAGACCTCTATTCTTCAGTGCAGTGAATATCTATGTGCTTGTTTAGCTGAATTTCATGTGGTTTTGGACCCCTAATTTTTTATTATACATCTGAATTGAATGTGATGTGGGGCTTCATTATTACATTTTCATACATGTATATAGTGTAATTTGATTATATTCATCCCTAGTATAATTCTGTCCCTTTCTTCTCCCATCTGTCTCTTTTGTCTTTCTAACTGTCTTCTTTCCTGCTTTCAGGTCTTTGTGTATGTTTCTTGGAAATATAGTAAGGACTTGTTTAGATTAGCATGGTTAACTAGTAGCTAATGAAAGAAAATGCCCCCTTCCTTTCAGCAACCATGACCTACTTCTTGATCCTCAGAGAAGGGTGTGGCCTACTGAGGTCCCTTCCCAGCTATTATAAACTGACATAAGTCCTCATGCAGGGTTAGGTCTTGAGGAGACCCTTCCCTCTAAATTTCATATATTTTAATGGTTTATATTTTCATTTTCACCAACTGAAATTGATCTGTAACTTGCCTTTTGGCTTATTTGTTGAGCCACAGCTTATTTAAGAGTCTGTTATTGGGATCTGAAATTTTCTAGTTGACTTCTAGTTTAGTTCCTCAGTGGTCACAGACTGTGGAGTTGATTTGCTTCTAATCCTTAAATTTTGATAGGGCAAATTTTGGTAAGTATTCTGTACATGTTTATAGAGAATGTGCATTTTGCTTTTGTTGCTGGTAGAGTTCTAGAAATGTCATGTAGGTCAAGATGATTGACAGTTTTGTTTAAGTTGGTCATATCCTTAGTGATTTTCTGTCTCCCTTTTCCTCACAGTTTTTATGAAAGAGATGAGAAAAATACACAACCTAATTATGGATTTGCCAATTTTGCTTCGTGATCTATTGAGTTTACTTCATGAATGATAAAATTCTGGCATTAGGGGTACGAATATTTAAGCTCCTATATTGTTGTCATAAATTGATCCTTTTGTGATTATGAGAAGCAATTTCCCTTGTAATAGTTATTTGTTCTCAAATCTGTGTGATATGAATATAGTCACTACAGTTTTCTTTGAATTATTATTTGCATAGTCTACCTATTTCTATTCCTTTGTGGTTAATCATTTGCATTATTATAGTAAAAAAATGGACTTGTGAGATATTTGACTTGCTGTGTTTCTGATGAAAATAAAACAACTGTTTTCATCTTAGTTCTCTTCTTCATAACAGATCTTTGTTCTTTGGTTCCTCTTTATTGGTGTTTTTAAACAATTGACTGTACTGTATAATTCCTTATGTTTATTGTATTGGGAGCCTTTTGTTCTTTGTGGCTTTCAGCATATTTGAGAACATTTTCTCCATAATTTTCACATTTAATTCTGCCCCCCTTTTGTTCAGAGACAAACGGTCCCTCAGTGTTAGGTTTTATTTATTAAGCTGACTGAATTTTCCAGAGAGCTGATTGTCCAACTTATGTAAGTTGCTTTCTCTGTTTCTTTTTGGACAGTTCTAATGGCACATATACAGGCTTACTTTTTCTTTTACTACAATGTCTCATAGTCTATTAATATTACTTATTAATATTATCATTTTCTCATTTCAATCATATTTTCCAATTCTAAGAGTTCAATTTTGATCTTTAAAGATTATACTGTTACTTCATCTGTTCAATCCTTGTCTTCTTTAACATAAGGAAAATAGTTGTAATCACCCACTACTGTTTGTCTATTAATTCTGCTATCAGTATCATCCTGACTCGCTGTGTCTTATGTTTTCCTTCTTTTAAACAAGTGTGGAAGCTTTGGATTTGCTTCTGTGAACTGTACTATGTTGGATGCTAAATAATTCCATATTTCTGTGTTCTCAAGCTTGTCTGTTTTCTTTTCTTTCCTTCTTCCTCCCTTCGTTCCTCCTCTTCCCCTCTCCTCTCTCTCTGCTCCCTGAGTGCTAGGATTGTAGGTCTGTAGCATTGTTCCTTGGTGTGGTGGTTTGAATAAAAATGGCCCCCATAGGCTTATAGGGAGTGACAACATTAGGAGGTATGGCTATTTGGACTAGATGTGTCCTTGTTGGAGGAAGTATGTCACTAGGGGTGGGCTTTGAGGTTTTGAGTACTCAAGCCAGGCCCAGAGTCACTCTCTCTTCTTGGTGCCTACTGATCCAGATATAAAATTCTCAGGTACCTCTCCAGCACCATGACTGTCTGTGTACCACCATGCTTCCCTCCATGATGATAATGAACTAAACCTCCTTAGTGTAAACCAGTTGCAGTTAAATGTTTTCTTTTATAAGCGTTGCCATGATCATGGAGTCTCTTCACAGGAATAGAAACCCTAACTAAGACACGTGGACTCACTTGGCTCCTTCCACGTCTGTCACTTCTTATTTAGATGCAGAACAACGTTTTCTTTTTCTTGTCTTCACTACTGAGGCAACAACCTCCTGAGGTCTTTATCTAACCTTTATTCATGATTAGACTTGGCACTGTGAGGGATGGAACGCAACCTTTCCATCTCTGTGCAGTGTCTTGGTGCTGAGCCACAGCTTTCTCTGTGTGCTTCTTTCCCAGGCTCTCATACCTCACACGCGTGTGCCAATCAGCATTCAGGTGCAGAGTCAAGGTAGGCTGTCCATCTTTCAAATGCTGTAGTTCTTTCTCCACAATGTCCTCCTCTTCTTGAAGGTGACACTGAATTTTAGTCACTTTGACTTTGTAGAAGTCCCAATTCCACTTAATCAAATCAGTCCAGCTGTCGGGAACCACAAAGGTTTCCCTGCTCTGTGCTCAAACCTGGGAACTTTCTCCAGTTGGTGAGTTCAGTTTGGATCAAGATTGCTTCCTGAGGGACACTGTCCCAAGGAAGGGACACACAGATGCTTCGGTGATCAGCATCTGAAAACCACTGCACCATGTATTTCCTCTTCTTTTGGTGTGATGTAGAGTAAATCTGTGGTATATCCTGCACTTTGCTTTAGAGGGCAACATCTCTTAGAGATGTTTTGTCTTTAAAAACTGAGTGTAACTGGTAATATATTTAAATGGTGTTTTTTTTTTTTTTATTAGCCTTTCCTGTATGTTTTTCTCCTGTTTCTGTATCAGGCAGTTAGACATTTTCTTTTCCATCTCTAAGAATACTTTATATGTTATAAAAACTGGCATCCTTTTTTTTTTTTTTTTATAAATCTCTAATTTGTATGTCTTCACTTTGCTTAGAGTTAGTTCTGATTCCAGAGCTGTTGGGAGAAAACAGTAAGAATGCCCAGCATGAAGTTTCTTAGTGGTTTGTTAAATGCAGCATTATGTATTTAGACAAGACTCATTTTATTTACAAATGTTTTGACCAATGATTAAGACATTTTAAGCTTCCCAAGTTGAGAGATGAGATGAGACCTTTATTGATGGATTATTTAGGGTGGGTCATGGAGGTGAATCAAATCAATTAATTTCTATCCATCTCAGAATAGTTTCATTTGAAGTCAGACTCTCAAGGGATCTCCACACGTGAAGGCAAAGGAATGTCATCCTTATCAACTACTAATTGGAAAGCAGCATTCCCTGTCATTATCCACACAGGCAACCAACCCTCAGAGTGTCAGCAGGAGAGCCAGTGGCCTTGTCACCTAGAGAAAGCACATGTTTCCATCTCACCCTTTAGTTACTGAAAGGAGGCCAGTGTACAGTTTCTGCCGCTCAGTATTCATAATCACATTAAAAATTATGACTGAGATTAACGTAGTGCCAGATCTTGCTATTTAAATTCATTAATAAGAAGCATTATTCTTTAGAATAAATGTGTTTAAAATATTCGATTAACTATACTTCAACAAAATTGATTTTCCTTGTCATGTACCTTTTAACTTTGAATAAGCATGGGTTTTAGAATCAGTCTTTACAATGGCTAACGTGATAAAATAGACGCCTGGTTGGAGGCATCTTAAGAAAAGGCTTGGTAGCCATAAAGCATTTCCTGGGTTTTTTTTTTTTCCACTTCTAGCTCCACAGCAGCTGGATGACCTAGGGCGTAACCTGACTCTCAGAGAATCTGACCTTCTGTACACATTTCAGGCCCAGTAAACTGCAGGAATCCTGCAGTTCTGACTTGATGGCTTCCATCAGGAGCTGCGCCCAGTAGATTTGAGGGCAGATAGGTCTCTGCAAGGCTTCACTGCCTGCCAGCCAAAGTAGCTCTCCTTTCCTGATGAGACCACGCCAAGATGACTTCCCACACAAAGGGAACGTTTCCTGTCTGACATTCCAGCTTGGGGCTACTTTCATTTAATCAGCACCATCCAACCTCTGGGTTGGAACTCATTACAGTCAGGGCACAAGGGCTGTATCACCTCACTGGCTCGCACCTCTGCCCTTCTGAACCCCTTCTTCATCCACACTCTTTCCAGTTGGGGCAGGTGATGAAGCCAGAAGGCTGCTAGGCTCCAGTATCCTGGCCTTGCCAATGCCTGCTGAGACAAGCTATCAGTTTTCACTCTTGACAAAACAGAAGGACACAAAATCAAATCCAAAGCAAAGGTCACTTGGAGTTGAAGTCTCTGATCTTGTCATTCTTTGATACCAATACTCTCTGACCCAGAAGCTCTTTCTTTAAGATAAACCCAATGACAAAACTTCTTTCTTTTTTCTGTTTGTGTTAGCTGAGAAATTTTTGCTGCACATGTTGCTATTTTCTGATTTAACTTAGTAAGAAGAACCAGCATTTTATGGTTTCCAACGTGCTTTCTTGTAATACTTAATGGTGAAATTGACAGTGGACACCAGGGTTTCTTGTTCCCATCTGACATATAAGGATATCTGATGGCCAGTAAGACAGCTAGCTCAGTGGAGGACTGTGCACAGTGATGGTTAGATTTTGTTCTCAACTTGATATGACTTAGAATTGTCGGGGAAGAGCGTCTCAATGAGGAAATGACTTAGCATGCTATTGATTAGCATCTGGGTTTGTCTATGGGCAATGCCTTAATTAAGTCAATTGATGTGAGAAGACCCAGCCCACTATGGGTGGGACATTCCCTAGGCACGGGTGTTCTGGAATTATATAAAAGTATATAAAGATCCCGCTGAGCAGCAAGCAAACAAATAAGAATTCATTTATTTCTCTCTGCCCTTGACTGTGAATATGATGTGACTAGCTGTTTGAAGTTTCTATCCTGACTTTTTCCCAGTGACTGTAATCTGGAATTGTAAGCCAAATCAACCATTCCTTTCCTAAGTCTTACACGCACACTAAATGAATAGATTTTTTTTTTCAAAAGCTATTTTGGCTTCAGATAGTTTTGAGACATGAGCTAGGAGTCTGGTATGCCTACCTCCAGAGGCAATGTTAGTTCTACTGCCTCCAGCTATCGGACGAGGTGAGTGCACTAATTCACAGGAGGCACCTCAAACTAGTACTCACTTAATGTTTGTGTGTTCTGCTTATAAGGTTCATCCCTCTCAGACAAAAATCATATGATCAGGATATTTGGAAATTTCAGGCTGTGGGGATAACTCACAGGAAAATACTTTCAGTACTAGGGAGGAAGAGATAGGTAAACCCTTGGGTTTGCTGGCCAGCCAATGTGTCTTGCTAGACAAATTCCAAGACAATGACAGGCACTATCTCAAGGAAAATGAGGTGGACATTACTCAAGAGTGACAGCTAAAGTGTGCTCATGTACACACACACACATACACACATACACACTATAATATATAAACAGATGTTTAGAAGAATGTTTGGTACTAAGTCAGTTTAGCAAAGTAATAAGTTCCTCTTTTGGACATTATGACCTCCGTAAGCACAGGTTCTTGATGAATACCAATATGGGTCTTTCCAGGGAGCAGGTCCCAAATCCACTTAGAGGATGGCTGGTTACTCTCATAACTATTGTGCTACAATTACACAGAGATATCTTTGCTTGGTGAGTTGGTGTTATAATTTGTAGCATTCACCGATGGTTAAGACTACTGATACCCTTTCTTTCCCAGTTGTCTGCATAGCAACTTCCAGCACTTTGAAAGCTAACCACCAGGGAGGAACTTTCCAGCTCAGTTCCAGCTTGCCTGTTGTCTAGCAACCAAGGTGTATGGTGTCTTCAGCAATGGGGTCTTATCCTCCAGAACTGACAGACTTTGTGCTTATTTTAGCTCGATTTTCCTGGAACTGTAAAAGTCTAACCTTATGAGTCCTCATAACATCACTTATTTCCAAACCTCCATAGTAATCACTTTGGACAGTTTGAGAATGCATAAGTCTCCAAGCTTGGCTATAACTCTAGTCACTGAGACTTCTCAGAAGCGCTCACTAGTCACTGGTCATTTGAAAACATCCCTCATTTATTCAGATAACTAAGCCACTGGTTTGACACTTGTGGATCATCATTTGGGATGTCCTCTTGTGGGAATCAACCTCTACTTCCCAGTGAGTCTCCTTCAACAACCGTTTGTGAGGAAACCAAAGCAAGCCAGAAGTTGCCTGCTGCTGAGAGCCAGTCAGGTGGAAAGAACCCTTTTAGAGTTTGTTATGTGTGGAATCTCATGAATTCACTGTGCTGGCCCTATGAAGTAAGGAAAGAAAGCTCCAGGAGTTGATCACAGTGCTGATTCATACTCCCTAACAAATTCATAAAATTGTATCTTGCTTTACACTGAAAAAAGCCTGTGCAGTGCTTTGAATTCGTGCTTCAGAATCAGTGAGTGGGAAAGGCCCAGGGCTGAAATCTAAAGGGAGAAGTGATGGTTAACATTCATTGTCAGCTGCATTTTAGAATCGCTGGGAGATGCAACTCTGGCTTCATGTTTGAGGGCATCTCCAAAGAGATTTAAGTGAAAAGAAAAAAACCTTCCCCGAACATGGGTGGAGCTATCTCATGGATTGGAGCTTTCAAAGGTAAAAGGTAAAAAGAAGTCAGCAGAGTGTCAGCCCTCACCGCTCTGCTTGCTGGCTCTGGATGTAATGCCATCAGCTGCCTGGCGCTCCTGATATAGCATGCCTTCCTGCCATGACCGACTGTTTCCCAAACACAAACCCAACAATCCATCCCTTCCCTTAGTGGCATTTTCCCTCAACAAGGGGAAACATAGCCAGTGCAGGAAGTATTGTGATAATGAGAAGTGTGCTTATGGATGGATCTATCTGCTCCGGAAGAACTTCCATTTCTGAGTTTGCTCCTTGTGTTTTCGACATGTAAGGACACAGACTTCTTATCTAGAGGACGTAGCAACATGGTGCCATCTTGGAACCAGAGGCAGAACTTGCCAGTGTCTCCATCTTGGATTTCGCTGCAACCAGGAAAATGGGAAATAAAAATCAGCTCGTTGTAAATTACCCAGCTTCTGGTGTTCTGTCACAGCGGCCCAAAGTGGAGGAAGAAGACAGGGAGCTTGAAATCATTCACACGGGAGCTGCTACACCCACGCTCTGCCTCTCGTTTTTCCAGTTGAATAAAAGTGCAGGGAGTGATGGACAGTGAATGTCAGGGCTTGAAAGTGGCTTATGAAACCAGGAAGGGTGATAACATTCAAAATGTAAAAAAAAAAAAAAAAAAAAAAATAACCAGTACAAAATTTAAAAATAAAAACTAAAACAAACAAAAAGAGAAACTGTGGGAGGGATGACTGTGAGGCAGGGCAATAAATTGGATTGTAAATAAATACATAATTAAAAAAAGAATATTTAAAAAAAAAAAAGAAAGTGGCTTATGACATCTAAGACTTTGTCTTCCTAATTCAGACTTAATTTCATAGAACCTTTTCTTTTCTTCTGAAAACTGCATTAAAAAAAAAGAATCCCGAGGACCAGATTCATGTCTTACAATGTCAGAATTTAGTTCCTGAGGATGGGCTAGGCAGGGTGATTGTGCCTAGTCAAGTGGACTACAGACAAGAAATACTTCTGCATACCACAGGGACATGCTAGGCCAAGTGGAGAAGGAATGAGGCAAGAGCAACCTATAGGCAACATCATTACATTTTTTGAGCATTTATCTTCTTGTATTGTTTTTGTGTAAGGTACCTGTCAGAGGATGACTTGCAGAAATCAGTTCCCCCCCTCCTACGTGCAGGTTCCAGGGGAAGAGCGCAAGTTCCTTAGGCATGTACAGTACATGTCCTTTACCCATTGAGCTGTCTCACCAGCCCCATGTTACTACTTAATACAAGATCTTGCTGTGTTTCCCCGGCTGACCTTAAATCTCAGTCCTCTCAAGCTCTGGGTTTACAGAGCGGCGTCAACACACTTACTTTGGAGTTACTTTCCAAAGAATTTTCACACACATCAAGGGCTATGTGAGAAATACATATGATCTGAATGCTGCCTCAGAGAGGTCCAGAAGCATGATCAAAGAATCTCAACTTCTATCTGGTCAGGGATTGATGTCAACCAGCAAAATCGTGCTCGTCCAAGATCCCTTTATCTCTCAAGCGTAAGCCACTTGGATGCCAGGGAAGTTCCTGAAAACATCTGAGTATGGTCAGCTTTATTTGTTCTTTGGAGTTTAAAACAGTTTCAGGTAGAGAGAAAAGTGCAGTTTGAAAACAAAATCCTGGGTGGTCCTAGATAGTGAATAAAGGTCAAGTGACTGAGGTACTGCGAGACATTTACAATTTTTTTTTATTGCAGAGAAAAACCTTGCTTGAAGATGATGTTAGAACACAAGACAGGAAACTAAAAAGGATTTTAGTTGACAAGACACAGGGGCCAGAATGCTGCGGTATAATTACTCTAGATTTCTCTTTACAAGATGATCCTTTGAGCAAACTTCACACAAGACAGCTTGGATATGTGAGGATAAGCCTGTATTATCTTAATGGATTTTTGATGGAATACCAAAATTTGGGAGCAACTGGGCTGTGCTTTAATCAAGAAGTAATTCTCTACAACTCATTTTTCATTTTAATGTGCAGTGCGGTGGCTTGCTCATCACACTTTTCTTTCTTTTTTCTTCTTCATGATCATCTTGAGTGTATTTTTTTTTTCCCAAAGAGCATCGCTGACAGCCCCCAGAGGCCTGGTTCTGAGCTCTTATTCCTGCGAGTGTTTCAGGTGATATTGTTCTTAGAGTTGTGCCATCTTTCTCATGATTTCATCTACTTTCTCAGCTGCCAACAGCCCCCCATTTATCTGTCTGCTTCCTCTCGTGCCAGACCATTCTGAGAGACCATTTTTCATCTTGTCAGCTTCCTTATCCCAATGGCCCATTCATTTTCCTCAGCCTTGTTCCCTTCTTGGCTCTCCCCCTCTTGACAGCCTGGCTTGAGGGAAGTTTTAAAGTGTTCAAGAGTTGACAGCGGAAGATGGTGATTGGGCTGGAATGTAAAGATGAGTTGATTTAACAGTGATGACAGGGTTTCAAATCAATCATGCCTCTTGGTTGTGAATGATACTCAGGTTACCTTAAGGAAAGGGGATATATTGAAGGACTTACTAGGAAATGATTGTAGGGTGTCTTAGAGTTTCTATGGCTGGGATGAAACAAGGTGACCAAAAGCAGCTTGAAGAGGAAAGGGTTTATTTGGCTTACAGTTCCATATTACAGTTTAGTATCAAAGAAAATCAGGGCAGGAACTCAAACTGGGCTGGAATCTGGAGGCAGAAGCTGATGCAGAGGCCATGGAGAAGTGCTGCTTATTAGATTGCTGTTTGTGGCTTCCTTGATTTACTTTCTTACAAAACCCAAGGCCAACAGCTCAGGGATGGCAACACCCACCATGAGCTTGACCCTCCCACATCAATCACTAATTAAGAAAATACCTTACCCCTACAGCCAGATCTTACAGGGGCATTTTCTCGATAGAGAGTCCCTACTCTGAAATGAATCTGATTTGGGTCAGGTTGACATGGAAACTGGATAGCTCATGGGTAAGCAGAATAGAAGAAGCTGATAGAGGGATAAATCATAAGCTAGCTCCAGCATACAGTGCTCCTAGGTCTTGGTATATTAATTACTTCTCTTGTTGCTGCAACAAAATAACCAATAAAAGCAGCTTAAGAGACTAAGGGTTTATTTTGGCTTACAGTTTGAAATACTACAGTCCATCATGGTGGGGAAGTCACAGCAGCAGGAGAGGAAGGTGGGTGGCTATACCGCATCCACAGTTGTGAAGCATAAAGTGATGCATTCTGGTTCTGCTTAAATTTTTTCCTTCCTTCCTTCCTTCCTTCCTTCCTTCCTTCCTTCCTTCCTTCCTTCCTTCCTCCTCCCTCCCTCCCTCCCTCCCTCCCTCCCTCCCTCCCTCCCTCCCTCCCTCCCTCCTTCCCTCCCTTTCCTTCCTTCCCTCTTCCTTCCTTTCTTTCTTATTCAGTTTAGGACACCAGCACATGGAATATTGCCTCCTGCATTTAGGATGGAACTTCCTACCTTAATTAACCTACTCTAGAAACTTTTCTCACATATCTACCCAGAGGCTTTTTTTTTGGATTGTTTTAGATCTTGTTGACAATCATTATTAATCATATTCAGTAAGAAGACTAAGGTAATGCCATCCTATCCTAACTTCGTTTTGTGCCTGCCTGGTCACTTCTCAGTCTTCCATTCAACTCCCACCCCAACAGCTACATTCACCTTGGCTATGCTTCTGAGACCATCCATAACCTTGACCATGGTCCAAATATATAATGTAATGTCTGGAGAATACGACCCACTCTAAATTTCTCACTAAGGTAGCTTCCCTAGCACTGATGTGAGTATGTATTTATGTTTAAAAATGTTGTACCCCTGAGTGTGGGTACCAAGAGACTTTTCAGAGATATGATCCTGCTCTTGGTCTGTCCATTAATAAAAAGACTCAAAGCTTTAATTGGTTTAATCAGCATGGTTGTCAATAACTATCTCACATGGATCGTTTCAACACGCCTTCTGGTCTTTTTCCATCCAGCCCATTTTATTTTGTAAGCAAGATGTCTCAGTGTCCTAGCTTTCTTTCTTTCCAGATTTAACATCTTCCAGAATACAGCATCTCTTAACCTTGTTCTATAAATGACTTCCAGGGAAGACAGCTGATTGGTTTCACTGGTCACCTGCACCTGACTCTGATTATCAACCAGCTGTGAGTCATATGGTGGAGTGGAAAGGGGAACGACGTGGCACCACGCCTCACACCGTATTGTAACCATGTCCTGGAGAACAGTGGATCTCCACAGGAAAGAGTGATAGGGGGACAAAAATGATACATGGCTATCACAGAATGTAAACTCCCTTTTAAAAATGTTTTCTGGGGCTGGAATGATGGCTCGATGGTTAAGAGCACTGGTTGCTTCCAGAGGTCCTGAGTTCAATTCCCAGCAACCACATGGTGGCTCACAACCATCTGTAATGGGATCCAATGTCCTCTTCAGGTGTGTCTGAAGACAGCTATAGTGTACTCACATACATAAACAAATCTTTTTAAAAAAATGTTTAAAACAATTATTTTCTTATTAAACCATGTAAGAAGATGTCTCTTTTCCTGGTTGTACCCTGAATTTTGATATAAAGACTACTTTGAGAATTACAGTATAGAAATTTGCCAAATAGTTTTTGTTTAGAACTGCCAGATTTTTTTTTCTTAAATGTCTACAGAAATCTGCTTCTACAAATCCTCACTATAAAAATACGTTCCTGTCATGTTGACTATGAACTTGAAGATTATATTTTTTGGCCATTGAAACACTAACAAACATAATGCAAGGCAGACTCTTCATAGTCCTTCCAAGCCTTGGTGAGACTGCTCGACCATAAAGTCCATGTGGTGAAGTAGTGTCTGTCATCATTGAAAACAACCATTTTTTTTTTTTTTTAAACAACCATGGACACATGAATGATACCTTCAACCACAGGCCACTACAAGCATACAAGTGAGAGTTTAGCTGTCATCTCAGATATGTAGCAAATTGTTAAATTCAGGGAGGCTGAATGGATATGAGTGGTGGGTCTGGGATTCTTTACATTAGGGACTAAATCCTAAGTAATAGGTCAAAGGAATGACTGATTACACCGAGGCTGGAGAACCATCTTCACAGTGTTGTGTGGGAAGCAGTCATTGGTCATGGGATTTGTATACTACTCCAGGAAACCATGGGAGAGGGGAGGAAAACCAAGTTATAGGATGCTCTACTAGCTAAAATTTTTTGTACAAACATTTGAAGGAACTGTGAATGTAAGATAATGTAGTATTTGCTTGTGTCTGACTTGTTTTACTTACAGAATGTCCATAAGGGCCATCCACGTTGTGACAAATGACAGCATGCTACTTCATTGTGTATATGAACTCCATATTCTTCACCCATTCACCTGTTCTCAGATACTTAGGCTGATTGAGAGAAAGGACAATGACTACATATTCCAGAAAAACTGACTGTAGGGGCAGCTGCTCTTCGCTCACCCTACCCTAACCTGTTTGCTGGCATTTGCCATGATGCCTGTCAGCTGTCCAGTGGCTCCAGTATTCTCTGATGCCGGCTGTCATTGGGGACCCTGCTGTAGCCACTGATGTTACAGCTTGGGTTTCTGGCAGTAAGCTCACAGCTAAAGAGAGCTGTTAACAGCACTTACCATGCCGTTCTACTCAAACAGAAAACTCATCTCTGGGAATATTTTTCAGCCTTCAAGTCTCTGGTTTGATAATATATATGACTCCATATAACCTGAACAAAAACTGATTGGGAAATGTAAAGGCTGCATCTGCGGGTATAACATGTAGTATTATAGGAAGGAGAAATGAAGAAAGGCGCCAATGGTCTCCTTTGTCTTAGTGCATTCTGTCCTCTCGATCACGTTGGCTTTGAATCCTTTTACTTAGGCGTCCACATCAACCCATCATGCCCTTCTTTCGAAGACCTTTCCCCTCCCTCTTATGTTCTGTTCACAGCCTGTGAAAATGAAACTATGCTCGTTCTTCAAGGTCCTATCAAAACTCTACTCACAGCCTCCAGTGATGGTATGCTCACACGCCCGCAGCACCTAGCACAGCGTTGTCTACTCAGCAAATGTCTAGTGCAGTATTCCCCCTTTCTCCATTGATTTCATCCTTTAGGGAATATTTTGGAGCACAGCTGTGGCAGAATTTCAGGGTGTCTGTGGGAAGCTGCTTCTGCTGGAATCCCTTTAAGAAAACCTTTAAATTGAGTGGTGGCGGCGTCTTCTTTCTCCACCTTTCCCCTCCCTCTCCTCTGGGTCCTCTTCAGATCCCCACCTACCTTCTGCACAGCTCTAGGCTGTCCACATCTTTATTCAACCAATAGTTTGAAACGGAGCTGGGTCACTTAACATTACTGCCCTGAGGGCAACCAGGCCTAGTATTTAGCATTACAATACATAGTAACGGAGCAAACCTCCAGAAAAGCCTATTCTTCTGTGCTTACCAATCTTGTAAAGTGGGGAGGGTCTGTTTTGTCCAGATTGGTGCTCCCAGCACCAGTCATTCTTCATTCAAGAGAAGTGCTCAGTATCAGTGGCCTCTGAAAGCAGCTAACATGCTCTGGTTCCCGTGGGTCAAACACCTGTGGTGGGCCTTTCCTTGTGCTATGCTAATCCCGGAGAAATGTTAAGTTTTCTAAGAGAACAAGATGTAAGAAGTTAAGGTGTTCACAGTGGTTTCTGGTTGGAGGGAGAGGCAACACTGGACTCTAGTCTCCCTTGAAGAGCTGAAAATGTTCTACCGTTGTCACTATCCATCCATTGGCACCCTTACTCATGTTCATAGCACACTTAGGGCACTGTCAGCAGCTGAGACAATCAGAAAGGGACATGAAAATCCCTTCGACCATATGTCTTCTGGAACTAACGCAGTACCAGTTGCTCATCTTGGCAAGGCACACCATATCCTTAAATTGGACGGGAATTCCCAGGCAGCAGTTGTGGGCCAAATGAAAATGCATTAGTCCCTGAGTTTCACTAAGAGCGGATCAAAGGACATGCTCCCAACTGGAGCTCCTGCCAGTTGGCCAGGCAGTCTCACTTATGAGTTGTCTGCTTCATATTCACAGGAGTGCTTGGTACCGCTCTGGACCAACTCTTAGGACTCCAAGACCCAGTACCCTGCACATGCTTACCAATACGTGGAATCCCTGTGCTGCTTGGCTTTGGAGATCTGAGTAGCGATTTCCTCTCTAGGTTTAAAGTCTTGCTTTCTCCTAGGTTGGGAATGTTTGGACAATAGTTAAGAGGATCATAGTGAGTGTGTGTCTAATATCAAAGCAAATACAAAATATGCTGAATCTGAGGGCGCATCTGCCTGAAGCTCTAGAACTCTGAGAGACCATGGCAGCAGGGGGGCCCAGAATTTGAGGTCAATCAGTCTGGGCTACAGAGTTGAGACCCTGTCATAAACAAAACAACACACAGAGACAGTCACGAGGCCTAAATTTACAGGTCTGTCTGCAGTATGGCTTACGCGGCATCAAAAACAACTGTGATCAGAATTCATGTTTAAGTGGGAGTGTGTCCACTTTATTTGCCAAAAATAAACGCTGATTATGGCATGATGTTTTAATAGACATACAACACATAGTGATCAGAATAACTGGCATGTCACCTCAGGTGTGTAGCATTTTAATCTATAACATTCCAGATCCTGTTTTCTATTTATTTCAAACATCCAACTAATTACTGTAGCACACTGCTACAGAATCTTGGACATTATTCTTCCTACCCAACTGCACTCCTGTACCAAGAAACCATTCTCTAAATCCTCCCTCCATCCCAATGTCCCCAGACCAGGCAATACCTGAGACTCTCTACCTTGATAGCCACCTTATAGCTTCCTATGCATATGGAATATGTATGTGTCTGACTTTAACTATGTATTTACCTATTTCAATATATATATTTCATAAAATGCATCTTGATTATATCCACACATTTTCCAACTCCTCCAAACCCATCCCTACCTCACCGTACCCCAACTTCACACTTTCTTTCTTGGTACTCCAGACCCCAGTTGTGCAGCTCCTGGATATGGAGCCACTCACTGGAGTATGGCCCACCAGAAACCACACTTTCTAAAAAAACCTGACTCTTCTCCTCCTAGAAGCCACCAATTGTCCAGTTTTTCAGCTGAGGGTGTAGGCTTATGAACCCCTTCCCACTCCAGGCTTATAGGCCACTGGGTCGATCTTACTCAGGTCTAGTGTGACGTGCCACACTTCCATCAGTTCTCTCCACATTGCTTCCCATGACAACATTTCACCCCTTTTATGGTTCAATATTCTATCATGTACATATACATTTCTCTTTTATGCGGTGATCTGTCAACGGACACTTACAGGTTGCTCCCATCTTTGGCTAGATGTGCTTGAGTAGACATGAGCATCTCTTATTTAATATGCTGGCTTCAGCTCCTTCAGTATTGGATCATACTGAAGTTCTGTTTCTGAGGAACCCACACCAGTTGCCTGGTGGCTTGACTTAGACATTTATTTCTATCACCCATATGATGGTGTTGTGTCCCCCAAGGCTCCTGTATTTTAACACTTATTTTTCCAGCTGCTTGGTGAGGTTTTGGGTGAGGTAGGGACCAGCTAGTGGAAGCTTCCTCACTTTCCTTCAGCTTTCTGTCCTGAAACTCACTCTGTAGACCAAGCTGGTCTTGAACTTGGAAAATCCACTTGCCTCTGCCTCCTCCTTAGCGCTGCTGCGATTAAAGGCATGTGCCACCACTACCTGGCCTCAAAAGCTATATTTTGAGAGGAGACATTGCCATTTGATCCTTTTACGTGTTTCTACAAAGTATGGATGGTCAACCTGCCTTTGGGCTAAGATGTTATCACAGGTGACTACTGAAGGACCAACCCTGAGAATTCCGAGAGTTTGGGATATTTCACATACACTTAGCATTACATAGTCAAACTAAGCAGAAGACTCTGAAAAGATGCTTCAAGTATTGTCAATTATGTAGTCATTTGTTATTTGTTTTTCGGGAGCCTAAAGAGCATTCAACCAGAAAGCCTGACCTACTGTAGCAACAGGGAGTGGATCAGCGTTACTTCCTTGGAGGAATAAGGGAAGCAGCATTTACTGCCTGCAGAAGCGATTCACCCTGCAGACAGTGAGGGCCAAATGCTCAAAGGAGCGAGTTCCAGTAGATAGATACCTTTACTCTTTCCAGTCTCCCTAATAGTCCACCACCATCAGTCCTCGGAACAGCCTTTCAGTTTCTTGTTTTAAACATTTTCACAAGAGCTATCATTTATTGAATACCTAGTTTTAGACACTTCCCTATTCTTTATGTCATGTGATTTTCAAGACTTCAAGACCAAAATGTATCATCGAGGAAAC
Source organism: Mastomys natalensis (assembly GCA_021653895.1). NCBI lineage: Eukaryota > Metazoa > Chordata > Mammalia > Rodentia > Muridae > Mastomys > Mastomys natalensis. The sequence continues at coordinate 7,175 of JAJTUV010000040.1, read as the reverse complement.
CAAGACCCAAGACTACACTAACGCTAAAAAGCAGAGTGGAGTTTCAAATCCTGGTCCGTTTTAACTGCAAATATCAAGTCTCTTTCTAGTTGGCACTTTCTCAGATTCAGGCAATGGTGGCATGGTGCCAGGGATTCCTCACAATTTACCGCAAAAACACTTTCAGAAGCATCCACTATTACTGCTAGACTGTGGCAGCAGACTCACAAGCATTAAAGCTCCTTTCATCCATTCAGTTATTACTGACTAGGAAGCTAGAAGCCAGAGAACACTTTGCAGGGAGTGGGCCATCTAGCCAGTCTGTCCTGAGGTTCACTGGGTGTGTGACCGAAATGGCAGCAATGTGAAATATAACCACACACAACCTGAGTCGTAGCAGCTTTTACTCCACCTATTAATATTCCTCTACACTTCCAGCTATACTGGTCTTTATCTGTCCCTAGGTCCCCCTTCTGCAACACTTGACTAATTACCTCCTCCCCTGGTCTCAATCTTCACATCTTTTATTGCTCAGAAAGCCACCTTCTCGAAGGGGTTTATTCTGACTACCCTACACTAATATTGCAGCCTATCCTACTATCTAGACCTATGACTTCAGCTTATTGTGACTTGTCTCCCTGTCAGAACAGAAGCTCTAAGAAAGCACAGAAATTTGTTTTATGTATGGACGCCAAGCACTCTGCCTAAGTTTAGAATTACCTTAAGACAGGGCTGCCTTCAAACACAAGCTGTCAGACAATGGTCACTATTATTCATGTAACTACTGAAGGTTAAAAAAAATTCACTTAATTAGCATGAAATAATCCTAGGTAAAGCAAATGAAATATTTGGCTGTGTTAACTTTTCCAGTCAACATTTCTCTTGTGATAGATCACCAACTGAGTACATTCCAAAATGTACAGCTTGAAACACAACTTTTATTAGAAAAGTTATACATAACATAGCATTGACTATTTTCAAGAACAATATTAAACCCAATAAGCGACACAAACCGGACTAACAAAATGTGTAACAAGAAACTAATGACCTTTCTATAATCAAACATTCAATTATCTACAGTGTCTTTTTACAAAGGGGATATCCATGGTTTACAGGCACGTTCGCATTGAAAACGGCAAGAGCAATTTTATACAATTACCATTCTCAGGAAACTGAATCATTAAAATAGTAATTACGAGTTCACAAATTTAAAATATTTCACATAATTTTAAATTACTGGGTATACATGGAAGTCTTAGTTTTAAAACTGATTCCCCCCATAAAAGTGCCAACACTTATGCTAGAACTTTCAACATAATTTTGTCCTACAAAGTGAACACATTTTGATATTTATATAGTCACATAATTTCTGGTGCTATCTGGTCTGTTAATAATAAAGCCTTTATTAGGATGTTTTTCTCCATTTAAATTATAGGAAACTGATACAGGATTACAGTTATTAAAATAAGTTTCAAATACAGGAGTGTGCAGCATCGGAAAAAGATGAGTACTAACATTTATAATAAATATCAGAGAAGCCATTAGTTTTTACAGCATTGTTTGCTTAAGTCAATCTGGTGTAGTTTCTCATTGGTTTGCCCTTCAGCAGGCAGGGGAATTTCTATTTTCATGATCTCATTACTCAAGCAAACATCCAAACACTTCTGAGAAAGTGATCTGCAGCCCCTGAGGAGTCACGCCACTGTAGAAGTCTGATCATTCTGAGCTGCACTAGCGTCAGAGTTCCTAAGACTCACGGAATGATTTCAGAACAGAATAGTTGAAGAGGATCAGTCAGCACAAACTTACAAATTCTTGCTCATTATGGACTTCCTTTAAAACATGATCAAGAAGCCAAGCGCGATGCGTCACACACTATCCCTAGGTACAGTGGTTAACCAGACTGTTGGTCTCACTGATGGGAAGACAGTTTTCTCTTCCTGTCAAGGGACTCAAACCACAGTTCCTAAAGTGTCAGGCATTTTCCTAGGCAAGTTTTCCTTTTCAACATAGTAATGGAAAACTAACATAAAAATGGCGACTTTTGACTGTTACTCCATATTCTTACATGCACCAATATTGCACACATCTGTTCTGAACTGTTAAAAGTCTTCTGGGTTCTTGGGGTACTGTCTTCTCCAGGAATACAAACCCAACCCAAATAAGCAGTTTCCCTTAAAAGATGGTCAACAAAATTAGAAACACTGGGGAAAAATGAAGAAAGAAAAGGCAAAGATTTTGTACAAACAAAAATCTAAAAACTTCCTTAAGGGGTTTTGGTGCCCTACACATGGGGCAATTTGTATGTACTAGTGAGTTAACACTAGCTCTAACGCATCTAGCTCCTCAGATAATATGGAACCTTGGTCCAGGTGTTGCAATGATGTCACTGTACGGCTCTTCCTGTGTGAGCTCGATGGCTTGTTGCTTTTTAAGAACCAAAAAGCTGTAGAACTTTGCTGCTGCCTGCTTTCGGTTTGTGTTTCGACATAGCTCAAGCAAACTGATAGACTCTGCTCCAGTTTTAGCAAGAGCTCGCTGAAATAAAACAAAACAAAGCAGATGAATTCATGTAACTCACACAATAAAGTAGTAACTGGATGATGCAATTCCAGCACTAGTAAAAGCAAGCTCCACTCGGCTGGAACCGAGACTGGACATTCATGTAGTCATGCAGGTAGTTACCATGCTGGTTAATGAGGTAAAGGGCCACACATATTATCTAAAGACAGAATAAGTCCAAGAAGTAAGCCAAGTTGCTACAATATAGATGTGAGATAGCAAAAAACAAACACCCAGCAGATTTTAAAGTGAAAACCAAAATCAAACTAGCCCTGGCAACATCCCAAACCCTAAGTATCAACCATTCTTTCATTTGAAGAAATGAAAGAAATTGCCAGGAATTTCATGGGTGCTGAAGCCTCACCTGTATCTGGAACCCTGAGCTGAGGTTACTGACATCTGGTGCTCTATAGCTTAGGACATTAGCTTTGCTCATCAAACAGAAGATACAAATGTCCATCCACAGGTGCGCTCTGAACCACAGCACCACAGGTCTGCTTTATAGGATAACCATGGCTATGTACCCTAGATGCTCTAGGTTTACTCCTGGCTTACACTTCATATATGTAATTAAGATACTTTAAAACAATGTAGCCCTGGAGAGATTTCCACAAAGGCATGCTCCGAGCTGCTTTCTGGGAAAGGACTCTTTGTGGACTATGCTGGCATACCTGAAGACCATGAAGCATCTGCTGAGTCCTTTTGTTCCATCTCCTTTCTTCTTGATCCTGATCACCCCCTGAAGCATCTTCATCCTGAATAAATGTCACCAGAACTGAAAAAACTGCCTGCTGAAATGACTACTTTCCCATATCCAGAAACCTTTTGATTCACAGTCGGACTCATCGACAGAAAACTGCCATCTTGCTTTTTCAAAATCATTTGCCATCGGCTATGAACTTTGATCACAAAGGATAGCTCTTGTAAGCAAACACTTGTATACAATGTCTCTGCAATGCTCTACGAATCATAAAATACTGATTGTTGCAGGTCTCTGAGGTAAGAACCTTGTGCTAGGACTCGAACCACATTAAGTATGTTTCTTTCAATTATATATAGCTGTAAATAAAACACAGCAAAACACCATGATGGGCAACATTGGATAATGCCAATCTAGATACTGGGAAAGGTTAATTAATACTGGATGCTAACTTTGCAGTACGATATTCAATGGCATCACTGACCAGTACCAAAGAGTCTGTTTTCTATCTGAGCAACTTGGATTGTTTCTACCTTAAATGATGCACACTGTTAATTATTCATACATGTTTTATTTTACCCTAACTGTCCAAATGGCTTTTTGAACCCTAAGGTGGTATGGGCTAGGAGCTGCTATGTTACCCAGAAACACTGGTATTACACAGCATGCTCTAAGAAAAGCTAGCAATCAGCAGCTTGACCTAGAACAGCAATCATGTTTTAATACTGATTCACAATAAAATCTGAAATAACAGCATAATCTAACAGTTGGGAAACTAAATTTCAGTTTAAAATAGTGTCACATTACATGAAAGGAACGTATCTACTTCTGTCACTGATATGAAGAGAACTAGAAACAAGTGGCTGTTAGGAAAACTGTATTCAATATATTAACAATAGGCTTGAGAGACAATGTTAGCAATTTCATTTAGTTATCTGGGAAAAAACAAAGGCAAAGGTTTAAACAGATACATACATGATAAAAATGTCAAATGAGGAGTTAAGTTACTCTGCCTCAATGATGCAGAAATAAGTAAGATAAAAACTTTAGAAAGGACCTTAACGTAGCTCAGGAGAAAGGAGAGCAGGTACTTACTGTAAGAAGTACCAGTGCTCCAAGCTCCACTCACACAAGCTAGCTCTTACTCTGGCTTAATGAAAAACAAACTAAAACTCAGACAAATGGAGTATGTCTGGCTATTTGATTTCCAGGCCACAGGCAGGTTAGACCAGAGGCTGGCTTTAATAGCATTAAGAATTGACTACTGACCACAAGATAATAAGATGTAACCATAAGCAATTCAGACGCCTAGCAACAATCTGTAAGGGCAGTCCTCACCTTTCTTCTGAGGGAAACGTGGAATTACAACAGCACAACATTTGATGATTCACTACACTAAGAATTTAGTCTAATTTTATTTTTTTTAAACTTTTATTTATTTTTAATAATTTACTTTATCCAAATCTTGATCATAGCTGCTCTCTCCTCCCAGTCCACCCTCCCTCCCCCAGTACCAACCCACCCTGGCATATCAGTCACCGCAGGGCCACTTTCCACTGCCCTGATGCCCAGCATAGGCTTAGCTCAAATAGGAAAATTCAGTGAGCTTTGCCAAATCAGGCATGGGAATTTTTACACACTGAAGATCTTTTCTTACCTCTTCCTCTTCCTCCTCTTCTTTCTCCTTCTCCTTCTCTTTCTCCTTTTCTGGTAGAAGCTCTAACTCAGGGATCAGCTGACAGATATTTGGAGGCTCTTCTGGGGGAAGTTCTACTGGTGGTATTTCCATTTGCTCTACCTGCTGAGGCTTAAACAAGAAAAGAACAATCAAGATGCAGGTTTAATGGTAGCTTCTCTAGAATGCAGGATCAGGTCAACTACTTTAAAGCTATTACAGTAACTTACTATCCACTTCATGCTCTTTCAGAAAGACCGTTGGACTCAGCAGCAGGTAACATGGAAAGGACACTGCTGCCTGAGTCCATTGGTACTATTTCATTTTGAATTTAAGGTAAATATTCAAGAGCATTAAACAGTCTTTAAGAGACTAGCAGAAGAATGGTGTTGCAGTTACTGGTCTCTGACCTGTCCAAGGAGAAAGAGCTCTCACTGGCAAGTCCTTTCTACCACAGGGCGCAGAGAACGTCTCCAGGCTGGCAACCAGCTGTCCTGTCAGTAGCTTTTGATGAGGACTGAAGTAGGACCCTCGTGTCACCAAAGGCCTGCTTTCCCTTTATTCCACAGATGTAAAACGGGAAGTCCTAAACCAGATGCGATGGCTTCATTCTAAGCTAGTTTTTCTATTTTATCAGGACTCCATGGTAGCCAATGTCTGCAGCTGTCAGTTATTGCTTCATTGGTTTTCAGTTAAGTATATATTAATCATTTAATAACTTGCCCAGTACTTGAGAGATATAAGATTCTTCATGTAAACCAGCACAGTTTAGAACCACTGACCTCACAGATTAAGGTCACTCATTTTGGACCACTCTGAAGCAAGACTATTCACAACGAGCCAAGAAGTCTGCTGAGTGCATTAACATCCTTCCCCACATATGACAAAAAGACTCTGCTCCTAGTCATTTTTCCAGATCCACTTCTTGCTATTCTTTGCCTAAACCAAGAGCCTCCTAAATCATACTCCTTAAATGCCTCTTGCTACTAACTGCATGACCATCTCTCTTCCAAATTTTTTTTTTTTTTTTTACTTACCGGTATCGCAGGCTCTGGGTCTATTTGCCCAGCTTTTCGCTTAACTCCTTGAGGGGGTGGTGGGGGCATGGCAGACTCTTCTATGTTTGTTCTGCTGGCCTCCATCACTGAGTCCTGAAGGCAGCTTGGCTCTTCTATAATGGGCTCATCTGCAATTATCACAAGAAAAGAATTTAGTTTTCAACATATTTTGACATCTGCTTTTAAATTCTGTATAAGCCAGACATAGTTACTTTCCTAATGAAGAAAGCTGATAAAGCACAAAGATACTGCAAGTCTAGGGTTGGGGTTATTAAAAGTGGTCCACTTCCCAGTGATATGCTTTTAATGATCAATTCAGTCAGCTGAGTCCTACAGCTTTCTGAAGACGAGTTTCCAATCCAGCAAGGTGAGGAGATTCATCCATCACCATGCCTCCAAACCGAACACACCCCTCCATCCTGGAGCACTGTTGCTCTGATGGCACAAAGGTGAAGTTTAGGAACCCCCAGGAGAACTAACCAATGACATCTCGCTGCGGCTGCTGCTGCTGCTGTTGCGGCTGCTGTTCCTCTCTGGGAACCTCTGGATTCTCAAACTCTTTGAGGAACTCATCCAGATTATCTGCCTCTCCTCCTTTCCTCCTTTTCCTAAGGTCTTCTGGTACAAGTGGAGTAAGGCAGCGTGTGAAGAGCTGCCAAAACATAAGCCCAGCATCAACTCTAAAGCCATGGAGCGGGAGACTCACCGTCTGTACTCTCTGTTCTCACTAAGGGATGCTTCAATCAGTAAGCAGCACACGTGCATTTTAGCATTTATACTTCAGTCTCACATTTGTTTTGAAAAATAAGTGTTCAAATTATAATTTCAGCCATCCAGAAAGTGGAAAACAACAGTATCTATTAAGCTTCAAGGTTTCTAATTTATTTGCCTGTAGTTATTTTCATTGATAAAATGAACACTCAATCTGGCACAGTACTCAATAGTTTACATCATGCTTGTCTTCACATGGTTTAATCACTATGTAAAATCTTACACAACACCACACAACACATTCTTACTTATTATTAACAATCATGTAAAATACACGATTATTTCACGGATGAAGAGCACCTCATATTTTGAACTATAAACAGCTACATTTGCAGAACTAGTTTTCCTCAATTTTTAAATTTTTGCCTAGAAAAAAAAATAATGAATCTACTGAAACAAACACTAACTTTAGATTTTTATCAGCCTACAT